>OX638383.1:50388513-51603955 GCA_951813785.1 Criorhina ranunculi
CATGCCCGATGACTAGACAGTCAGCTCTTTGAGCACCACCTGCATAGGTATATCTCTCCTCAGATTCTATCCAAGATATTGTTGGAAAGTCTCAAGCCTTTTTGCAACACACTACCAGTGTGTCTTCGAGATCGAAAGACCGACTGTTGATTGTGCAAACGAACTTCAAGTCGGAACTCATCACCGATTCCATGATTTTAAAGCTGCATACGAAAGCCTTTAACGTTTTTAGTTTCAAATGACGATAGCTGAACTCGGGATCCGGTTGTGTCACAACCGTGCAGTTTGGAAACAACTTTTTCGAAATTTTCTAAATGTGTACCTCTTGTAACTTCTTCAAATCTGTGCAGATCCACAAGGCAAGAGTTAACACAGAAGACAGAAGGTACTATCTTTCACAAATACGCTCAGCTGCTGGGATACGCAGCGTGCCATCGGCGATGATGTGCAGATGTAGACTTCGTACTCAGTAGCCTAGTTCACTAAAGTGCAAAGCAAAGCGCAATTGATTTCACCAGTCTTGCACATTCTCAAGCCTCACTATCACCGGGAACATTCGAACTCGAAGCTAGATAATGAAAAATTGTTACATGGACACAAGAACCACTTTGTCTTGGGACAACAAGGACTGCTAGAATGTCAAACGTTATCTTTTACAACTTATCTCCAAAACAAGCTAAAACATTGCCAGATGGCGTTAGAAACTATGTAGATCCTAGTAGGACCGAGCAAAGATAATCACCAAATATCATATATCCCAAGACAAAGGAATAATTTTGCTTATCCCATTTATCCCTTAATCACAGATGCATCCACTAAGAGATGCCCTTTGTTACTTCAATTCAACTTCCATACTTTTATCCAAGTGCGAAGTGGTTTCCCATTCACCAAAGAACTTTCCAAGAACTCCACTACTCCACTTAGGGCTTTGAAAACTGTCCAATTGAAAGCGAAACGAAACCTCTCTTTCGTCATAAACATCGCATCGAATTGCATAACGAAAAATCAGTTAAGGACTTCATCTCTAAGAGCTCAACTCAAAACTGATTGGATTTTCCAAAGTACTGAACCAGAATATCAGATCAATTTCATCAGTCGCCAGTGGTAACCGATAACCGGGCCTCTGCCGATGGCCACCAACACTCCCACCGACTGAAAGAAAGAAAACAAAAGTCGTTACTGAAGTGCGGACCAAAAAAGGAATCCAATTGGCTTGCTGGCAGCATACCATTGACCTGAAAATCCCTGAAGCGACAGAATTGCATTAAGGTTTCTGTCGCACAGGAATCACTCAGAGTAAATGGCTATTCTCTAGACTTATCTGTTGCCATATGCAGCTGCCTGGTCTCTTTGAATTTTTAACTCTTAACCAACACACGCATCAAAACACAAGCACACACACACACAGAGATACTCTGTATAAAATTGCACATCGAAACGTCGTAACATTTCAATTCAATGTCCTTAAATAAGCTCATCGTATCCTGACCAGGAAAGTAGTAACACCAGCAGCAGTGACACCCTCTATATCGTCCTGCATATCGATTTAAAGGGAATAGACTGACTGACTACGCAGTCGGCACTTTTTCAGGATCAGTGAGGATTTTGCAAAAGGATCTATTGATTCTCACTCCGGTCCCCAGTTTCACTTCTTTTACTTGTTAAGTGCAATCGAGACTTCCATAAAGGAGACGACGTAACTGAAGGGCTTACGAAGCCCTACAGCTCAGAGTTGTATTGGCTCATAGTTTTGTGGTATTTATTTATTTTGTGAGAGCCAACCCAGGCGGGGAGGAAGAACGGTCCAACTGGGTGAATGGACCAGCTAAAGGTATAAATAAACTGATTTGATGGGTGGAAACGAAGAAAAGGATCCAAGAAAACGACCAAGAGAGCAAGAGATGATACTTAAGATGAAATTATGAACAGTCCAATGGAGTTCACTTAATTTTGGTTTCTTTTTCTTTCCAGTCTTTTGCAAACACCACCGACTCACCCCGTTAGAAGACGAAGTAATGAAAAGGAAAATTTCCTTCGAAGAAAATATTCACCCATGAGGGTGGAGAAAGGAGGACATTCTTTTGGATTTTGTATCTTTTTTTTAAAGATTTAAGATGTGCATTGCGCACGAGTTAGAGGTAATGAAAGTTACACTAAAAGGATTTGCACGGATATTTTCCTTTATTACATCGATTTTAAGGATAATGGCAGCTCTGTCGGGAATATTAGTATTCTACTTACTTGGTTTCTTAATTGACTATTTCGAGGATGGAATGTGGAATGTGCCGTGGTAGTGATCAACTTTGAACAAGGTGAAATGTTCCATTAGGGGAATGAAAACCAGAAAGTACACGATGTCCTAAATGGATTTCCAGCTTCCAAGAAGTGTCTGTTTCTGTATAGCATTTGCATCAAAAACAGACTGAACTTTGGACGCAGTAATAAGTAGCAACGTCCTTTTTGACAGGAAGCTTGTACCCAATTTTCATGATATGCGAACTATTCTTGACAGGAATCAGTTTTAAGGCATCATCGTCCAAAGAAAAAGAGCTGCACGTCACCTTTAAGGAGATATCCGATGGTCAGACGCTCATTTGTGTGAAAGATTAACCTATAAGCCATGACAGAGTAGAGAATTAGCAAGCTCCCAGGTAAAAAAGAACAAGTAACCGGTAAGCGGAGAATAGTAAATGTTTCAAGACATCATCTCCTGAAGCTTTTTTAACTACGTACAAGGCAGGGAAACTTCAGGGTCATCAAGTTGAAAAGTTACAAAGCCGATGATTGGAATTGCTTTAAACACTTTCTAAATCTTCGACCGGAAGTGTGTCGATTGTGGCAATGCTCAAGTCCTACTTACGGAGTTGGTTTGAGCTTCTACTGAAACCTAAAGGAAAAAGTTGTAAACGGTATAAATGCTCAGAAGACTCATTTTCCTGCCCGCCATTGCAAGCAATGTGTAGAGAAGATAGAAAATCTGGGTACTGGCCAGTTAAACACTATGGACAAAGCAACATCCTGTATTCCATACCAAAATACCCAGTAACACCCGTGATAGACAATACTACATTCCAGTGAAGACGAAGATATAAAGTCGAAGCTTAAGAGACGAATCTACACGAATCTACTTACAAAGCAGGAAGGTACCTAGAAATGTATGTAGGAACATAAGTCACATTTTTGCAGGAGCTAAAGCATCGGACAGAGCCACAAATTGAGCTGACATATGACAAACATAACAGGCCCTGCCATTAGCAAGTGAAAACTTCTGTTGTCGATTGCGAACTCCATTGTCCTATACGATGCTGAAATATGGACCCACGCACTTAGACAAGAAAATAAACGAAGAAGAAGGGCTCTTCAAGTAGAAAATTCCTATCGAACAGTAGCGGAACTTGACATTCCCAAAATGCACCGAATGTGTTCCTTTATTGACGGAATACTCAAAAATGAGGAAGATGCTTAAAAGTGGCACCATCCCGAACTAATGTTAAAAGCGGTCCTGGGGTGGACAGATGGATGACGAGCAGGATAGTTTAGTCAGTGGAAGTCCAATATACCGGGGAGCGAGGACTACCTCCCTGAAGGTGCATAATGCATTTAGTTCTCTGGAAAAAGAAAGATCCAGCGAAACTTCAGAAAAGACTTTGAGTATAAATTTCCCTTCCAGTTAGGAATGGAATTACCGATGAAAGATTAATATATAGGTACAGCGATGCGAGTAATTTGGGAGGAGTGCCATTCATCATAACCCGGACTCTAATAAAGTAAAGTTATCTTAAGTGACAGCCAAGCCGATATCAAGAGTACAGATTCCGCAACCTCATCTTCCAAAGGGAAGCACTGTGCAGGATGTTGGTTCGAGGTCAATCTATTCTGGTTTCCTGGTCACTCTAACCTAGAGCAAAATGAAGAAGCTGACGAGATGGTCCGCCTAGGGTCATAGATTCGTAGATTCTTAGCAGAACAAGTTCACAAACTCGCAAAGGCTAGTGTGCTAGATGGAACAGCTTATACAACTGTGGCATATCCAGGAAGATGTTGGCATATCCAGGAAGATGTTGGCCTTTCTACAACCAAACTAAAACAAAAGAACTCCAAAACAAGACTCTGTCGTGAATTATACGGGGTACTGTCGAGTAGCGATCCACGCTCCCAAACTCGGTATTGCCGGAATTTGAATGATGTAAATGAGCAGGAAACCATGTTCCACTTCCTTTGCCGATGTTCGGCACTAGCCAGAGTATGACTTCGCCCATTGGACAAGCTCTTCTTCGATGATCTAAACAAAATCTCAAAAAAAGAAGAAAATTGCAATCGGATTTAAGAATCGGAAACCACCCTCTACACCAACTATGGTTCACAAAACCCCGCTGTTGTGTTTATTGGGATCCTTGCCACCCCTACTTGCGTTCCTACCTATGTATGAGGGGCTCAATGTTGATATTGCTCTCTGGAACATTTATTTTTAATTTACAAGTTGTCACTCTGTCAACGTCAACCAAATGTCATAATATCCGCCATGTTAACATGTTTTCGCCGCCATGTTGTGGTGAGCATCTGTCATCTTTCGACAAACGTGTTCGTAAATACTGATTTTTTTGTAAAAATTAATTTTTCAACATTTTACCAAAATGTCAAAACCGTGGTTGATTGGTCGGCTTAAAACAGAATTCAGAAGTTCAAATGAGCAATGAATGGATAAGGATCATCTAGTCCATCTTTCCAGAGTTTATTCACTAGAAAATGACTTTTTGTGAACGCGACTTGAAAAGAAAACAAATGCTTCCCTCGACATCAGTAAAGACATCGTAGCACCCAGTGGAACAACAAATGTGAGTAACTCCATCGATTTCACATGTCACAATCCATGACCAGAAGCAGGATTAACGGATTTTTTGTGCGAGTACCTTAACATGTGGAATAAATACCGCCTCAGAACTCTTGGCTTATCCTCCTTCCAAAACCCCATCAATCAATCACATCTACATGCTAGCGAACCGAACAAATATTAAGGATACACACTCCCTTTTCAATGAAATGCATTGCAATCCTTTAAATAAAATCCATATTCATGAGAATTTCCGTTAAGATCAAAATAAATAAACCAAGCTCTTCACTGCCTTACCACTGTCCCCCGTATGGCCTACTTGGCATGTTAATTCCAATTAAAAATCTCCACCGACTGAATCAATCGTAGAGCTCCTATACCCCCATTCACCTTGGTACAATGGACTTCCATTTTGATTCCATCATCGAGGACAGATTGACATGGAAGAGAGAGACACTCAACTCCCCAACTGTCCATTTCAGGCATACGGATCATTTTAATCCTTAATGGCAACACAATGGCAGTGCAATCGCAAATAGCAATCATCCTGTCGAGAGATTAATTCGAATCTTTTGCTGCTTAAATGCAAATATTCGGCCAGGGTGGACAATTTGAATAATTTGTTGGTATTCCAAAGGACCAGAGCTACAGAATCAAATGCAATTCGTATCCTTGGAGTTTAATTTACACTTCCTTTTTCCATCGAACTAAACAGTCTTAGATACAGTTCCCATCTTCGAATCGATTCTTCCTGATTGCATGTGGTCCGGTTTTCGATTTACTTGTCTAATGAAGCTTCAAAGGATGTGACCGAGAATAAATTGTCTCACAACACAAGCGAATCCCTTGGATTGGTTGTTTGTCTTTTCCTCTTGTGGCTGACCTAGATGAGCAGAGCATACCTACATATTTCCTTGTGGCATAGCCATTTTGTCGGTCCGAGTGCATGGTTATCAATATTCAAACGGCATTTGTCGAACTTCTAGAATGATGAAATGAATGAAATCGGGGCAACATTTTGGAGAACTCTGACAAATTTTTTGGATCAATAATTTCAATGTCCTGAGAATGGACTGGTTTATTAAGAGGTCCCTGTTTGATTGGTTGTGTGAACACATAACTAGCTGCTAAGAGTTTACATAAAGTGAACAGATTTAGAGAATGATGCTCGACATGAATATGTAGCACAGTTGTCCAAAAATTCATAAGGATGTGTTGTCTGTTTGAATATTTAATTCTGTATTCATGATCTGAGAAAATGACATTTTACAACCAAAGTTCTGTCAAAATCAAACACAAAACGTCAAGGTACGTCACTCTTGAAAGGACTTTTTCAAAATTTATACAGAAACCACTGAATCCATCGAGGTGTGTCAGGCTGCAACAAAATAGAAACCTTATCCTTTTTTTTTTGTGTATGCCTGTCATATCCATTGACAGTTAAATTGTAAAACAAGCGCATTCAAATGGCGTGGCGTAAATTTAGGTCAACCCTCAATCGTGAACAACAACCGTTTCAGAGAAGTGGCAACAAAACAAATTTATTTTCAAACGAAAAATTTCTGCGTTAACCTTTTTGTGTTGCAAAGTTGAAAAGTTCTGTACGTTGTTACACAAGAGTTAACACAAAAACAAAGATCAAACAAACCTACTGTTTACAGTTGTTACCTTCGAAACTAATCCTTTGAGGTACTTTCAATGCCATTGAACCTTATTTTTTTGTCACGTAGTTAAGGTTAATAAGGTTTATGAAATACCATGTGAGGGTTTTTGTTTAAAAAAAAAAGTTGAAGCGGTTGTATTGACGTCTACAAAAGTGTTATTTGTGAAACCTTTAGAATGAAGCTGTAGGTCTGCTCATCTCTCATGATGGAGACTCTTCAGAAGAAACAAGGCCATATGTACTTAGTTAGACCCTTCTGAAACTCATTTAAAATAAACTTTATGGTCGCATCGCCATCCGGGACAGCACATGCGAGCTGTTCGAGAGCTTAGCAAGCAAAAAAGACGAAAAGAGCGTCGGCTTTTTCAAAAGAAGATGAAAGAACGCAAGAAGTATGGGATGGAGGAAGATATGTCAATGAAATAAGGCAAAACCTTGTAAAAGAGTCACAGTCGGGACTGAGAAAAATGATGACGAAGAACCTTTTAATCTAGAGGATAATGTCCGAAACTTGTATCCACATATCCAAACACTTTTTTGCCCAGCTTTTCAAAGTATTTGGAGAGAACTTGGCAGAGAGTATACACTAGCTTAGATTTGGTCAGATGAGTGTATGCCTAATGCAACGTTAACTTGGTCCATAGAAAAGGAAACCTGCCATATTGTGTGAATAACAGTTACCATTCGTTAACGGTTTTATTGGCCTTTATCAGTGCAAAATGTTTACACTTTAGCAGCTCTTGTATCAGCTCGATAGTATCTTCTTATCGATTTAAGGCCGCTTCTAACAGCCAAACTCGTCCGTCTGTGCAAGATAACAATGAAAAATGCTCGCTTCTTCATTTAGGTCGGTAATGATCTCACCGAGACCTCTGATGTCAAAAAAAGGATGATAAGGTAGCGCGCTGTCAGAGGCACAATCTTTCAAAAGTCCGTGTTTCATGTTGCGTACGTCGATGATATTGACATTCTTGTCAGAATCACTGGTTCGTTCACAAGTATTGAGGCAAAAGCGACCAAAATGGGTGAACGATGACAAAACCAAGTATTTCCTCTCTACAAGAAAGGACACCTAGACACCAATGAATAAGATAGAACGGGTCAGTGAACAGCTAAATCTTCGAAGGAATAGGGTACTTTGTCTACCTTGGTTCTTGAGCACTTCTGAATTAGAATTCATCTGAGTGATCCTTTCAAGACGCATGGTCTTTGGGACGAGGAAGCTACTGGGCCATATCCCAAAACAAGTAAGAACACTCTCTGTAGGACCATTATCATCTCAATTCTACCTTTAAGAATGAAGATATTCCTGGTCGTTTCGATTGAAGAAGTCTTCGTAAGATATCCGGTCCCATTTCCATTAACAGGCCTTGGAGAAGGAGATTTAACGAGAAACTATTGAAATTGTGCAGCAACATTGATCTATTCAAAAACTGCATACTAGACTAATGCTCCGATCCGTAGAGTCTTCGAACATAATCCGAATGGATACAACAAAAGGAAAAGACCTGGCCTTAGGTGGCGTGGAAAACTCAAAGAGGAATTCAACCAACCTGGAGTGAACAGTAGAGGCAGCTAGCTTTGGACCAGACTAACTCGAGAGGCTTATAGATTGTTGCCCACTTTCATCCCAAATTAAAGCATCACCCAAGTAGGTAGGAGTAAATTCATCTGAGTTCCTCGGAGTAAAAATAAAGCCGAACGCCTTTCTGAAAGTTTAATAAAGATTCACTCTACAAAGTGGGTGCAACTTATTTTTGCTTTACAAACAACTGACACAATGTAGGTCTAAATCCTGAGTCTCCTCGATTACTTTTAACGTCTGAAACAGAGACTCTTCGCGGGTCAGTAGTCAATTTAAGAGAAGAAGGTTGAATGTATCATCCACTAATCGGTTTATCGACTTGTATTGTTGTAAGGGGATCAAGTTTGGTTTCCGAACTTACATAAAGCAACTCACTAAGTATTTTGAGATTCTTAGGAACACCGACATAAAGGGAAATACGAGGAAATGTTTTAGGAAAACTGTAAGAGAAGGGTAGGTACCCGAAATATCGAAGACCACTTGAAATGAGAAGCAATAGCAGCCGTATCTGCAACCACTATCAGATGTAAGATGTCTTAGTTGTGCCCGTAAGAAGGAAAGTGTACCTTGGAAGCATAAGATAAAGAGAACAGCGTTGACGAAAACTCTGCGGCGACAAAATAGACAGAAGTCGATTCAGGTTTGTGAACTTCATGAGTTCTACAGGTGTTCTGGTTTCTACAGATGGCTGAATTGATCCACTTATGAAAGAATACGATTCTATATTCTCCAAACTTCTTCAACTTCTAGAGCTTCATATAAAGGTCTCCTATAATCATTCGTATCACTAAAATTCTCTGATAGAGCGAACGAAGTAAGCGTTTTTGTGACATAAAAGGGAAAGTGTACCTTGAAACCACTACAAAATAAGGAAGAAAGGGTTGAAGACCTTGGACAGACTTTTTTTTATAATTCCCTCGCACTCAAGGAGTTATGAATATCCTTATAATGTTATTCACATAGCGTTTACGTTGGTGTAGTGGTTTTTGAAACTCAAGTAGTACTAGGTTTCAGTCTTTGCTTCGAGGGCGGTGTCTAGAATCACTAGGGAGCATAATTTGCCTAAAATTCACAGTATTTCTTTCCAACTTTTGACTCTTCAAGACATATGACCGCTCTTCTGCCAGTGTTGAGACGTCGGCTTTTCGCAGTTGATCGACTTCCTTGACACCACAAATAGAACCTCTAACCTACAGCGTAACAAGCTATGATGCTTACTACAATACCGCGGTCGCCCTTAGACCTCTAGGGATCTTCCCTCCAAAAATGGTTAGATTGCATTGTGAAAACCTCCCCCAATCGCTCGCTTGTAGTTTTTCAAAAAAGGTTGGCGAAAAAGCTCAAATATAATCTCTAAAGGCTCGCGATTCGGTTAAATCCTGTATACACCGTCATAATACAAGGCATACCTACCTTTCTATTCCCACATGACTCTCAATCACCTAATTGCAGCATATCCTTAAAATAGATATCACAAGGCAAAGGACACCGTCATTATAATGCAAACAATCTGCACAAATCGAGACAAGGTTTATCTTCTAAACATACACACGCACACACATTCCAATCCAATTCATCGAAGATTAACAGATTGCGGTCCCATTGTCTCTAATGTCTTTATTGTCCTTTGACAGTATCAGGCATATCCAAATGTCACATTTATCAGGAATGTCCAGATTATCGATTACACATGTTCGTTTCATTTAACATTTCAAAGTATCCTTCCCTCCTTGCGACTGTGGTATGGATATACATAATTATTTGGACACAAGAGCGTCAGATTTACTCGATTAATTAATTACTCTCATCATTTGACATTCCAATGGACCCGCATGTTCTGATTATAATGGGACTTTGATACCAACGATATTATTGGGACATGATTGGAGATATAATTGCACATTAACATGTCAAATATTTTATTGAACTTGTGGACGGTAGAGGAGCAGCAGGCTAGTGTGACGTCATTGGCCCTATTAAACTTACTTGACACACATTTAAAATATGGGAACGAGTAATTCACAAAATGTTGAGAGCTATCACAAGCATCCTTGAGCATCAATGTGGGTTCGTACCAGGAAAGACAACGACTGATGCTGGATGAAACGGAAACCGCTCTGAGATCACGGGGCCTGCTCATCAATAGGCAGAGGAACCAATATAAGCCGTGTGATTTCCCAGACTATCCAATGCCTGCGGACACCGTCTACCTCGCTGGAGACCAACTAGAATAAGTCTCCAACTTAAAGTGTCTAAGAGCGATACTCTCTAGAGACGGTAACATCAACGAGGACATCACACCAAAACTGGATGGTTCAAGTGGAAGATGTTTTCAAATATTTTGTGAATGCCAGTCCGAGTCAAAGTCGTTTGAGATGGTATGGCCACCTTTTAAGAAGATAAGCACAGCATATCGCAGACCCGGCAGATGCCGCAGCTCTTGGGCATTTCTGGTCAATAATGGCATGAGAAGAGTGCACCTTGGCAACAGGACAGCATCGTAACACCTGACGATTTCACACTGAGAGAGCCCTCCCCCCCCAAACAGGATTCCCCTCCATGGAGTCTAATGAAACAAGAAACAGTGACTAGGCTGCAACAATCGTCTGGTAGAAGTTGCAATTTAGCAAGGACACTTCGTCACAGTTTTTGCAATTTTAAAAGAAGTCGGAGTTCTCCTGAAACACCACATCCGAGGTAAGAAAATAGAAATGTGTTCGGACAGTCAAACAACAGTTGAGACATCCAGATGACATCTGGTTAGGAAATGTTAAAAAAAAAGAAACCCAACCTGCTTTCCAGTAACAGCGAAAGTCTCACAAGGAACGAGAAAGCTGACGAACTCGAAAAAAAGAAGCGCAGACGATAGAGCAAACAGCTTAAAATGCACAGGGAGTCGCACGGACAATAATTTAAAGAGGATGCAAAGGGATTTTCATGATCACAACCTGTAAAGTTGAAAGATTACTCGTAAGGAAACCACACAACCTTTTCAATAAAAAAGTTATAAATTCAAGCTGAGAGCAATTAAGGCTCATGGTGGAACTAATTTAAGGACGCATTAACCTCAACAAACACCATATATACTCTGGAGCTCACTAACACAGCTCTTTGCGAGAACTGCGAGCGAGAAGAACATTACATCAAACACTTCCTATACCCTGCTTTAGCAATAACTCGACAGAAGATCTTGGGGACATGTAAGCGTGTGTTGCTCATCGAACCTAACCAATGATACTGTGTCATCGAGAACCTTAACCTAGGTACCTACAGTTTTTATTTGCGACTTCGAATGGTGGATTAGGAAGTTTATCATTGCCTGCTGAGAGGTGATGCCTTAACAAGCTTTTTGGTTGTCTTTCTGAGGCTCGAGCCTGTGCCAGCACTATTAGCAGTCCACAAAGCCACCGCATCCACATAAACATGCATGCTAGAGAGACTTTATTTGTAAGAGGAAGCTTGACGTAGCCTCAACCAGATATGGCCTGAAATGGTATTTCTCCAAAAGTCGTTATCGCACGTCAGCCTACATACCTGTTCTTCCTACCCATACATGTTTGACATCTAAACGACAGTGGGTTACACTTTATGGCTGATAAAACAACTCCTCATTGAAGCACGTTTTCCCTGCAAGAGTAGCTGAAGAGTTATCGAAGAAAAACAGGAAAAAAAATTGTCAACAGTCCACCAACAGGGGTGGATTAGCACTTATCCTCTTTCCAATCACATTACCGTCATACAATACCCTTCTAATCGATGTGCCTTCCAGGCATCCTGTTAAGATATTACAAAAGTCCTATAAGCACCAAAATAAGAAATTAGTTTCGTAAAACTTTCTAATTACGTGGAATACGTGCAAAGCCATTGTCGATAACCCCGACAACCACTAGCTATAGTTCCGAAAAGGATTCGTTTCCAAAAAAAAAAACCCAACCCCCATAACAGCTGCTATTCTTTGAGAATTTAAGTGAAAAGTACGTGTGCAAAACAAAAACCAATACCACAGTTCAATAGAAAAACTTCCTCATCCTGATCCTACTTCGCGAACTAACCTCAAAGTTTCAATATCTTTTGTATAAGTAAATCGATTGCATAACGCCAAGGAATACCATCAACTGAAAAGCAACCACAACTTACCCTCGAAGCAAAAAAAAAATAATCACAATCCTTTCGACAATAATAACTCCAGCCAACCGCTAGAGAAATGACAGATCCATAATCTACGCGCTCGGCTCCATCCAGTCGCATGAAAGGAACCCAAGGAACACAGGAACACAACTAACTGTTCCAAATCCAATTTGAAACAAAAGCGGATTACAGCGCACACATTCTCGTACTCGTACTCATACTTGTGCACGTGCATAAGGAAACCAAACCGACACAAGGTAGAAGTATCTTTTATCTTTTGTGCTTGGCTAGCAAAACATCCGTCATGGCAATGAAGAAGCCACAAGCCAAAACAGAAAGTCTAAGGATACCCTACCCACCTCATTATAGAAGGATAAGAACGAGCAACAAAGAGAGTGGAAAAACAAAAAAAAGGATGAAAGTAGGTGGTATCAAAGGAGAAGTTGTCGTCGTTGTCATCGTCATATTGTTTTGTTTCTACCTCTGCTCCTGCTGTCCCATAAGAGACATCCTTCTTCGTTTGTTTCAGTAAGACAACCAAGTCGTCTGGGGAAAGGATAACAACACCACTTGAGCCACCCACCTACAGATCATCATTTTCTCGTGACTGACAGCTGGACAAGACAGAGCAAGAGAGAGAATTGAAGATAGTTCTAATGGCAAATCCATTCGTATTGAGTGGGGACCGCTCGGAGGTCCTTTTTCATTAGTCCTTGCATTTCTCTGAAAACCACAAGAGCGAAATTAATCTCTCACCGTCGCCAACTTTGAACAGTCGTATGACTTCGTTGTGTCGTGCCCAAGGACAATTTCAAGGGTGACTTTGCAAACACACACAAATTGAACCCGTATAATGGCAGCACGACATCCACCGATATCCTGTATCGTATTCCGTTCCTTGCTGTATCGAAGTGGTGTCCAATTTCACCTTTGACACTTGTTATCCATTCTGTTGTTGCAGCAAGTTTTATTTTGAACTTTTCACTCCTTTCGGACGGCACTTGAACACTAGATTCTAATCCAAGTTTAGAAACAGCATACACACACATACAAACACTCAAGCAGTAACAATTGAAAGTTTCAATGGACTAGCGGTGCATCGTATTGTGAAAAAGTTAACAAAGTACCTCGTGTCCTGTGCCTTGTGTTTCCTTATTGCAAAAACTAACACAAGACATGGCACACTGCGCGAACACAATTTTGAGCAGCAAGGACATTTTCACAGTATATATCGTGTCCAACATAAAAAAAAAACTAAAATCAGAAGATCCTGATACTCCCTACACACCTGTCTGTCAGTTTGGAACACAAGGCAGGGGGACACAAAAAGTTGTTAGTAAAAGTTCTAGTTGCACTTGCCGCAGAAAGTTATGAGCATCCTTCCTTCTTTCGACACAAAATCTACCTCTGAACTTCGAGTCCTTTGAACAATTTGCATGGCACTGGTGTCGATTTGTGTGCGTTTTGTTTCAATTTAGATTTTTCGCTTGGAAGGTTAGGAACTCCTCATCTGAGCTCGTTTAGGAAAATGAAAAAGGATGTGTTGTATCCGAAAAGTCCTTTTTTTTTTGTATGTCATATGGAAGCAGCAGATGGGGAAGTTTAGTAAAGTAGGATTAAAGAAATTTATCGTCCTTAATCTGTTAGGATTATAGTTGGAGAAAGTTTGGTAAGCTTTCCAGTGATTACATTGTCGAATCCTGTGTAATGGTGGTGGAAGCTCTTTGAGGAATTACTAAGATTATGGTCGTTCGCTAAATTAATGAAATACAAACTAATAATTAAAAACACTCTGGGAGGTAACTGATGCGGGGTCAGGAAAGTTGTACCGCAAGTGGATGGAACCTAAGAACTATAGTTTGTTGGTTCAGAGGGGAATGACCAAAAATGGGGTTCTACTTTCTACTCAAACACTGAATTTAGTTTCATTGACGCTGATTAGGAGACTGAGCTTTCACTACCAGGGAAGTCGCAATAGGATGCCCAGACCTAAACGTAGTCCTTTCAAGTCTCAAACTAACCAGTGACTAAATTAATTTGCTTTACATATGATATGGGGGTACCAATAATGGATCCATGAAGATCCGAATGAGGTGGTGCCTAACATCAAGCCGTCACCCCTCTAACCAGCCATACGGCAATATGGCACTCAGTTGAAGTCATTGAAGAATTTCTAAACTCTGCAAACTAAAGGATCTTTTGTATTTCCAGCCTTTCCACCAGCACTAGCCTAGTGCCCTCGTTAACAACCCCCAAGAATATATCGTGTTGGTTACGTCTTCTCAGAATGGATTGCGAGCTTATAGTGACAGAGAAGACTGAAAAACCAACCCTTAATAGTTTTCTTGCGAAAATTGTCCACATTCCACTGAAGGCTGTAAAATAGAAAATACTTCAAGCCCAACGGTTAGATGTGAGTTGAATACGTTCTCAGTTGGAAGACAGGGGTACTCTGCAGCTATCTTCCTTAGTTTCAAAGATAATAGCTTCCCAAGAACCAATCCCAATCTCATGTTGGGATTTATGTAGTCTCAGTGGAAGCTCATTAAGTGTTTTAACTTTTTAGACTACACCCAAACCTTGATATAGCTCGTAGAGTTTGAGGGAAGATGTAACCTTTCCATTCTTCTCCTCGGCTTCCTGCTAATCGGCTTTGAAGTCAATGAAAAGTTGGTGAGTCTCGACTTGAGATTAGTAAGTCTTTTCCAGAATGGTAAGCCATTAGACCCGACGAACTTGTTGTTCTTCCTCTTTAAGGTAGCCGATGTAACTTTTTCTATACTGGGAAATGCGACAACTTCTTAGTTAACATGAGGTGGGCGCTCAATCAGTCTCTCAACGTTATACCCATTCAGCAACATCTGGAAGTGCTGCTTAATCATGGCTACACTTCCCTGGGCTTCCATGACCAGGTTTACTTCACTTTTTTGAAGACTCTGTATTCTGACCTTGAAGCTACATAAGTAGCTGCCAGTTGCTTGAGCTTCCTTTAGAACTGCTGAATGTTGTTTCTGTTGCGCTACTCCTAGATTTTCTTGAGCTGGAAGACTGCTTCTTCGTCTTTTTGGCTTGATACTCACTGCATTTGCAAACATCATTACACCACGATCATCTTTTCAAGGGGGGGCTAATATTCCAAGTTGGATTCAGGTACTTCCTTGATGATGATACAATACTGGGTACACAGTGAATTGGCGTCTATGGACGACGAATGCACAGCGGAGAGTCTCTTGCTCAGTTCCTCTTTGAAGTCTCTGGCTAGCTAAGGCATCCAACATCAAGTCTTTTTTTGAGCCATTCACACAGCTTCTTCTTTTGACAAGTCGAGCTCTACATTTATCTGTGACGAGATTATGGTCAATGTCAATGTTTGCTTCTCTGAATGTTTGAATAAGAATGATTGGGTTAACGGTTCGACCATCTGAACATAGCCAGATTGTCAGGATTCAACGCTTTTGAAACTTGTGCAACTTATCACCATGTAACCAGCTTCTGCAAAGTCTATTAGTCGGAAGCTGTTATCGGTCGTCATTTTATAGAGGCTGTACGCTCCAACTAATCCACTAAAGATCTCCAAGGACGAGTTTAGTATTGTGCTCCAGGAAGGCTCGTTAGACTTTATTTCGGAGGTCATACAATTTCTCCCATGGTCTTCGATAGGGACGTGTGCATATGATGCTCTTAAATATGACTCTGATGTGGACTACAGCCAAGTGATCGCCTATTTTCAATGAAGAATCCGCATTTTTCGCCGAGGTGTTGGAACACCACACGGGAGCACACAAAAACAGGTCCATTGCAGGTACAACCCTTTCACTGTGTTTCTTTCGTCTTTCTAAGGAAGTCGAGTAAGAACTTCAGTAATAAAAAGCTTGGGTAAGGACGAATCCGCATACCACTTTACATGTGTAGTCTTCTGTGGCAGCTGTGGTATACCATATATGAGTACGCATCTTATGCATCGTGTTTCCTCAATCGCAGTAGTATCTACCTAATACCATGGACGGCAAGACTTGATGTTTAAATAGCCTCTGGGGTGATGGTTTGTCTTAAGCTATAGACAAATTAGAGAAAAGACGTGGAAAATGTCGATGGAAATTAGTTGTATATGATCCCCGTGGCTTAGTGATTAGTGCATTCGAATGCTAAGGGAGCTGACAAAGGTTCAAGTCACCAAAACAATCAAAAATTTTTTCATAGGACCACCTCTCGGCAGGCAATGACAATCTATAAGAGTATAATCTGTTACTTATGTTGCAGCATAATAGACCTCAATTCCTCAAGAGACGAGTGGGCCCGACGAAAATTTCGATTTCCACAGACGGGTCAAAAACCGAAGAAGGAATGGGCTCTGGGATCTACTTACTAGAACTCAACATAATGTGGTCAATAAGACTTTCGAACCATGGCAGTGTGTTCCAAGCGGAAGTTCTAGTCATTGGACATTTACATAAACAGTCAAGCCGCTATTAAAGCTATTTCATCCACCGTAGTAAAGTCAAAAAATTTGAAACGTTGCCATGACAAGCTCAAAACCCTTACCGCGAACCCTAGCGTTACACTCAGGTGGATCCCGGGACACAAAGGTATCCACGGGAATGAAATAGCGATGAGTTAGCCAGAAAGGGGTCGGAACAGAACTATCACTGGTCGACCACTCAGAACTGCCCCCCCTCTTATCAAATCCAGCATTGCACTTGACTTCCAAAGACAAACTGGCGGGAGATGGAGCGCATTCTCATCATGCCCCATCTCCAGGAAACTCTCGACAAATATCAACAAGATAAAAACGGAGCACATTCTTACGCTAAACAGGTCAAACTTAACACTCTTCATAGAGATCATCACAAGCCACAACCTACTGGTGCGCCACCTTAGAAGAATGCATTTAAGTACAGACGAGATATGCCGTGGCTGTAGGAATATAGACGCAGAAGAGAACACAACTCATTTCCGATGCGAATGCCTCAGCTTACATAGAACAAGAAAGACGGCCCTCTGTGAATACTATTTCAACGACTTGGGCAACCTGTCTATAAAGCCACCGTAGAGATCCGAGTGAAGGCTGAATCATTCGATGCAGCCACCTCTTCAACCTTACCTGTTCCAGAAAACTTATCTTAACCTAACAGAGTCAGAATAAAATAACTTAACTTAATGAAACTCTTCCACTTAAATGTCATCATTGATCGACGGTTATGTGCCACTTTAATGATGCCTGGCGCTTCCTAACAAATTTAAGGCTCCAACTACTAAATTCTCGAAAACATCGAATAAAATTTAACGATACCTTCCATCTTAAATAACTGAAATGTATTTTAATCCATTTCCTGTAGAAATATTAACAACAAATCCTTCTTGAAGCAATCAACCCTTTTCCAATGAAATCCATTTTAGAGACCGAATAAATCATAAAAAAAAAACTTCAAAATGGCCAATTACGATCCGTTTTCAGAGTCAGATCTAACGAATTTTATTTAACAACCAAAGCTCGTATAACATTTCGTTAAATCAATACTTGTACGGGGTTATTCATTTGAAAACGTTTTTATTTCGAAAATTAATTTTGAATTTAAAAAACTTTTATACTTTCGAGCAAATGCACATGACAAAATAATTTTCCAATCTCGTATGGAATTTTATGGATTGACATGGCTTCATGGGCCAAAGACTTCCTCTACTTGTCAAACCGACTATTCTTTGTTAACCTTAATCCATATTCAAATCGTTATATAAGACAGCTGCAAAGAGTCCTTAGATAATGAAAGGCTTAGGAGTATTTTTTTAATGAAAATTCTTCAAACAAAACATATTTTTGAGTGGTTTATGCAAAGATACCTTACATTTGGTACGGATATCCCAATCCCAATTGAATCAACTGCATCTGAGCCTGAGCTATGCACATGTCTCTTGAAAATTAACACAAAACCCGAAACTTTGTTTCATTCTTCATCATCCCTTGAGCTGAATACCATCTGTCTTCCTAATTTGGTTGCCACAATGCCTTTTATAACAATAAAACAGCTATACGTAGCTATTAGCTAGAAGCTTTCAAAGATATTTTGCATCATCGCAACTAGTACTTGTATTCTCTGTGAAATTCCCTTAGATCCTCAATCATAATTTATATTTGCTGTTGTGCTGCCTTACCATGCCTGCTTGTCTTCCTGCTACCATGCCACAGGAATTTCTCTTGGATAAAATTTCATTTTCCTCTAAACTGAACCCCAAATCCGATGGATATGCCTCAGTATTCGAGAATGCACATCGTTTAGAGGTACAAAAATTATTCAATAAAAAAAAAAAAAAAAAAAAGGAAATCTTGTTCCATATCCAACAGATCCTTATGCATATGATGCAAATATCAGGGTTCCTTCTACCACTGGGTGTTGTTTAGTTATGTGCACGATGACACAGTACACACATTGTGTGAAAATAGTTCGACACAGAGTCCTTGATAACAAGATCTGAAAAGTTTTCAAATATTATTACGAATCCTGTTCCAGTTTTACTAAGAAGGAACTCATCCGTACTTTCAGCTCTCCTGCGTATAAAAAAAAATACAGGCAGGCACCAAGCAAAATATTTCAAGGCAGTTTAACATCCTTTCGACATCCTTTTTGATATCTTAGATGAATTAATGTGTTTTCTGTTTTTTTCTTATGTCATCTATGTGCGGAAAACTGGCGCCAGACATTACAAGGCACATGTCCATATGTCTTCTTTTATGAATCCTGCGATTTACAACCGTAAAATGTGAAAAGATTATTAAGTCCCCCTTGGATGTAGCAGCCGTACAGTTGCATGATGTTTACCCTTAATGCATGCAGTCCTGGTTTTCTTCTTGTTTGTGTTGTGTTATTTTGTCGTTTATGCTACGCTCTGTATATGTATTCATATCGTAATCCTTAACCGAAATAAATATTATTCTGAGGAATGTACTGCTGTTGGAGATGCGGTGGGGGGACTGAGGGAGAAGAAGAGAGTTTTCTCCTTTATAGTTTTCCATTTTAGATTTGCGCACGCTTTTCTTTATTTGGTCCTTTTTCCGGGAGAGTGAATTATTTCCAAAGGGATTAACAGAGAACTACTGGTGCACTTTGTGGATGAAATTAAAAATGAATACTTAAATAGCATTTGCATTTGTATGTGTGTACATTTGCTTATGAAGGCAGAAAGAGTAATAGGACGCACGAGGGATTATTGAGGGAATTGTGCTGTAAGTAAGTTGAAATTTTTTTTTTTTACTTCTTTCGCATACAGGATGTGCTGCAAGGAAGAGAGTTTTTTTTTCGCTCTTGGTAACCTCGGTTTGTAGGGTTTTAAAAGGCTGTACGTGCAGTGGAAGGTGACCTACTTCTTGTTAAGTCCAGAAAGTGGGTTTCTCATAAGCTGGTTGAAAAATTCTCCATAAGAACGGCGGTTAATCAGCGTTTAGTTAATTAAGCGGTACAAGGACATAAACCTAGGGATACGTGGCAAGTACAATGTTTATTGCAGTTCGAAGAGTTTTCAAATTCACTCGTATGCACTCCGACGAGAACTTAATTTGGCGTTTGAAGTGGTGTTCCGCAAGGTTGTATACCGTCACCACTATTTATTTAACGGGGTGATCAGTGACGTGTAACACTGAAACTTGTTTGGATAAGAGGACACACAGGAATCGATTGAAACAAAAAGAAGAAATGACAGTTCATGGGTCTGTCTCTAAGTCCTGAACCATTCGCCGCCCTTTGTAGAGAAATGGTGAAGGACATGATGAATAAATAGGTGGGTACCTGGTGCATCTTATACTATGTAGCCTACACTCGTATCTCCTGGCGACCAGTCTGAAATAAGAAGACCAAGATGAAGAGTCCCTTAGTTCTTTAGCCTCCTGGTGGCTTCTCCGATGACCGTCTTTTTAGTTCTGCATTCACAAACGAAGTGGAATGTGCTTCTTTCTGCATCTATATCGCTGTGATAAGTAGGGTCACGATTGAACATCTGAGAAAGTGAGGAAGGATGGCAAAGTGCAGACAAGCCACAATGACGATCAAAAGGTCTGCCGATTGCACCAAGAGAGACCTTTCAAATTGGTAAAAGGGTTGTCCACAGGACATGGAGACCAAATGTACCATCTATAGAAGATGGTTCTTCTGGAAAATGACACAACAAGACATAATCTGCGAGACATATACTGTGTAAGTATCCGGCACTGGCTAGCGTAAGAAATTATCTTTTTGACTGCCAATGGATGCAAACACAAAGGAAAAACTGCAGAGACATCCTAAGGGTACCACTAACTTGAACGACTCATGGAGGAGAGGTGAAAGTACCTGTGCTTCCTTAGAAGAAGATTGGGTAGCCCCAGAAAAATTTAACGGAGAACAGTCGAAGAGGAGTCTCCCCATGCAGCCGATAGTTTGGAATGGGCTGCTATACATACTCGTACATCACCAAAAATCAAACACGATGACACATTTGTGTGGAATATATCTTCTAAGATCCATGGAGTTGAAGAGGAGCTAACTAACTAAGCACGTCTTTCAGATGAATTGTTTGTAAAATGCGGACCACTTTAGTGGATTTACCCAGCTTTGATGAATCAGACTTCGAAGTAGTAAGGGACTACTACTTGATCCCGAACAACTTAAAAGAACCTGTGCCCTTCACTATAGTAATGAAGGATGGACTCTATTAAAGGCGGATCCTTGATCGTTTCGAAGAAAAGAACACTGGGTATTGAAAGTTTCAGATGGCTTATGAGAAACAACGCAGTAGAAAAGAACGTGTCTCAGGTGGCACGCGTAAGTAGAAGGGAGACCTCAACTAACTTGGCGTGCAAAATTGGAGACAGCTAGCTGAAGATCAAGCTGGCTGGAGACACTTGTCGGTTGATGCCCAAGTCTACCTCCAACTGTAGCACCATCATAAGAAAGTAAGTTAGGCTACGGTGCTGAAAGTATTGAGGGGCACACTTAATTTTAAAGAGAATTTACAAAGATCCTCTCAAGAAACTGTTTAGAAGGTTAGCACTTGGATGGTTGACTGGTCTTCTAAGTCTTCTGAGACTAATCTGGAGCTCTGGTAGATTCATTGTGCCATTGGTCTTATTTGGTATGCAACTGTTCTTCCTTTCTCAACGATTTAAGTCGTTGTATCTAGACTCTACTGATTAGATCGATGTTGCTAAACAGCCTTCGTTGTATATCCTCTTAAATTCACAGACTTGGTGGAGGGGATCATAGATCATTTGGAGGAATGGGCATTCATGACAAAGTTTATGCCTCCGCGCCATAGAGAAGGAATGGGATGATATGGAGTCCCTTTAGTTGATCGAGAAAGAGCCCCAGAAAACAGCGATTGGCAAGAGTTATTGTGCGTTTAATCACGGCGCTGCTGGTGTCGTTGCCTCAGTTAACAGCGCAGGTCCTAGATGGACAAGGACCCTTATAATACCCCAAAGGTATATCTGTTTGGGGTGGTTTGCTGTCCAAGATGTCAGTGTTGAGTGTCCCTTCTTGTGGACAGGATGTACTTTGATTTGCCCTAGTTGAATGGTTAACCCATCTTCACATGGTACCTAGCATGAAAAGTGAGGTGAGGTGAGTCCTAAGCTCGGCAATCCTAAAATAAAATGGTTATCAGTTATTATAAGGCTTCTGTAATCACCTTCAATTCTATATTTTCTATTTTCGGATCACTCTGTAGTATTATATAATATTTCAGCAGCAACTCCTTATCCTTGCTTCTTTTCTTGCAGCACAAACTGTACCAGTTTACTCAAAGGATTGCACACTGAACAAACGCCATGCCATGTTCGTTATACAGTCACCGTATACGATTACTTCCGGTAGCTTATTCGTAAAACATATTAAATTCACCGTTAATCGACCAGAAGTCATGTTTTAGCAACACAAAATGAATATTAAAACGAACGATAAGTGCTGTGACTCTAAAATAAAATAAAATATGCAAATGTGCGTGTGTAGCAATCCAACAACATTGTTTCCACACTCTGTGGGCGGGCGTCGTCGTTTTCGTTGTCGTTGTCGTTGTCGTTGTCGCTGTGAGAAGGGCAGGATTTACAAATTAAGATATCCTTGAAACTCTAAACAGCTTAAAGGTGTAATGACAACGACGAAGTCAAACAGAAGATCCTACACGAAAATGAAGATAAGGAAACCTTCGTTAAGGCACCTCACCGTGGGACAGTTTTCCTTTTCGTAAGAAGCAACATTGTGTCTTCTGTCAGCCGGGGGATTTGAATGTTTAATTAGATAATCTTCACGGGAATGTAATGTTAAACTTGTCTGACAGTTTCAACAACATTTGACGTTTACTTTCAAATTCATGTCGGTCTTAATTAAGTGTAACAAAGAAATGGAAGGGAAGTCCTTACATTTATTTCGAATTTCATTAAATAATGGAAATTAATTATATTTTAGTATAGCACGGAGACTTTATATAATCTAACTCTAACACACCCTGCTTGCTTAATTGTTGTGAATAAATCAACAGATGGCAGCACATGTATGCCTGTGTAATTTCGCATGCCTTTCAGTGACTTTATGTGGTAATTTCTTTGCCGTTTTACATGAAATGGAAACCGGAATGAATAACTCAACCGCTTGCATCAATTAAATCCTAAATGCAGGTCGGGCCAAAAAGGACCTACACTTTGAACACTCCTTTTGCATTGCATGCATAGTTTGCTTTGACTACGATTATGTTTGCATATTTTAGTGGAGGGGGGGGGGGAAACAAAAATATTTTTTTTATAGAACAGCAGGCTATTAACAAAAAGTGAAAGAGTATAATGTGAATGGGTGAAGGGATGAAGGACCTATGTCAGCAAAATAAAATATCGAGAACAGGGGATGAATTTGAATAGCTTCGTGTTGAACATGAATACTTGAAACTATTGGGTAAACAAGCCTAAATATTGCAGAGCAAGGGAAATATTGTATTTGTTTCAGTTAACCTACTCGTAACTTATGTAGTCAAATGGAAAGGGCTGATGAATTGGCCAAATTGTTTCGAGGGAAAACAATTTGCTGAATTGCTAGAACTACAAGTTACATATAGTGCTCAGGTGGGTATTTTTATGGAACTAGGGTTATAACCATTTTTAGTTAATTAAAACTGTGAAAGGGTTTTTTTTTATACGCAGTTGAGTTGATAGTTGAACTCTGGATGTCGAGTAAACCTGCGTAGAAATACTAGAATCTAGTGGAAACTCAAGCGACCAGATTGTAACCGAAAACATTGACAGAAAGTCAAAGAAACTTGTGCACGTCTGAGTATTGAATGAAGAACTACCTCGAGTATACCTAGAAGTTTGGATATCGATTTAAGGCTTTTCAAGAACCGTCTTAGAAGTTATAAGCTAAGTCAGAGTTTATGAACATCTTTTATTGAGGATGTTAAGAACTGTTTGTAGTACTTCGATGATTGTGGTCAAGAAGTTGCTGATTGCCACAACGACATCATCGTCTCGGTCCTCAGTGTCATTAGAATTGCATTGGCAGCCCCTCTTTGCGGCATTCCTTTTGAGACCAAAGCTTGTGCTTGGCAGCCTCCCAGTTTTGAGCTTATCTGTCTCGTTTTGAACATGCACTCCATCTTGTCTGCAAGTATTGGATCTGTGTTGAGTTGGTCTAATACTCGTCTTATTGCGTCAGACTTCACTTCTTATGCCCAGAAAGACCGCTAGCTTGAACTCTTTAAGGTCAAGCGATGTCTCGATTATTGCTACCACTTCCGGGTAGCTGTCTCAACCGAACAGCCCCTTATAAGGCGTATTAAGCTCTAGGGTATAAACTGGAACAAATTAGTCTGTTCACTCATGTTGTGCGTGTTATATTCTTCGCACCAATGGAAGGGACCTACAGTTTTAATGCCGAATTCGAACGGCGAATTGTATGTCTAGTCTATAAGCCTCTCTAGTGTTTTCAGATGGAAAAAAAGCTAGGCGTATGGTCCTGAACTCTTTGGGGTTTAAAAAATATTATCTTGACTTCTTTCCAGACTTGCATACAGTTTAGACAAACTCGGAAAATGTCTACAAGCCATGGGGTGATATACTTCTTAGAGCTAAGAAGCATCATCGGGATAATACGATCGTGACCAGGCGCCTTTTATGGGAAGAAGGAGTCAATAGCCCATTTGATGTGTTGCTCGTCCACAATTTGACCACTCAGGGTGGTTTTTGCACAGTCCATTGTGTCTACGATTCTTTCCATGTTGTGGGATTGTTAGTAAGGGTCGCAGAACATGATTCAGTCCAGGTGCCATTGAATTTCTTGGTAAAACCTGGAACAGCACACGTTTTGAAAAGGACTTTCCGGAATCCTGTTGCGTCTTTGGTGGACTCAAAGTTCATTCTAGAAGCTCTTTTTGTGAAAATTTGTTCTTTTTTTTAAGGTACCCTTATTTTCTTTGTGTCAGTCCCAGTCTATACGGGATTTTTTGGGCGTTTGATTGAAAGTTCAGTTGACCACCAAGGAGGATTGAATTTTCTTTTCCCTCTGTTTAGAGGACAGGACCTTTCGAAGACTGATCGGAGAGCTAAAGTTAGTGTATTTACTTACCTTTCAAGGGAGGGTCCCTGAGAAAAGCCTTAAATGTCATATTGAATCGGCTGACTAAAAGGGAATGTCTTAGCGTACCTCGAGGAGTATGTAGGTACACCACCACGCTGTATTTTTCCGAAGTTCTTTGTTTAACTAGATGCAAAAGATCTACCGACACCTTTATCAATGATTTGTAAGGGATGACAGAAATGCTATCAAGTTCAGACTTAGCCTTTTTCTTGCACGTTTTAAGCTTTCTGAATATCTCTCTATTGCTGATTCGATGCCCAAAGGTCTGTTTAAATGCAGTTCTTTCCTAATTCGCATCCACAAGCAGGAATAGAACATCAAAACTCTTTGCTAGATGACGTAACAACGCAGTAGAGGAAGACCTCGCCTAATGTAGCGCGCACAAGTAGAAAGGGACCTCAACCAACTTGGAGTGCGTAACTAGAGGCGGTTAGCTAAAGCCTGGGCTAACTGGAGAAGCTTGTTGGTTAAGGCCCAGATTCCCCTCGAGCTGTAGCACCAACCGAAACATGTAGTGCTCAAAATGTTTGCTCCATTTTAAAAGAAAATTCAGTCTTCCTTTTGGGCTTCTGTTCCGCTTTAGATGTTGGTAGTCTACACCTCTACACTACGAAGTTAAACTTTCTAAAACTGAAAATTTCATAAAAATCTACCCAGTACCACCCAAATTTATTGCGCACAAATATACACAAGCAAACACCATCACTCAAACTAAATTTGCAAGCGAATCCTTTAAAATTTTCAAAATTGAAAACAAAAAAGTTACTCCATGCCTTCAATTTGTAAAAGTATCCCATGACCTGCCATAGGGGATGAATAACATAAAGATGCATGCCTTCACCCCTACAACTCAATAAGGAACCCATGAATTATGTAACTAATATGCGCATTATCTTCAGGAAGGTGTAAAGGAAGACGTGTGATTTAGGGAGCATGTATTGTTAAGGGAAAATGAAAGGAAATTGATGATTTACAGAGGATAAAAAGGACGAGTTAGAATTATACTAAATTAGGGATAGTACCTTGCTTTATGATTATCGAAAAGGAAATTACATTTTTAAATTGTTTACTCTTGTGTAATAAAAATAAAAGAAGTCACAAGTTTGAGTACATTTTCCTGTAAAAGGATGTAAATTAGAAAACATTCAAGTTGTCAGCATATCTTTTGAAAAAGACTTTAACGACATTTACATTGAAGCTTGTCCGACTTCTAGGCGTCTGCAAAACCATTAATTCACTCAACCAAACCACACCACACCAAACACACATCGATTTAAGAAAACTTTCCGCCCTGAATGATGGTACTCCACTTAGTCCACTTTGAATCGGTTCCAACAAATCACATGATACATGCGAACAATTTACTGCGTTGTATCCTGCAAAACTAGTAGCTGTGGCTACTCCATACTTCTTCTTCTTTTTTTTTCTAGGTCATCATCATAAGTTTCCCCTTCAGCTGGACACAAGCCAAATGTCCTCAAATATTTCAGTCATTCAAGGAATTTGATTTCTGGCAATGTTCCTTGAACTGGTTTTCTCGGTTCATCAACCCTTAATACAGGACACCACCCAAAAAAAAAGACGGAACTACGCCAAGTTGAACGAAACTATGGGATGCTAAAGCATTTATACATTCACTCACATAACACTGAACAGCACTATTTATTCCCGTTATTGAGCTGATGTCATAACCAACCAACCAAACCAACCGACCCCCCACTCGTCTAGTGTCAACTCACTTCATGAACAACAACTAAAGCTGAGCACATAGAGTGTAGGCTGACATGTTGAATAAGTTCAGTATTTGCATCCTTGTTGCCTGTATAACAGAGAGGAAGGATTCCTCCGACGACATGGCACCATAAATAATCGCTCGCAATATGCCCAAGCATGACTGAGTATGAGTGAGTGAGTGCGGAAGGAAAGGCGATGATGTCGCCTGCGACATTGCATCTACAAGAAGCACACATTAGAATTCCATGCATGGCAATGGGAAATTGTCGCGTTCAAATGGCAAAGAGGCAGAGTTCCTGCGAGTTGATATTACAGAACCTCTTGCTCCTGCCGAACACACATTATTCAAGAAATAACACACCCCTTTGTTGTCATTTTCCCATATTTGCTGGTGATGGTGATGCCCCATCGCAACCCTTACTCATCTGCCGATGCTGATCCATTAACAACACCACTAAAAGCGGTCGTTTTGCTGAACGTCAAAGCTTTGTCAGTTAGCTGTCAGCTTGAATGTAGCACAAACATATGTGGCTACGGAACGAAACTAGTCTCATACCATCCATACCCATATCAAGGACGAGTCGAGGAGAGGGCGGTAAATGTGTCAGTTTGCGTAAACGTGCTACATTAGCATATTACTTAGTTCTCCTTTTAGTCTATTGAATTTCAATTTCCTTTCACCACAAGGATGCTGCTGCTATTGGGATGGCACTCGGCACGGCACTCCTGTTCCTGTTCATGCTGCATGCACTCTTCTCAAGTGACACACAGCCAGACACCGAATGGAGAGAACACATTGCCAATGACAGAATGAAGTGCCATATACGGTGAAGGCATCTGCTAAGAGAACAAGCGACCATTTTGCATTTTTGTCAAAAATCATCACATTAAGCTTCTTAATGGTATCCCGCGCGGGATGCGCTACAGGATTCCTAGCAGCAGCGTTACAAAACAAAAACAAATTTTTCTCATTTTTTTTTGTGGGGAAAATTATGTAATTAAAATTTTGTTGCGGTACTCTGTGCGGAATGTAATGGCAGCGTAGCATGGCGCGCGAATACGTGACTTGACATTTAGGATCCTTTATCACAGCACGGAGGCGTATGTGTAATTTAGTACTCGTATATTGAGTTTTATGACATCGTTAGGGTCGTGGGTGAATATGGTGCTGCGCTGAAAATGGTCCGCTCGATAGTGCCATACGTATACCAACTCGTATACCGAGTTAAGGGCTCTCATTTAACCATTTTTCCCATTTCACTCGGTATTGAGCTCTATTTATGCGTACCAGCATGTGTGCGTGTGTATGTACACGCGTAATCACTTTTTAGTTACCAATTACCATTAATGTTGTTTCGTGATCTCCCTGGGTATTATGTAATTTCTGCCATTATGGCGTTGTTATCTATTCGTTATAACGGCAAAAGTGTGTAACTCTATCATGCACAGATACATATACTATGTATGGATGCGGCTGCAGATCATGACTCGGAATATGTGGTCGGCAAAATTGTTAAATGGAACATAACGACCTATTAAAGGATTTATTGAACTTCAGCTTAATGATAGACTAATAGTGTAAGCCTAATGGCTTTAGAATTTAATTTACTGTAAAACAAAGTAAATAGTTCAATGCAGAGCTACATACACTTGTAAGGGATGAGGAAAGAAAATTTAAAGATTCTTTCGTCGTCTCAATGAAATTCAGAACCATGACTGAGCTCTTTGTAGGCAGAAGAGACAAAGAGACAGAGACATACAAGTGGAATTTATTGTGGACTGTTCAGAGGCTCAACCAACAAGGCTCTTCAACTAGCACAATCCACAACCAACTCTTTCCATTTGCAGACGTTAAATTGTTTGAGATCACCTTCTACCTCCAGACGCCATCAAAAATGAGGTCGTCTTGTCCTGAATCTATCCCTCTTCTCGTTGAAACATTGGTGTTGATCAGGTCTCGTGACATAGCCCCTTAATCGTTATACACTCTTCTTCTTTTTTGACGAGATCAGCCCGCTCCTATGATTCGCAGTTAAATCCTCTGCTTCACGTACCTTCAACCTAGATAAGATCACGAATGTAGAACTTATCTTTAGAAGATTCCCCATGGACTCTCTTTCGATTTCAACAATGTCCATGCATCTGTACTGCACAACAGGACGGAGATAATAAGAGCCTTGTATAGCGTCTTCTTGGTTCTTCTTGATGGGATCTTACATTTCTAATTTCTCTCATCAGATCCGTAATAGGTGTCATCACGAGACACTGTCTAATAGGCAAGCATTCAACAAGGCTTGGCGTCCATTCAAACGATTTCTGCAGAAGCTACATGGACGAAGAGGAGGAGGAAACGATTCCCCACTTTCTTTGTATCTGCCCAGCTCTCTCCCGGTAAAGAAGGCTCCATTTAGGGGAATTCTACTTTAAGGACTTAGGCGATCTAATAAACACAGAAATCAGAAACCTCTTTCGCTTCATAAAAAGCTCCAATTCATTTAACGAGTAGGTATGGAGATCCCTTCAGATCCATGTGGTATCACAATGGACCTATCACTGGTCTGAGTGTGCTGGCAATAGCTGGCAGACACTTCAACCTAACCTAACCTTCCTAAGAGTAGGTTTGATTAGTAGTGTCTTATTGGTGGCCGAGATAAACGAATTCCGTACAACTACTTGGTAACGCCGATGGCATTGACATCATCTGCAGAACAAGGAACATCGAAACAGAAGCTAAGACAAGACCAGTATGTTGAAATTTACTACGGAAAACTATAACCATGGAGTTGTTAAGGAATTCGTCTCCTTCGGCTAATAATTCGGCCAACGATGAGATGCAGTACAAGATCCTCATCATCCCCGTCCTGCTGCTTGTGAAAGAAGCATTTGGACTTTGCCAACAACTACATGAAACTGCTCTTGGAATCTTTAGTAAAAAGTTGAGCGTTCGACTTTTAGTCCCTCCTACGTCAACGGTATAAGAAGAAGATTAAATCACTAATAGTTGACTTAACATCATGCTTTTCACATAAGCATCACCCATCGCCTCCCCGACTCTACCTCTAGCACAATCAATCTGTCTCCCCTGTTCAATCTCTTCGCGATCTCGGCTTTTTGTGTGACAGGGAACTCAATTTCCGGTCACACATGGACGAGATAATCCTTAAAGCCAACTCTTTACTTGGTTTTTTAAGTAACCATTCTTTTGGTCCAAAGAATTCATCAACCCATACGTGACCAGGTCCCTCAACATTACATTCGTCCGCCCCCTCCTAGAGTACGCCAGTCAAGTATGGTCCCCTCATCATCGTGTTCATGTTTTGAGAATCGAGAGTATTCAGCGCCGTTTTATTCGATTCGCTCTACGAGGTGTGCCCTGGAACGACCCTCTTATCTTACCTCCCTATCAAAACCGCCTCAACCTCATTAACCAAAATACTAGCTAGAGAGTATCAGAGGTCCTAGTTCTTCTGTGGCACGATAAAAAAATAAAGCCCTTGGCTCCTATAAGCCGCTGCACTTAATATTTATTAAGTTTTACTCGCGTATAGAATCTGTTATAAGCCAAGGTATGCCCCGACTACGGTGGCATCTTCGATGAGGTGAAGTGGATGGAGACATTCTCGCAGTTGCATGGCTTAACTCATCGGGCGGCGGTAGTTCCGAAAATTAGCTTACAGAGAAAGAAAGAAGAGAATCCGGACTTCCCTACTCAGACCAAGGACAGACTTCAAAAGGAAAGGAGAGAAAACAAGAAAAGAAAAGAAGAATGACTCCAACTCAATGGACCGGTCCCTATAACGAGGAGAAAGAGTAGAGAGAGGAACTACAACCAAACCTAACTAACCTTTTTTAAACCTGAACAAACCTAAACCTAGCCTAAGCCCATTTCCGCCTTCCATTATCGCTCCTTCGTACCGGTTTATGTCGTTCCAGAGATACGCCAGATCATACTTTTCTCCCGATTGTTGCTATCTTCTTAAGCCTTCTTCACTGGGTGATAGCTCCTTAGATGAAGCCCAGCTAAGGAGACAATTTGTGCGTGTGTAGTCTGGTGACAATATTTTTCGCCTTCTTCACTTGATGAGAACCCCTTAAAGGAGAATTTGTCCGTGTGTCGTCTGTCACAATGATTTTCGGATCGAAAAATTGTTCATGGGCCTTCTTCGTCGTGTCGTGTCATACGTGTCTGATAAGACCAAGCCCCAGCACTAGATCCACTAATTTTTGAAACCTCGGATTGATGGCGACACACTGGAAAGTAGTCTTTAGTTGCCAGAGTAACTATAAGGCATTCAACGTTCTTCTTCCCTTCATTTGGAACAATCAAGCGAAGAATTGGTCAAAGTTGACATATGTCCACTCAATACGAATCTTCTCCTTTTTGTTGGTTTAAATTCACTCCTTTATCCTTAAAATCAACTGTGAAATATGATTTCCAACCAATCACACTTGAAAAAATATCCTCATCGCATCGGATAGAGGTTGATCGTCGGCAATAAATTAAATTAATGGCTACACAGTGTTGATTCTGATAACCAATAACCAATTCATATGAGGATTTTTCCTCCCGAATGAGTCCTGTCAATGTATCATTATGGATTGATCCCAATTTGCTGCATCAATATTGGCACAATGACTTAAGTTCCGCTGCCTTGACATTAAATATTCAGTCCACCACCACCACAAAGTCTAGCGTTATTGAATCGGGAGCTCGCTTAATTTAATAAAATTGCCACCAGAGGCGCCTTTGACCGTCCTGTTGAAACCAATTAAACAAAAATGAAGGCTGTACCAAGGCGGCCACCACTTAAGTGTCAGTGATAATGCATTTTTGCGTTACCCATCATATTGACGACAGAAAGGACTTTATTACCGTCCTGTGAGATATTCTCACCCTATCTCGTACCGTTATCCGTTCGGTGCTATGAATTCAATTTAATCGTGCACTCATAAGGGGGCGCGAAATAAAAAATAAAAAAAAAAAACGGAAAAAGCGCCCAACGGACAGCAACAAAATCGCTGACATTAATTCAAAATTTATCAGAAAATCCGATAAAACGTGTTCTTTAAGCGTGTACGGATTTATGGCCTCTCTGGTCGGCCGGAGCCGGGCCATCATCATAAAAGCACATAAATACCCGACAATGAACGATGCACAGTGGGTTGGTTGCTGACATTTTATCAATTTTGCTTTCGCATGTGAAATTTGTTCGTTTTTTTTCCGTACCCACTCCACCCTGTCCTAGTCCCGGTTTTTAAATCCTTACCAGCATCATAATTTTTTTTTGTTAGAGGATGAGCACGAGAAGGGGTGGTAAAAGATTGCCACAGTCCCTGCATCCAACAGCAAACAATGGTTTACGCTTATCCGCATGATGTCCTTTGGGTCATTTAATAGAAAACATACACGTATACATGTATACTCCTTCTTTTGGCTCCTCATCCCTGCCATATGCATCTCGAGGAGCACTCACAATGAAATGGAATAATATAAAAATAAATCAGGAATAGATAGAGACTGATAGAGAGTGGGGCAGAGAGAGAAAAAAAAAGAATGTATTGGCAAATATTAATTTCCAATCTCATGGATCGTCCTTTTTTTTTTGTGGACTATCCCCAGATGGATGGTGAAATTTTTGCCAATTCCGATGAATTTTTGGGAAAAGCAGAAAGACAAACACAGTAACTGAGGATGCCACAGTGGGGTCAATTAGTGACAGAGATGTATGAGTACGACCATTTTGGGCACTGTGGGCGGGTGGGCCATTAAACGGACTGGACTGGTCAACATGGCCTAGATTTGTGCCAGCGTAGCGTAGCGTGTTCGTAATATTTGCAAAAGAGTTGAATAACCCAAAAATTGTGTGGGGGTCCCTTGCATGTAGTTATGCATCCAAATGATGGTGGATTATCTGGAGGCAGCGTTAAGTAGTAGATTGGATTTTTTTTTTTTGGAAAGCTGTTAAATTAATGATGGAGCACGTATTCAACGGAATTTTTAATGGTGTGTGCATCCGAAACTGGTCACCGACATGGGCATGACCAGAAGAGAATGATAGGAAATTTAGAAGACCCAACCTAGAGGAAGGTTGAAGAACAACAGGACTGGGGTTTCAAAACTAATGCCGATGGTTTGTTAACACCAGATCTTCTTCTTCTACATGGATGGCTCTTAGACAGAATCAAGAGTGGGTGGAGGTGTCTTCCCCAAAGATGTGAACACAATCATCTTCTTTCGTTTGCCTGACCTTCCCTTGACTGTGGTACAATATGATATCTATAAGCGGGCTATCACCATTTTTACTGATAGTCAAGCCGCGATCAAATCCCTGGAATCTTTCATCTTCTCACAGCCCTAAATTGCCACTTGTCCCTTAACGTAATGGCTGAGTAACTCACAACTGACTTTATCTGGGTTCTCGAGGCATGGCTGATGAACTTGCTAGGTAAGGAACAACTCTGTTGATTCGTCCTGAAAAGAGGAATCTTAATATATCTCTCGCCACTTGCAGGTTACTACTCAAAAGAAACGCAATCGGCATCCCCAACTGCAAGTGGACAGATGGTGCTACCTGTTTCATCAATAAATAGATTTGGCCTAAGCTGGATCACAAACACTCCACCTGTCTCAGGAGACAAAAAGGCTGCTTATCAGTACGATAGTGGGAAACTACACCATTGGCAGACACGTCAATGATTTTTGTAGAAGCTGTATGGATGAGGACCAACTCTTTTAGCTTGAAAAAGAGTCAGCTTCTTCGATAACCTCAAAGAACTGACAGCCTCCAGCGCTTCATAGCAAGCTCCGGTTGGTTCTGCGAGTAGTTTTCTATGGGAAGCTATAGATCCATGCGTCACAAAGGACCTTCTGTGGTCTAAGTGTGGCTGCATCAAACGCAACCTGCCATCCTCAAGAAAGAGCATGCTATATCAGCTCTATCTGTCCCATCTTCAAGAAAGGCGATCCTATGTCTTGCAAGAATCACCGAGTCATATTCCTGTTAAATGTAGCCTACAATATCCTATAAAGTGTACGGTGTGAACGACTTAAGGCATTTTCCATCACACTTATCGGCATCTACCATTCTAGCCAGACCAAATCTTCACACTGCGGTAAATCCTGGAAAAGACCAACGAGTTCCAAGTCGATACTCACCATCTCTTTATCGACTTCAAAGACGCATCCGACAGGATTCTTTGCATCGATGGACGAATACGGGATCCCGGTTGTGTCACGCCACGTAATGCAACGTGCAGCTTGGAAACAGAACCTCCGAATTACTCCAAGCGGATTTCGGCAGGGAAACGCGCTGTCATGTGAGCTCTTAGATCATGTGCTGGAGCAGATAGTGCGAAAGACTGGTTTAAACACAAATTCATCCATCATTGCTTCAACGTAAATTTTCAGTCATTTTTACCTCGTTCGTCTTAAACGGTTCGAAGCTACGTATAGCCTTAATGAGCTTTTCAATTGTTCCTATGTTAAAGGGAGTGCCAAACGACCTTATCGAGATATTCTCACGTCGTGTAGTCACTGAGGAGCTGCTAGGCTATCAAGAAGCAAATCAATGGTTTTTTAGCTGTAGATGGCCCTGTGGCCCTCTGTTTTCATCCGGTAGCTGGGAATAGTTGAACTAGTAGAGAAGATTATAAGCAGCCTTGGGGCCTCTGAGGACTCTTCACAGAAAAGTTTCAAGGAGTAGCAATGCTCTTTCCTCAATGACTTCAAACATAAATTGACAAACATTTTGGTGAGACAGTGAGATGTCTCTTTAGAGCTCTTGGCCTTACTAAAAAGTTCTTACCAAGATTGGCGTTCCAACATGATGGGCAGGCTACATTCTGTAGGCATTGTACCAGTTTCAAGGGAAACTAGCTTCTACAAGGTTTCCATTGATCGAGCGAATGAACAACAATGCTTCAGCTAAGCCGCTCTTTAAATGTAGCTTCTATCAAGAAAGGCTTCACTTTTAAATACCAAAAAGTATGGTTTGACGAACTGAAGACTGTAACCGATTATGTCCCAGTTACAGGCATTTTCCTAATTGGAAGCCAATCAAGTATGGAAGCCAGTCCAGGGCGTCTTTCTAAAAGAACATTCAAAAATCGAGATAAGCTCGTTTCGTTTACTCTTCTAGAACGATTCCACACACGACGCGACGTTCTCTTCCCTTAATTCCCTTTAAATTCCATTCCTCTAGGAAGAATTTTTAAAAAAAATTTAACAACGATGCATGATAAACGATTCCTGTCTGCTGCATAATAGGACACGTTCCCAACCGCTCTGTACATTTGCATTAAAGTGGCTAATTGGCAAAACTTGTCGTCATGTCGGTGTTTCTCTTCTTCTCGACTTTGGCTTCGAATATAGTTTCCTCTATATGACACCTATCCCAGGAATAAAAAAAAAAAATCAGCTCAACACCCATAGCTGTCCTAGAAAAGTGGGTCTTAAAGTGTCCTCTCTCTCCTCTGTTCTTCTCCCTCTCCACCGAAACGAGGCAAAAAAAAAAAGCAAAAGAAGTCAAAATGGAGATGAGAAGAATGACAACAGCAGTATGTTGTCCCAGATTTCATCTCACTTTTCTGGAGCATCTCATTATGGTTCTAATTAAAACGCTTGTATTTCATACAATTCAGTCTCATCTCTCGCCCTGGATAAGGCTCTGGATAAAGCTGCGACTAATGATTTTGTCAGAGCCGGGCGGTTTCCTTTTCAACTGGAAAAAAAAGGAGTTAATCGTCAAAGCGAAAAATTCATGAAAATATTACAGTAACGTCGTCGAAACTTTGCCGAACCGAAAGAGGAGGAGCGCCTCCAACATCTGTTGGTGGGAATTGCAACACAGTCATGTCATACAGGATGCAGATGGCAGGCAGGATGTGAAATAAGATACACAAGCGTTGAAACGCTTTTTCAAAGGACGGCTTTTGAAACTCCCATCTCCGGTTATGTGTTTACTCAGTTAATGGCTGGTAGGAGATGTGCGTATGCTCATCCTTGTCTGTGTGCCTTAATGCGGCAGCTTTCTTTAATGATCATCGTCACAACATGAAACATTGAGGAGGTATCCCTCATCCAGCTCCAACTACGACTACGACTCCGACCGAAGCGACGCCTGAAAACTTCGACTTCATTTGGGTCATTCGGAATTGGCAAACGAAAAGAGAGCTCTGCCCGGCAATGCATTGCTTTTGGGCTTTTTGTAGGCGATTTTGCTTCTGTGATTCGGAATCATTTGCTGAATGTTTGTCGTCCTTTTTTTTCCTCGCTTTTATCCTTTGATTCGTTTTTCCTCCGCTCTATTGGGTATGAGTTGTTGTTTACGTTTCTCTTTCTTGATTTATTGTTTGACATGTATTCCATTTACCTCAATTCAACTTGGCACGGGAATGCGAATGGGGTCTTGAATTGGGACAAAGAGCTGGAGGATGATAATGATGCGTAGACTCCTTGTGCGAAGCTTGCATTGAGGCAGAGAAACAATTGCATGCAAGAAGACACTCAGTGCTCTAAATTGGTTTGCAAACCTCGTACCGACTGTGTGGACAAAGCTCTTAGATGGTCTATAAATTTAAATGGACGCACAGTACTTAGTGGGTTTGTTGATTTACGTGAAAGGAACTATTTTTGGTGTCAGCCAGCTTAACTGAGTGGGTTCTCTGTCGATGGGCTGTGACTATGAGCGTTATGGGTAGTTGGCTGGGATATTTAAAGACACACAAATGCCTTTTAAAGGATAAACCAGAGTTTGATTGCAATGGTTGTGACTATCCTGTACCTCTGTTACAAGCAACTCAAGCTTTATGATTATGTTAGTCCTTTGAGCAGAGGGAGTTATTAATCGTTTGCGTTAATATACTCACGTCCTCAACTCCATCCTTGTTTATGTTTGTTTTCCAGCGGAGAAAGTCATGTTCGACTTCGACAGTAAACGGATTTTCAAGATGTCCTTTAAAGAGGTTTAAAATTAAAGTCTTTGATCTTGCAACTTGGTGACTTATAGACTTGACAAAGAGAGTATATGCTTGAATAATGGAACCTCGGCATTGCTTGCCCGATACAAAAGAACGGAGACGACCACGTCATCCACACTAACTAGAGAGTCGTCTTATCTGCTGTTCTGTATGGAAAATCTACAACCACTCGTCAACAATCTGATTGGTCCACGATTGACGAAATCTTCTAACTTAGACGGACTACCGAAGCCTACCATATGGACATTCTTGGTAGAACTCAGCGAACAGTCGAAGGTTCTTTCGCGAGTGTTAAGGGAGAGATTGCAAAAATGGGTTCAGCAGTGAACAAGGCAAAACCAAATATTTGCGTTCAACGAATCCAACTCTTTTGGACTGCATCATGAACTCTATCAAAGGCGGATGAAGTTCTGTCTGCATTGACAGGCTTTTAAGGAGAAGCTTCACCGATTAACTATGGAAACTGTATAGCGACACTCAAAAAATCCAATAACTGCGAACTGGATGTTTGAAAGGGCTAAATGGATAACTTAAGCCCGCAGAGTCTTGGAATGTTACCCGAAGTGACACCGTAGTAAAAAAAACAAAAAGACTTTTCCTTAGGTGGCACGTATACGTAAAAGCGGACGCAATTCACTTGGAAGACGTCCAATGTTGTAACATTTGACAAATACTTCAACGCCAGACCCCTGTCCAGTTCTGGAGCCGTTCATAAATCCACGACTACATTCCTTTCCTAATTCCGATTTCGGTCAAAGCCAATCTTAATCGAAACGAAAATCGACCATAAATTCCATGAGACAGGGATTGTAGGATAATCGTCCCGTTTTGACAAGCATGTTGCATCTATGACAGGCGATGCGACTTTAAAGTAACTTTTCGCACGTATAGCTCAACCAACCTTTCCATGATTTTGACTAAGAAGACTGTCAGACTGACAAGTCTAAAACTCTTGATGAGAGAGTAGTCATTTCTTTTTCGACACTCTCAAGCCAGCAATGAAGATTCCCTTTCGATTTGGCATCAGCTACCCAACCTTGTTTAGGCTAGGCTGGGTATGCTCCGTCAGAGCCAGTAACTTCGGGTTTTTTTTTCTGTCGGGGTATTTGGAGCACTCAAACACAAAAAGAGGTCCATTGCAACCTCTTACTGTGCTTTCTTTGTCTTTCTTAGAATGTCGAGTAAGAGCTTCAGTGATAATGAGTTTAGGTTACCATAACTTCTCACATCAGCCCTAAAAATCGGCCACCTGATACGAGTAAAGGCAGGACAATCACATAGGAAATGTTCCGTAGTGTCGTCGCCCTCTCCACAAGCATCACAGACAGTGGTGTCACTTAAACCTAACACGCTGAGATGTTTGGCAAAGAAGAAGTGTCCCGTAATTACGTCAATAAGTTGTATGCAGTCTTTTCTGCTGAGAGACAGCAAGAATGGCGCGGACTTCTTACAAACGTCGGGAAGGATCTGCCTAGTCTACCTGCATCCTGGAGAGTCATGCCATCTACAATTGTGTTTGCTAGAAACCCAACCATCGATAGAAGCCCTAACCGAAGATGCGGGCAAACCTAACGTGAGTTCAGAGCCAGAGAAGTTCTTCTCTGTACCTTGCCTGACAAGCTTATCGGAAAACTCATTTCCGTCAAGTGACTTAAGTTAGGTTCGGCTATTTGTAGCAATGTGCAATTTCACTCGGGCACCAGTGAGTTGAAACAATCAAGAGACTCGACAACGTCGTCCGTCTCTGCGATTAATGAAGATTCCGATGCTCCAGCGAATACGTCAGCTTAAGCAAGAAGAGCATGCGCGTACTCGTAAGCTTTCTCATAGAATTCTGTAAACTTAAGGAACATACTAAAGAGAAGGTGATTCCAAAAGAAACCTAGAAAGCATTGACTTGTAAACAAGAGCGATATCCCCTTTCTATAAGAATTAGGTAGAGATGTCCTCGGTTTCTGTCAGTTTAGGAGGCTAGTTTTCCTTTTTCTGAAACGACTTGCCAAGTTTATAAGAAATTCTGATAGCAAGGCTCCGGCCAGGAACAACCATCAGTAACGTAAAATCGGTTTCTTTAAGCTTCACTATCATTTCGGTAAAAATCCGAGGGGCTAGAGTCCTCATTATAACTCTGGACTCCCATTGCAGTACCTTGCTGCCATTGAAATTGTCTGGTCATTCTCTCCGCTTCTTGAAAATTTAAAGACGAGTATTGATCTGTTTCTGGTGAAAAGGACTCTCTTCCACTGTGTAACCGGATGAAGCATTAAAAAATCCTTATTCCTACTCCATTGGTTGTATCGACCGACATAGGTTAGGATTGAATGACTACAATCTAAAAACAACAAAGTACTTTGGTTGTACTTCCACATCATGAATTACAACGCCTACTTAGTCTTGAGCTCAAATAGTTGCCCACATCCAAAGGTACTCCTACATTTTAAGAATTTTCCACTACAGATGTGACCTATGCCCACGAACTGTCTAACGAAGCTAATTTAATTCCACTAAAGCCCGCCTATGTGTACAAAGAAAAGGACTTTGCATCCACAAATAATTAAATCAAGTTAAATACATTATTTCCACTTGGACTGCCTCCGGCGCCGCCGTCGAGTACACAATTTAACTCAAACGTATACAGGAAACAAACGAAATCCCTTTATTCTGGTAGTAATCCGTTTTTTGTCCTAAAAATACATATTTCCATAAATAGAAAGAACAGTACCTCCATAGTCATCCTACTGTAATCCAGAGCTTCCCAAGTAATTCGGCTAGTATACTGGTGAACTTTTTCCGAGAAATTCCATCCATAAATCCATGTTCGGGGTATAACTTCACCATGAATTCCAATGCTGCCCATGTTACCGTACAGCCGAACAAAAAACAAAACCCTCAAACCAAGACCACCACCACCAAGTAAACCATCACAGAGATGTGAACCATAGTCTCATTAGGTACCGACAACCAGGCAGGATTTTCAGTAGCTCTGCTGCTCCTGTTTCGCTTTCTCGTCCACTTTACCTCGATTCCTGGTTTTATGCCAAATCAAAGGCAGGAGTTTACTTTCATAAATAATAATGGAATGCTTACGCTTGTGCTTGTGGTTGGGTTCGTCCAGCTGTCTTTGCAGCTTCGTTTCCAGCCTCAGATTTTCAGAGTCGGTCAGAGATTAAACTAATTAAAATGATGCCATCGCAACCATATCTGCCAAAAGGATGTCCTTCAGCGTGTGAAAGCACACGGTGCATTGAGTTCTTACTCATCGACAGGACACCTGCAACTTACCAGAATGACGACAGTAAAGGTCACAATTAATGGCTACACCATTTCCATTGGTAGGTTCAATTAAAAAATAAATAAAATCCCTACGCAAGGATTCAATTTTGTGTGGGAGGCAAAGCACATTATCAAGTCTCGAGCAGCAATGACCCCAAAACTCCGTTCATTAATACAAGGAATTTCACTCGCGTTCCGACTGCAGTTGGAAGCATTTATTCATGCATAACCAGTCCAATTGCAGTAATTCACTTTTACACACAAGCACGGACAGGATATGCCAAGGATAAATGGTCTCCCGAACGTCGAACAGTCACTGGGCATCTCCTGGCGAATATGTGTTCGGTAGAAAACACTTTGCAACATTATCCTAGATTACAGTAGAGTACGAGTATAAATGTACGTGTCAGGAGTAGCGTCAAAATTTGATTAATGGCAAACGGATCAGTGGCACAGGCACGGTTGCAGTTATAGTTGGGCTTGGTCCGAACTGATGCAATTAAGGTAATACAATGTGTTAGCACACACAAGGATAACTGAAGGATCTGGTTCAGTGCAGTGGCACAGCGATAAATATCAATTATTTATATCGTCCAGTGAGACAATTGATATGCAATCGAGTCAGTTTGCTTTATTGGCTCGACGTGGATGATTAATTGGGACACGGGCTTGGGTTTCAGTTAGATTGAGGTGTGAAGTGAACCAACACTTGGGAACTGCAAACAACTCCAGAGGTGTAAAGGATACGTTGTCGGTCAGCAATTTGATGCTGTCGTTAGTGTCGTTTTTCTTTTTGTGCAGCAGATAATTGTTTTGGGATTGACATCATGGAAGTGGTCCATGTTTTAGTGACACACGTTTTAATGAAGCCAAGTGCGGTTGCATACATAGTTGAGCAAAAGACTAAAAGAGTATGGACTTCCGATTGGAAATTTACCTGTGTGCTTAATCAACTTGAAGTTATTCCTGATGACTTGCAACCCTTTCGAAGGAAAATTGAGTAAGATAGCACAGACTATGTGTTATACGATCCTTTACAATGAATTAAATTTTCTGCAGGGCCATCTCTTATATTCACTGACAAACAAGTTTTCACAGATCTCTAAGGTGTTACTGGCAATGGACCACAGACTGTGCTGTTTAAGTATTTAAGAAAATTAGGTTCTATAAAACCCTACCGCGATCACAAGAAAACGGACTGGAACAGAATCTAGCAGAGATCTATAGACAACACTCCGAACTTTAAGATGAAACACTACACCTCATCTTTCCGAAAGGCTCTTGAAAAGCTTGTCCTTTCATAAAAAGTAAACCTAAGCTAAACTTCACATGTCGAAATGAGCTTGCAACCTTAGGACAAAGGAAAAAAAGCTTTAGGTTGGGTAAGGTTAGGAGCAAGGAAAAAGAGACAACTTAAGATGCCGTCATACCTATCCTCAAGGCGATTAAGCTTAGCTACGTCACTCCAATATCTACTGGATGTACACCAACCTTTTATATCTAGTCTGGTGGCCAGCCTTTTAAGGAACATAGACCTAAAGACATTTACAAAAGTTCAGCATTTAGTATGCAGTGCAACCAACGCCATAAGCGTAGCATCAGAAGATAGCAGCCATCGTAAGGAAGGAGCAGCCTAAGCCTTCAAATATCCAACTGCTGAAAGAAAGGACGAAGAAAGGGTCCGCAAAAAATCGATGGGACATTTGGCGATAGTGCAATGAGACAATGCCCATGCGTGGAAAAACCTAAATAGTTATGGTAGAGATGACCCAGAACTTGGATACAAAGTAACACGTCCCGGAACGACAGCGGGCTACGGTTTGAGAGTTTGCTTTTATAATTTACGAACGCTGTATACCCTAGGGGCAGCTCAAGACAGCGATCCAGGAAATACGGTGAACAGAATCAGAAATACTCAAAATTAAACCTAGCTGCGACAGCTACCCCTTCCGAAAAGACTAAAGACGCTCTCACAGAGGATATCTTTGACCTACTGGACGGAGGCTAGGAAGCCTTTCCAGAATGTGGTATCAAAATCGTACTCGGCAAATTAAATGCCAAAATCGGTAAGAAGAGCGGTGATAGGAAGTATTAGGTTTCCTTCGAACAGCATTCTTTCTCTTACTTACAAATGCACGGCTGCTTCACCACCAAAAACAACATAGAGGTCCTTATTGACATCCAGGCTGCCATCGAAGTGATCCATTTACACACCACGTCTTCTAAATTAGAAGAACAGTGTTAGACAATGATAACCCAGGTAAGCACTCTCTCTCCTCTAGGTTACCGGCTATAGCAGCATAGAAAACAATGAGAGAGTCGACACGCTATCCCGATGTGGCTCATCCTTTTATGGTTCTCTTGCGGAGTTAGTCCGATTCCCCGATTAGACTCATCAAGGGAAGAATTTTCCTGAACTTTCTATCAGTTTCTATCTGGAAAAGGCTAGAAAACTGTGCCATATCCAGAGGGATATTGCCCACCTAGATATGCAGCAATTGACACAGGCTACTGAGGAATTGACCCACATACTGCCATGTTAGACATTCCAAACTAACACTCACTGACATAGCTGCAATAATACACAAGAAAAGGAGACCCTATTCTACTTTTTGTGTGACTGCTCGGCACTAGCTAGAACACAAAATTTTGCAACATCATTTGCATTCCCCACTCCACAGGGTGGATTTAAAAACATCCTTTCTTAGTCGCACCCATCAGCAGCCAGGTCACGTGAGTTGTGGTATCAAAAAAGTGCACCAGCAGGGCTAATTGTATTTCTGGGAGGACTTACCAGACAGCAACTTGCACCTACCTACCTCGGTTAAGAAAACCAATTTATGAACGCTGTCATTCTGTAATGTCAGCCTGACCAGGGTTGTTATCATGAGCTTTAGAACATTTTTTTAAATCTGAATCATTTTTATAAATGTTGACTGTGATGCTTCAATTTTTGAACTTTTCATTCACTTAAGACAACAATTTCAATGATTGTGGTTCCACCTTAAAATTTGCACTTGCCATGTTGTGAAACTGTCATTTACTAGCTCATTTCCCTCATTCCTCCACAGTTTGCACACTCATTGCTTTCGTAAATTCTATCTTATTTCGATGCAAAAATCAAAAACCCGCGCCCTTTAAAATATTTTTCAACGATAAAATCAAAGTGAAAACTGTTTTCGTATTGTGCACCGTTTTCGAAATAATTAAAAAAAAAAAAATATTCAAGCTTTACCCCACCGCATGGAGATATAAAACATTTTATATTCCAATTATCGACTTTATGGTCCTAATCCCCTCCAGCATTCAGCTTGCATTCATAAACCGCTGTAAGATACATAATTAAAATTAAAAGTTTTAACAACTTTTCCCTACCCTTGGACTTCACTCGCTCAAATGAGCTATTACAGCACATCCATCTCAATTAGGTTGCCATGATATCACACCACAACTTGTTCGTTTCTTTTTCTGCGTAAGATCACCCGAGTACATGTAGCTACCCTCTTGGGTGAATTAAAATCTGACAGAGGCGCACTCCGGGCGCTCGAAAACCCTAGAGAAGTTTCAATATGTGCAGCAGTGTTCGCTTACCTCCCTCCGTCTTTCCAACTTGCCATTCGTATTCTGATTGACGACTATCTGCACTTTGACACTGTAAGAAAATTTAATTAAAGCACGATAACTCGAAATGCCACTAATTAAATGAACCCCAGCGAGAGCCGCAGAGCACACCAAATGGGAGTTAATTAAACGACCTAGCACGATGCTGTTGTAATGCACAAAATACAAATTAAAACAAATGAAACACAAGTTCCGCATACACAGATACAGATACAGATACAGGATACAGATACAAATATATAAATTGAAAATTGTTTTTGAACATTTTTGTTATTTGTACCGACCGGCCTCTCTATTGTGCCTGGACAATGCAAGCCGAAGTCGACCTAAGCTCGAACGTGGTGTATATTTACGTTTGACAAACTAACCTCATTTATGGGAGAAACCATTGAAAAATATCTACGCTATGGCATTGGAATTAAATGCGTGTTTAGGGGTGATGGTGCCATCGATTCACCGGTAAATGCAATTTATACTTACGTCATGTTGCAGAGGGTGACATTCATTGAACACGCGGAATGCCATGCCAACGATGTTCCAATTAAAAGGTGGGGGATGTGGAACAGTATTTGCAATTCGTGCGAATAATTGAAAATTACATTATTTGTGCTTTGGGAATCAATTTATTCAATAAAAACCAAACAAATCTGTTGAATCAGTTCTAACAAAAGGGGTGGTATGTCACGCATACATTGTCCGCAAATAATTCAAGTAATTGTTGGAGAACCGAGAAAACTTAATTCTCACAGTGAATAAATGCAATTAATGCAGAATTGCAAATTGTTTCGTAAGATGGGGTCATATTTGACATTCATGTCAATAGATGTATCACTAATGGGTTCTGACCACTGGATCTTAGTCGATCGCAATCAATCTATGCCATCGTAAACAGATTATGATCCACTGATCGAGGCCAAAGAAGCTATCAAAACCGAGTTTTCGATCAATCTACGACGTATGTGAGTCGTTAGGTACCATACTACGATCGTTATAACAACCCTGTTTGGAGCGACCAATTTGTTACCGTCTATCTGTTACGTAAGCTGTTACCAATTGGAGCTGTATTCCTACCCAAAGATTCCGGAAATTTCATTTGTCCGATCCAAAAGAAAGGAAACCACCCTCAACTGCGTCAATTGCAGAGGCATCAGTCTCCTCAGGATCTCGTTCAAGATCTTATCCGCCATCATGTGTGAACACCTGACATCTTTCGTCAATTATCTGATTGGTTCCTATCAGCGATGTTTTAGGACCACATTTGCACACTTTGACAAATCCTGGAGAAAGCAGAAAAAGTCCAAATCGATACCCACCATCTCTTTATCGATTAAAAGCCGCCTATAGCAGCATTTACAGTGGCGAGCTTCACGCTGCCCAGTTTTAGCACCCCTGTCCAACTCGTTCGTCTGTGCAGGATGACGATGGAGAATGCTCGCTGTTCTGCAACTTTCTTACCACACACTTGAACGGATTGTACGAAATTCACAGGTAGAGGAACAATCCTTCCAAAGTCTATGCAATTCCCTGTCTTCACTGATGATATTTACATTCAGCGAGCTTCTAAGGGTGGCTTTGCGAGGCAAAAGCAGACAAATTGGTTTAAGCAGTGTACAAGTTCAAAATCAAGTATTTGCTGTCAACACAAAAAGACTCCTATCGTCGTCGAATCAGACAGTGGGCAACGATAACTTCTGGCTCTTCGGGTAGGGCTTAGAATATACCCGAGGTAGGCATGCCTGTCGTAAGAGGCGACTAAAATCCAATCTCCGTATACCGAGTATATAGTGTATACAAAAAATGCAATGAACAAAACGAAAAGATATAATACCCCAGGTGGCAGTCCAGCTTTACTGGAAAATCCACCCTCTTCGGAGGTCGGCTCTACGGATTCTGGGGAGAGCCACTTATTGCAATCCAATGACCCTTTTTCAAAAAGCTCAAGGGTATCTCGATCTCCTCCACCAAGATCGAATAACTCCGGGAAAAGAAGTCCGCCGGGAGCGCCAGCGCGCGAAAAACGGGACTCAGAGAATTATAAAAGCTTCGAGGAAGAAAATAAAGCACTCCGAAACAAGCTTAACGAAATGGATCTACTCTATCAAGATCTTAAGAAAGAGATAGACTTATTAAAAGAAGAAAATAAGTTCCTAAGGGAAACACATTTGCAGAAAGAACGCGAATGTACTCCAACACGCTTAGCTATTCCGGAATACCACACCGACGAAGAAGAGCTAGAACGCGAAACGAATCGGGTCCCAAAGAAAAGACCTAGTAAGAAACGAAGAGCCGGTTCTTCGCCCGAAGTCGAACCCCTTAGAGAAGATAATCATAAAGAACCGCAAGAAAAACAACTTCGAGCGCAATCTCGTCCACCGCCACCAATAAACGTCGTCGGGATAGCGGAATATAATATGTTGCACAGCCTCCTCAAAGAAACGTTAACGTCGAAATTTAGGGTTACATCTTTGAGGAATAATGCGTGGAAAATTAACGTCGATAACCACGACGACTACCGCAGAGTATCCCAAAAGCTTAATACCGAGAAGATCCAGTGGTATAGCTTCGAAATTAAGTCAGAAAGGCCACATCGTGTTGTAGCAAGGGGACTCCACCCCTCATGCACCAAAGAAGAAGTTATGAACGACCTTCAAGCCAAAGGCTTTAAAATTCTTGATGCCGTTAATATCATCAAGAAGGAGAAGCAACAATCGGAGATAGACAAGGACATCTTGATAAGACGTGGACTTCCGCTTTTTATGCTTACCTTCGATAAGTCTGATAATATCGACGATATCTACCGAATTAAAATTATACTAAATATCGTGGTCAAAATTGAGCCCATGCGTAGAAATATAAGAATAATTCCGCAGTGCAAACGTTGCCAAGGATTTAATCACACGCAAATGTATTGCAAAAAAGAACCGCGATGTGTTAAATGCGCCGGAAATCATCTCTCCCAAGACTGTGGAGTAAACAAACAAACCTCCGCAACCTGTGCGAATTGTAAGGGAAAGCATCCGGCAAATTATAGAGGCTGTGAAGTAGCTAAGGAGTTGCAAAAACGGAGAGATGCGCTCCTAAAGCCTCAGAATACAAAACCGCTAACTAAATCAAAGCGTAAGACCGCTCAGGAGAAAGTACTCAAACCAAAACCACCGGGTTCTGAGCGCAAAAAGGTGAGAGAAAGAGTGACAACAGAAAAGTCCTCGACACCTATTCCGAAAAGAAACGGTACTGGAAAGTTACCATTAGAAAAGCCATCGGGTAATGGTCCTCGGACAGCAGGAGTGCAGACTTACGCTCAGGCCGCGGCATCCGAAAAACCAAAAAACGCCGAAATTTCTACAGACCCTGTTTCTCACGTTTTCTCAGTTATTCTGTCCAAACTTGAAGAGCAAAGCAAAATAAATACAATTATTCTCGATAGGTTAGTTAAGCTCGAAAGTAATTCACGGAAAACGCGTACTTCAACTAGAATATGAATGAAAAACGAATGATAAAAATATGTACTTGGAATGCAAACGGACTTTTGCAAAAACTCGATGAATTGGAAATATTCATGCGTGAAAAAGATATTGACATTTGCTTGATTACTGAAACCCACGTGAAAAATGGATCGCATTTAAAAATCAAAGGCTATAATGATTTCCACGCTTGTCACCCCTCGGGGAAAGCGAGAGGCGGATCATCTTTGTATATTAAAGACTGCATCGAACAATTCGAAGACCTGAAGATAGAGCTTGAAACCTTGCAACTGTGCACAATTAGAGTTAAAAACAATCAGCGTACTCTTAAAATCGCATCTATCTACTGTCCTCCGCGTTACACGCTAGAAAAAAGTGATTTTACTAATGTGTTTAAATCGCTGAAACCTAATTTCATTATTGGCGGCGATTTTAATGCGAAACATACGTTCTGGGGTTCTAGATACATCTCGCAAAAAGGAAGAATACTCTATGGGGCAGGTATGGAGTTCAGCTGTGATTTCCACTCGACGGGCAAACCGACTTACTGGCCAGCTGATCCTTCGAAAATACCTGACCTGATCGACTTTTTCGTTGTGAAAGGAATATCTACAAATCACATAAAAGTTGAAGAGAGCTTTGATCTGTCGTCTGATCATTCCCCAGTTATTTTGACATTGAGCGAAAAACTAGCCTATAACCTAGAGCCAGCGAGACTTACTGGTAGAACAACAAACTGGGAAGGCTTTAAGAACGAAACTGAAGAGAATACTGTACTGAGCGTTCCACTCACGACACCCTATGAACTTGAGGTGGAAGTTGACCGCTTCGTTGAGATCATACAGCTTGCATCCTGGAATAATACGCCCAACCCAAGGAAAACGCCGGACAAATTCGGTTTACGATATCCTCCGGAAATAATTGATTTGGTCAGAGAAAAGAGGAAAGCGCGTAAAAAATGGCAACAGAGTCGTGCCCCGCAACACAAAGCACATTTGAATCGATTGTCCAATTTGTTGAAGAAGACAATTGGGGATTTTAAGAACCGTGCGATAGGCTCTTACCTTGAAAGTCTTACAGCGAAAAAAGATTCCAATTACTCACTTTGGAAAGCTGTAAAAGGCACCAAAAGGCCCAAAATCCCCTCGCCGCCTTTAAAAATAAATCAAAATGAATGGGCAAGGGAAGATAAAGAAAAAGCGAACGTTTTTGCCACTCATCTGGAAGAAACCTTGAAACCGCACGATGGTCAAGTGGTTTACGACGACATTAACAGGCCGGAATTACCGTCTGACGATTTAATACTCAGAAGTGCAACGCTAACAGAACTTAAACAGGAGATCGTGAATTTAAAACCTAAGAAAGCTCCTGGTTATGATTTAATCACCGGAGAAATTCTCAAAGCTTTACCTAGGAAAGCACTAATCAAGCTTCTCCATATAATGAATGCCGCACTCAGATTAAAACACGTGCCGAGCCAATGGAAAGTTGCGGAAGTTATAATGGTTTTAAAACCAGGAAAACCGCCAAATGAGGTAAAATCGTACAGACCAATCTCGCTTCTTCCAATCATATCCAAAATTTTCGAGAGGCTATTACTAAGGCGCCTTCAACCGGTTATAGAAGGAAACAGTCTTATCCCTGACCACCAGTTTGGGTTCAGGAGTAAGCATTCGACGATTGACCAGGTGCATAGAATTACTGACGTAATCGAGAAAGCACTAGAAGAAAAAAAGATATGCTCAAGCGTATTTCTTGACGTCTCGCAAGCCTTTGATAAGGTGTGGCACGATGGCCTTAAATGCAAACTACGACAAGTTCTCCCTGTATGCCTATACGATATTCTAAAATCGTACCTCGGGAATAGACTCTTCCGTGTTAGACATGGAAACGAATACTCGGAGCTTAAAGAAATTTCGGCCGGCGTACCGCAAGGAAGCGTTCTTGGGCCGCTTCTCTATCTGTTATATACTCGTGATATACCGAAAGAAGATGGCACTACCCTTGCTACGTTTGCCGATGACACCGCTATCCTTGCAGTAGGTAAAACAGTCGAAGAAACGACTGCAAAACTGCAAAGCGCACTGAATAAAGTTAACGAATGGACGAGGGACTGGCGGATTGCCCTCAACGAAACTAAATCTGTCCACGTGAACTTCACATATAAAAAAACGAATGACTTGCCAATTTTTCTAAACTTGGCCCAAATACCCTTTGCTAACGAAGCCAAATATCTGGGAATGACACTAGACGCAAAACTGAAGTGGAATTCCCACGTGAAAATGAAACGCAAAGAACTCGAAATCAAATATAGAGAAATGTACTGGTTACTCGGAAAACATTCCCAGCTCAGTACCGAGAACAAACTGCTTCTATACAAGCAAGTGCTAAAGCCGGTATGGACCTACGGTATACAACTTTGGGGTTGTACCAAGAAAACGAATGCGAATATCATACAAACATTCCAAAATAAAGTGCTTAGAGAAATTGCCCAAGCACCGTGGTATTCCAGAAACGACGATATCCACAGAGATCTCGGAATTCCTGCAATCGAAGCGGAAACTAGAAGCTTCGCGCGAAAACATAGAAACCGAATAATGGGACATGTTAACAATACAGTCCTAGCTGTTTTGGATGATAGCAATTTATTTCGCCGACTACAAAGAACAAAACCTTGCGACTTGGCGAGATAAGGACTAACCGCGATTAAATTGCGGAACATGCAGGATCTTTCATTGGAAAGTAACCTGCCAAACGTTTTATTTCGTGATAAAAAAATTGCTTGATAAGTTTTAACTTAGTTGCAATATCGAACGAATTTAAATCGAAGGGAGGTGTTTTTAGTCAGTAGGAATCTGACACTACTATGAGACACTATCCTCATAGTGTCTATGTAAGATTTTCACCTACCCTCGGGGAAAAAAAAAAAAACGATAACTTCAAGGTAACTTCGCTGACTTTGCCATCACTTCTGACACCGACATCTCATCAGAAATCAAACGAAGAATAACTTTTGCCAATCACTGTTTTTTTTGGACTGGGAAGGCAATTGAGTAGTAAGGCCCTACAGTCCAACAGTCCAACTCCAAGGTATGCTTAAGCACCTGTCAAAAGTGTATGAAGATATCTTTGATAATCGATAAATTCTTTATAAGATACTCGGTCGTATACTCCCGCAATAGGGAATCTAAACCGCGAAGACAACACGATTGGGGAAGACCTCGGAATAGATAAGATGAATGGAAAAGCTTTTTGGTTGCGACCCATCTTCATCGCGAACTTTAGCGACAGCATTGAAAGAGGGAATGACTCGGGATTGTCTTGCCACTTCTCATCCAGTTTACCGCCTTTACACGGTTATAGGGCGGTGGAATAATTCTATTCACTAAGCATTCCTTCTATCCTTACACTCACTAGGTTGTCGTATATACGAAACCAAGAATACCCCCACCGTAAGCATAGGTGTCAAGCTGGGTCAAGATGTTGCTTTGAAGCTCCGAAACTGAATTAGTTTAAGTCATTAAGCTAGACAATCTGTCTGTCAAAAGAGTGCGTCTCACTTCCCTGCGTCAAAAAAAAGAGAAAGATATGACTCCACCCCAATGGCTTACTACCTAAAGAACCCAATTAAAGAGCAAAACCTGATTTTAAAGCATGTGTCGGTCGTAGGAGCAATATGAATCTCGTAATCTTCACCTCGAGCTTGATCTACAGAAAGCAGTGGAAAATGTAATTATTAAGAAGCTCCATAAGTTCCTTTAGGATTTACCACAGATAAGATGACTAGGCTGCTTTAACAAGTAAGGAGGGCTCACAATACATAACTCGAACCGGTATTGTCTGCAAACGATCTCCCTACCATCTGCGCAGCAACATTGTACTTCTTTGGCACCCAATCTCTGACGATGCTTATAATTACGCCTGAAGAACAAAGTCCGACTAACCAAAGAATGAAAAATGGTTAAGAAGTTAGCCAAACCTCCTTGTCTTACGTTGACCATTTCGATTGACGAATCCTCGATGAAACCCCTTTAAGAACTGAAAGAGGTTCAGTTTTCTATTAAAAAGAATTCTCACACTCGACTATCAAGACTGAAAGTCCTCAAAACGGAACATAAAGTGCCTTAAAAAACTGATCAGCCAGTTCCCTTCGGAAATTACAGCACCTCCTATGTCAGAGTGAATCCCTAAAGATACACAACTTCGATTGAAAGTCCATGCGATCACTCCTACGCAAGAAGTGAAGTCGAAATCTGGGACTTCGAACAAGGAGAACGAGACTGCTCTGTGAAGCAAATAAAACAGTACCGACAAAACTTTAGGCATCGGTGCTATCGAATAGATAGCTGTTTTTCCAGAAACAGCCCAAAGGTTCCGCTTGTAGTCAGCTGAATAGAAATCAACTGCAAGTCATACAACATGCGTTAAATATCTTCTGACGTTACTTCGATGACATTCAGTGGTTTCCACAAATGAGAACAAAGCCAGAAATTAATTTGACATTTGAAAAGCTTTCACACGTAGCTAAAAGCACTCTGAGAATTGGTTGTCTCAATTTATTTGATGTTTTTGGCATGAAAAACATGTTAATCTGTCAATTTTTAATGGAAAACCCTATGAATTTGCATAAAATTCATTATTTCTGTTATTCCCCGAGTTAATGTCAAAATATTTTCCACGAAAAAAAAAAATATGTTCACTCTTGCATATTTTTATTGCGTCAACGATGCATGACTCGATTCGTATTTTTATTGTCAGATAATTATGGTCGGTCAAGCTACCAGAGTAGCAAATGAATTCGCCGTATACTAACACATAATACCGTACCGTTAATCTTAATGCAAGCAATCGGCCAATAAACAGCAAACTTTATCCGGCCTATTTAATTTGACGGTATAAAATTGTTTTCCGCCTCAAAAAATCTACGTTTCCGTTGCAGAACTTTTAAACATTGTTATGAATAAATGTTTCGAAATGAAAATTTATTATAAAATTCTCCATTTGCATTCATTGGTGCATCCAGCGCCACCTGATGTAGGGCCAATTCAACTTAAATCGCCCCCGGTGGTATAATTGAATCAAAATTTGCGTGGCGACGATGCATCCATGCACGGAAATATGTAAATTAACTTCCCACCGAATGATTTACTATTTAACTAATAAAATTCCACACAGAGAAGGAAGTGAAACTAAACAAATAAACAGGCGGCAGGAGCAGTCAATTGAATTCAAAAATTGTTCACAAATGAGCGTGTTCAATGCCGCAATTTTGAAATTAGTAACTAATTGCATTTGAGTCGGCCGTCCGGTAAGCGGCGGCGTTCCCCTGGCGTATTGAATTAATAAATTAAAAATCGAATATTTGCATAAATTAAATTAAATTAAATTTAAGTCACTGCTCATTTGCATTGTGATGCCGATGCTGATGCTGTTTTTGACCGAGAAATTGGTGGCTGTGTTCGACAACTTTTCCGGTTTAGTTGGTCTGAATTGATTCACGGTGGTAGCCTGGATTATTCGACAAAAATCATATTTTATTTACTGTACCAGCATAAGCTATCCCCTGGAGGGTGCTATATTTATTATCCTTCCTGACAAAGAGAGGATGTTAGAGAGTGGCCATGGCCACACAACAAAATATACACATCAATCATGAGTAATCCCCGGTTGGGTCATGGAACGCGAAACTTATCAGATGGCTTTTTCCTTCACAGCAGTATTCTTCATTATGAGACGAATTTGTTTTCGATTCGGTGTCAACGGAGTTTATAAGTTCTTGGGGAGTTGGGGAGTTGGCTATCACTGGCCATGAATATATTGGAACTACATTTTTCTTCATTTAGTCGGGTAATTTATCATTTTATCCGTAGTGATGCAAAGTGTTCATGTATCTTCATTGTGGGGCATGAATTCATTTGTTTTTGGACTTACTCATGAAAGTTTTTGAATAATCGCATGCAATATTGGCCTTGTTCAAATTTTATAAAGTTATACAGCCTTTCTAGTCTTTTTTTGTTCCAATTCGAACTATGTATACAAGTTTTGCAACTGCAATGGCGAACAATGAACCATGTTCGCCCTAAGGGCTACAAGGTAGAAGCTGATAACGGGAGGATGCTAATATTTTAGGAAGCAATTAATTCGTGGCCGTAAGGTTAGAGGCATTCAGCAAAAAGTTTGTAACAGGATGATGATGATGACTTCATATTTTGCTCTTAAGTCCATAGTCCACTGAGTTTGTCTTCAATAAATTTGTAGCTAAATTTAAGGCCCATTGTAGCCTCTTTTCAATTTTCTGTATGTTGAGGGCACATTCGACAAAATTTACATTTTTTTATTTTTTATATTTTGATGTGGCAACACCTTCATATGAAGTGACAGAAAAATGTCAACTTGATCCGTCAAACAGTGTGTGCATTACTAGCCACGTAGCAGTTTGATTTCCGGTCCGCAAAACGACCAAACTACCAATCTTTTGTTTTGAAGTAAATCCTGGTAAAGACCAACGAATGTCAGGTTGACATCAACCACATATTCATCGACTTAAAGGAAGCGTACGATAGTATTCATCGTTTTAAGCTCTACAGGGTTTTGAAAATCCGCGAAAACTGATCCAGATGTGCGACATAACTTTTATAAACGCCCGATGTAGTGTGTAGTTAGGAAATAACTCTTCTAAATTCTTACAAACTTGGACGAAACTAGGGCAAATAATATCTAAGTAGCAGACATGTCCAAACGGTCAGTGTGCTTGTAATAAGCCTTGTACCTACTCAACGTCTCTTATTTCGGCGTCTGCTGCGCTGTGTTGTCCCAAACTACTATGGTCGGTCGATGCTGCACAATCGTCCATAAGCTTGTGCTGAATGCCGATGTCGGGTGATCGAAAAGGGCGCCTAAATCAATTTTTCCCTGTGTTTTCTCCCGAGATAAAGTTCCCTATTATTCTGCAGACATTGGCAGTGACCTACGTGAAAAGAAGACGTAATTACACAAGACATAATGCACCCGTTTGACATTGGTTTCGATATTGGATACGACTACTTTTTCTACGTAAGTAGATGGCGCTACAGAAAGATCAAAGCTTGAGACAGCATGCTCTAGCATCTTTGTAAAGTTTTGGTTAATATTTCCAAAGGCTATAATAGAATTCTTGAGTTGCGGGCACACGATACCTTGAAAAGTGATATGCCAAATCTATCAACAAACCTAGTGAACAAGACGGATCATAAACCTTCGTCATGACGTTACGACAGAGCTGAATTTGGAAGTTCGCCACTCCCCTAGTTTAAAACGATTTCGTCCATATATATATCCACAGACAGGCTTAGCTGTAACTTGACAACTACGTCATCGCTTATATTCCTTTAAATTGACTAAAATGTAAGGCATGCTTCGTAAAGTACCACTAAAACGTTTTAATTATACCACTGCTCATCTCCATACTCACTCAGATGAGTAATAGTCCAGTGCAGTGTCGTCCTCCTACTTATTGTACCATCGATGGGAATTTCTAAATCACAACCAACGGTCTAGACACATATATGTACGACCAGACACACTTTCTATGCAAACTTTTGTCCTTCTAGCCAACCAACCAACATGCGGTTGCAACATATCCGGCTCAGGCAGCCATGCGGCCAACGCAAACTTTGCAATATGACCACGAATTAACACCAAGCGTTAATTTTGGAACAAAAAAAAAAGGAAAACCATCTCTAAACCGCCCTCGACAGAATGGTCACCACTGGACTGTCAGTCACCCATCTGCGTTCAGTTCTCTGCAGCAGCACCCTCCTCATCATCTGTGAGTTCATGTTTAATTAGAAAAGGTCAGCCCTCAAATGCCCCTCGTCGCTTGGCACAAATTAGAGTGCTGAACACTTCACGGTGACCAGCGTACATTAGATGACGGAGCACTGTGCTGCGCAGCGTGACATTGTTTTCGGTTCTCGCTTAATTTTTTTTGTTTTTTTTGTTTTGTTCGCGTTTCGGTTCTTAAGCGAATTTAATGGCATGGTGGGCCCGGTCGGCAATGTGGCGAATATGTTCCCTCTGCGGTGCGGGTTAATCTGCAAAAAAAAAACAAAAATTGTGCACACTGTATGCGTAGTAGTTGGACACACTCATGTTTTAGTGGTGCTTCCGCCTCCGTTGCAGACTTTAAACACATTTCCGTGAGCTCTGAGTCCACACACGTAATCGGCGTATCTGTAGATAGTTTTGAAAGCCTCTACTTTACCTACCCCTCTGTATGTGGTTCCTCTACTGGAATTTTGAGCGCAAAGATAATCCGGTTAACTGTTAGTGGCACATATATTTAGATTAAATATTTAATGTGGAACATTTTTAAGGGGGTTCCTGCTCGTGCCGGTGGCTTTGCTCCGATTTGGGAAAAGTTTATTTGCCGAGTCTGGCATGGAACTCGTCAGTGGCTATGAAAATGGAATGCATACATTCGATTGCATTTGTGTGCAACTGACGCTTTCGGTGAATCCCTAAGGTTGAACAATAAATTTCATGGGTTCGCAAACCTCGTTCTTTTGATGGCTTATACATGGGCGAGTATATCTTTATATTTAGGTCGTTATGCTGTTAAAATTAAACCGGTGCTGAGGGGGGAGGGGTATACTTTTACAGATAAATTTTTCATTTGATAGTTTGGATTTAACGGTCATTGATCCCTGAAAGTTGGTATTGTTAGAGAATGAACCTTATTCGAACTTTTTTCTCATTAAAATGGTAAAAGGGTGAATCCTGGAAATTTAATGTAATTTCTGTCTAAACTCTGGATAAGTGGATGGTTCTTGAGCCCAATCGACGTTTGCCAAAGGAGGTAGGGACAGAGACTCGCTAAATTGACTTCATCACACCAACAGATATGGAAGAGACAACTGTTGACGAGAGAATCTATGTATTGGCACAGAAGCAGGAAGAAAGTTTGCCACTACTTGGTTGAGCGAAATGGCTGAGGAATAGTTAACTTTAGTTAACAGCCATAATATTATGGTCGAGGATTAGAGTCAAGGAACTAACTCCATAAGGAGGTTTCCAAAAGATCACTTGACCTGTAAAAAATGAGCAGGAGCTCGGCTGTTTCTAGTCGTCGAAGTAGAACAGAATTGCCAGGGGCATGAGGAACTTCCGCTCTGAAGGCTTTGCGTTAATATAAGACGTCCTTGTAAATCCAGTTATAAATATCTCGTCATGAGGAAGCTGTTAGTCCCATCCTGTAGAGTTTTTCTTAAAATTTCGAAGAGTTTAGCTCTAGCTAAGGAAATTTTCAAGGCACATAAAGAAATATTGTGAGTTACGCCTATTAGACTTCTATAAGAGTCTAAAACTCTGAATTCTCATATTAGCTTATGCTGTTGTTTTGACTCAAAGATCAATGACAGAGCCCCTCTTTGAATGGTGCCCCTCCAGTTACCAAAAGGTCTGGCCATACAGACATATTCACGAACTGTTATCGTCAAATTTAACACGATCGATTATTTTGTTTCACCTAACTTTTAGACCGTCTTCCGATTGAGAGTCTCTCAATCTATCAAGAGATTCTATGCCATCCGCATCGGGATACCTACATAATACACAAGTGCAAAATCCCCAAACCCCAAAATCCCCAACTTTTGAAAAATCCCCAAAGAAAATCTCCAAACTGTCCTGCGATTACCGCTCCGCTTTTCTGCTCTATTACTTGCTTGGCGAAGGCGATATAAGGCCATAACTCGGAATATAACAAAACCCTGTGCTCCTAAACGATTTTGGACATAAAAGGACCAGAGTAGCGAAGCGGAGCGGTAGCGGGGTGAAGCGGTGCAATAACGATTCCCAATATGGGGATTTTGGTTTTGGAGATTTTGGTTTGGAGATTTTAGTTTGGGGTTTTTAATTTTGGAGTTTTCGTACCCAACCCATCCGCATCAAGTACTGAAGACCAGAAGCAGCCAAAAAGCCATCAGGAATGTCACCTCTGGTGTGCTAAATTTTCTTTTGGCCACCACAACGAAACACCTCGAGCGACGCTGCGTAGAAAGATCAGAGCTGCTCGCAATCTTTTTTAACAAAAAAAAGGTTGAATACCGGCATGAACATGTGAATCTCTGCATAGTTTGCTATCCCCACGAGAAAGGAGATCCTTTCAACTGCACCCAACGCCGACAAATTGGAAAAAAAGGAGACTCTTTATAAGACCCTTATAATTCGAGTTCAACTTCATGTCGCTAAAGCATGGCCCCCATTCAAGACTTCTTGAAGATATCTGTAGTCGCTTCGAACGTAAAATTCTTCATGAGATATTCAGTCTCGATTGCGTTAATGAGAGGACATTCAATGACGAACTACACGAGTTTTATAGCGACATCGACCTAATCGATAACAGTATATTTGACATTTGAGTTGACTAAGACATGTCGAGTAAATGGACACCAACACTTCGAATCTAACCACAATTTTTTTTTTTGCGGTACTATCTCTCGGAAGACAATGTCAGATGTCCTTTAAAATCTTCTTAATCTCCTGTTCGGAGTTGGCAATAAAAACTGTAGGACAAACTAATATAAAACGCACAACATAAATGGTTGCAAGAAGGTTAGCCTTATCTCTCTTTGGGCTGTTGCGTCAAAAATTTGCATATTTTAAGACATCGATGGCCGTTATCTTTAACTTTCACACGTCAATTTCATTGAAAACTATTGTTGTTTTTTTTAAATTTGAGGTATTCTTATACAAACTTGAATGAAAGCATTATTTGATAGCCCCTAGCAATTCTTGATAACCCCTTTGAAGTATCTTTATAGTTTAAATGCAAATAAACTTATTTTGTATTTATTTTCTTATCTTTTAGCTAAAAATGCAAGCTTTTGGTAGAACAGGGTGTTTTTAATTTTTCCAGAATTGTTTTAGTATTGAATGACAAAAGTTAAAGTCAACGTTACATCGGTCGGTCAACTGACAAGATCGATGGATCATAAATGTTAGATATCGACGATCTGTCAAATATGGGAAATCTTTGTTACCACCAAGCCAGCTACAGTTTTAATAGGTCCCCCCCGGGGCTCAATTCTTCTTTAGTTTTTCTTCAAACATTTATGAACTTCTCACTGAATGGACAAATCCAAAAGGAAACCGAACTACAGTTTCACATCACAGTTTGTACGAAGAGCATCTGACATGGTGTCATGTCACGATGATCCATGGCATATGAAAACTGTCTACACTATTTTCCACCGACCTAGTTGTCATCCAAACATTCGATGGTCGTCGTGACACAACCAAAATCGTGAATCGGGAAAAAGAAGAGAGTTATAGCCGGCTTTAAACATGCATACACATATGTACATACAGTTCCTGTCAATATGTCAGACAACCTAAAAGCAATTGACAGAGACAAAACAATAATGTGTCAAATTACTGTCAATCTAAGTCAACACGCAACGGGTGGTGCTTCAAAATGGTTACATATTATTCTTGTAAAATTGCTTTATATTTCCTGAAAGAAGACAGTTATATTGTTAACGTTCAATAAGCTATTTTGTGTATTCAGAGTTATAAATAACAACTCGACGATTTAAATTGTACTGACGTACAAAGTTTTACTTTGACTGTCATCCTTTGCTCGAGATGTCAAATGAAGATCTCGTCACACTGATTAAATAATGGTTTAGTGATACTATTATCTGACGGCAAGTATCCTACCTTCATTTGTATCAAGTGTTGGATCTTCTGTGCCGATTCGGATAGTCCTGATACTGTAAGCTCCTCATCATAGAAATTATAACATGCCATCATTTTCGAATAATTTCATTATTTCGTTCAACTGTGTGACCTTTCCTTAAACGTTAACAAAACATAATTAAAGTCTTAAATCAAAATGCCAACGATTCCCCCACCTAGACGGAAAATGTTTTCTGAAACTGTTATCTATTATTAGTGTCGACTCCGATAGACACTTTGTTCCAGAAGATCACAGTGGGTGCTGCCCGTCAAGCAGTCTGGGTTAACCACAGGTTTCCAATTTCACATCGCAGAGGGTTAACCTGAGAGATACAATTATTTTGAGCACCACAAGATGTAGCCACTTGGGGAGTGAGTGAATTTGCAAATTAATTAAAGTTTCACGCCCATGTAGTTACGATGAGAGCTGAGAAGCCAGGCTTTAAGGAACGTTTTTCTTTTTTAAAGAATCCTTTCTGAAAACTTTCAGTGCGATATGAACGATACTTATCGTCTATGTATGTACGTGTGGGAAGTTACAACTTAGCCAAGACTCTCATAAAACTTTTCTTTTTTTTTTTTTTCTTAAAGTTTTCTTCAGTATCTTGAACATTTTTCAAAGTACTGTCAGCACCCTCAAGCCATGACAGAGTAGGTCAACAAACGGACCCAATTAGACCTCTCTCGGTTTCCTTTCCGTCGTCGTCTTCAATTGAATGCTCTTGTAATTTGACGCTTGTAACATGACACTTGATTATGAATAACCATGTGTAGGGTAGGGTGTGCCACCCGTTCTAATTAATCTTGTTGTTCAGTCCTGACATAACCAAAATCCATCTTCATATTATTTCAGTTATGCCAGTAAAACAATCTATCATGATACATTATTGACACATCACTAGTCGTAGCAATTTTGGGCTAAACAGTCGTTTAAGAAAATCGCCTATATAGGACCAGACCCGCATTCTGACATGACCATCCAATCAATTATATCGATTCGCCTGTCAGTTTGCTTATACCATTTTGGCAAACAACAAGCGTTGTAACAAAAAGTTCACCTTGGCAGGAAAAACCAAAAAGAAAAAAAAACACCGCTAAATAAACAGACCGTGTTCGGAAATAATACATGTTTAGCACTCACCTGTTAGCGCAGCCAAATTTAGCAGTAATCCAATTATCTCCATCTTCTATATGCGTTTATTTGTTTATTCTCCCACTTTGGTATATTTCTTGTTTTGTATTTTTTTGTATAACACAACGGTAATCCAATTAACGATATACTCGTATATTCAAACGCAATTTTCTTTTGTTAAACGTTGCTCTAGCACCACGAATCGACCGATTTTTTTAAATTTTTTTTACAAAAAAAATTACACACTAAGGCACTGCACTGCACTGCATTGTTACTCACTCCTTGAACTATCACAAATCTAAAGGATTGAAAACAATAAACACGAATTTCCAAATTTCCGACCCGGAAACGTACAAATTTACGATCGAGACGATAGGCAGGAATATTCACCACTCGTACGTAACAATTTCGTCGATTGATGACCCAAACCAGGAAATTTTCAACCGAAATTCTTTTGTATTTTCCGAACCACACTCACCATGGAACTGAGATACTATTTTCCGTTGAAAATGATTTTCCCCAACACGATATGTGTGTTTGGTTCGGTTTTGTTTGGGCTCGGTGGACTTATGCGACTTTCTCCATACGCTGTTGGATGGGAAATTGGTTTACTGCCCCTAATTGACGAGACTCGATGCGTGTGGGGATGAAAAAGAGAGATTTTGTTTCAAAGAGAGCATTTGAAACAGCTGATGGAGAGTATTGTAAATGGTGAGATTCTTGTTGCTGCAGGGAATCAACTGGTGGGCAACTGTGAAACATAGGGGTAGGTTAGTTAAGGCTTTTTCGAAATTCGTTTGAATTGAGTGGTGAAATGAAAAAAAGCTGTTTTGTAACGAAACCTTATGGAAGCAGAAATAGAAAATGGTGAAATCTGGCTTAAAACTGTTATACAAACTTCAGAATTTGACTAGGAAGCTTTTTGAAGAATTGAGTGGAGTAATGAAGGTCACTCGGGTTGTAATGGTACATTAAAAACCAAAGTTTGCCAGTCGTTCTTCGCAGTAAGACAGGTAAGTGATTTAGTGACAAATGGCACCCCTAAACTACCCAGAATTAATTGTGAATTTTAAAATTACCTTCGGTGACATGGTTGACAGTTCGCTCAGTTCGCTAATGAAGGAAGTGCCTAGGGTTGTTTTTCAGGCTCTGCAGGGGCCTTGGACAGTCACAGAGAAGGTCCATCGAGTCCTGTTTAGGATGCTGATCACAAGTGCTAAGTACGATCTGTTCTGCGTAAATATTCCTCTTGTTTTCCCTTTAACTGTATTGTGGCCACACAGTTGGACATCTCTGTGGTCCAAACTGGACACTCCCCAATTCTAAAGAAAAGCTTCTAATGAATTCTATAGGAGCTCCAGGAAGGAGGAGGAGGACAAGTCTTCATCTTCTATGCACCACTTGTTCAGTACCCTCTTCCACTAGAAAAAGCATACTTCTTGGGGACCAGGCATATATGGATGTAAGGTGCCTCCAACGCTTTATACGAATCTTCAACCTGTTTTGCAGGTAATTTCGGTGAAATACCTTGATCCTTGCGGTACCACAATGGACCTACTTCTGGTCTAATTGTGTCTGTGCCTATGTGCAGACAGCATCTTTAACCTTACGCAATCTTATCTATCATTTCAGTGTCAAATATAATTGGCAGCCTATGATCGCTGCAAAGACAATATTCGCATGAATCGTAGTCATGAATCGTGGAGTGTCCATTCTGAAAAGGAAAGAAAGAAAGAAAGGGTCTAGATGAGTGCAGCTACGAACGTTCGGCCTGCCTGAACCATCCCAAAATAGTCATACCAAATGCCAAACGAGTGATGGCGCATTGGAACACCATTTTCTATACTCTAGTACAGTGCCCATTAAGCAACTATTGAAAATGCTGCCTCAATATCTTTACTCTTCCCTGCGTGTCGGTGACAAGATTTCCCTCACTATCCTGAAGTGTCTGAATTCCGCGTTTGACGTAAGTGGGTAGCTCCTTGGCTGTTATGAAACTCCGAATATTGTTCTTGTCGCATAATGGTAACCAAAATGGTGAAATAAAGGCGTATACTTACGATACTGGCGCTACAGACGCTTTACTTCATTGCCTCCATCTATTCTTTATAATAAATAACAATTTATTGTAACAAATATGTTTTGTTCGAAAGCCGAAAAAAATGCACGTCTAATGTCTTGTAAATACAAAATATCCTTGCATTGCTAGAAAATAGACCCTTTTTTTGATTTAACATTTTTCCAACAAAAATGTTAAGAAACCTAAGTTCTTTCCAAGTCTTTAAAATTTTAGAGCTCAACAGTGCCTAATTAATACTGGAATATCTATTCGTATACTTTTACATAAGTTTCAGCACATTTTTCTATCTGCAAGTTGTTTAAAAGCAAGAGTAGGTCTAGACGAAATACACTTTAAACTTCCATTAAGATCACGAGAGAGCCTTAATCGATTTTTCTATTTTGAGAGAAAAGTGAAATCACAGGAAGAATCTTCTAAAGTTTACCAGGAAACATACCTAGACTACGAAGATTTGAAGCTTTTAAATCTGAAAGAAATTACGGAACTTCTTCACGAAGTTGAACTACCTTATGAACCGATAAACGAAAACAGGCGAATCTTCCATTAACTCAATTAAAATTAACTTAATTCAGAAAAATCCGTACATCTTTCAAACGTTCTGAGCTGTTTTTTGTTTTATCTTATTCCAATAGCTTTTTTTTCAAAAGATCTTTAAATTTTTTTTCTCCAACTTTCAATTTCTCAACTTCCGGAAGTAGCACTTATTTCAAATGAAATAAACAAAAATTTAATTTCTGAACACCGCCCAATGTCATCGCATGCAAATGGTTGCTTACATTTCATTTGTTTTTGTTTTGAAAAAAAAAAAAAAACTCGTCAGAGCTGTCAGAAATTTTATTTCTATAAAAATATAAAAATTTTTTTCACCGGCGATAAAAAAACAAATTTAATACTAAACGCTTGATAAAACTCACTTAAAACTAGTCAAAAAACTTGCAGTGATGGTTATTTCTAAAGAGACACTCACAGATTTCAAGGAAATCTATGAAAAGGCCGTCAAACTAGTCAATGAAGAGTCGAAGAATGACCCTCCCACGGATCCGTACCGTTCGCATTATACTGCCCGTGATCTTCTTATAGGTTTGATGCAAAATCTAAAAAAATCAATTGAAGGTGAAGAGGATGAATCGGAAGATCAATTTACATACAAGGTCATCATGGCGTTTGTGTTCCGTGATCTGGGAAGGATTTATGTCTTTACCGATGAAGGGTCCGTTGGGGAGAAGCACTTGCGAACATGTTTGTTAGCCGTTGAAAAACATCGAATGCGGCCAGAAGCTATAATTTCGTATGTTGGAGCACTCAATGAATTGGGTATTATTCATTCCAATCGTCAGGAGTCACAGGACGCTTTTGAAGTATTAAAAAAGTCAGAAGATGCTTATAAAGAGTTTATAGCTACCAAGCAGAATGCTATGTCGATCACTGATATCTTTGGAACTAAGGATGAGGTCGAGGAGGGCAAAGGCAATGCTGAATTGGAGAGTTTGTACACTCTGTGCACGTTTTACATGGCACAGGTATTTTCACATCTCGGCGAGTTGGAGAAATCCGCTGAATATTGTCATCAGACACTGAGGAGGCAATTGATTGCAAAAACGTATGAACATGTGGATTTCGCTCTGAATGCAGCTACACTCTCGCAGTATTACATCGGACAGAACATGTTCAAAGAAGCTAGGCACCATTTAGCCGCTGCTACGTTGATTATGGCTGAACACGAGGCTAAAATGATCACAAACGACATGACAGAAGAGCAGAAAGCAGCTGCAACTGAAAATTTCAAACACAGATACGCCGATGTGGCTCGATGCTGGGCCAAATATGGACTGGCCTTGTTATTGGCATCCAAGGAACGACTATACAATGACGATGATGAGAAGTTGACCTCTGGTAAGGTAGATATCCCACGAATCTATTGAGTAACCAAACTTTCTCTCTTCTAGATACCAAGAAACTCATCATAGACCCTGAGGCATATAAATTCCCAGGCCTTCAACTAGGACCGTTTGAAAATCGTATCTCAGCTGATTACTGCTTGACTTTTGACGATGCTAAGTTAGCCTATCATTTTATAATCAAGTGGCTCGACCTCGCCAAAGATTACTATACGGCAGAAACTGAAGCTACAGAATACGCAAAAATCATCAAAGACTACGCTGAGGTCTACCAACACATGGCATTCTTCGAAGAGAATCCTACCAACCAGTCCAAGATGCATAAACGCCGTGTAACTTACTACGAAGATCTGTTGAATCTCCTTAATCCGACATTTTATATGGCAATCTGCCGTGAGTGTTGGTATGGAGCTGGCCTTGCTTACTCCGCAATGCTAGACATTAAACTGGATATGATCAAGGCAAACAGTGCTCCGTCGCCACAGGACTTGCACAAAATTAACCAAATCTGTTCGAAGGCAATTAAGCATTTCGAAGCATTTGTGGCATCGTACATGGATCCAAATGGCTTGGAACTCAAACCAAATCTCTCGGCCGATGAAATTCTGGGCGTCATTTATGCATACTTTTACATAGGGCGATTGTACTACAAGATCATCACTCCGGACAGAGCTCTCATGCTGGAAAATATAAGAAAGAGCTTAAAGTATTACAACATGTTCATCTCGGAGTGTGAGAACAGAAAGGAAGCCTCCGAATCTCTGCAGGCAGAGATAGGTGTTTGCAAAGAGATGGTGACCCTGCTTCCGTTGAAGATCAATAGCCTTGCCAAGGAACTGAATGTACCAGTCTAGACTGGTGTCTAGATATCTATGTTATTTGCATTTAATATTACAAGACTCTTTGTATATGTATGTATTGCTGAACTGTATTTTATTTTTCCGCGTATAATATACTCAATAAAACTAGTTAACTTAAATATCTTTGGGCAGAGGCTGTTAGCTGCTTTAAATTGTATGTACTAACTACTCATTGAGCTTGTGCTGGAGATGGGCGCATATATAAACGTCGGTGCTTGCGGTCATGTTCTTGTTGGAAACTGCTTGCGGCCATCTCTATCATACTCAAACAGTAGCGGTATGCATCGAATTCTGCAACGGAATGACAAGATCCATCCATGAATATGTACGTGTGTGTTAAGTGCTGTATATCTTCATCGTGCAGCTTCTAATGTTGTTCGTTCCTTTCGGAAACATGATCTTGGTAGTAAACAGACACTATGAACTGCTTTTGGAAAGCATGCGCCAAATGGCTTGTGGTCTGTTCGTATCGTAAAATCATAGCCACGAACTGATGAATTTAAGGGCATGGTAAAGGGAACTCAGTTCACTGTCATAGACAAGACACTTTGATCACGCTGGTGATAATTTCTTGTAAAAATGCCCTAACAGCTTATAGTTGTTACTGTTCGGCTGTTCTGTAACTGCACCAAAAGCTCTGCCTGAGGCATCAGTTGTTGAATGAAGTTCAGCGTATTAAGCTAGATTTGCTTATGGACCAGCGGTTGTTAAGTCCTGCTCGCATTGTTGATGCCTCTTTGGTCCACTCTACCACTTCTTTAACAGATGGCCAGCACTATCTAGAATCAGGCACTTATTTGTTGACTTAAGGAAGATAACGTCTTCCCGAAATCGGTAGTATACATTGGAATGACTTTCTTGAATAAAGTGTTAAATTGTCTGTGTTGCTGGAAGATACGTACCGGAACTTGTAGCTAGGGAGGGAAAATATAAATTTCCAATATTTTGTAGTCAGCAGAACTTGAACTCTTCACTGGCTGTAGAGCTGCGATCGCCTGTAATCCCGCTGCTGTAGACAGCCCTACTATCACTACTGCTACTAGCCTTTTTGGCAAGTACATTGATGTGTATATGTTTGGCAACCCTCACACTACGTTGCACCTCCTATTTTTTCATGCGATAATAAGCTTCAAGCTCAAATCTTTCTTCTCCTGGCCCACTGTAATCCGAGCCTTGAGTGATCACCAACGTGTCTGCTGATAGTCACGTGCTGTGACGTTTAACGTTCGCCAACCACCACACAGAGTGGTGGCCATTGGAACATCATCCATTTACATTCTGACTGAAACACAGCCACCTTCTATGCTCCTTTGTGGGAAGGACAAAATTCCAGTTCGCCAGACCAAATTACCTGGCATTTGCTGCAACTTTATCTTCAAAATGGAACATCAGACCCCAAGAAGTGAACATGGTGGTATCTTTGAAGTCGATGAAGAAGCTTCATCTGAAAATTAATTTCTCTTACCTAGGCTAAGTGCCAATCTCGAAGAATATTTTGTACGTACGATTGCACAGTGACCGTGTGGACCAAAAACTCAAAACAAAACTTATAAACGGTTTATTGGATTATTTTTAAAATATACTACATCTAAGTACCTCTCTTCTTTCTTCGTACATCCCTGCAGACTTTCTCTCTAGCGGTTTTCACTGATCGCACATCCGTTAGCTTCTGCATTATTAGCTCTTTAAGAAGGTCCTCAGCAAAGACACGTATAATTTTAAGCGTTACAGCACTTAACATATTTTCTTTTGCATAGGCAATTATCTGATCGACCAAAGTTTCGGTATTCAAACAATTGGGAATAATTACGGCATCCCTTATCAACAATTTCGCCATAAGCTTAGGCGTCTCCGGACTACGGAAATCATCCATTGGTAACTCCTCCACTATCACCTTGCTTATCTCGAAAATAATTCGCTGCGTCTTGTTTGCACATCTCACCTTCGTGTAAGCCTTCAGACCCGTCTCCACTGCTTGTCTAATCACCTTAATTGGATCAACTTCAACTGGATCCAATTCGAAGACATCAACGATGTCCTTAAACAAACTACGGATATCATCGAGTGACGCATGCATGAGGTACTTCCGGGGAACAATTCTTCGTAGATTCTCGACTAGTACTTCGATAATATTGTCGGCCAGCTCACATGTGAAATTTCGTCCAATGTTTCCCAAAATTCGTGCCACTTTTGGGATATACTTTTGCATGTAGGCATGCGATATGTACTTTGCTAAGTAACGCATGAAGAAACGTTGCACCAGCTTAAGAATCCTTTCAGCTGCATAGGCTTCAAAGTCGAATGGTGGTGGCGGTGTGGGTGGTCTGATTATAGTTACAATCGACTGTGAAATAAAGAAATTGTTTTAGTAAAGAATAAGGATGTACTATAGACAGTGCACTAACTATTGATTTTTCAGATGGCGGTTTTTCAATTACAACAGGTTTCAACCGTCTAAGCCTCTCTCGTTCTTCTAGAATTTCGAGAAGAAGCCTTAGTTTTTCTGTGTAGCTTGTAATTAAGCGCTGTAGCTCTTCTCTTAAGGTATATGCTTGCCTCTACAGAGTATTCAAAATCAATATGCATAGAAGTTTCTTATGTTTTCTACAAACCCTTTTTGTATATAAAAGAGCCTCGAGATAGCGCGTATATTCCTCGGATTCCTCTGGTTCCCTTATGGTCAGTCCAAATCCTTCAATACTATAGATGACTGCATTTTCAACCGCACGGAGTTTCTCATCTTTTTGATGCTAGTTCATAAAATATTGAGTCAGGCGATAGAAAATAAATATAATGACTTGCTACAGGTACTTACCCTAAAGATTAAAAGGTTTGTGCGTTCCTTTGCACAAAAGTCATCGGCAGCTGGTACTTTTGCATTAAGCTCTTGAATTTCGAGCTTTCTGACTTCATTTAACCTGGTACCATTGTAAATTTTCTGCTCAAGAGAATGCTTCTCGGTTCGCAGTTCGAAGGATAAATCGTATAGCTTTCGATCACAGCCGGCAGGACAGTGAGATTCGTCAAGACGAATTGCTGTCATATCACCAGATTCACCGCTTCCGGCTTCTTCTTCTTCAGACGACGATGATTCCTCAGATGATGATTCTGATTCTGATTCTGTTGGTGATATTTAAATTCGTGTTTAGACGTTAGGAGGCTTGGAAAGGGAGACTTAAAAGTTATAAGTAATTGAAACTTATTGAAATTGTAGTACTGTAGCCAAGGAGTCGCACACAGCACCGCAAAGATAAGGAAATACTGTAATAAAGTTTGGTTCTGATCGGGAATATCGCCAAAAGCCATTAGATATGCCACCTCCGATGTGCTGGGTTTATCTCGGAAGCACCACAACGAAACCCCCCGAAAAAAAAGACCGAGTGGAAAGAAAAGAAAAAGCATGAGAAGGCCACAATAGAGGTGTTGTATTGGAATTAGGCCATTGTTCTGAGTCAGAATAGGTCCACAGAGACAACTTCAGTGCAGATGAGGAGGACCGTGGCGGAATTGCGATTGCTCAGCTCAACTCGACGAACGGAGGTGGTTCTTGTCAAATTCATGTTATTCACATAGAAGAAGAATTCCCTAAAACCTTTAGTGGACTGCAAATGGACAGAAAAGAAAGAGAAGAGAATGAAGGGGTGTACCTAGAAGAAAGCCCGAGGAAGTGTTCGCCAAACTAACTCAACTAATTTAGCTAAACCCTTAACTAGACTTACTTTAGCTTAGAACTACCTCAAATTGAATCATACAGACGCACTTTTCTTTTGTTATTGGCAAAGGTTGGCCAGCCCACTTGATTTGGCTTTAGACCTGAAAAGCCCACCATCCAAACACGTTAACACCGGAGGCACAATCTTTCAAAAGTCATCTACGTACTTTAAGGCTTGCATATAATTTCAAGGAGAAGATTCTAAGACGAACTGTGTATGGGTTGTTCAATGATGAGACACTTAAAGCGGACGCAAATCAACCTTCCGACTCGGAGTCTGGAATCCATTTTGGAAGATGACGACCTGGTTGGTTGCAACAACTACATATTTGATAGCTTCTAAACTCAATTCGAACTTACCATCGTCGGGATCTCTTTCCTTTTGTGGCTTAAACTTCTTCTCGAATATCCGTCGTAGAAATTTAAAAAACTTATTCCCTTTGACCGCTTCGTAGAACACAGCCGCAATCTTCTTGATATCCTCATTCATGATTCCAAAGTTCTTAATTGTTGTCTCAATTTCTTGATTCAATCTCTTTATATGCGCAGTTATTTGATTTCGTCGCATTTTAGCGGCTTCATCTCGCTCGACCAAGTACTTCTCTGTTAGCTCGGAATCTTGAAGAATAACCAACTCCTGATCGGAGATTTCTGCCAAAAGATCTACATACTTGATATCTATTTCATATTGGCAACGAATGTTAAAAGCTTCTTGTAGTCCTTCGTCTATTGTAAGGATCCTCTCGGTGACCTTTTCGACAGGATTTTCCATATTACCTACCCACTCTTCACTGGGCTCCTCTTCCAGGATTAACTCACCCTCCTCACCCTCCATTTCTATTGATTCAGTTAAATTATCTTCAATACTTATTTCTTCCTCCTCCTGCTCCTGAGCAATTTCGAGGGCTATTTGCCTTGCGGTCTTTTTTATTGGTTTCTCCCACAATATCGACTCAAAAGATCGCAATGGTATGAACGGTTCCCTAAAGATTATATCCGGATACTCGTGATAAATCACAATTGAACGTAAGGGAGGCAGTTTAATCTCCGGGTCTAACACTATTAACTCTTCTTGTAACCTTTTATACTTATCGTACAATTTTGTCTTTGCCGCCTTAAGATAAAGGACCTTGTTGTTAAATTCTGCCTTCCGAGTGTGTAGAATCTGTTGAATTATGGAAATTTCCAATGTCTTGACTTCGACAGTCTCACGAATGGTATTGTTAAGAAACAAAATAGCTTTCTCTATTACAGACATATGTTCTCCCTCTTCTTCGTCTTCTTCTTCTTCACCTTTGCCTTCTTCTTCTTCTTGTTCATCTTCTATAACTTGTTCCTCCTCAACTATCTCTATTAATTCATCTTCTTCTTCGATGTCAAATTGATCTCCACAGACCTCCATAACTTGTTCCAATTCGTCGAATTTGATTTGTTTCAACGAAGCGAAAAATTCCAAAATCCTTATGTAAAATTTTAGAAGAACCTTCTCAGCGAAGTCATAGATTATAACAGGTTGTGGACGTTGTTTATGCCCTGTAAAACCGGCTACTGTGGTCGCAGATTCCGCATTAAATGTACCAGATCTAAGATAATCTTGTTTTAAAGATAAACTCTGACATTTGAAACTTACTGAATCCTTACTCTCCTTTTTCCTCTTCTACTTCTGCTTCTTCCATTTCTTCGATAATCGATTCACTCTCTTCCTTCAGTTTTGGTAGTCGAAATGTACGAACTATTACATCTTGGCTGCAATGAAATTAAAAAGATTTATGATTTTTCTTAATCCATGCCGCAAGGGCGGTCTCTTACTCTTACCTGACTGCATACACTTCGAAAGGAATATACTCCAGTGGTAGGAACATAAGATCATATAAATCCTGAGCATCACGACAAGCTCCAGTAACATCGTGCTTCAATTTTTCCAATACCGCATTCAGTTCGTCCTGGAAGTGCTGTTGAGTTTTATCTGTAATCCAGTCCACTTGTAATTGCATCACTACAAAACTTGGCTCGAGCCGTTTGCGTTCAGCTTCTTCGAAGGCACGCAATTTAACAAGGTTCTCCTCAACTTTAACTTGTTCCAGTGACAAGTGATTTGGATCTTCGATATCCTGCCCTGGCTTGAAAGGTAACTCAACCGGTGTAGGTGGAGGACATGTCCTTCTAATATATGGTCCTTTCCAATAGTAATAGAATACATTTCCATCGTATCCGATCGAGAAGAACCACTTGCCATCGTGGCTTGTAAATATCCGCGGAATAACACCATTTAAATTGTCATGCATGCTGATGATCCAGAAATCATTTAATTCACGGAAGTTAGGTTTCACAGAATGTATTCGAATTTGTCCTGTTTGCATGCCGAAGAGTAGATACTTGCCTCTGAGGAAGATTAGATTTATAAAATCCTATTAGAAGACCATTATGAGGATACTTACATGTACATGTATGAGTGGATTTCAATGTCGTCACCTTGGGGTATTATTGTACAACTGACTGGTTCTTCTTGATCAAATTTGATTTCGTAGATGTAGCCAGCATCAAAGCCACCCATGGATAGCCAAATTGTCTTTTGATTTGTGTATTGTAGCCAAAGTACTGGATTAGGAGGATCTGGGATGAAAAGAGGCTTTTTCTTTTCCTCTTCATCGTCTTCCGATGAATCAGCTGAAAGGGAAGAAATGCAAAAATTATGAGGGGTTTCTTTCAGGATGTCAAAGCCATGACATATTTCAACAAACTTACCCAAAGCACTGTCATCAATCTGTAAGCCAGGATTGAGTTCCATAAGTTTTTTGATTTCTCTTTTTTTTGCTCTTAACTTTTTGGCCTTTCTCTTTAAGGTTGCAGCCATTTCTAATTCCCGGCGTATTCTACTTTTCACCGACTTAAATTTGAATTGTTTAGACGCTTTAGGATAAATACACCACGTTGGTCGGACTTTTTCCAAATCAATTGTCTCAGGTTCAGGCAGTTCACATTCATACACTTCCCCATTGTCACAACCAAATAGAAGTGTTTTAAGCTAAAGAAAACAACAACAACAAAAATTATAAAATCATCCTTAATGTTTGAGCTTTAACTCACTTTGTTCGTATCCCAATGTAGGCTAATCGGTGATCCTGTGAACCGTAAAAACCCCAAAGCTATGATATCAATGAAAATTCCATCGTTTTCCTTGAGATGAAATAAAAATGCCGATTTATCTAGTGCACATGCTACTAAAATGTTTCGACTAGGGGCCACACTCAAACGGACAATCGGTACTGCATGTGGTTTAATCGCTTTTATCAAGTGAAACTGAGCCTTTGGCTTTTCCCACTCATTCAACTCCAAGAAAACTTGTCGCAAAACACCATTCGCAAAACCAATAATCAAAACCATTCCAGATGGATCCACTGTTGTATCCAACCAAAGCAGATCTCCACCAGGAGAATCAAAAGGCTCTTGTATCAGAAGTTCTTCAGTCTCATAATTGTAGATGTTTACTTTGCCGTCTTCACCCAAAGTCGCTATATGTGAAGATATTGGGCTTGGTTCGCCAGCAACTATACGACCACCATGGCATGAGAAAAGTTTCTTCGGTGCTGTTGGTGTATCTATGGTATTCAAATCGCAACGCCAAACGCCTCCGCTACCGTCCTAAACAAGAAATGGACGTGATCTTGTCAAATAGGACAGAAAGAGGAAAGAAATATAGTTGTCATATTTGACAGTGTGTAAGTTTTCAGAGTTTTCAGATAGAGAAAGCTTTCACATTCAAAACCGACCACGAAACGATTCTCGTCACTCACCTGAGCATAGTATTTAAAATCTGTATCATCCAACTTAGCTTTCAGTAAATGCCTTATCTCACAATTTTCATTTCGATCACCGACGCGAAACTCATAAATCGGATCAATTTCAACAAATCGATCCTCATCCGGTGGATCGGCCAACTCGACCGTTTCCCAAAACCAAATCCGAGCATACCCATCCATACCGACTGTCATCAGTTCATTGTTGCCCATCCAAGTGAACCCGGTAATCGGTTTTTCGTGACAAGGTATACGAGCTTTCCGGGTAACTTCCAGTTTGATAAGACCAGCCTCCCACACTAGCATGTTTCCCCATTCACAGCCCGATATAACCTTCTCATCGGCCAACATATGCACCGCGTAGACGTCACAAGTATCGGTTTTACCAAATCGACCCAAATCACTCTTCAGCTTGAGACCCGTGAAGGTTTCAGCCATTTTCCAAAACTGAACGTGAGTCAATCCACATGAGGACAGCAGTATCGGATTGTAGTGGGAAAAGGTCACATTGAGCACATCGTTCTGATATGCCTTCGAACGTAGTAAAATCGAACTGGTTTGCCAGTTCCAAATTGTTAGCATAAAATCCGGATGTCCAGCCTGAGTAGCCAATAACTCCCCATTGTTGCTGTAAACTCCGCAGGTGAAACAGTGTACAGCACCATTTTTCAATTGACATATGACATCATGTTCTGGATATTTATAAATGAAAACAGTTGGGTCGTGGCCATTCTCCGCAATTGTTAGGTAATCAAACTCGGGAATGTGATTTTTCTACAATAAGGATCACCAAGGAGTTGAATTTTAACGTACTCGTATGTCTTGTCTTACCATAATGAAACCCACTCCACCGCCAAACACTGTCCTTCGCAAGGTGAACGAATTTCCTGAGATTGAGTAATAATGCAAAAGATTACCGGATGCGAATAATAATGTGTCGTCATCGATTAAACACAAGTTATATAACCGTTTGCAGTCATACCCAAAGGAGTGTCTAAAATTAGAAAGTGAAAGGAATTCCTTCGAAGGCACAAATCTGAAAAGTCTCACCTGAGTTCAATAATATTATCTTTAACAGATGAAGGTGAGACAAGTTTTAAGGTGAGATCCTCTGCTGATTCTTTGGATTCCAAATCATCATCATCTTCTTCCATTTCTTTCAGTTAACGTTTTATTCACAAAAATATATGTATTTCCCTGCTCCCTTGACAGAAATTAATCGTAACGTAAATAAACTTGGTAACTAGGTAAAGGGAATACCTAATGTGTGTGTGTAAGCTTAATACTAGAGCTAGAGCTTTAACTAGAAGCCATTTATTGGCCTAACTTACGAAGGTAGCTGGTGGCTGTTTACGGACTTGAAATTTGTATTTTCCTAGGTTTCCTGCTAACTGATGTGGTTGCTTAATTTATTTTCGAAGGTTTGTATCTTGGGAACAGCAACTTTTCGAACCAACTTTTTGCAATTCATCTTTTCGAAATGTATCCAGGAGGAAGCAAGTGAAGTTGACACACAGCCCGTGGATTCGCATCAAGCATGTGAAACTTTATCACGTGGGCGCCACCTTAAGCAAGGTCTTCCTTCGTTGTTCCTTCGAGTTGGTTTCCAAGACTGGTAGCTGGTGGCTGTTTACAGACTTGAAAATTGTATTTTCCTATGTGTCCTGCTAACTGATGTGGATTTTCGAAGGTTTGTGTCTTGGGCATGGAAATTTTTCGATTCAACTTTTTGCAATTCATCTCTTCGAAATGTATCCAGGAGGAAGCAACTCAATTTGACACACAGCCTGTGGATTCGCATCCAGCATGTAAAACTTTATTACGTGGGAGCCACGTAAAACAAGGTCTTCCTTCGTTGCCCCTTCGATTTGGTTTCGAAGACTCTGCTCTTAACGCTGGTGTCCTTTCGGTCTACATATCCAAGCTTTTTTTAAAGTCCAATACGTAGTTTGTTGACTACATCAATGTCGCTGTACGAATCCTATAGTTTGTCGTTGAATCTTTTCTTCCAAAGTTCTTAACCGCAAACGGGACCGATGTTGTACGCAGTGCTAAGGAGGCAGGTGCAGGAGAAGAAGGTTGCGCAAACGAGGGGGTCTCTTAAGAAGAGACATTTGCACGAAATATGTTTAGCAGTCTCCTAGTCTTCCAAACACAGTCGACACATGTCCGAAGGACTTATTCTCAATGTTGAGATGAAAGTTAAGTAAGCAGTGTGAAGTGAGGAAGTCCATAAAGAGCTTAGCATCACACTTTTCAAGAAGTGGTTGGTTCACAAGCTCTCTATGTTGCCAACCAACAAGTACATAGTCCAAGTTATCGATAAATCAACACCTTAGCTTGGTTGCTCAGTAAATCCCATTCCAACCGTAGTCAAGCAACCATTTTGTTTATTTTCAATTTCAAGTTCCGTTTCAAAAATGGTGCGAAGTAAGTTTATTTAATTATTTATCAAATTGCCAATTGTCATTCTGTTTAAAACTATATATTCTCAGTTACAGAAGAACTAGTCCGTAAAAAATCTGAACACAATGAATGCCTCATTGGAACATTGGAAGAACTATCCCTGCATCAGGAGAATATCGAACAAATCGAACACATTCAGAATTGGTGTCGAGATTTGCAAATCCTTTTGCTTCAATCAAATCTGATAGCTAAAATAGAAAACCTCTTCAAGTTGAAGAAACTGGAATACCTCAACCTCGCGCTGAATAATATTGAAAAGATCGAAAACCTCGAAGAACTCGAATCGCTGAATAAACTTGACTTGACGCTGAATTTCATTGGAGAACTCACTTCGGTGGAATCCCTACGGGATAACTACAACCTGAGGGAATTAATTTTGACTGGGAATCCTTGTACGGATTATCCTAAATACAGAGACTATGTGATTGTGGCGCTGCCACAACTAACACGCTTGGATAGCGATGAAGTTAAAGTTTCCGAGAGGTTACTAGCCAGTCGGAAGTTCGAGAAAAATCGTGCTCTCATTGTCCAGTCACAGGCCAAGTATAATATTCAAAGGGATGAGCAGAAAATTCGTGTTTTGGAACAAAAATGTGCGTTGGAACGGAAGATGGCGTCTATTGAGGACGAGCAGGAGCGTATAAAATTGTATTGGGACTCAAATTCGGAACATTGCCCAGAAGTTCGAAACGAAATGCATGAACAGCAAATGAAAGCAAAGAAATTGAATTCGAATGAAGATGAGAAACGAATAAAAAAGGTTCCGAAACTCTTTGCTCCATGTGGCCGACCATACAATGTTAATCAGCCTAAATTGCCATTTATGTTTAGAGACGAAGGGCGGGAGTATGTTCTGGAAGTGAAGGTTTACAAGTAAGTTGATCCATACAAATTTGTAGATAACCTAACCATTGAACACTGTAAATAGGTTTCTGGACACATCTTATATTGAAGTCGATATTCAACCAAAGTACATCCGGGTCTCGGTTAAAGGAAAGATATTCCAATTGTCATTGTCTGAGGAAGTAACAGCAGCCGGTGCAGTTATCCAACGATCACAAATCACAGGAGAATTATTGATAAAAGCTCCCAAGCTAACCTTCGACCTGAGTCTTGAAACTTTCATAAAGTCGAGTTTCAAAAAAGAAAAAGGTGAGTTAATGGAATAAGTTGAAGTTAGGGTTCGTGAAGATGCTTAGTTAAGACTCACGTGTTCGATGAAAGATATGATCAGCCACTGCTGCTTTTCGAAGGTACTGTAGCACGGCATGACCTTAAATACTATAGATGCGTACTTTCTTTATCAGATTGCTCTCGAAAAAACTAAGAAAGTTGAGCGGATGTAGAGAAGGTAGATTTCTCCAGTGTAACTTGTTCCATGGTTCCCTTAATTTCATTGCAGAATCTGTATATTTGGTCACTTTCTAAGTCGAGAATGCTCTTAAGCACGCGTGGCTTGTTCAGCTAACGTAGGCTAGGTATCTTTTTCTTCTTACTTTTGGAAGCACACTGCAGATATGATTGATCGAGCCTCTTTCCTTAAAGATTTCCGGATGATGTATGATGTACCTACTTATCCTATTAAAGTCTCCGTTGATCTCTTCCCTCCCTTAACAGTCTTTACAGGATCTCTTACCTATGTATTTGGTTAAGAACAGGAAAGCGCTGCGACCTAAAAGATCCTTTGTGCCGAGTAGTTTTCCTTCAACGGAAAAATGGAGTGATCCTAAGCAATAGGTCGAGGTCATGGAAGAACCTCAAAATGATCCTCGCGGATGACTGATTGACTATTTCTGGGGAGATGAATCCCCTGCCAAAGTGTAGTATGACGAGATACTACTCCGCTGTTTCTTTATTTTGCAAGAAGAGTTGGCACATGTCCGAGGTCCATGTCCATTAAGGAATTCGGTAAAAAGATTAGCATCACGCTCGCTAAGTGTTAGAATGACTTCTTGACTTATTTTATTGTTTGAAACGCCGTTTGAAACATTTGATGATAAAAGGGCATTCCTTTAATCAATTGACAACAGAATGGCATTGAAACATAAAGAGGCAGGTCTGTCGCTTACAAATGTAATTTTAGCCTTCAATTCACGGCGCATGCTCACATAAAGCCTTTTTCCAAGTATATTAATGCTGAAATCTGTCAATTTTTAGAAATAGTTTTCATTTTTTCTTATTAAAATTTTCTTTTGTCATAGCAAAAAGCTTGGAAACTAAAGACCAACTTAACAAGTCCAAAGCGTAAGTAAACAATGTATATTTTTGAAAGAAAATACATGTGTATTTGTTGAATTTTAGATCAAATCTTAAAGGAACTGTGGATTATAAAAACATTGTGGCACAGCCGGAACCTTCGGAGAAAAATAAAGCACCTTCAACTGAATTTGACGTCTCGGAAGTACCAGATCTTGAATAGTTTTTTTCTGTGTATGTACATATGTTGTTTAACAATATTACTTCTTAAATATAAATATGTTTTCTAAAGAAAAGTGTTCCATCTTATTTAGTGAACCGAAATGTAAAATTTCGAAAAAGAAAAACGTTTTGAAAATTCACTTAGTGTTTTCACTGAACTTTAAACAGTTTCATCTGTCAAACCTTCACTTTTTGGGAATTTGTTGAAAGGTGTATTCGATTTAATAGACTGCCAACTGCAAGGCAATTCAGCTCGCCCTTCTGAGGTAGAGATAAACCATGATGAACTCTGTCAGCTCTAACATTAACCTTAAACCACTACGTTTGGAGTGTAACAGAATGTACTATTTAACGATTACATTAAGAGACATGTGGCAGTCCTTCTCTGCCCTAGATTTGATTGTGCTGGATACAAGAAATCCGACTGAAGGAGTGGTGTATTACAGCCCCAAAGCAGTCTCGGCAATTGGAAGTAGCTGAAGGGAGCTGCGATACATAGCTAGGTGAAGAACAGAAACTGTAGCCCACAGGAACGATTGCAGCCCTTAGATTCGAAAGAGCACAACAGGCCCTTAGTTCAAACAAGAATCTTAAGCATGGGTCAACCTCGAGTAACTTGATACATTACAGTCACTCCTCCTATATACCTCTCCTCTCGGCAATTGGAAGAAGTTGGTGGGTTCTAAGATACAAAGCTAAGTAACAAATGACAACAGTAGCGCCCTAGGCACACATAGAACCTAAAACCAAATGGAAGTTGCAAGCGCGGTTCAGCCTAGACCAACTAAGAATCAGGCAAAGAATGGAAATTATAGGGCGTAGTAGTAGCTGATACTCTTCTACCGTAAGGACTCTGCACAATGTTTCACATAAAACACATTTCTGAGTTTCCTTTCGTGGTAATTCAATGAATTATTCAAATTTTGAACCCAAAAATATTTGGCAAACCTCAACACAACCTTAATGTTTACCACTTAGTCGTCAAAGCATGTTCACGTGTTTAAGCTGTGACCTTGTTTATCATATGCAAATGTATTTTCACGCAAAACATAATCCCTAGCAACTGATTCCTTAAATTACCCAAGTCCAGCTCAGCGACCTTAATTCCTGTTCCCACACAAGTATCTTCAGCAGATGTTCACCCCGCAGAGAGTTTTCCAAATAAAATCGTGTGCAAAGTCATATCTTTTGCGAAAATTTGTTCAAAAATCTCATATTGCAGCGGTTAGTTAGCAAAATTTCCAAAGAATTTACCCACCTTCAGGTATCCTATACCTCGGATCGATTAGTATTTCTACTAAACTCGCCAATAAAATCCACCTCCAGTACGGTTGTCAGAGTCATAAATGATATCCGCTCTTTTAAAATTTTAGAATTTTTGAGAAAAATCCCACCGGCGGGCGTCTAGAGAAAATCACCTCGTCAAGACAAATTACTCTGAAATACGCAATTAACTCTCAACACCGCTGAAACATCATAAAATCCATTTAAATATCAATTAAAGCGATGAGATGCAAATTTTCCCGTGAGTGTGTCCTTTTTATCTAACGCTGGACTTTTAGATAAAAAGGATGCAATGCAAGAAGTCCAAATCGAAAGGTATAGAAGCACTTTAACTAATCATTTTTGTTTTTTTGTAAGCCATCCCTCACAAGTTTTATGACTCTGATGGCAGGAAGGACTACATTTAATTACCTGCTAGAAGTCCGCAGGTAGAAAAGTCGGGTAGTTAAAAAAAAAAAAAAAGGTATCTACCTAAACTACCTGCTCACGTTGAAAAAAAAGGTAATTTTCGCGTATAAAAGGTAGACAATCTTGCCAATGCCTTCATTCCTCGCACGAGTTTGACAAGTGATGTTGAGTGTTTAACAAAAATTTAAGATTTAAAAAAAAATTTAATAACTATTTTCCAAAATGAGTGGTTCGATTCTTTCTTTGCTCTCCAACAGTGAAAATGCCTTCTGCAATAGTCAGTTGTACGGTTATCGTCAACGGCTATCGAGTGACAACAGTTGTAAAGACTTTAAAAACCAATCCAACTACGAACGTCAAAGTCTACATAAAAATTCTGAAAGTTCCATTTCTGATGGCTTCAATGCCTTTTCGAGGGATCTACAAGTTCCGTATCAGCCGCGAGTTGTCAAAATGACAGAAAACTGTGAACTTAATAATTTAAACCGACCTCTCAAGAAACCAGTTAGTGATACCCTTGTGAGAACACCTTATCCTTTGAATAAGATGACGCATGATGCCGGTACAACCCCAAAGATTGTCGGGGTGGAAAGGAAAAAAGACACAAAATACCAGCCTGTCTACATGCAGAGACATTCCGTTGCTTTCGGTGAAGGTCTGACCGAAGTACAATATCGATATTCGCAGCGAAATAAAATATTTGAACAAACAAAACGCTCATCACTGGGCGAAGACGTCATCACATCTCCAATATTAGCCGTCAAACCACAGGAAAACAGTTTTAAAGTCTTCAAAAACCAATCCAACTACGAACGTCAAAGTCTACATAAAAGTTCTGAAAGTTCCATTTCTGATGGCTTCAATGCCTTTTCGAGGGATCTAAAAGTTCCGTATCAGACGCGATCTGTCAAAATGACAGAAAACCGTGAACTTAATAATTTAAACCGACCATTTACAAGACCAAAGATTGTCGGCGTGGAAAGGAAAAACAACACAAAATACCAGCCTGTCTACATGCAGACACATTCCGTTGCTTTCGGTGAAGGTCTGACCAAAGTACAATATCGATATTCGCAGAGAAATGAAATATTTGAACAAACAAAACGCTCATCACTAGGCGAAGCAGTCATCACATCTCCAATATTAGCAGTCAAACCACAGGATATCCCGATGACAAGTACTGCATGCTCTGTCAAAGATCGTATATCGTACTTCAACAAGCTTGCTTCCAACAACTGTCCGGATCCGGAAACTAAGCGTATAGACCATCCTAAACCCAATGAAACGTTTATATCACTCCTCCGACAAACGGAACCCAAGAAATCAAGGACACCCATCATTCGACTGTCACAATTCATCGAAAATATATCGATATTGAAGAATTACTCCAGAGCTTCTTCGAAAGAATCGATGATCGCAGGTAAATCTCCTGATTCCACTGCTACAAAGAGTTGTGTCCACCACAGCTACAAATTTGCTTCGTTGCCAATACCACTCAAACGGAAGCCATCATTTGAAAAAACAAAAATCGTGGTCTCATCGATTTCGAAATCTACGAACAGTTACGGAACCAATCCAAAGAGGCACAGCTTAATGGAGGATCTGTCACTGGTAGTTCCGGTCAAACTGAGAATCGCTGAATTCGAAAAACGAATTTTAACGTCTTAAGTGTGACAAATAACTTTGTAAATCTGTAAATACTGTACATCCTTAGCTTGAACATATTTTGTAAACTTGACGTCAATAAAATGAAAGAATTAATTAATAAGAAAAATTACTTCTATTTTTTAAGGGAAGTACATTCTTTTACGATTTTGGTTTTTAGTTCAACAGTTAGGTCTTAGGCCAATGCTACACGAGCTCTTTTTCCCCGCCTATTTGTTTGCACGCTATGAGTATACAGAAAACTAATCAAAAGTCGGTGTAGTCGGGCGAACTGTATGTGCATCCCTTGAAGCTAAAAAGTTGTGTTGGGAAGCCGTATGACATCGGCTTTAACATCAAAAACGTTAATTCGATTCAAATTTCACTAATCGGGGCTGGTATGGGAACCGGACAGCTCTTGGTTCAATAATGAACGCAAACGGACAATTTGAGTGAAGGAAGTGCTTACTTATTGACGGGCGTTTTATTTCCAGTTCTCAAGACCGGAAAACGGAAATTTCGTTCGGAGTTCGCCCTCCTCAAATAGGGGACCAAATATTCGACGAAGAATCTCAAATATCTTCGACGTAAATATATGATAGTGTAAAAGCGGCCTCAAAAGTGGATGAGGGTGCTCTTGGCTGCTTCGAGAGGAAAATTCTTCGGGTGATTTTCGGTCCCGTCTGCATAGACGGTGAGTGGAGGAGGAGATACAACGACGAACTGTACGGGCTGTACAGCGACATCTACTTAGCCAGAAGGGTGAAGGTCCAACGACTGAGGTGGCTGGGTCATGTAGAGCGGATGGACACCAATGCTCCGGCCCGAAAAATCTTCGAATCCGCCCCCGAGGGACAGCGCAGCAAGTTGAAGGGGAGCTCAATCAACTTAGCGTTAGAAACTGGAGACAGCTAACTAAAGATCGAGCTGGCTGGAGACGCTTGTTGGTTGAGACCCAGGTCCACCCCAGACTGTAGCGCCACCTTAAATAAGTAAGTACGTAATAGCGGCCTCAGTGACTGTTGGACTCCTAAGTAAGCTGACACAGGCTCGAGCCTACAGAACCTTTATGTAGGCAGCTAATCCAAGAGCTTTTTCTTTGATGATACTTCAACCGCCAGTATAGTTGATTTAGGAATGATTAATCATCAGTTGGCTGAATATGTGCTCAGTCTCCATTTGACGAGTTTTTGATTCTGTGTACAACAGCCATCTTTTTGTGTAGATTAAATCAAAAGAACCAAAACTTTACATGCCAAAGAAAGATCGGAAGATCCGTTCCGAAAATCAACTGATCGTGGATGCCTGCATGTAGGTAGGTAGGTGTCGTTGAAACTGGTAGAACCTGCCATAAAACACAAGTAGCGCGGATGAGCCGATTTGATACAACCCACGTTGGATGTTGATGGACGTGGCTAAGAGCGTAGTTTTCAGATCCATCCTATGGAGTTCAGAAAGTTAATAATGTTGCAGAAATCTCTGATGATTCCTTAAAAAAGGGTTTGCAAAATGTTCGCTGCCTAGCTCTGGCTACCACAGAGAAAGTGGAATATGGTTTCCCTTTCGTGTGAATTATTGCAACTACGGCAGTGGGGGTTGAACGATATATCTAGCTCGGCAGGGTGTGTACTAATTGGCCAGTGGATCGTGCTAATTGCTGTCTCGGTATGGCACAGGTTTCTAAATTTTTCCACCTAGAGTTGGCAATAGAGAGAAAGTGTTGGACAATGTTGCCCTCGATGAATCCCATTGTGGAGCAGACTGACTCCGCAAGACAGACATTTAGGGTAAGAACCACATCTGGCTAGCGTGTCGGCTCTCTCATTCCCTTCTATGTTGTTATGGCCGGGAACCTAAAAGAACCTAAAGAAAAGTCTTAAACAAAATATTAAAGCAATTCATTTTTTCTGTATTTCCATCCAATTTATTAATTCTGTTTTATTTTTCTTTTCTTTTTTCGTTTTCTTTCTGATTTTGTTTTTTTTTTTTTTTTCCTTGGTCTGAATAATTTTGTATAACTCCTGCACAACTTTTTAATTTATTTAATTTTTTCTTTGTTTTCTGCTTCACTTAAAACATTTTACTATTATTTCTTTGTTAAATTTTAAATATTACAACAGAAATTTAAATTAAAAGAAAATTACTTAAGAGTTTTTAAAGAGAGGATGTTTGAAAAAAAAGAAGAAAACTACCCTCAAAACAAAAGAGGAGACATTTTCTGGTTTATTAATTGGATGATACGGCTTGGGTTTTCTTTTTTTGCAGCAATTTACGGTTTTTTTTTTATTAGCCATTGTTTTATAACATTACAATAGTACATTTTCTTTTATGTTTTATACTTTTATTAATCAGATTTTGTATCTGTTCTTTTACTTATAAATGTATTTTGTTTTGTTTATTTATTTAATGGCAGTCTTTTAATTTTTTTTAAAGCGAATATTAATGTTTTCTTTTTATTTTGTCGTTGTTTTTTTTTTTAAAGGTACATGTATCTTTTGAACGGCAGTAAATACTATAATGAATGAGAGAGAGAGTGACAATAGAAGTAGATATTGATAGGTGTTAGGCCTTAGAATTATTTATATAAGAACGTCAGCAATTTGCACAACAAAAGAAAATCAACAGAAACTCTGTCGGTATTTCTGCTGAATCTGGTCTATCGTTGTTTATTTTTGTTAGTTCAACTGGGATGAACGTATATATATAAAGTTACAGACCAACACAACGTGTACAAAGGTTAGTAGCATAACAAAAATATCCCTTCTACAATCAAATATTGAAAATCGTCAATCTCAAAATCAAGCGTTCAAAATGTCCCTAGAAAACTTATATTTAAAATTGTTGTTGGTAGTGTAATGAAGGGAATGCGTGTTTTCTTATAAAAATTGCGTTTAAACGGGTGTAGGGAGCGACATGCTACAAAAAGACATTCAAATAGAGTTTAAATCCTTAGCTGCGACCCGACATTTTTTTTAATTTTCCACATTTCCCTTAGTGTAACATGTGTACATGTTCTTGTTTTTAATCATATGTTTTTCGTTTCGCATCGGTATTATTCCATATGAGTAGACACTACATGTCCATCAAAATTATAATGAGAGGAAATAGGAAATTTTAAGACGGGATCCCGAAACAGATGATTCTGAGACATTGGATTTTGAAACAAGCATTTTTGAGACAACAGACTAGGGGAAGGGGATTTTGACACAGGAAATTTCATAGTTAACCGACAAAAATTTTTTTAACGCTTAAAGCCGCCAATTTTAAGTTTGATTACAGTTCTCAAGATGATTGGATCTGGTGAAAATTGATTCTTTTAGATTTGGTAACATACATACATAGATGTATTAAAAACTATCATAACCTCCTAATTCTTTATATGTAGCTATTTGCCAGTTCAAAGCACATATACCTTTTACATCTGTGGTGTTTGGGAGAAATGTGATAATTCTAAAAGTAATATTTTGCAGTGCAGGCACTTTAAAGTTGTTTAGTACTGAATATAAAAGAAAACACCAGCACTTATCACTTTGGACCATATGATTACATCCATTGCTAGCTTTGCTGCAGCTATCATTGTCAGATAAATGAAAATATAGCCCAAAAGATTCAATATTTTTGGAATTATCATGTTTCTCCCAACACACTACAGATTATATTAATTTTTTTAATTGAAAATCACTGAAACTAGAACAACGAGATGTTATTTAAAAAGTTCACTTCCTTATTTAATTTGATCTTATTTCTATTCGCTATGTTTTTTTTCGCATTTGTAAGTGAATTTTCTTAAAGAAAAATAAACTAGTTTCATGAAAAAATCAAAATTGCAAAAATTGCTGCAAAGTTTTATTCTATTAAAATCAAACTATTTTTTGTTTGCTGTAACAAAAAAGAAAATGTTACAAGTTGTACTAAAACAAAAAACAAAAACTTAAGAGAAATGTATATTTTTTTGTTGCAATTTTGATTTCTTCCGATTTTCAATTTGGAGAACTTATACACATCCATCAAAACAAGAGTTTTGATTTGTATTCTCAAATATTGGGCTAAAGCAAAATTAAGAAAAAATAAAGGAGAACAATATACATAAGTACGTCAAAAGTTAAGAGAAATAAAATAAAAATATACATAAGAGAAAATTAAAAAAAAAAAAGTCAAATTATCATTTGTGATGGATGTGTAGATTTAAATACAAAAGAAAAGATTGTTATTTATAGCCCAATGTATGTTATAATTTTTTTTTTATAAAAAGAACATTTTTAATACGAAAAAAAAATATATAAATCAGATGTTAATTAATTGTGTAAAACAGGTACGTATATGTTGTATTAAATTTTTCTTCTTGAAATTGATTTTTTTGCTTTTTTTTTTCCACAAAATTAAATTTTTTTTAAAACTCATTTGTCATAAAGAAAGTGTTTTGATTTTTTATTTTTTTTTATAAATTTAGAAACAAGTCTTGTTTAAAATATTGGACTCCTAATAGATGGAGAACTAAGAAGTCACTACAAGCAAATTATTCAATGCTTTGGGAGGCAAACAGTGGTATTTTCTAGGTTCTGTTTTAGAAAGTACACATAAATCGAATATCGACAGACATTCTCGACTTATTGAACTAATGATAAAGTTACAAACTGAAGAGTATCAGAAGATAGATAAAAGTTTTCGAGAACAATTAATAGTAGAGAGACGAATGGAACGTAATCCTTGCTAGACAGGATCTGCAGTGATAAGTGACGTAAAAAACTGGAAAAATTTTGAACTTTACGTTCATAATTGCATACCAAGTATATTATCAAGTCTATGTCCCTGTTTAGATTGTGAGAATGGCCACTACGTTATGACGAAAGAAGTTAAGGCTGGAAAATAGACGACAGTCATGAGGGAAGTATACAAATCAGGGTGAGCCGGCCTGTTTCATATCCAAAATATTCCATTTCCATTCAACTTTTTCTGTATTATAATGAAAATGAATATTTGGACGGAAGCATGGATTAATTTTTAAACGGATTACAAGCTGCCCCAAATCTTCTAATTCATGAAAAGTAGTACAAGAGTGGGTACTGTGTATTCACAACATTACTGCTCACTACGTAGTGAAGACTATAAGTGTAATCAGGCATTGACTGGACAATAATTGCGTTCACAAATGGAAATGTAATTTTTTATAATAATTTAGTTAGGCTCCAAAAAATTCGGTTGTGGCTTTATGGCCGGTAGAGACCGAATGGCAAAATGAAAAAAGTCTGTCCTTTGAGGAAAGGTTTCTTCTTCCAAAAAATTCTTAAATGTGATAGAATTCTACAGTTAAAATAAAACAAAGGAATAAAGAAAAAGTGGAAGAGATGCCACTTCCTGGGAATATTTTGAAGATTTTGATGAAATATATTGAACTCGCCATAGTATCGAGCCGCTAACCGACGTTGTGGCTAGAATATTTGAGGAAAAGAATTGTGACGAGGGAGAAATCGAAGAGCACTTCAACTTTATTTAAGACGAAGACATTACAAAAGCGTGCTTTGTCTGTGAGTGTCTACTGCAATGAGTTCTTTCTACGAATGTAACATTGAAAATGCAAATTAATAACATCAGAAATATGAAATCATCGATGAGAAAGAAACGATTTCTCTGATGCATTGTATTCAAATTGTGTTATTTCAACACAAAGACAATTTTGTTTGACGATTTAGAGACTGTTCAGGGGATAGATAATGCAGAATGAATGAACCAATACCTTCAAAATGCATCAAAAGTAAATCTGTGTTTTATAGAATAATGTTTAAAGTTTATAATCATTTTGACATTCAGAAAATTGAGTAGCTAATGATTCAGCAAAAGTCTCGCTTGGAAAGAATAACTTATGTTCCGGGATTTGACTACCATGACCATCTGAGGTTCTACAATACTGTCGACAGACTACTAGGGCCAGACCTTCATAGATCTCAATAGATTGAAAAGGCTCCTACATCACAAGAGAAATAATTGCTTCAACTCTGGGGTGACACCTCTTCAATGATCTCACCACGCCTAATTAAAGGCAGATGGATCCATAGAAGTAGATGAGGAGAATAACCGCCGCCTATCTTCGTGGCATCACAAGGCTAGTTGAGTTTTTTGAAAAGTCCCATACATTGTTGGACAAACATTTGAAATCATGTTCCATTTCGAACTGCTTATGCGATTAAATAACAATCGAAAGAAACCCTACTACGCCAATCTTGAGCTTCCTAAAAAAAAAGGGTTTTACCTTGTTTTTTACATTGTTGTTGGTCTGTCCGAACGGTTGGATACAAATCAAACAATGTTTGATTCGTATTCGATCTGTCGGACGACCGATCTATTTATGTATTTCGAATTTGTCCGATCGTCGTACTGTGTGTTGCAAAAATGTATACTTTTAAACTTGTACATACAGAGTCTCCACTGCCACAATAAAACTATTTAAATCTATGTTAAAAATGTTTTTGTTTGTTAAAACATCCATGAATTTTCCTAGTTGTTTTGTTTCGTTTTATAGCAAACATTTGAGTGTATCGTTGACTAGATTTACATAAGAACGCTTCGATTATATTTTATTTCTTACACCTCCTTTTTCTTATATTTTACAAATGTACACATTTTGAATTCGTTAATTGTTTTAATTTTGTCTTTATCAAGTTTTTAACTTCTTCTTCTTCTTGTTTTTTGTCTCACCAAAACGGAGACGGAGCATTTACACTAATATTTATTTATTTGTTTGTTTTATATTTACAGTTTCATATATATAATTTTTTTTATCGTTTTGTTTTTTTTTTCTCTTTAGTTAAGATTAAATTAATTTTTCTTTTTCTTGTAATTGTTTTTTTTTAATTTAACATTAATTACAATTAATTACATTATACACAATCTAGTCACACGAATACACTTGATGGTGGATAGAAAAATTTGCTATATTCAACCGATTTAACGAAATATTTGATCTTGTTTTGTCTCTAAGTAAATATACATTGTATATAGAATTGAAAAAAAAAAAATTTGGGAATGTAAGATAATTGGGAAGAAAAAAGTGTCCATCCATATAAAAAGCGGACAGAGACAGTCTTACTTACGATAGGAAACATTCATATAGAAAACCCAATTGATGATGTTTACATTTTTTATAACGAATTCCATGTTAGAGTCTAATTTTCACTTGTGCAAGATATTCTACACTGATAATTGTGAGTAGTTCAATAGAATGTACACTGACTTTGTTCAAGAACGTTCCTGCCAAGAGGGTCTTCGAACCCCAACCACCTGGTTTAAGAAGAAAAGGGAGACCGAACCTCTGGTTAAAAGATCAAACAATGGTGGTCACTAGAAACTTTGGTGACGAGGACCGTGAAGAATGGAAGGTGGCATAAGTTCAAGCTCTGACTCGCCAAGAGGGTGCTAGTACTACTCTGAATTCCGATTCTAAAGTAAAATTTTTCGAAAACAGACATTTTTAATGAGCAATTCGAGATGCAATTCATATAGTCCGTAATCCGCCATATTTTTGTTTTAGTTTAGCGAAAAAATCAAGAGAAAGATTCAGTCTTGTTAAGACAATTGAGTAGCAAATCACTTAGGTAATCTCATGTAAATCTCTGATCGTCTTTGTCCTGGTTATGCTTAATTAAACTGTTGTTTCAAAAGATAACTTCTTACTTCCATTGAGGAGAAAACACAGCAAAATACAATGACAAAGTAAATTACTGGGGTAATAAAAACGAAAAGACATCTAACAGTCCAGAGTTCTCAAATTCATCAAACAGTGGAACAGAGAATAGTCGCGCTATAGATGACACGCAGAAATTAAAGAGAACCTTAATCAAATGTTTTTTGAAGCTAGCCACTTGTAACAATTAAGCTGGCGAGAGGCTCACACAAAATTGCCAGAATAATGCCTGCTCGCGGCTAGAAATACACGTGATTATTGATTGCATTCAATAGAGGAGAACTATAACTTTTGAGGAAAATCGCATATCATATTACAAAACACTATTGTACTGCTCACACATTGCATCAGATTTCATGAGAACTATGTTTATGTGCATCCTGAAAAAAAAAAAATGTCAGTCACAATTTCATTGCGAATATGAACCATTATTCCATTTTTAGTAAAAAGTACGTGGATCGTTGAAAAGATTTTGAGTTGCAACTTGAAGATGATATTACTACAAAGACTTTGAAAGACTCACAGTCGTATTTTTGCAAAAAGACAAAAACATCGAAATTAAAAAGCGAATACGCGTGCGCATGTTAAAGCCAAGTTGGACGTTGTTTACGGAAACACTGCTCGTTAATTTGCCAACGTGAAAAGATGGGTAAATTAATTTAAATATGGTCGTGTACCAGCTTGGTCGCTGATGATCGGTAGGGACTGCCGACAACTGCGATACTAGATGACCGTCGAATCAAAACCAGAGAGATAAAAGTGATAGAAGAAGCCGTAGTCATATTGAATGAACGATTTACATGAAAAATTGAGTATAAAATAGATGTCTGTGTGTTAGTTCACGCGCACGCTCACTTTGAATAAACAATGCATTCGAATGAACATTTCCAAAGCTCCAGGTAGAAAGATTTAGGCGAAACGGTCAATGAAACTCATGAGACGAAAGAACAGTCAAAACAGTGGATTGCGAAGGCTGACTATGCTCTGGACAATGGGAAGACGGCGTCATCGGCCCCAAAGGTGATGACCGACTATTCAGAATTATCTTTATCGACTATAACGGGAAGAACTACACACCATTACTTGACCAACTGAAGGTAGAAATATTTAAATGAACCGCTGTCCCTTGAAGACAACTTGTACCGTCTCCCACGAGCTGATAAACCACACACCGCATTCACCAGATCTGGCCCCTTATGATTTATTTCAATCAGTTTACCATCGAACGAGAGGTCATCGCATCCTTAGATGCTTACTGTGCAAAGCAACGCACGAACTACTATGTATTTGGACGGATTAAAGAGGTTGGAGCATCGCTGGAAAAAGTGTATCGACTTAAACGATTATGTTGGATAATTAAACTGAATTTCTTCTTTTTTTTTTTTTATAATTCGCTAGCGCTAAAGGGGTTATGAATACCCTTATGATGCTATTCACACAGCGCTAGTGTTGGTGTAGTGATTTTGAAACTCAGGTGGTATTAGGTTTCAGTTTATTTGCTCGGAGGATGGTGTCCAGAATGACTGGGGAGAATTATTAGTACTGTTGCCGTTGCTTATAATTCACAGTATTTCTTTCGAGCATCCCAATTTGATTGAAACAAACGACCCTCGCTTATTTGTTGTGCAGTGTTTCACATTGTTATTCTCTCGTGATTGCTGATAAATTCTAACAAAATTCGCATGGATTCTGATGTAATGGGTGGGCCAGCCCCACGATAGAGAAATATCACAACTACTATCCACAGTTGATGATGTACTTAGAAACTGAAAACAAAAGAGACTAACATGGAAATTGTATAAACAAAAAAAAAAGCATTAGTTTCACTGTTTTGTTTGTTTTTTTTTTTTTTTTTCCTATTTAGTTTTGTATTTTATTGGATTTTACTTTGCTTCTTTGTTTCACTGGATTTTCTTGAGGACTATGGATAATTTTTACTTTATGGAATATATTTTAACAATTTCGTATTTGTTGAATTTGGGAAAAAAAAAGAATGGTTACTATTACAATTTAATGAAAATATAAATTTATATAGACTGCATGGATTGATATCGATACTACTTCTACTACACATTCGTACGAGTATATTTCTCATTTATCTTTTTCGGTTGTATGTGGACAGAGACCCGCTGTTAAAAAATTTGTAAATTTATTTTAATAATAATTTTTATTAAACTGAAAAGTATCTTATAAAAAAATTTCTTTCACTCTTTTGTTTGTTTCATGCCAAAAATTAAAATATGTAGAATAGACAAAAAAATAAACTTTTCAATTTAATAAAAATTGCACATGTGTATGCTACTCTTTTGTGTTTTTTTTTTCCTGATTTTCTTTCTTTTTTCTGGCCAAACTGAAACAATTAACAGATTTAAAAAAAAAAGACTAACAACAAAACAAGAGAAGAAACTAGCAAAAATGAAAGAGGAAATTTGTTTTTTTATACGATGGCTGTAGCTAGTTTGTTTTTTTTTCTTTCGTTTTTTCTGTTAGTAGTAAAAATTTATTCAATTTTAATTTATTTAAAAAAAAAGTGAGTTTTTGTTTTACTGCTTTAGTTTGATGAGATCTTTCTTCTTTGATGAGTTGACTACTGGACCTGGAGGTGTTGTTGCATTGTTTTATCTCTCCACATGCAGAGAAGAAAATTTGTTTGTGTCAACACTTTTTTTTATGGTATGGTTTGCGACAGCCAGTTGTGTTTCTGTGCGTTAAAATTGGTTTATTAGATGCTTTTCACACACCGTCTTAAAAAAAAAAAAAAAAAACGCGAATTTAATTATGAAAATACAGGACATATCGAGACGTTATATCTTCTTTTTTTTTAATTCTTGACAAAGAGAAGGGGACAGAAAAATCAACGACTAAACTAATTCCTTCTCCTTGACTTTACCACGGTTGTTAATTCGCGTTTTTTTCCTTTCAGCGCGTATAAATTTTAAAGAAATTACCAGAATACAAATTCGTTCTTTTTGTTTTGTTTTATTTTTAACCACCCACACAATAATAATGGTTTCTTTTTTTACCCACTGCATATCCTACAAAAATTGTTTTTTTTTGTTTTTCTTGACCTCTTGCTCTTCTTTGATTGTTTTTGTTTCTTTAGTTTTTAAATTTTCATTTGTTTTACACGGTTTTATTATAACATTCGTTTAAATGACTTTTGTTTTGTTGTTTAAAAAAAGGGGGGAAAAAAAACTCTACACAATTATTTTATATTTATTTAAAAAGTTTTTTTTTTTATTATTATATTTTTGTTTTATTTGGGAACAGATCATCACTATCACTTGCACTTCATTATTTTCTTTATTTTTTATTTGTATTCATTTATCTGTTGGTTTATGTATTTCTTTAACTTTTGAAAATGTGTAGTGGATTCTTTTTTTGTTTTTGTTTTTTTGAAATTTTAATATTTTGTAAAATTGTTTACATTGAAACGTTGTTGTTGTTGTTGTTGGTGTTGCAGTATATGATAATGTTTATGTTGATGATGATAATAATGATTATGATAATAATAATGATTCATGTGTTGTTATAAATCGGTGTTTATTTCGTTTCACTTGCTCACATTGCCTTCTTCGTTGGTTGAATTATTTAGATCATTATTACCATTTCCTGTGGTCAGTGCATTGGCAACATAGAGAGCTGGATCGATAACCTTTGGTATTGGTTTTATTTCAGTTCCGAGCTCTTTTTCAATGCGATGCAGATCGAAACGATCCTCGTAGGTGATGAGATTGATGGCAATACCTGTGTTGAACAAAATATGATATTAATCAAAGAAAAAATAGGAAATCTGACAATGATATAGCTTCATCAAAGTGAAATGCTAACAAATATTTGCACAGCTCATAGAGAGTTAAGGCCTAGCTTCTCGCAGACATTAATGTTATGCGTGTTATATTTTTCACACGAATGGAGGGGACCTACTGTTTTATTGCCCACTCCGAATGACTGATCTGCCTTTTCATGTCAGAATATACTCTCCCCGGTTTGCCATGCCTACGAAGAGATAGTGCCGGGAAGCAATTTGGTTGTTTTGAGGCTAGAACCTGTGTCCTCTCGAATAGCAGTTCAATACCAAAACTATTGTTCCAGACACTACATCCTTAAAACTGATAGGGCAATGCCTGAAAGAACTGAACCAATTAGGTGTTTACACCAAAATCACTCTGACCTGGATCCCAGGGCACCTACTCTGTATTGCGATCTAAAAATTCGGATCGTTCGAAAGCGGAAATTTTGTATGGACAATTTGAAACGCAATTTTTGAAATTCATACAAAATTTCCGCTTTCGAACGATCCGAACTTTAGAATCGCAATACAGAGTAGGGGCCCAGGGCACGGTCAAATTGACGGCAACAAAATAACTGACATCTTATTCAAATGGTCACCTAGATGCTTCACAACAGTCTTCGATTCGATGTGGAAGTGTTCTTTAGCATGCTCCTTATGCATAAAATCATTAATCAACTTTGATTGGAGGCAAGCATGCCTGAAGAATGGAGTACCGATAGTAATAACTATCACGGCATACTTCGCTCAATATCTTTTTCCAGAAATTTAACATATTAAGCTGGCTACGGTCCGCTTAATTGGCAAGACATGCACATAGGTTACGATTTTTAATTCAAAGCAAAACTGTATAAGTAATCAATTGCAATAATAAAACAACTTACCCAAATGTCCGAAACGTCCCGAACGGCCAATACGATGCAAATATGTCTCAGCCATTCGTGGAAAATCAAAATTAATAACAACATTCACAGCCTGTACATCAATACCACGCGTAAACAAATCCGAGCAGACTAGATTTCTGCAGAGCCCCTGTCGAAAATCATGAAAAACGCGATTCCTGTGCGCTTGCGCCATCTTGGCATGTATATAGTAACAGCAGTATCCCAATTCGGTGATCTTCTTCGCCAGCAATTCGACACGTTGCGTCGAATTACAGAATATGATCGACTGATTTATTTGCAGTTTTGAAAATAGAGTATTCAAGCAGTGAACCTTTTGTCGTTCCTGCACGAATGCATAGTATTGCGTAACACCTTTAAGTGTTAATTCTTCCATAAGATTTATCTCGTAGGGTTCTCGTAGGTGCTTCTCCATAAAGTTCTTAACACTGAGCGGGAATGTGGCCGAAAATAGCAGAATTTGTGGATCTTTCGGCAGTTTCATAATAACATGGTCCAGCATGCCTTGAAAATCTAATGATAAAAGTTTATCCGCCTCGTCCAGTACGAGAATCCTACAATGTGACATATCGGCCACTTTCTTATCCATTAAGTCCAATATACGACCAGGGGTCGCAATGATCAGTTGTACTATTGACGAATAAAATTTATATGAAATACTGAAATACATATACAAGTTTGAATGTCTTACCCTTTTGGTAAATTCTCAAGATATCATCTTTTAAATTGGTTCCACCAGTTGTCACCATAACTCTAATATCTAAGTGCTTTGCTAATTCAATGCAAATTTGTGAAGTCTGCAGGGCCAGCTCTCTCGTGGGCACAATGACAAGGGCCTGGATGATGTCCTTGGTGGGATCGATTTGCTCCAGCACGGGAATACAGTACGCACCAGTTTTGCCAGTACCATTTTTGGCTCGGGCCAGCACATCTTTCCCACTGAGGGCGATGGGAATCGCTGCTTCTTGAATAGGTGATGGTTTCTCCCATCCCTTTTCGAATATACCCATCAGGAGTTGACGTTTTAAACAAAACTCCTCGAATTCATTGCCCCGAGTGTCAGTAACATCCTAAAATTTCATTTAATTATCAAAAACAAAGTAAAAATTATGTTTGTATAGGTAGTACACCTTCAAAATAACCGTAAAACACATTTTGTATCTTGTAACAAGAACAAATAAAACAAATTTGCAGCATTTAACGATTGTTCGAGTACGCAGAACACATATTAAAACTAATTTGGAGGATGAATCATTCGTCAGACAGTTTGTTGTCTAACAAGTGGTCATTCACGCGAAAAACTTAAACTGCATCAATATGAACGAAGTCCATGGAGCTAAGAAACTTTGTCTATATTATGCACTTTGTCATTAACGACATCATATTTGAGGAACAACACCCGTGATCAAAGAATTCGCAAAACGAGACTGAACTATTTGCGACTCAACTCAAAAAAAGCATTAAAAAAAAAAACAAGCCTCCAAGGCTAACAAATGTTAGACCACAGCTTTTTTAGCCAATAACAGCGACAATGCAGACGTGACGACCTCCTATACTGAAACAAATTTAAAGGTTGAGGCATCCAAATGCTATGACAATGTTGGCTCAGGGCACACTAATGAGTGGAAATCATCGGTTTAAAAGGCGTGGATTCTATCGTACAAAACTCCTTCGAAGCCTAACCTTTAAAGAACAATGGACTACATCATACTTCACACAGTTTTTAGTAAGAATTCTTATTCTCACACTTGGAAGTCTAACACATTAACCAATAAACAGAACATTCAAATCTACACTGACGGATCTAGAATTGAGAAATCCGGCTCCTGAATTTTCTTCAAGTCACTGACAATGAGATGTATCCAAAAATCCAGAGATCGTGTAATTCAAAATAGCGTGAAATGAAATGCTCGACAACCTGGCGAAGCAGCAGTCAGTCAGTCAGCCTTTCTGAAGCATTCGTTGATAGGGAAATAGTGAAGGACATGATCGAAAAGTGGGGCCACGAATAAAAACATCTGAAAAATGGCGATTAAAATGTCTACCGGCTGTAACAAGAGCGAAATTCTAAGCTTACCACAATGAGCTCTTTAATGAAAAGCTGCTTTGTCCATAGGACACATAAACTGTATGACAACCCGACACTGTCTACCAGAAGAAATCATATTTTTGCATTCAAACAAATGCTCCGAAAAGAGACAGTGATTTCTTCCGATACATCTTACCGTTAAAAGGTACTAATTATAATATAACATAATATAATAGTGAACTTACACTTGTCTTAATCCTATTATCCTTTGGCGGGATTTTAAGTTTGGCTTTCCAACCCATGTCATCGCTGAGAGACGTCGTAACAAGAGCCTTCTCGTTGCCCATGCTAAAGAAACAAAACAAATTAACACCAAAATATATTTATTAAATCAACAAAACATACCTTTTCGGCGTGCCAATGCTATTCAGGTGATTGGCCGCGTTTATTTCTGTCATCATCTTGTAAACTTATTTGCTATATTGTTTTCACAAAAATGAAAAACTTTTCTAACTTCTCACCGCTTTATCTCCCTCCGCGTTCGTTCTCCTCTCGTCGAGTCGGACAAAAAAAAAAAACCGCTCTGATATATAATATTTTGTTGTTTAATTGATTTTTTAGTTTGTTTTCGGTGTTTCCGACCGATGTTTTTTTTTTTTTTTCTTTATTAATAGTGTTTTGTAGTTTTATTTTATATTCTTTGTTTTTTGTTTGTTTTACTCTTAATTAGTTGGTTACATTCAAGAACATAGGTTTTTTTTTAATTTTCTTTGTTACTTTCTATACAAAATATACTTATATAAATATTAAAATCGTTCACTTATGCTGCTTTTAATAGTTTTTGTTTTGTTTTATATTCATTTACTTTACACACAATTCACCCTTTTTAATGTAAAAACGATAAATTGAAGATACTATATAATGCACTTGTCATTATATACTCAAATAGTTTTTGTTTTAAAATTTGCAAAGTTATTTTTTTGTTTGTTTTGTTTTTATTTTGTATTTTTAAAACACATTCACGATTTTTTATTTTTCTTTTTAAATTGTTTTTATCTGTTTGTATCACAAGTAGTTTTTGTTTGTTTTTTTGCTATTCTGAAAAAAAAACGCAAGTCTTCACATAGCGGGCGGGCGGCGCGCGGGGGAAAAGAAAGAAAGAGAAACAGAAACAGAAAAATTAATAAATTGTTAGGAATAATGGAGGGTTCTTAACTAAAAAATATAAAATTGGATATAAAGATGACACTTGTATTGTTTGCACGGTAAAATCATAAGCAAATCAGTTGTGCTGATCACTCATTTGCATTATGTCTGGCATGATTGTAGGTTTTCGTTTATTGTTTCGCTGTGCTTTGCAGCAAGGGGAAAATGTTAACTTACGAGGATATGAATAATCTCTTGTTTTTTGTTTTCAACTATTCATGGAAAGATATATTTTGTTTGATCTGAAAGTAAAAAAGAAAAAGTTTTCAGTAAATATATACATGTACATGTACAGTATGTTATTGGCAAGCAATTCAATTGTTAAGTGGGCATCATGTGACAACATCATTTACATTTTTACCGGCGAAAACGCCGGTAGGCGGCTCTGCACCGCCCACGCAATTATAACCGAGTGTCGTTCGAAAAGTTTTGGATGGAGGACGCTGTTTACGACGGTAGAGAAAACCGTCAACTTGCTAAATGACGCGGTTTCTGACTTTGAACCAAAAGCGCATTCAAATCAACATTTCCTAGACACCTTTGAAGCGATTTAAGCTAAATAAGACTTAAATTCTTCTTGAAGAGGCGAAAGAGAATTACCAACATATTGCTAAGATTTAGTCGGACGAATGGAATCTCAGTATCGGATGCCCGATCCACATGAAGGCGACCTCTTCATCAGCACTAACTACAGAGGCCGATGCCTCTGCATCGAGTATAAGATGTTATCTGCAACCGCCTGAAACCCTTCATCACCAACCTGACAGGACCTTATCAACGTGGTCCACATCTGACCAAATTTTCACACTTCGGCTAATTCTGGAAAAACCCTAGAAGTCCAAATCAATACCCACTCACCATATCGCTTACCAATTGTGATGTCGCCTATTACAGCATTTATAAAGACGGGCTTTATAGAACCATGTTTAGTTCGTGCGAAGCTCATCCATCTGTGCATGATGAATGCTCGCGCATCGGTAACGACTTCACCGAGAAGTTCAATTTCAAAAAAGTATTTTTCAATAGAAAGAGGGTAAGACGTCGCCTTAGATGAAGGTGACCTGAACCAACCATGAGTGCACAACTAGACGCACACAATATTCTTAATTGATGCTTAGTATTTGGTAAAAAATAATTTGTAGGACAAACTTTAACAAAGTTCTTCATTGCTACTGCGGTCTGTCGAACAAAATGTTGTTTTAGAAGATACTATACATTACTATAGATACTCACTCACGCAATCGGTGGAAAAAGTCCACTTCAAAGTTGCAATTCACACAAATTCACTGTTTTTCCTCACGAAAAATTGCACTCCCTAATAAGGAAACAGACCATTTGTCAATCTTTGAGAGAAACGCAAACAAGTTTAGGGTAGGCAAACAAACCCTTACGGCAAATCCTTCATCACATCCATGAAAATCGAATCGAACGAATTTATTCGCCCTTTAATGCTCCAATTTAGTTTTCAATTTTTCAAAGACATCAAAATCAGTAAACTGTGCACCCTCCGACTTTCTTCGTACAATTTTTTCGTTTGAAGATGTCATACTTCAAAGCCTAGAAGGCCGGTGTCCTGTCAAACAAATGTCGTGCCGAACTTGGCACTTGGAATTTACTGTGAAAAGCGTCAATCTTCAAGCATTTTAGCTTATCTAGGGCCTAATATGCTCATTCGTCTGTATCTTAATAACAAATACAAATTAATTATAGTTTGACAAGTAAAAGAGAAAAATTAGAATTAATTTTCATACTAACATCAGACATGGCATGTGTATATGTATGTATGCATGTACACATACTAAACGTAAGTAGAGATATCAAACTTGAGTGCAACATAACCCAACATTTTACCGCCAAGAAGTTCTCGATTCGTCACCATCAGCAAAGACAACGCAGAAAGGGACCAACGCGTCAACATTTTAGATCGCCAACGCCTCCACCACCCCGCTCTGCCGCTTTGGTAGGCCCAATGCGCAACATGTAACCTTCACTAGGGTGGATTTCTTCCTTCACCCATAGGAGAACATATGCTCGATGATCCTCCGTTTTTTTTTTTTTTTGCTCAACACCAGCCATAAGAACAGGCGAGCCAAAATAACTGTACGAACAGAAACTCCTCCATTTTCCTCTTGTCCGTTGTCCTCCTTCAACGACGGATAGGAACAATGCAATATAGCAACAAAAATATATATAAAAAAAAAAACCATGTAAAAAGCGAGATAAAACCGAAAATAAACGGTACTCCAATCGGAACACTTGGACATTTTAACAGAAAACCCTTTTTTCGACTCGAATTTAAAGAAAAGAATCAAAATCACAGCAAAAGAAACAAGATTTTCGAGAATTTCCCCCATTTTTTGCGTTCGTGTTTCGTTCCTCGGTGTACTTGCTGCTGCAAGAGGAACCCATTAAAATTAAATAGAAAAAATTAAAAATGGTCAAAACTTTTATAAGTTTGCTTCGAGCAACAATAGCCCTCCTCCAAGGAACAGAAAAGAATTTTACAAATTTCACTTGACAATTCGCCGAACGAGGAGTGATCTCGAGCATCGAGTTGACGGAAATTATAAAAGAAAAGACGACGGAACAACGAACTTACACAAAATTTAGCACACAAATTTTTCACCACACACGGGAGAAGAATCGCAGTTTGGAGAGATGCGAAATTCAGCATTTTCTTGTCCGGAAAAGCCTCGTAGAAAACATTCAATCGCTCTCGAATAAACATTGGAATATTTACCTCGGATTTCTTTCGCCAATAATATGTAGATTTTTGTAAATTCAACTTTTATTTTTTGAAACTGTGCTTTCCTTTTTTTTCTTTGCGTTTTTTTCTCGTTTTTTTTTTTTTTTTTACAATAAATATGTCGCCTTCGTTCACACTTTTCTTCTTTATTTCTTTCTTTCTCGAATGCCAACAGCTAAATGAGATGGAAGTGGAGTGGATACGAAAATTCTGTACGCACACATCTGAGCAATTGGTGTGTATGGATACGATTTGGGCGATAGTGTGAGTGATACATACGCGAAGTTCTACTGAAGTGGTTTGGTGTTGGTCTGCCACTTAGCGACTGGGGCGACATGTGATGGGTTAAATTCGGTGAATGATGAGAGAAGTTGGCGTTTATTTAATCGGGCGGGTGATTTGAAATTGTTAAAAATCACTGAAATTTGTTTATTCTTCAATTTACTAACCTACTTTATAAAAAATAGCTTCTAAGCAGAAGTGACCACCTGAGCAGATCAGTATCAGTTTGATGCTTGTTTATGACTCGATGGGAACTTGCTTTTTTCTTCGTCAATGTAGACCAAGAAACAATATGGCGCGTGTGCAATAACTACAAATTAAATTAAGAATCCACTCGACTAACTTTTTATCAAAAAAAAAAAGAGGATTGACGAAAAGGACGCAATTTTTTTTTTACTAAACGGGTCAGTACAGACCAATTTTGGGGAAGAAACCATTTTAAATTTTTTTTTTAGGTTTTAAAGCATCCTGCTGTAGCTGATAGTCCATTGTCTCGATGGCATTTCTTTTCGTCCACTGTACCACATACCTACAACCACCCTTGTCTGGCAAGCTGAACAGAAATCTCATTTTCTGTAACGCCGTTGTGTGCCGAATATGATTTAGGAAGTTTAGCCTTCCGAAGGGTTTTCAAAGAATTTTGAAACTGGTCAACAATTTAGGCGCAACCTGTCCCTATACACGCAGATAGCTGTTTATGTTTGATAAGTTGCAAAGCGTAGTGTTGTCACATTTCACAAAAACATCAACGTCAGATCCGTTTTAGAGCTAACCGTAAAAATACGACAATTCTTTTCAGGTTCAAACCTTGGCCAAAGCAAATCTACCACATGGAACGTGGACTTAAAATAGGAAAACCTTCACACAAGGTCGTCACGTGCAAAGCATCTAGAGTCGAGCTTTATCTATCTATCTTTATCTTACTGGGGTAAAATCCACAATGGCGATAGTTTGCATCGTTTTTTGTACAAGTGTTTAAACGCATGGTTTATGGCGGGGTTTATTCGTAAGTTTACCGACCAGGATACCTGCCAAATTTTAAGTTTTTCATCAATCAATTTTGCTCTAGCTTCAACTAGTCATGAAAGCTTGTATGTTGCTGGTAAGACTTGGTGCGATGCAGGTTGTTAATTTTGTTAGCGATTTAGAACAAGTCAGGTACAGTGTGTATTCAACTGCTGTGCAATCGATTAACAAGAAGCGATTGTCTGATATTATGTAATGGAGTCCTTCCGACTTACCCCGCAAAGATGTTTGGCTTTGTATTGCTCAAGTATGATTTAAACTTGGCGGTTTGAGCACGATTAACTAGTATCCTTTCACGTGCCGTCTTTTGTGACGGCTGTTATAAATGCAACAAATAATGTTGTCGAGACTTAGCTTCCACAATAAAATATAACGCGTATTTATTTATTCATATGTACAATATTTTCTCTTACTTTGTTATTGACATCTCTATCACAATTCGTTGTAAATTTATTCTATAATCACACGCGCGCACGCAATTAATATACAAAACTAAACACACAGTAAAATTATTTCGAGAACATTATTACTCTACTGAAAAATCCCATGGAATGCAAACCGTTCCGTCTGTTAGAACTGAGTAATAATTCGTTATGTTTAAGTGAATATTCTCCAAAGACTCATAGTTTGTCGTTAATAACTTTTCAAGCGTCTGAATCATTTTATCCGGAGTCACAGAGTCATCTTTTGTGAGAGATTTCAAGTGCAATTGTTCGATGCATCGCTCATGCAACTCCTTTTCAATATGTTTATGCCTAAAAAGCATGATCTTTAGATTAACTTTATAGATTATAAGGAAATATATTTACTTATTGTACTGTTCGCGCTTTAATTTAGCCTCATCAAGATTGTTTGTAATGAAATCAACCAAAATAGTACCCGGACAAGTGGAAGGAGCAATCAGTTGTCCAGTTGGATTGACCATAAGAGGACCAGATTCACTAAAAGAAATAAAGAAAATTAATAAAAGTACTTTCCACATCTTCTCTACTTACGACTCAATAACAATCTCATAGTCTGATAAATCGTTTGGCCAACTATTTGGATATTTTTGCATCGTCAAGAAATCCAACAGCGTCGTTGTAACTTTCGTCAAGTATTTGGCATAATCTACAGCCTGTTGCTTTGGCATAAATTTGCGTCTTCCAACTTTTATGTTACGAAGAACCTGCGACAGCGCTATCTCATAACTGGGAATTTTCCCCAAAAAACTGTCATGTGTCGAGAGGTTCTTTATAAACTGAAAAAATATAAGACAATCAAACGAGGGAATAGGATTAGAAGTATTTAATTGAAAACCCACATCTAACCAATTGTTGAGTACATCTCCGGTGAACAACATTACATGACCCTCCAAACTAACACCGGTAAATGGAGCAAACACAACAATTCTTCCTTTAAATGCAAAATGTGTAAGACAGTCATTTTCGTATGCTAAAAGGAAAGACTATACCTTTGAGAACATCCACTTGTTTACTGTGCATATTTGCTAAACGCTCCAACGTCTTTAAACACCCACGATAGTGTTCATAATTCCAACCACAATCATAACGAACCTCTTTAGCCATTAGTCGTTCTGCAAGAGATTTTTGTAATTTCAAAACTTCTTCTTTCAGGTCATCCAGATCTTTACTGCGTGATAGTGCAACTGAAATGTTATTTTTCAGCCAGGACCTGATATAAAGGTTTGAAATAGGTTAGATCATTGTAGCCATAAACGAGGACAGCATTCTCTTTGACAAATCGCCAGTAAGATCGTGTATATAACTATTAGAAAGCTAATAGATGGTCAAAGCTCCAAACAATACATTCGATGGTAACCTACTAAGTTGAGATGAAGATGAAAAGCGTTTGTAGTTTTACTTAACAGTCTGCTTCTAACCAGAACTGGACGGCTGCAGATAAAATGCGCAAGAATTTTTTTTTTCGCCTTTAGCAGCTTCGGAAGTGGATTTTGAAGTGGAACCCCTATTTTCTGCGTATTCCCTAATGGGCCAGTTACCCATGTTAACAGCCGATAGTCTGGCTAATATCCATATGTATCCTGCTTATTAATATACATACTTACTGTTTTAAAAGTGAGCTGAGACGCATGCTATGGCGTATTAGTAGTATCATACGCTAATAAGTATGATTTTTTTTCGCATATATGCAAGGGACCTAGTTCTATTCCTGCATCCAAACCGCGCATATGAAAACTCTCCTGGTAAAGGAAGTATTTCGTAACCCAATGCGCCATTTGGGATGAGAAAAAATAATGGTTCAAGGACAATATTGTGTGGACGAAGGCGAGTTCAAACAATGGTGACATTCGCTCATGCGAAACTCCGTCGTATGACTTGGCAATTTAACACGACTGCAGTTCGGCGTAGCTTGACACCTCGAGCCATTGCCTAAACAAATCAATATTGTTGCACAGTAAGCAAAATAATAATTGATTTTATAAAAGACAACTACTTTGATGAGTTTAACAGCGAAAGGTGTTTATGTTCAGTGTTCAGGAATAAAATGTATATTCCTCATCATACACCTACATTTGTCAATGTCAATGCCACCTTCAAGGGCAAAATTCCTCATATGTAAGCTCGTAGTTACGAAAACTCACAAGAAATCAGCCACACATGCTGATTTCTTTCTAATTTAATTTAATTTACGATTGCCGGAAGCGGTTGTTTAAAAATATCGTTATTTTCAAAACCATCGACTCTATCTACATCTACCATTCAATTTAAAACAAATTAGATTTTAAGATAAAGTTATTATGGAAAAAAAGCCAACTTAAACTCACTTTAAAACCTTCCGTTCCTTTTGTTTTCTTTCCCGAAATGTAAATTCAAAATTACTAAATTCTGAGCCATAATTCATGTCGCCAAATGGTTGCGTGTCCGCAGTATCGTATTTATAGTTCATGGAAGCACTTGATTGATCATTACTATTTGGCGTAGATTTAATTGTTTCTATGTATTCCGTTGATAAGTTGCACGATTTAAGCAAATTCTTTATCACCGATGTTGGTTCCTGTGTTCTTTCTAAAGACACTTGAATTAACTTGAAGGAATCTACAAAATAAAACTTTCAAATAAAATAATTTAAAAAAAATATGATTTGAATCTATTTATACCTCTTTTCTTAGTATTCTCTAAATCTCTTATATAGAATCTTAAAACATTCGGTGCGTTATATGCTAAACGTCTTTGTCTCAACGCCTCAAAGTGAGCACTTAAGTGCTTCAGCGATTCTTCATTTACTGTCTACATTGTGAAAATATAAATTTAAATATCTAATTAGCCTGGCTGATGATAGAATTACCCTTTGTTCCGGATGACGACCAAACAAATCTGGATGGACAGCAAAATAAAACGGTCGTAGAGCTGTTGCGATCTCTGCTGTGCTTATGCTCCGTATGTTTGGATTTTGTAATCCTAACGAATATGGACGAAAAGCCTTCTTTTTAAGACTATCAAAAGAACAATTTAGGATTAATTAAGTTGAAATTTCCAATGCCTTACCAATCAATGCACCGAGGAAACATTTTAAAAATTTAAAAAAAAAATCCCCAAAAGATTTGAATTGTTTTTATTTGTGTGTTTTCAATTTTACGTTCTGGTTGTAGAAAAATTAAAAAAAAAAAATCGGAGCCATCAGAAATGTCATTGAAGTCATCAGCTGATAACAAATGTTTGTACAGGGAGGGACGTAGTCCAACTTGGTGTTTCATTTGTTTTAATTGTTGAAATGTGTTCTTTAAATTCAGGGCATGTAGCGAAGCAAGAACCAAATGAAAATGAAAAGTTTCGTTTTATTTGATTAAATGAAATAACAAACATCTGCTGCCAGTTTTCCTGATCAGATCTGACAACTCACCTTTTAAAACAGAAAACCATCCAAAACATTAAACATTTGTGCTTGAAACCTCTCCTTTCACCTTTTAAAAACAGTAAACCATCCAAAGTACTTTACCCGATAAAGCGCAGCAAACGAACCGTAAAGTCGACGAAATGTTCCCAAACCTTTGCTAATGGATTGCAACATGCAACAAAAAATAAATTGGAATTTAAAGGAAATTATTTTCACTTTTCTTTACAACTCAGAACCCGTTAAGTTAATCTTATTTTTTCGTCAAAATACAATAGAACGAATGTAGATTTTTAAAATGGAAATTATACCCAATCTAGTCATATTAATCTACTACACTACGTAACACCCATCTCTAGAAAAATGTCATTTTGACATTCAAATCAGCCACTGATTTAGAAAACAAAGAACAACCGGCCAATAAATTTCTCTAAAATATATATAATAATTAAATAAATCCATTTAATATGGTCCTTACTGCCACTCATTTGCGTTCTCAACTAGTAGCACTAACAAATTTTTCGGGAACACACAAAGAACAAGCCGATAAGTAAGAAATTAAGATTTTTAATTAGTAACTTTTGCATTGTCTGCATTTTTATTTCTTTCTAGATACCGGCAGCTTTTAGAAATCCTTCTAACAAACTCGGGATCGGATCTTATTGATACGCTCAAACTATTTGTGGAGGCTAGTAAGTCAGAAATGTCTATTTTTTAAATGAATCTTGGTTAACTCCTCTTGTAATAGTTGTTAACGAGCACGTGAGCCTTGTAATCTCTCGACAAATTCTCACGGATGTTGGAGTTCAACTGTCTAAACTGACCGATGATGTCTCCAAAGTTGTGTCCCATTTTACCTTGGACAAAGTTCAACCTAGAGTTATTTCGTTTGAAGAGCAGGTTGCAGGAATTCGTCAACATTTAGCCGATATTTATGAGCGTAATCAAAATTGGCGTGAAGCGGCGAATGTTCTAGTCGGAATCCCATTAGAAACTGGACAGAAGTAAATTAAAATAAATTATAGTTGTAACAATAGAATTGAATAGAATTTGATTCTTTTTAGGCAGTATACAGTGGATTATAAGTTGGAGACGTACTTGAAAATCGCCCGTCTCTATTTGGAAGATGATGATCCAGTTCAAGCAGAAGCGTTCATCAATCGTGCCTCTCTTCTACAAGCAGAGACACATAGCGAGGAATTACAAGTGTTGTATAAAGTTTGTTATGCACGAGTTTTAGATTATCGGAGGTAAGTTATATCCTTAACCAGGTCCTTACCATAGATGTATAGAATCTTTTTTCTATCACAGAAAATTCATCGAAGCAGCACAACGTTATAATGAACTATCATATCGCACCATAGTCGATGAAGGAGAACGTATGACTGCTCTTAAGAAGGCATTGATCTGTACAGTCTTGGCCTCAGCTGGACAGCAAAGATCTCGCATGCTCGCCACGTTATTCAAAGACGAACGTTGTCAGCATCTACCAGCCTATTCAATTTTAGAGAAAATGTACTTGGATCGTATCATTCGTCGCTCTGAGTTACAGGAATTCGAAGCTCTTTTACAGTTGCACCAAAAAGCAAGCACTTTAGGTACATTTAGAGACCTTTCGTTTGTTTTTGTTACAAAATTAATTTACTCTCAGATGGTTCGTCAATCCTAGATCGCGCTGTATTCGAGCATAATCTGCTATCCGCTAGCAAGCTCTATAACAACATCACATTTGAAGAACTCGGTGCACTATTAGAGATTCCGGCAGCCAAAGCTGAAAGTATTGCCAGTCAGATGATTACGGAAGGTCGCATGAACGGACATATCGATCAGATCGCAGGCATTGTTCATTTCGAGAGTGAGTTGTTGAAGATGAAACTTCTATGATAGGTAAATTAATAGATCTGTATTTTCTTTTAAGACCGCGAAGTACTACCACTGTGGGACAGACAAATTCAATCACTTTGCTACCAAGTTAATTCGATTATAGAGAAAATAGCAGCTGCGGAACCAGAATGGATGGCCAAGACATTGGATGAAATAAATTGATTTCACGCTGGATATTTAACTTATACAATATTAATCGCTAAAAATATACTTTCCTTATACATGTAATAAATGAAAATGTTTCCCCCGATTTTAGGCTCTTGTTGTTAATAATAGTTAGTTGACACAACTAGGGTTCAGGTACTTTGATGAATGAAACGCTGAGTGTAAAAGCAAAAACGAAGAAAAAATGTAAGCTGAATTAGAGTAGAAGCAGGTTAATCAACTTAGATAGTCGAAGGCGACATTTTCTCTCTTAAGAACTACCACGGAAGTATCAGAAGGGGTGCAAATACATATTTTTTAGGTCGCAAGGGTAGCATTAAAGAGAAAAAACGACTGCAGGAGGCTATTGCATGTGCCTTATTAACTCCCTTTTGTCTGTAATTCAGTGTTGGTCTTTGGATCACTTCTTCGGCTCGATACTTTTAGTAAGTAGACGAATGTAGGTGTCATTGGGAAACTTTAGACTGATGAACTAATGTGTCTTTCACTTAATGCAAACTTTGATGATGATTTGAGGATGAATCGGAAAAACTCGCTGGAAAGATTTCATATCTGCATAACTGTAGGTTTTATCATAAGACATCCTCAACAAAAGTTACTACAGCTCCATGGGCATGTTTGGACAATTTGGGAAAAAGTGGGTCTTGAGGCCAACCTGACCTTACTTCACTATTATAATCCCTAGAATAACCTATGTATCACTTGAATTGTGTGTTAAAATAAACAAGTCTCGGTTCAACAACGGTCTTTAAGAAAGTAAGGTATACTGATGGATCGAAAATGAAAAACAGAGACAGCGCAAGTACCTATGGCCTTTAAACAAGCCCTCGCCCTTGTGATAATGCATTAAACGAAACCTTTGTATGAAACAGATTGTCTTTTTCTTTTGACTGCCAGGTATCAATAAAGCATATCTGGAGCTGCCTAAACATCGTTAAGCAGCTAGATGCTCACAATAAAATCACGATCTATTGCGTTCCCGATTACAACGACATTGACGAACACCATAGCATTTATCGAGCGTTTATTTCTTCAGCCGTAATCAATCATTCAACCAAAAACCCGATCCTGAGGCTCCCCCGTGACCTCGATCTTGGATCTTAACATTGTCTAACTGTGCGAAAACTTTGCTTTCTATACATGCCCAGCTTTTTCCTTTAGAAGTCAGCTCAATTCGTTGTGCCTTATTTTGGCGACCTGATAAACTCAGACGACTGTGACTGCAACCAGTGTAATTTAACACCGAGAGTAACGGCTGCGATTTCTCATTTAATATATAAAACCCACATTTCTGTAAAATATAATTTAATATTATTTATTTAAGGCATCCATATATTGGTGGTACATCGATTAATTTATGAACTTTAACTTTTTTTTGTATTAATATAACAGTATTTCGACACTTTCAGTGACTTTGTGGTGAAAATATAGTTATTCAAGTGGGTACCCTAAAACTGACACAGTATTTTGTTTTCCCACTAAACGGTTGGACAAAGTAAAAAAATAAAACCTTTATAAATTGGTAGAGTACAAAAACGGACATCGATCACCCGACTGTGAGAAAGCACACTGCGCGTCAGTCTCAGGAGACTCACTGTTTAGTTCTATTCATACTCGTTTCGATTTTATCTTGTGCTATAAATTAAATTTGAACTTATTTAGATAACAATTAATAAAAACTTTGTATATATAGAAGTGTATAAATGTAATAAACTATTCCATACTATTCGAGAGAAGATCAGAACCTTCCCTTCACTGGAAATAAAAACAAAAGTAAAGTAAGTAGAATGCAACAAAATAAGCACAAATTGCTTTCTAAAAAAAAAAAGAGGTTCGTTAAGTGTAAATAATTGCACAATATCATTGTTAAATGTTACAAGAGATGAAAAGACCAACGGGGGTAGATTTGTTTTTAACTAAATGTGCTTTATGCAATGGTGACTGTTGTTTGTTGTTGACGTTGTTCCACAACGCGGACGCCTTGAGCAATTTCCCCCGCACGAACCGCATTGAATTTAAGGAACGCATCGTATCCATAAAGACACATCGTACAGAATCCAAAGAACTGTTGAACACAAATCGTTAGAAAGAGATTAAACAAATGACGATATACATGAACTTACAGCTGCAGCTGAATATGCTTCAACGCCATAGGTGGCTGCAAAACAGGCTGCAAAGAGGTACAAAATGGTCCATATCGCACAGAAATACAACTCGATCTTGAGCCATGGAACTTTATAGAATTTCTCACACACATGGAACACATATGCAGCCAACATAATACCAGTAAACCAGAAGCCGGTCATGGCAATCGAACTAAAGTAACTACCACGGGAATGGTATGAGTGGACTCCACTGCTTTGTATGCAAATAAAGCCAACCAAATTGAACACCTACAAAGAAAATTGTGATTAAAATATTTTTTTGAAGATACTCTTACGAAACTTACGATACAGGCAATCTTGAGTAATCCGGGTACTGTGCGAATGTAGGACGGATCATATCGTAGTTGTGGTGAAACTGAGGTTTGGGTGACCTGAGTTGTGGTCGTATGTCTACCCGGGAATCCTGCGTCTGTCATTTTGATTTAATCTGAAAAGTTAAATAAAGCATATGTATATTAAAATTAAGAGGTAGGGGATACACTCTTTGAAGTATCGTTAATACACAGAGCTGTAAAGCAAGTGTAGGTCTATTTCTGAGTGTGTGGTGACTGAGCTTGAATAGTTAGTGGGTTAGACTGCTGAGTATACTGACTCAAGTTCGAATACCGAAACGCACCTTTGAAAGTAGACAGTAAAAACTGTAGGTCTCTTCCATCTTGCAAAGTGAAGGTGTAAGAGCCTTGCTTGCAATCTGCACGCTTTTACCATAGTTATAGATCGAGCACCACACTGCATGCGGTAGTCCTAGAAAATTAAAACTTACCATCAGTAGAAAATTAAAGTACTCAAGGAGATGCGAAACATATGTGCTTGAGTAAGCACAGGAAGGTGCGGTGATGACTGTCAGAAGCACGTTCAAATTATCTAATGAAACGCCTGAGTGAACTCCATAATTTTATCCGGCTGTGACGACTGGATAGCTACCTATTTCACGGTGAAATAACAATGAGCATATACTAAGACTGACTACACTCAAACCTGCGTAAGCATAACTCGGTGAACTTCAACGCGCACAGAATCGAAAGATGACGTCGCAAAATATTGTTTCTACCAGTTTTTTTTTTTTTTTTTTAGACAAGAATTCTACGACCAAGTCCAATTAAATGATCATAATAATTTGAGTTAAAGTTTGAGCAAAGTGCAGTGTGCACGACTTTGCGTTCGACACTCATAAAAATATCTCTCGGTCCCATGAACAATAAAATGTTAATTAAATTGATCATGTTGCGATCATCGCAAGTCACTCTTTGAGAATTTGGGATGATCAAACCGATCGATCAATTACGACGGCGACCCCTCCTAGTTTGCGCAGTTGTGGATGGTGAAACGTCATGGACTCATAAAAATGCTGTGATAAAATATGACGTCAAATATTATGCAAACACTCAATTTCTCAAGAAGTTGCAAGGGTATAAAGTGCATAAGAGCAGTAGTATCATTGCAACTGCAAGTAAAAATGGAATAACTCAACAGATGACGAAACATGCAGTTTTACGAAGAGTCCCACCAAACATGCTGCAAAGCATGAGGCATATAAACCATGCACACAAGCAGAAGAATGACGGTTTTGTACAAACTCTACGTGCGATAAAGAATACCGGACAAAGAAACTGAAAAAAAAAAGAAAATGACCCAGGCTACTAGCCGGGAGAGACCCATAGAAACTAGAAGAGAGCCTTATAGGAAGCCACAGTAGGGTCTAAAAATTTGGAAAACTATTACTGCTAGCGAATAATCCTTAGAAAGTACATGAAGGTGAGACCACGCAGAGGGACTACGCCAAAAAGCCCACCAAATCTTTAATGGCGTACTCAAGTTTAAAAGAATCTGATCCAACTTGATGCAAGTGATGGTATTTGGTCAAAGATCGTGCTGTTTTAAGAAGCGTTTTAAGTGTGTATATTAAACTAATAACAATTAGGTCGGTCGCTCACTGAAAATGCACACAGCACACGCGCCACAAATGCTCGTGAATCATTGAATCCCCCAATATTTCGTGTATCGATACGTAGACTAAGCAGACATTAGCGCGTGACGTTTTACACTGCGAAGGATCACGTACGTTTGCTATTTGTTTGCTAGAATCAGCATGTTCATTTTTGGAAAATGAAAGGAAATTTACTCTTCACATCAATCTAAATGTATCAGATAACTTGTCCTTATTCACTCCCTGACTATGCTCTAATCACAGTAAACCAGATCTTGGGTCAGTAGATACAACCTTGACTTACTTTACTCACCAGATTTACGTTGATTTTGCAGTAATCAATGTAAAGTCCATGGTGTACCTGCGAGACCAAGTCGTTCTCAAACCACGGAACTACAAGGCAGTAGGCATTCTGCACGGACGAACTAGCCATGGTTCTATATAGCTCGTATCTATCGCCTTAAAATCGATTTTGACTTTTTTTCTTCAGGATCTGCCGAAATGTGTAAATTTGGGCGATTGTAGCCTATTCTGACCTAAAACCTCACTCATAGAGGACCAATCAGGTTGTTGACGAAATATTTCAGGCGTTCACACAATATGACAGATAAGATCTCATACTAAGGAGGCTCTATCTAAGGCGCTTATCATCCTATTACTACTTCATGGTGCTGAAGCATGAACTCTATCGAAGACGAATAGAAAACGTTGCAGCAAATGATTCGACGTAAGTTATTTCATCCTGTTTGCGTTGAAGGGCTTCGATGGAGGAGATTCAACGACGAACAACAAGGGGGTACAACGAAATCAACCAAGTCAGATAGCGTATTGGACGTTTCAGTCGACTATGTCATGAAGAGTGAATTGAATCTAACTCCGAGGGAAAGCCACACCTTAAATGGCACGCACAAGTAGAAGGAGATCTCAACTAACGTGAGGTGCGCAAGTGGAGGTAGGACAGGGCTTATTAGTTGAAACCCAGGTTCACACTGAACTGATGTTCGTAACATCTTTGATAAGCTAAATTCTAAGCGATGACGAAAGTGATCAATTATAATTTCTTATGACTTGTTAAGTTCTACCTACGCAGACTCCTCAGTGTATATCTCTACAAAAATCTTTTCAAATTAATAGGCTAACCTCGTTTTTATTGCTCATTTGCATAAGAAAGACTGTAAAATAAAAATAATTGCACTGCCCTCAAATGCATTACTAAGATTAAGCAACTCGCCATAAAAATGTGTACAAGTAGTTAGTGGCTCACACTAAAGTGGATCTCTAGCTCGAAGAAATATCTAAGCATTTGTGTAAAATCGGCAAAAAAAAAAAATCGCGAAAGTTTTCTCCGTTTTTTTCTTCTTCAAGTGACCGTATCAATCACACTTATCATAAATATGTACTATGATAGTGCTAGTACGTGAAATGCTTTCACTTTGGCCCTCCCATCTCGATGGCGCACAACTAAATGCTGACGCATGACGTGCATCAACAATCAAGTGTCTGTTGTCTGCTTGTTTGGACTCAAAACCTGTTTATCATTTTTGGAGGGAAAAAATCACGTCGTAACCCAAAAAATCCAATTCAACAATTGAATCGCTAACTAAAAAAAAAAAATTCTTAAAACGACTCACTAACTGAGATCATCTTTTTTGCTCCATTTCTATTCATCTATAGACGGTTATAGTTGGATATATAGTCGTGAAAATTCTATTTTTATTCAATATACTCTCAAATGACAGATTTTTATGTCTTTTTATATAAATTTCCGTTGATTTCACAGCTCACAAATATATCCATCTGTTGCCTCGTGTTTGTATCAAACACAAAAAAAAAAAGAAAAATGTGTTTTAGTTAGAAACTATTTATGCAAATTCGGAAACATCACAGTAGTAGAACAAGAAAATAAAAATGAGAAAGAACCTGTTGGTCGTGCTCATGTTAGGTGACAACAAACAATCGTTCTTAAGTATGATGATTATCAAATTAGCATTCTTCAAAACCACAAAACCACTGCCTAAACAGAAATTAATTATCACAACTATATAGTGTGTTTTTTTTTTTTTTAATAAGAACTAACTCACAGAGGAATATATCTATTATCACTTGAGAAGAAAATAGAAACAAAAAAAAGGAACTAGAGCAAAAGCTTACTATACACACCATTTGCACGTATTCTCCACCTCTTTTCCCTGACTCGCCAGACTACAAACACCACAACGATGTTGCCCCATTGACGCGGGCCAGTCCAACGCAAATTTAAGATCACCCATAAATGTTTATAAAAAATGAGCAACGAAATATATTTTTAGAACATTTTCTTTTAACTTAATTACTGAATTAGAACTGAATGGTTTGGAGTTTGATTGATTTTCAACTTGCAAACAGAACAGAGGGTTTCGTTGTTATCCTCCAATGCTAGCCATATGCTTCTTCTTACACATAAATGATTAATTTCAAAGGCAAAAAAAAATCGAAAGTTTCCAATCGATACACACACTTTGATTGCAATAGCAGGGCCCAATGGGGAATAAAAAAAAAAAAGTGGACACTATCTTGATGCGGTATTGCAGCAATCTATCTTAATACTTGTCAATTATAAGTCCATGTATGGTTTGTTTATAATCTAGTTTCTTATCGGCTAGATACAGATTATCACGCATACACACTTTGGTTTAAATGAATCACTTAAGAGTGTCTTAATGCATTTTTAACTTAGAATTATGGGTAATTTGCAGTTGTTTAACTGAGTATTAGCTCATCATACACAAATAAAACCATTACCCAGACTATAAGTGATGACTTAATAGTGAGGCACGTTCGTCGTCACTGTCGCCTTGGATTTGTTATGGAATGTGCTTGGGGTCAAGTCTTTCACAATATTTTCTTCGTTCTTATCTTGAATACACAACACACAAATTGGCGCACCTAAATCTTTGGATTATTCATAAAATAAATAAAATATCTTACTTGAGTATTCCGGCTAAGGCGATATTAAACTGTGCGATTGTGATGTCTTCAATGGGGCGTATACAAGATGAAGGGAGATTCCAGCTAATTAGCAAGCATAGACTTAACGCTTCGATCTATTATTAAACAAAATTATATGTGCGCAACGAACACTCTCGGTTAACACTGCTGCTCAATTGGAATTTTAGTATATTTGTTTAGATTGTATTTTTTTCTTCACTTTTCTTTTACGCAGCTGGGAGAGAGAGAATTAACTCGCGTTGACTGAGGAGGAGTACACACTAAGGAAACGGTTATAAAATTAGATGACAGTGTATTCAAAACTATTCTATACAAGTGGTTTACCATTAATAACAAAACTCTCACCTTCAACAAGTAGGAGGCGTTTTTTTGTTTTTTTTTTTTTCTTGTCTTGGCTTCTCTAACCCGCTCTGTGTGTGGTGTTATGGTGCTATGGCTACAAAAAAAGTTTGCGTTCGTCACTCTTCTAATAAATTGGTTTCGTCGTTCATTCCATATGAAATACGTTTATCTGAGAGTTGTCAGTTCAGCATGGAAATGGATAACTTAGACTGGTTTGTTTTGTTGTTTTATTCGTTGCAGTTGCTTGAGAATTATGGTAGAGTTGCTATAATTAAAGACGAGTAAATGCTCAGGTTTGGGAGCAATTTGTTTTATTCAAACTCATTGTAGCTTAAGTTTAGATAAATTCTTAATAATTACTTACCGGTGAATCTTGAGAAGGATCTTTCCCGTTTGATTCAAAACGAATTGGCGAGTTCACTTATATTAGATCGGGAACAGCTGACTTGAGTCTGGTTATGAACGAAAATCAAATGGAGTGTACGCCATCAACAAACAATGATTCCTTACACCGACAGTTTGGCTTTAACACCAGTAATTTGGCTTTAATTGCAGTTATCTCGTTCATATGTAGTCGCATCATCAGATTCAATCTGACGAATCTTCATGGGTTCGAGATTCTTAACCTATAACACCTGGGATACCACAACGAATGACAATGATAGCTCTGCTTTACCTAATCTGTAAAAAGTAGGATTATCCAGGCAATATCGTTTAAAATGAGAGATCCATGATGAGATCCCAGAGAACTATGCAGACATCTTTGATGATGTCACAGCTAGTCCCGTAACAGGCAACACAGTCTGTAGATACATAGGATCTAGGATCTTCGGATCATATACCCATTGGATCGGTCCCAACACTTTTTTATACTTTTTACTGGTCTGGACAAAGATATCCAACCGCTGACATAATGACAGAGTTCTGCTGTGATCCTAAAGAAAAAGTATTGTTTTATTGCTTTCGTCTTTTGATAGTAATTACCCGCCGCCTATACAAATAGAATAATTTAAAATATATTGCACGATTGTTGAAGAATAATAAGTCTGCCTCTTTAATCACGGGGATGATCTTGTCTACAACAAAATTAACGACAAGAACAAATCTTGGAAGAAAAGTTTCTCAAACCGCCGTAGGTCCCTTCCATTCTCTGCACAAGAAAGGATAACACACAAATTATTGTGAAAAGCGCGGCTCTAGGCCATTTATCCTCTATACCCTGTACTATTGCATGCCGTGCCGTACACATACATATTTTTGTTTTCTCTCGTTCTCTATATGCGTGGCATCTACAAAAGTGGGATCCAATATTTCGGCAGAACTACTCAATGTCGCATTAAAATCCTGTCCAACGTACTGTATCATCGTCTAAAATCATTTTGCACCACATTAATCGGTGCCAATGTGGGTTCCAGCCCGTACCGACCAAATTCTGGCACCATGGCAAAATCTGCAAAAGATCAACGTACACCTGTACATTGACTTTAAAATTGGATGACAGCTTTCACCGCGTGTACCTTGCAATTTGGAACTATTGATTCGCCGTCTTGCGATCTCGTGCATAAACACGGAAATTAAGATTTAATTTGGTTGCCCTTACGCAGGGCTTATAGCTCGCCTGATCAAAGCGGAGTACGAAGGGCCGAATACTTTCACCACTGCTATTCCTGATAGTTATCAGTGATGTTAGTGGTGTAGCTTTGGCGGAGAAAAGCCGTACGCTCAATTAAACATTGTTGGACAGGATGTTGAGAAAGTTAAATGCTTTCTTTAGCTAAGAAGTGTGGTCTTGGCGAGACCAAAAGTGGACTTTGGAATGATATCCACAATCTTGAAAAATAACATTTTTAGCACGAAAAAAAAAAAGAACAGACTGTACCACTCAAACGTTGAGCCAGTTTTTCTATACGGCACTTGGAAAGAAACCACTGTTGTCACTCGTAAGCTTCGTAAATATGTGTTCAAGTATTTAACTGAACATCACAAACACAGCCAAGAATCAATAGACATCACAATACGGCGAAAGAAAAAGCATTGAATTGGACACACGCAGACAATTCTGTTGCAAATGCAGTCATCCCATCAGGCAGAAGAATGGGTCACCCTAAGCAAACCTGATGTAAAAAAGTTAAGGAGAAATCGAAGTCCCTTAGTGATTTCGATTTCTCCTTAACTGGAGAAAACTGAAATGAGTTACAAAACTCCGCGCGGAAGTGTTGTTGATGTCCCACGGGGGGTAAAAAGATTTAAGAGATATTCATTGTTGTGTTCAGCTTGACTGTTTGTTGTTTTCCGAGACCTACTACCTTCGGGTGAAAAGTGAAATTTAATCATTTTGTAACCGAATTTCAAACTTTTTTCCTCATCCTACAATTTAGCGTGCATTGGCATCTTATTATCTGTTTTCATGATTCCATGCCAAAATCTAGTAGTCACTGTTTTAACAAATCATAATACCCGGTTTTGAAAGCCACGAATTCTGTACCAAAATCTGGTTCGAACACGTCTTTGAATTCCAAAATCAATTTGTCAAAAAAGGAACAAAATACAAAACATACATACATTTACAACTAAATTAAACAGAACACTTATAGTTATCGAAATCTCTATGTCTATGTACAATCGGTAACAATTATTAAAGAATAATCCAAGTTAAAATATATAAAAAACCAACTGAATCAACGGTATGTATCCGGCGTACATACTTTGTTCAAAGTTTACCCTGTAAACAGAGTAAAATTTCAATTTAGAAATCTGGAATTTTAACGTTGATGCAACGTCCAAATCGTGAGACCACACATTTGGTTAAATGCTTATCGTTCTTTGTCTGACCATTAAAGCCGAAATTAGTTTTTTTTGATGGTTGAACTTTCGGTTTTTTGGGCGGAATTTTCTCCTCCTTTTTAATAATATAGCTATTCGTCAGATTCTGATTTACTTCTGGACTCTTCGTTGGTATAATCTCCACCATAGATCGATGATCACACTTCATGTGATTTTGCTGAAATATTTAAAATAATTCGAGCGATACTTTGTTGAGAGATGTTTCCATTAAACATTTTACCATTTCTTGTACATTCTGAGTGTATATCCCGCACACTACACAGAATGGTTTCAAATGCATTTTCGAATGTGTTAATATGCTTAGTCGAGTGTTAAAGATTTCATCGCATTCAGTACAGTGGTATTTAGGACCTCGTGGTTCATAAATATTCACAGTTCTCATAAAGTAATTCTAATTTTTATTTTATAGGGAAATGTTAAGCGGAAAATTAAATGAAAAATTCATATTGCTCACCTCTTTCCAGACAACAATTTCGGACTCGTATGGACCCATTGCAATTGCAACCCGTTTTATTTATTTTCTTATGAGTTTTCTTACAATATTTTATAAAGTAATCTTTAAATACAATCCCTGTGAAGTGTAATTCAATTCAAATAACTTTAGAAGAAATGATGCATTCTTTTATCTGCGAGGGCGATCAAAATTAAACTTTTTGTATAGCGGTAAATATTTTGACATAACGTACAGCGGCTTATGACGAAAAGAAATAATTTAGGGTGATTGTACCTTTATTAGGCCTACTACAACATATTTTTTGTAGCCTTGTTTTATTTTCCTTATTCCATCGAAAAGGCCTGTGGCAGGATGTTGTAATATCGCTTTTGCTTCATTTCGGTCGGCATGTTAAAGAATTTAGCTACGTATTTTGATAATAACCGAAGCAGTAAGGTACTTTGTCTATATGCATTGCATAGAGTCTCCTAAGGAGTTCGCAATATGGTCTTACGATTCAATTACGTTCCCAGCCTAAAGAAACAGTGATTGGCAAGAGTTATCTTCGTTCTTCATCGGAAAAGAAGTCGTTGCCAGAAGTGATAGCTGAACCAAGGTGGACCTATATGTTATGGCTGTTCATTGTGACGTTCGATTCGTCAGTGTTGGGTGTCTCTCATTCAACTCTCAACCTCTGCCTGCCTCAATTCTAGCAGTCACCGTGACTGCTTGGTGAATTCGTACCCAAGTAGTTGTACAAACTTTTGAAAAATTGTGCCTCTGTTGTTGGTTCGTCGTCATCCTAAAGAGACAGATGAGGTTGGCAGGGATGAAATATTAAACATCGCTCTATTCTCTATAAAAGCTGTCATCCGTGCACTTAGAATTAGTAAAACGAGGTTAAAAAGACACTTATGTGTTTCAAGTACAGAACTCAAATCTCAAAACAAACAGAGCAGAATCAAAGTTGCAAACCCAAACTAAACTGTCAAAGCATCAATGTTTCAATCGACAAATGAATTGGCATCACTTACACATGTTTTGTTTTGTAAATTTTATAATTTAAAAATAATTAATTAAGCAAAACTTTATACCGCCAGCTAACTAGTTTAAGCTAAAATGCTTGGAATAATATCCAGGCAAGTCGCCCGTCAATTGTGCAAACCTGACACAACGGGAAAGTTACTCAAAACAGTGAATTATTCCCAAAGAGTTGCCCTTCGTCCGAAGAAGGCAAAATCTGAGCGAAAAGAGGTTCAAAAAGAAATCATATGTCTTTTCATGAGTTTAATCACTGTACTTTCTACAGATCCAATACTTCTCAGATGCTAAACAAGTTCGTGTTCTTGGTGGTAAAGGTGGCGATGGCTGTGTATCTTTCCTTCAAGTGTGGTGCAACGAAAGAGCTGGTCCCGATGGTGGGGATGGTGGTCATGGAGGGCACGTTGTTTTCGAAGCATCAATTGATGTCAGGAATTATAACCACGTAACTAGTATACTCAAGGCCGATGAGGGAGACCCGGGCACTCAAAAAGATTGCCATGGAAAAAACGCCAAACATACCGTCATCAAGGTGCCAATTGGGACAATTGTTCGAGATGCAGAAGGAAAGGTAGTGGGTGATTTGTATAAGGAGAAACTGATGTTTGTTGCCGCTCGTGGTGGTAGTGGAGGCAAAGGAAATCGGTTTTTTGCTTCGTCCATTCAACAGTCACCGAAGATATGTGAGTATGGAGCATCGGGTGAGGATTTAACGTACACACTGGAGCTGAGAAGTATGGCAGATGTGGGATTCATTGGTTTTCCCAATGCTGGCAAGAGCACACTCTTAAGAGCTATTTCTAGAGCGAAACCCAAGGTGGCGTCATACCCGTTTACCACTCTGAAACCGCATATCGGCATGATCCAGTACGATGACTACGAACAGGTGGCTATAGCCGATTTGCCAGGTCTTATCCCAGACTCGCACAAGAACAAGGGTTTGGGCATACAGTTCCTTAAGCATGCAGAACGATGTTCTGTGCTGATGTTTGTGCTCGATGCGTCGTACGCGGAGCCATGGAAGCATTTTGAAATCCTTAACAACGAAATCAACCAGTTCAGTGTACAACTGGCGAATCGTCCCCGCATCATTGTTGCAAACAAGATCGATGAACCGGATGCACCATTAAATGTCAATGAACTCGAGAAAAGGCTGAATGAACCCGTGATAGGCATAAGTGCAAAGATGGGGACGAACTTGGCACAGCTTCTGACCGTCATCCGAGAGTACTACGATGCCCAGAAGCGGGCGAACCAAGAGAAAAACAACTAGATTCGTGTTGAACTGTTTCTTTATTAATAAAAAAAAGTACCCGTTATGTCATAAACTAAAAAAAATAAGTTGTCTGCCGTTTTGCTTTCTACAGTCCCTCCTCAGAGGTTGGCAGCCAAAAGGCCATATTTGTGCACGCCGACGCCAACATCATGTACTTCGGGTTGAACTGCACACATTGCACTGGTCCGGGATGGTCTCCATTCAGTACACAAACCTTGTACCCAGTGTCCGCATTCCAAACGTGCACTCTTCCGTCCGTGCTGCCTGAGAATATGAACTGTGAATCTGGACTGAAACTGGCCTCGATGGGGATTCCTTTGTTGTTCGGGTAACCGGTGAACGTCTGCAACGGTGTTCCATGGAATGCATCCACCAATCGAATGATAGATCCATTTGTACTGATCAAAATCGTTTTGCCATCTCGGGAGAATTTAAGACCGGTCCAATCACATTCCTTCTCTTGATTCAGTTTAAACGTTACAAAGGGTCCTTTGTCGAAGGACCTCAAATCGTACAACTTTATTGATTCTGAATTAACACCAGCCGCAAAGATAAGCCCCTCAGGATCATACGCAGCCACTGGTCTTCCAGAGAGATGCATCAAACCCTGACAATTTGGTGAACGCAGGTCCCATAAACGGAGTGTTTTATCCAGAGATCCCGATAGAAATGTATCTTCAACTGGCGATATACACAGCGAGATAACTTTTTTCGTGTGTCCCGGAAAGTAGCGCAGATACTTGTTATCATGAAGACTTAGGTAACGAATTGTGTCGTCCACTTTCGTAGAACTGTGTATTGCTGTGTTATTTGCATGTGTAAAATGTATAAGATCAACTCCGTATTTTTTCGAATTTACTGTCCTCGACTGTGTGCCCTTTTCACAGTCGTAAATGACGATTTGATCGTCCTCGCTGCACGAAATAAGATGCTCGCCATTCGGACTGAAGTCGATTGCATTTATTTTGTCGGTGTTTTCGCGAAAGACTTTTGCTACTTTAAATGACCGAACGACGGGATCTATTAGTTTCATCTTCATTTTAACGAGTGTTTTAGTTATTTATTTTCAATGTGAAAGTAAAAAAGGTTTACTTAAATTCAATTGAATTTATTTATTTGTAGTGAGGGAAGAACAACGCTTGTTTTCGAAGGGAGAAATGAACATTTGACGTGAAGCAAATAAATGTCAAACTATATGAAGTGATGCCATGTTCTATGTTTGAATGCAAATTAAATTTTTAAATTCGTTTGAGTGGAAATGTATAACAACAACGAAGTCAAATTCAAGTGTCGGTGAAATGGTCGAAATTGAGTGGAATTTATTGTTCTACCGATTTGTTCAACGATGTCCAACTGATTGGTATTATAATGTTGAGAATAGGAATACTTAGGCCAATATTTTCAAATAACTTTTCAACGGAAGATAGCACTAGCAAGACAGGTTGAATGGTTCAATCTTTCGACGGCAGAAAAATTAAGAGCCGTCATTTAGTGTCAAAAATTGCTAGTCATGAACAGCAATCCTCCAATCTGTTTTCTACGCAGAACTATTTCATTATGAAGGTTAATAGCAAGGAATCCTGCTAGCTAGGTTTTATGTTAACGTATTCCATCCTCCTGTCACGCAAATAAACATTCGTTCGTGAATTAACATATCAGCACAAACTTTATGATAGTCTCTCCTCCTAAGTAGTAAAAGTCTGGCATCACTTTACAATAGCACATTTCAAAATAATTCTATGCATTTCGTCATTCTGACATTTCACCATAAATACTGCGGCAGATTATTCTTTTTTTTCGTTTCCCTCTTCCCACAAGTCTGAATCAGAATTTGTCGTTGGCGAGAAGAAAACGTGTTTTTGCTACGGCCCTGCGAGATAAGATTCAGAGATTCATTTAAAATAGTTAACTTGTGCAATCTTTCGAACGACTAAATAAGGTAACTTATCATTTGATTACAATTTTCATTTAGAAAATCTCATCTGATTGAGATTTTCCTCAATACGTATGTGAGTACTTGTCGATGGTGAAAGCACTCCGACGTGGCTGGGGTGTTTTGGAAGGTTGTCGAAATGAAAAACAGGAAAGCCACTTGTCTTGATCTAGTTACCGATGGAAGCCACCCAATTAGATAATCCATTCACGTATATTAAAACTCTTTCGCGTGGCATTGATTTTTTTTTTCTTTTTCTTATGTCTCTCGATAGTGGCAATGAAGACAACACTCACAGCGAAGGAAGTTCGGAACTTCTTTTTGGACTTTTTCAAGGAAAAGCAGCATACGTATGTGCACTCATCGAGCACCATTCCGCTGGATGATCCCACGCTTCTTTTCACCAATGCCGGAATGAATCAGTTTAAACCGATTTTCTTGGGTACAGCTGATCCCAACAGTGACATGGCCAAATGGGTTCGTGCTGCGAATACACAGAAATGCATCCGTGCTGGTGGTAAGCACAATGACCTCGATGATGTAGGAAAGGATGTGTATCATCATACTTTCTTTGAGATGTTGGGTAATTGGTCGTTTGGTGATTATTTCAAGAAGGAGGTCTGCACTTGGGCATGGGAATTCCTCACTGAACGCTTGAAGTTGCCCGGTGATCGATTGTATGTAACTTACTTTGGCGGTGATGAGAAGTCTGGACTTGCTGCCGACTTTGAGTGCCGTCAAATTTGGTTGGATTTGGGTCTGAAACCGGCACACGTTTTGCCAGGAAGCATGAAAGACAACTTCTGGGAAATGGGTGAGACTGGACCATGTGGACCGTGTTCCGAGCTGCATTTTGATCGAATTGGGGGTCGCAGTGTGCCAGAATTGGTGAATATGGACGATCCGGATGTGTTGGAGATTTGGAATTTAGTGTTCATTCAGTACAACCGAGAGCCTGATAGTAGTTTAAAGCTGTTGCCCAAGAAGCATATCGATTGTGGTATGGGATTCGAGCGGTTGGTATCTGTGATTCAGGATAAGAGGTCGAATTATGATACGGATTTGTTTGTGCCGTTGTTCGAGGCTATTCAGAAGGGAACTGGAGCTCCTGCTTACCAGGGACGAGTCGGTGCTGAGGACGCCGATGGAATCGATATGGCGTACAGAGTTTTGGCTGATCATGCTCGTACAATTACAATTGCGCTGGCCGATGGTGGAACTCCCGATAACACTGGACGAGGTTATGTGCTTCGAAGAATTCTGCGACGTGCAGTCAGGTGAGTTACATACTAAATTGAGTGTGTTAGATCTTAAGTAAGTGCTTCTTGGACGCTAAGGCGTAAATTTACCTTACGTTCAGGCTGCACAAGACATCAATACAACTTTTCACCATTTGAACCACATTTCTTCAACCATTATTTTCATTTCAGATATGCCACTGAGAAACTGAATGCCAAACCTGGATTCTTTGCCACTCTTGTCACGACTGTGGTGGAACTCCTTGGTGATGCATTCCCCGAAGTCTCAAAAAATCCGCAACACATTATTGATGTCATCAATGAAGAGGAACAGCAGTTTTTGAAGACGCTCTCCCGCGGACGTAACCTACTCAATCGTACCATCACAAAGCTCGGCGAGGCAACAATCTTACCTGGCGATGTTGCATGGCGTCTGTATGATACTTATGGTTTCCCAGTTGATCTCACTCAACTGATGGCCGAAGAGAAGAGTCTTCAGATCGATATGGAAGGATACGAGCAGGCCAAACAAAACTCCTACATTCTCTCGCAGGGCAAGGGAACCAGTAAAATCGATGAAATCAATCTTGATGTTCACGCCATTTCCGAACTTCAAGGAAAATCTATTCCAACAACAAATGATTCCTTTAAGTATCAGTATTCAGCTCTGTCGGATGAACGAGAAGCCGATTACGAGTTCCGGCACTGCAATGGTAAGATCGTCGCCATACGGTTTGAGAACACTTTCGTGAATGAGGTGACTTCGGGTCAGAAATGCGGCATCATACTGGACAAGACAAATTTCTATGCCGAAAGTGGTGGACAGATCTATGATCAAGGAGTACTGGTGAAGCTGGACGACGAAGACAATGAATTCCTTGTCGATCGGGTGTACAATCGTGGTGGTTACATTCTGCACATTGGTGTGGTTGAGGGAACACTCACCGTTGGTGATAATTTGAATCTACAGATCGATGTGGCCCGCAGAAGTCTCACAATGAAAAATCACTCAGCAACTCATGCACTGAATCATTGTTTGTTACAGGTGCTGGGTAAGGACACGGAGCAGAAAGGTTCATTGGTGGTGCCAGAGAAGCTTAGATTCGATTTCAACAGCAAAGCAGCTATGACCATCGAACAGGTCTCCAAGACAGAGCAGTTGACCAGGGACATGGTATACAAAAATGTTCCTATCTACGCCAAGGAGGCAAGTTTGAGTGTTGCCAAGTCGATTCGTGGTTTGCGTTCCGTGTTTGATGAGGTTTATCCCGATCCAGTGAGAGTAATTTCGTTTGGAGTGCCTGTGGAGGACTTGGAAGCCAATCCGGACAGTGAAGCGGGTGAGAAGACTTCGGTAGAGTTTTGTGGCGGTACTCATCTACGGAGGTCTGGGCACATTGTTGACTTTGTCATCAGCAGTGAAGAAGCCATTGCTAAGGGCATTCGACGAATTGTTGCTCTTACAGGCCCAGAGGCCGTGAAAGCGCTGAAAAAGACGGAGAGCTTTGAAAATGAAATCAATTCACTAAAGGCCATCGTCGATGCGGATAAGGACGGCAAGAGTTCGAAGGAGCATGTCAAGCAGATCGTTGAACTCACGGAGACTATCGCCCAAGCTGTCATTCCCCATGTGAAAAAGGATGAAATGAGAAATGTCCTCAAGAACCTCAAGAAAACGCTCGACGATAAGGAACGCGCTTTGAAAGCCGCAGTTTCAACCACTGTGGTGGAAAAAGCTAAAGAACTGTGCCAGGCCAATTTGAATGCTCTTGTACTCGTCCAACAATTCGAAGCATTTAACAATACAAAAGCACTAGATGCCGCTTTGAAACAAGTACGTGCCTTAAGCCCTGAGACTTCTGCGATGTTTATCTCTGTCGACTCGGATTCGAAGAAGATTTTCTGCTTGACGTCAGTGCCCAAGACTGCCGTTGAAAAGGGTCTGAAGGCGAACGAGTGGGTGCAGCATATCTCAGCTGCAATGGGCGGCAAAGGAGGTGGTAAAGCCGAATCTGCTCAGGCATCTGGACCAAACTATCAGCGAGTGGATGAGGTGTTGCAGTTGGCTTCGGAGTTTGCCAAGACAAAGTTGGGTGCCTAAATGCAGGGAGAGATTCAAAAGATTTAAACGTTTTTTTTTCTTAATTTTATTACAAAAAGCATTTTTTGAAAATTTATATAAAAAAAAAAACTTTTCAGCGAATAAAACATGTTTTGCGCTTTTTAATTATTTATACTCGAGTCCGTCTAAGCGTTTTCTTTGTTTTCTTCTATCCAATTAACAGCTTCGGCGAAATTTTCAGCCAACAGCGTTGGCGGAGGATCCACCACGACGTTGGGTAGGTACTTTCCGGTTTTCACAAGAATTCCTTTCATACCCACTGCCATTGAACCCTTACAGTCATCGTTATTATCCTACAAGCAAGTGAATTCATAATAAAATGTCAAGTATACGACACCATTCATTTACATCACCGATCATAACACATTCTTCGGGTTTGATCCCCTCAGGAATAGCGCTTTCAAAAAAATATTTATTTGGCTTTCCAATGAGAACTGCACTAACTGAGGCAGCATATTCGAGTCCTTTCACAAAACATCCTGGACCGAGTGCAAGGCCATCACCTCGCTTGTAGTATTTCCCTTGATGTACTGCAATTAATTGACTGCATTTGTTCTCCAATAGAATCCTAGAAGCAGCAGATTGTTCTCCTCACTCTATATCGTCTAATTTAAGAACTTACTTAAATGCCTTATTCATATTCTCATAATGAAATTCTTTGGGTGCCAATGCCACAACAACAGCATCATAGTTCTCATTCACTTCCGGTGGGAAATCTTTTCTTGCATCTTCACTGACTAAATAAAATGGATTTAGCTGTTTCGATTTGATATAGCTCGCCGAGGCACTGAGCGAGCTGTAGATTTCATGTTTTTCTAATTCAAAGCCAATTTTTTTCAGTCGATTGTAAAGGGTTTCCCCGGACTCTTTGGTAGTGTTCGTAACGAATTTTACGGAGATTCCTGTTTTTCGCAGTCTAAAGAAAATAATTAATTTATTAATTAGATGACCTTGTCCTTGTCGATGAGTGTTTACCTTTTCAATGCTTCGATGGCATTTGGAGTTGGATCATCCTCTACATGTAGTGTACCACTGAGGTCAATTAGAGCTGCTTTAATAGGCATGCTATTTGTTTCCTTAGCGTTAATTTTACAACTTTTGGATCGGGTAAAGGAGTGAAATTCTGGAAGAACTTTAGTAAATTTTAACATGACACTTCGGCGGTTTGAAAAAGTGATACCAAGTTCCATAATTTATGAAGGTTTTTTTCTTTTTGATGTAAGAAACAGGGTGACATCAACTTTTTTGAAATCAGCATATTTTTACTCACTTGTAGAATAACAATTTTTTAAAAATTCGAGTCATCTAATTGTTTGGTGGTGATCCGAAAGGTCTTCATATGTTTAACGTAAGGGGATCTACAATGAAAACCAGCTTATTTATCGTCAAGAGTATATTGCCAATGATCTTTAGTGCGAAAACACTCCAAGTTTGCCTTTCTTCCTAGAATTGTTCCATATTTATGTTGTAGGTACTAAGACATGAGCTCGTCTACAGCATTTACGTCGGTGGACTTTAATTTGTTTGCGCCTTCGAGCACTCTGTGGACAATCACTTAGTATGGATAAACATGCCAGGTGGAACTATGCTACTGATGGCCATTTCCTTGTGTAAATTGCTCCCTAAACTGGTTGCTGTAGCATTCGTCTGCTTGAAGTTATCTTTTCCCGAGCCATATCATAAGGATTCTCATTCTTTTCGTATATTCGAAAGAGAGCCTTACCAGCGACACCTATGACATGATACTGTGGAAATTTACAAATCTTTTGCTGAGCTTAACGACACATTCGCTGAGGTCGTGCTTCTCCAATACTCTGTAGAGATTTCAGATGAATGTATGTTTGTCTTCGACAGGAAAGTCGTGGATAGTTGTAGATAGGGCAATTTGGAGTTTTGGAAGCCATATGACCTCCTGTAGGATTTCAGAAGATTAGTAGGATTCTAAATTAAACAGAATCAGTTCAACCTGGTTTTGGTCATTCTCGACCTTCATTGTCATACTTCACAGACGGACGAGTTTAGCAGGGATACCAAAACTAGACATGACTAATGCAGAAATGCCATAGACGACCTTAAACACGATAAAGAGATGGTGGGTATTATAAAGTTGCTACCTTCATCTTGGTCTCTCTTGCTCGTGAAACACGCGAGTAGCCCTCGTCCTTCTTTTTCAGGTTCGCATTACATGCCTCTTGTTTGTCAATTTGTTCTTGTCGGCATTTTTCGTCGAATAAAGTAGCGGTCGGTGATTCTGATGGCAGCGTTGCCACTAGTCAGGCGTTCGAGACTTGCTGTCCTATGCAGTTGTTGAGAGATTTCGGGATACGGGTTTTGTGAAGCTCCTCTTATTTGCTAAATAGTAAGAATAGCATTGCTCTAGGCATCATGCTTTGATAATGTGTATAGCAGGGAATAGCTGGCTCCGTTTCCTCGAACTCATGTTTACTTAAAGCTATGAATCCACTTGTGGTTCCGCAAGCAGTTTATCCAACTGATTGTTCGCTGCATGTTGATTGAAGTTCAAACTTTGTTGATAGCTCCTCTGTATCTCAAGTTTTCAAAGTCCTTCTCAAGACTTAAGGGTACGACTGTAGTCAGTAGAAGCTTATAAATAAGTTTAATATATGTTCCAAGTAAAAAAAAAGTATTTTATTAAACATCAATAATTTTGCTAAGTATACAATAATTGTATAAACCCATTCTAAATAATTTATTCACTAAACTTAAGGACCACTTCTGGTAGATTCATTGTAATTAAGTAACTTCAGTTGCTTTAGCAATTTCTGCTGGAGAATTTCCCGGCAATTCCTTGGGATCAATGTAAGCCGTTCCTGATTTCCCCCTAGCAAATGGTGTTACTCCATTTGTTTGAAGGTAGTAATCACCGTAAATACTAAAGCAGAGGCATTAGAATAAGGTGCTCCAAAATATAAAATTGTAAAACTTACTTCGTTGGACAATCAAGACCCATAACTACGTTCAATTCCAGGTCATCCTCAACTTTGCCAGCTTTGAAATCAGACCAATTCTTAGCTTTCACAGCATCAAATCTTATGTCAAATTTATTGGCAACACTCTCTGCCCAAAACCACCAGGATCTTCGATGGCTTGATAAGTCTAAACAAGAACTTTTAATAGAATCACAGGGATGTTAACATTTCTTACCGTTATCGGTTAACATTTTATAATTTCTCTTCGGGCAACCAGGCTGAAGAGTCTTTCCATTGTTTGGCCAAAAGTCTGCTGTTCCAGTACTGATCGGTGCTCCATAAATCCACGCATCTGTGTGGATGACATCAACGAAGTGTGCATCTTTTTTACATAAATGAGCATTAATACCGGTGTAAAATGGCGGAAAGGCTGGATCTAGAGCAGTTATTCTGACGTTATACAAAAAAATAATTTTTGAACGTGACTATTTGTGGAATAAAAAAATATCTTTCTACTGACGACGTACCGACTTAACATTCTTCTTTTTTCAGATCGTCGATAGACTTCTCGTCCGATGATTCCAGACATTTGTCCACCAAGCGAATGACCAACTAAATGGAAAGAATCGATGTCAAGTCCATTGTCGAACATTTCAAGAAGTTTCTTTGCAAGTACTGGGCCAAGCTGAAAGGAAGATTAAGGAATATGCTTTGAATAAATTTAATTTTTATAGACCAACCTGTTTAGCGTTGACGACCGCATCAAACATGTAGTTTCCATCGGCTAATTCACCCCAATCCAAGACAATGAGGTTAGTGTCATTACGTTGAAGATATGCCTCGACAATAACACTAATACTTTCCACGCTTAAGTTTTCCAAATAGCCATGCAAATAGAGGACCGTTTTTTTGGTTTTGTCGAAGTGTTGGTGGTTAAGAATGGATAATCCATCAGTCAGTTCGAAGGTTGCGGAATCCGTGAATTTCGGACTGTAAAATGGAAAATGAAGTTAGAAAGCTTATTTCAGATGGCTACATTCTGAGCTGTGCGATCTAGGTTCTGTCACCCTGTATTGTAGTCAAAAGGGTGTAGGTCTGGAGAATTTGGAATCGACTTACTTATAAGGGAGTTCTTGAATTCTCGTGTTTCATAATTAAAGACGAAAGAGCAGTTTGGAAGGTAGTCAATCAAGATGTTATTTGAGTCGCCTGTCTAAATTTAAGAAGTTCTCCTTAGACTCTTTGTATTTTTATACCTTTCTAAGCTCTTCATGTAGATATTATCGCGTAGGTTGGTCGTGAAATCAATGTGGACAAAACTAAATATAAGTTTTTGACGAACAAAGATCTATCTGTCCACCCCTTAAGACTTCGAAGTAATGAAGGAGTACACCCACCTCAGAGATAGCGTAAATCCTTACCTGAAGGACAAATGTGATGCTCTAGAGAACACTGATCCTACCAGCCAGCTATAGGCAGGAGGCAAAAGAGCGCAGCATGTACTGGGGTCCTTCGAAGGAAAAATACTTAGTCGGATATTCGGTCCTATATGTTTGGAGGGCGAATGGAAGAGGAGGTACAACCACGAATTCTATGGAATGGGGCGAGATGTGAATGTACATAGTTTGAAACGTTAAATCACGTCTACCACATTGGCCAAGACACATCGAGAGAATGGACAATAATGCTTTAGCTGGGAGAATTTTCAAATCGCAGCCCTCCCGTTAAAGACATCTAGTAAGACTGAGCCTCCATTATAAGGACCAAGCTTTTGCCTGAAAATTGACAGGGATCAAAGAGAATGGAAGGTTGGTGTCTCTAAGGCAGAGACGCTTTAGGATCGACCAATTGACCGGTTTTTGTGTCTGAGTGCTCCAGCGTGGTGTAACTACTGATCTTTTGAAGGCACTCTGCTACTAGTTTAGAACTGATTTAAAAGGAGCTCAGTGCCTTGAGAGTGGACTGACTATCTAATAATGTGGTGATACTAAATTTACTGGTATTTAAGGCTTACGAAGACCAAATTCTGAGCCCCTTCAGTTCACTTTAGCTTGCCAGCGCTCCTGATTATATTACTCTCCCATCTGTTTTAAATTGATTTGTAAGCGATATCTGAAATTTCACAAAAGAGTTCGGGTCCTACATTAGTCGTCGAAGGAGTCTTTCTGGATAGCTAGACAATAATTTCGTTGATTCCAATGCTTTCATGCCCTGGTAGCTGACAAAGGCAGACTTTGTTGAAGTGAACCAGGTCCTGAAGAACACGGATTTTTTTTTATAATAAGCGCGCGCTAAGGGATTATGGTAACCTTAAAACTAGAGCACGGGCATAAGGGAAATTAAGCGAGAGACGAAGGGGGTACCGATGCACGTTGGCTTTCAATGCTTGCAGGTTGTTCCGCAGGGCGGAATGGAGCTGGCTATTTCGCTAGAGCATTTTTTGTAGAAGAATCGATAAAATAGTGAGAGACAGGAAACTTTTCTGTTCAAGAGAGTCTATTGACTTCGCAATATCAATTGACTTCTGTCACCTATTAGTTTTATCGCGCGTCTTTGAATTCTATCTAGAATGTGCAAGACGGTTTTTGGCGCACCAGACCAGATGCGTTGTACTCAAGCTATGGGCGAATAAACGCCTTGTAAATTGAAGCCAGATCAGAAGGGGTAAGGTATTTTTTGCACCCTAGGCATTTCGCAGCATTCCTGGCGATATCGAATTTCAACGAAGATCATTGTTAACACACATACCGAGGATGGAAATTTTGTCTGCTTCGGCGATGCAGGTACCATTCATGAATGATGGTTCTAGGTTTGGGTTTCGCTTGAGAGACAGAAGGCAGCATTGAGTTTTGGAAGCATTAAACTCCACTCTAATTGTAGAACCCATTTTATTATGCTGTCAAGGTCGGAATTTAATGAGTTTAACATACGTTGCCGTTCCTCTACTACGTCCGAAGAGCAGGAACGCGAGTTAGGGAACGAATATGAAAAACTGAGAGTACTGTCATCGGAGAAGGAACGAATTGGATTAGAAGTTGCAAATAAGAGATCATTTATAAAAATAAGAAAGAGAGTCGGAGACAAAACGGAACCTTGGGGGACACCAGCATTTGTATGGTGGGTTGCAGACTTGAAGCCATCCAAAACAACATGAATTGAACGGCCCGAATGGTAGTTCCTTTCCATTGAAGAACCACAAAAGAGCTTGGTGCCAAGCTCTGCCAAATGCTCTTGAAATATCAAGCACAGCAATCTTACTTTCACCAAGGTGATGTAGAGATTCGTTCCACTTCTCGGAGAGATAAGCTATCAAATCACCAGTGGACCTCTTGCTATGGAAATTTAATTGGAACTTAATGCTTAGTGAACTGGCTTGACTGTCCGTGTACGGTGTACAGAAAGAAAGCAAATTCCCAACCATAGGTGCACAGTACTCCGCAACTTTAATTTAAAGAATTTTTTTTATGAATTATTTTGCGCGAATAGTTGGTCAAATATCTATGTAAGTACATACCCATAATAAAATACAAATTTAGCTTGAGTAAGATCCGCCCGTGATTTAACAATTCCAAGTAGTAATCCTAAAAGAAAAGTTTAAATAAAATCTTTATTCAATTAATTAATTGATACACTTACTTGACTTAATTTTTACCATCTTCATTTTAAGTGATTATTCTTATTCATAAACTTTTGTACATGCTAGTAAATTATAAAGAAGAAATATTAATTAAAGTGTATTGTAAAGGATGAGCCATTGAAATCTTTAAAATTTGATTAATTAACATCGAATTGAGTTTAAGTATAAGTATGCCAACAGTCATAAATATGTATAAAGACGTTTTTAAATAAAAATAAAGTAAAAGTTCAACACCATTTGGAAGTCGCATTAATGATTTATTTCCTTTCAGTTAAATGGAGCAAACTCTGGATGAAAGTTTATCTTACAGTGAAATAGTTTTTTTTGTGCTTAACATTAGGAAATTTTGCGGTTTTTGCACATTCACTCCCTCTTTGTTAATCAACTTTTATTTAAACAGAAAAACTTATTAGTCAAGTGGAAAGTCGCATGTTGCATGAAAGTCTACCGCCCAGTAAGAAATCTCCCCCACATACGCTAGAAGTAAGTTTACTTATCATTGCTTGATAAGATTACAGTACTTAATTACGACTTATAATTAGAAAACACTTAAAAAAAAAAAAGAGGAAATTCCCAATAAAAAAACTTGGCGAACTGACGAGCATGATATGACGTATGCGTAGTATTTACTTGACAATTTGATTGCATGGTAATCTTCATTAGCGTCACTGCGCTGACTTGTGTTCCTCTTGTATCCGATCTGTGGAAGGTCCCTGTCATTGCAGTCTTTTATCGTTCCCAATCTGCTGTTTCCAGTTCAAGCACTCTGGCATCCGCGATAGCTTGGCTTTCCAAATGGAAGTTCGGCTTTTCTCTCTCATTTTGAAGTAGGGGGCTGTGATTTGGATTTGAAAATCCTCTTGGTTCGCTAGATGGGCTCGAGCCAGTGTAGTCGACGTGTTTTAGCTTTTTGGAGTACAAACATCAACATCTTGATACAGCTCATAGAGGGCGCGGTTGTATCTTCTCGTTGAATCTCCACTTGATCTCATTCGTAGATTGCACGTTCAGTCCGAGGTATAGGAAAACAACTCGTTGACTATTTCGAAGTTACTGTTGTCAACGTTTTGTCAAAGGCTGTAGACAGATGCGTCTTTATTTGTTAAAAGCATGTACTTGGTTTTGTCCTCATTTACTTCAAGCCCAACTCTTTTTGCCTATCCTTCGGTTGTCGTAAAAGTCTCTATGACAACACATTAGGAGCGACCTATGATGTCGATGTCGTCTACGTATCCCAGTAACTGAACATATTTGTTGAAGATAGTGTCTTCCGTGCTAACATCTACCGGGTCGAGACAATTATGAAATAGAGAGCCAAATTGCTATTAAACGATTGGCCAAAATGTGAACTAAACGAGTCCCTTTACTAAATCCTCTCTTGACACAAAATGACAGCTTGTCAATTTGATTAGATAAGTGTCGTGTCATGTGGCTTCCTTGACTGACATTACACCGATTATAGGTAAATTTTACTTCGATTACGTTTACAAAAACCAGCGTTATTAAACACGCGACTTACCTTAATCTTGCCACTTAAAAAAAAAAGAGTTTAAATTAATTGACTGATAAGATAAGTATTAATAAAAAATGTTTAAATATCGCAAATGTTTTGCGATGGTTTTTATTGAAAGTTTTAAAATGATTTACCGGCTGCAACGAGCTTTAAGGAAATGACTCGACAAGTACAAACCTACTGTGATTATTCTATTACCATCGCAATCAATTAGTCTTATCTGAAAAGTTGTCTTTAAAAAAAATGTTGTTTTGCAAATATTGGTAGTGCAAGGCTTATAAATGCTTAGTTTATCGATAACATAATGCATAAATATAACATGGTTTATCATTTGTTTACATTCAAATCGTGTTTAGACCCTTTAACCTTTATCTTGTACCTGTACTTCGCACTGAAATACATTTATTTTAGAGAAGTCTCAAAACTGTTCGAATATTGATCGGCAATAGCACGACATGTCAGAGGCAAAATATTGGAAACGCCGAGAATTGAACAGAATATCACTGTTGACAGCTGCAACCTCGAATTTTGTGTACCTTTTCTTTGTTTTTATAATTCACTAGCGCTAAAGGAGTTATGAATACCCTTATGATGTTATTAATACAGAGCTAGTGTTGGTCTAGTGATTTTGAAACTCAGGTGGTATAAGGTTTCAGTCTTTTTGCTCCGAAGGTGGTGTCCAGAATGACTGGGGAGAATTATTGGTACTGTTGCGCTATTACTTATAATTCACAGTATTTCTTTCGAACATCCCGATATCATTAGTACGATCAACACTTTCAAGCCAAATGACCTCCCTACTGTCAGTGTTATGCCTGTGCAGTAAGAGTTGACGTCAGCTTTTTTCGCAGCTGATCGACTTTTTTTTTTGACATCGGGATTCGAACCAGGAACCTGCAGCATGACAAGTGATGATGCAACCACTACACCATGGACACCTTCTACATCTCATCAGTACTCAAACGAAGAATAACTATTGCGGTTTCTTTGAACTGTGAAGGCAAATGAGTAGTACCTAAAGCCCTATCCCGAATGACTAAACAAACTCGAAATAAGTCTCTATGGTACTGAAGCATGGAATCCGTTGAAGATTGATGAAGATATCCAAAATATTTGAACGAAAAATGTTTTGTAAGATATTCGGTCCAGCTTGGGTTGAAGGGATTGGGACACGGAGATTTAACGACGAACTATACATGCTGTACCGTGACATCGACCTTGTATCGGAAATTTGAGATGGCTAGGTCGTGTAGAGCAAATTTTTCGAAAATATCTGGGGTGGTGCGCACAAATAAATGAGGGCTCGGTATGTCATATTACCTTCCATTGTGTTCACTATAGACCGAACCCTCTATGTAAGCCCTAATCGATGACACTGGCACCGTAAACTCAACGTGGGGTCAGGCCTAGAGAAATCTTCTTCTGAACTTTGTCTATTAAGCTCATCAGACTTTTCATTTCTTGTTATCAGGTTGTGCCTTGGAACCCAGATAAGATTTATTACGTTCCGATGGAATTCAGTGACTGTAGCCTACTTCTTTTCTTCTACCTGTTTCTCACAATATACATAGTGCGCAGCCATTAGGTAAGCATATACCTCCGCTTGAAAGACAGATGCAAGCTTGCTCACTGAATCAAGCTTATTGTTGTCGCATTCAACAAATATTTCAGCAACAGACCCGTATCTTATTTTGCAGCCATTTGTAGTCTGGTTCAAACTCTGGCCAAAGAGGATAGGGAAATGGTTCGTTCAAGTTTTTTTTAGTGAAGAGCCAGGCGTACCAGGCTCTAGTTACGTCAGAGTGTAACCAAAATGGGGGAAAACTCCACCAAGCAAAGCCACAGATTTCCATGATTGTGCAATAAAATCGAATACATACTATCAATCCAATCAGATCAGCTTCAACGGAATGCTTTCATTCGTGTTTTATGGGTTTAATCCACACGACCATACCGGTAAAACTCCATTTATCTACAATCTACTCTGTGTATCCTATGTGGGTACATATCGCATACCATTATGTTGCAGTTTGTTAAGCAATAAACTTGTCTCGTAATAAATTCCATAAAAGTTACAAGACAAAAACTAAAAAAATGTGTAAAATTTACATCGACAGGAGTGCCGGTCTTATTTGTTTACTAATTCAAAACTTTTCTTAACATAGACACAAATATATCTAATTACGTAATTCCTCTTCAAAGATCGGGCATGCAAATTGCAATATTGCATCTCATTGGCAAACGAATACGAATGCAAAAAGGAACTTAAAAAAAAATCATTAGCAACACAGTAAACAAAAACAAATTTTAACAAAACCTATTGCAAGATTTAAATTAATCACTAAGCAGGAGAGCAGCTGCTATGAGTATCTATGTCGTTTAAACCGGATTGTTACTGTGAGAAATAGATACAAAATAATGTACGCAATCTTTGCGAAATGTATCTCTAGGTTTGCGTTTTGCAATTGTCTGAAATTACATGGGAACTCCAGCTGTGGTATTTTATTAATAAATACCGCTATTGGAGAGATGTCAATGGTTTAGAATAATTTATGGAAAATTGCACATTCATTTTGAATGTAAATGGAATAAAGGCGAATGGTCGGACTACGTTATGAATCAAACTTTATCATATTGCAAACAAAAAATATGTAAATGAACTGGCGGACAAAACTATTTCTCTTACGATGTTGACAGTTGACAGCGAATTTCATATTTCAACTGTCAGATTAGGAAAAATGTTAAAGTGTTTTCCTTATGCCAAATTTTATTTAGAGAAATCTAATTCGAGGTTAGTACTGTTCAGTGTCTCAATACATCTGTCTTCCAACCGGAGTTTGCCTATGAACTGTATATTTGCACTTTTAGCCCTTACGCAACTCTCTATAAATACTTCGAGAATTTAAACAAAGTCCAAACGTTGAATGCGCTGAATCTTGTTGGAGTTTCGCCATTGGACCACAGAACATCAGTTCTTTGATAAACATGTTACACAAGGTTTACAAATACAAATATTTGACGTGACAGCTCACAGAGAGCCAGGGCCTAGCTTCATGGAACCATTCTCATGTTGTGCGTGATATATTTTTCACACAAATGGAAGGGATCTACAGTTTTATTGCCACCTCCGAACGGCTGATTGCGAAGCTTTTTCATGGCAGATTTGTCATGCCTGCGAAGAGGTAGAGCCGCGAAAAAACGTTTTAGGCTCAAACCTGTGTCCTCTCTTTTAGCAGTTCACCACACTAACCTTTTAGCCACGGCAACCACACAAGGTTAAGAGAAGAAATTTCCAGAACTTGAACCTTCTGTGCTTCTATTTGAACCTATTTTCGTCACATCTTCTTCCCATCTGAAATGCATTTTATGGGCGCCGATGTTGTGATTTCTGACATCCTTGCTTTAATTCTAGAATGGATCTTTGAAAACTCAGAAGTCAACAACAAAGGCACGATCTTTCAGAAATCTGTCACATAATAAACACCAGCTCAGAAAGCAATCACTATTTCTTTGGAACAAAGAAAGCCTTCTTGAGAACAACCAAGCTTCTATTATATAAGACTTCGATCATCCCAGTCCTGCTTTAAGGCGCAAAAACATCGACATCATCAAAAGTCGACGAAGATATGCTTTGTAGTTGCGAAAGAACAATGTTTCGGATAATATTTGGTTACGTCTGTATTGATGGAGTATTGGAAGAGAGGACTTAACAACGAACTATACGACTTTGCCAGTTTCTTCGTTCTTCGAATCAACCCCAGAGGAACATCGCAGTAAAGGAAGACTTTACCCTCAATACAGATCGCATTTGGAAAGGAACCTTAACAAACTGAATATACTGAATGAACTGAGGCAGCTAGCTAATGATCGAGTTAGCTGGTTGCTTTCACATAGTGCGGTGGAAAGCACATAAGTAAAGTAAGTAGCCAAAGCTCAAGTGCCGGAGTCGTTTTGGAAAGCGACAACATTAGACTGCACTTTCCCCTAGGTATATACGTATGCACCTGTCTTCCAAGCGAAAAACTAGTTGAGGAGTATCTGCATCTGTAGCGACAGTCAGACTGTGCTTAAGGCCTTGCTCAATCTTTTTAATACGTTGATCCAAAATAGTTCGAGAATACAGGACGGTTGGGAGACTGAATTTGCTAAGACTTGTCTGGGTCCCTGAATACAGCGGGATTACCGGGTACGAGTTCTGCGATGAGCTTTTCAGGCAAGGTTCAGAGGAGCATTTCTCCGGCCCTGAACCCACGTTAGGTTTGTTCGTATCTTCGGTTAGGGCTTTTATCGATGGTTGGGTTGCTAGCAAACACAACTGAAGGTGGAATGACTTTCCGGGATGCAGGCAATCATTTGTAAAAAGTCTGCGGCATTCTTGCTGTCTTTCAGTAGAAAAGACTGCAGGCAATTTGTTGACGTTATTATGGGACACGCCTTTGCCAACCATTTCAACTTGTTAGGTTCAAGTCACACCACTATCTGTGACGCTTGTGAAAAGGGCGACGACACTGCGGAACACTTCCTATGTGATTGTCCTGCCTTTACTCGTAAAAGGTGGCAGATTTTTTGCACTGACGTGATGTGTGCTGGTAACCTAAGCTTCGTATCACTGAAGCTCTTACTCGGCTTTCTTAGAACGACAATGAAAATACAGTAAAGGGGTTTTGTGTCTGTGTGGTCCAACGTGCTGTCCCAACAACCCGACAAACAAAAATGGGGGAAAGATATGCTTGAACTTCTCAACAGCCACTCAATCCATTACAACCCACTGAACTCCACTTAACTTAGTACTTATATGCGAAAGCCCTAAGCGAGATATAAGAGGTGACATGACTTGGTAAGAGTTGCTTACTTACTTAAGGTGGCACTACAGTCCGGGGTGGACCTGAGCCTCAACCAACAAGCGTCTCCAGCCAGCTCGATCTTTAGTTAGCTGCCTCCAGTTTCGCACACTAAGTTGGTTGAGGTCCCCTTCAACTTGCGTGCGCCACCTGAGTCGCGGTCTTCTTCTACTGTGCTGCCCCTTGGGGGCGGCTTCGAAGATTTTTTGGACCGGAGCATTGGTGTCCATTCACTCTACATGACCCAGCCATCTCAGTCGTTGGATCGTCACTCTTCTGGGTACTGACTAAGTCGATGTCGATGTCGCTGTACAGTTCGTCGTTATATCTCCTCCTCCACTCACCATCTATGCAGACGGGACCGAAAATCAACCGAAGAACTTTCCTATCGAAGCAGCCAAGAGCACCCTCATCCGACTTGGTAAGAGTGTCGTTGAGAAAAAGTTTAGTCATATATTAAGGATGCTGGAATCAGGGTCAGTCATTTGCAACAGCTGAGTCTTTCTCATAACAAAAAAAAAGAGGACATGCTAGTCTTGACAACACTTCAGCATCATAAAACACGAGATTGTGATCCCAAAACAAATGGAAATTGACTAGTTTCTGATTTCGAGACTTAGGTTGAGAAGTGCTTGTCAGCAGAAGCCAGCACACAGCCAGCCAGATCAATGATAGGTCCATTGTGATAGCTTTATGTCTGAATCTTCCTAAAATATTATTCCATATGGCACACAGTTCATTTCCAAATTCTAGATCAACATTTTTATTGAAATAATCTCCAATAAAGACAATGAAAGTCATAAAAAAATCAGAATAGTTCAATTAAGTTATCAAATCTCTTGTAATCGAAACTGAATAGTTTTTTTGTTTGCGATATAAAAGACCTATTACAACGAAATCATTCCAAGCGTAGTAAATTAACGAAATTCAACAGATAAAACGTTTAATAATAAATGACAGTGCTCCAACTAATGGTATTAAGCTGATAAGAATCGCTTAATATGCTGACAATGTTTTTCAACACATTTCCGATGACATTAACTTGATCTTAAATTTTATTTATGGAATTTTTGAAAGTAATGATGCTCGCTGATCTTAATTTGAAATTCAAGTGATTAGGCGTTAAAAAATTATTTGAAATGTTTTTATTCATTATAAATGGCGTACATTTAAGACGTATATCCTTTCTTCTGAAAGCCAGTCTTTGTTTAGGTCTGTTTTTGAAGTATTCAAGAAGGAAGACGATGAAGAATGCACGTTACCTACCGATACCTTTGATGTCAAAAAAGGATTTAGAGAAGGTGATGCGCTGTCATGCGATTTCTTATACATGATTCTTGAAAGAATAGACCAAAACTCATGCGCCAACTCAAGAGGCACAATCTTTCAAAAGTCCGTCCAATTACTCGCATACGGCGATGATATTGACATAATCGGTAGAGAGCAGCGTGATGTCAGTGGCGCTTTTGTGAGTATTTAGGAGGAAGTGGCGTAGATGGGTTTAACAGTCAATTGGGGGCAAGACCAAGTATATGCTGTCAACAAAAAAGGACACCCAAACCGATCGACGTCTCGGACGTTGTTTTTTCTATTTTTATTTTATTAAGGCTCTGCGACTAACACATATGGTACTGCGACCAGAAAGATCCATTGTGCCTGGAGCCACTAAGACAGAGAGATCCTCTATATTCCTAATGAAGTTGAGAATATCTCCAGTCGAGGCATTACGAATATCCTTCGGTGTTAGGAATTCGTTATTAACGTCTCGGACATGAAGCCACCCTCGAGAGATATAATTTTGAGGTAATAAAGGACTTTGTCTACCTAGGCTCCGCTACCAATTTAGACAAAGACACCAGCACTGAGATCAAACGAAGAATAACTCTTGTTAGTCGCTGCTTCTTTGGGCTAAGAAAGTAATTTACTAACAACGCCCTCTTTTGCGCAACAAAAGTTACCCTATATAAAACCTTAATAATTCCAGTCCTGCTCTATGGCGCAGAGGCATGAACTTTATCAAAAATGGATGAGGGTGCTCTTTGCTTCTTCGAGAGGAAAATTCTTCGGGTGATTTTCGGTCCCGTCTGCCTAGACGGTGAAAGGAGGAGGAGATACAACGACGAACTGTACAACGACATCGACTTAGCCAGAAGAGTGAAGGTCCAACAACTGAGGTGGCTGGGTCATGTAGAGCGGATGGACACCAATGCTCCGGTCCGAAAAATATTCGAATCCACCCCCTTGGGACAGCGCAGTAGAAGAAGACCGCGACTCAGGTGGCGCACGCAAATTGAAGGGGACCTCAACCAACTTAGCGTGCGAAACTGGAGGCAGCTAGCTAAAAATCGAGCTGACTGGAAACGCTTGTTGGTTGAGGCCCAGGTACACTCTGGACTGTAGCGCAGCCGTAAGGAAGTAAGTAAGTAATGGAAAAAAGAAAACCATACTATTTACGAAAGTAAAAGACATACTTGTACCTCGCATTCTTATAAAAAGTGCCCTAAACCAGGTATGGGGATGGTGCCAATCTGATCAACAAAGCATAGATCCTACAAAAACTATCATCGTTTCCAGAAAGATGTCAACAAATCTCTCAGTTGTGGAGTTTAACTGCGTTCATATTCCATACCCAAGGCAAGTCAAGTATTTAGATTAATTTTGGAATCCTGAAATTGGCACAGTTCTATGGAAATATTCAAGACCATTTGCGAAGAAGTGGCTCTTGATAAATGAGAGATTGAACTCACCTTACTTTTATAGTCCTTCTTGCCACTAGTGCGCAACTTGTATTGTGGGATAAATTTGAGCAAGTCACTCTTTGCACTTTACAAAGAAGGAAAGACTTGCCCAATTGCAGGTTAGAAAGCTGTCCTAGATCTTCCTCAAGAGGTTATCAGCAGCTTGCATCATAAAATCTCACTTTTTCTACAACTTTTAACTTGAAGACCTGGTTTGTCACGTGAAGATCTTCAAAACTATACCGAACCCTTTAAATCCGGCTTTTGAATTATGGACTTCATGTTCCTTCGGGTTTACTTATCGAGTCCGTTTGGTTCAATCATCTTAGTAAGCACTGCATGGAGAAATGATGGGCTGCTCACCAACAGGTTCATATAAGTGTAGTGTACTGATGGCGTGGGTATCTATAGTCTGAACTTCGAGTAAATAATCGTTTTTGGCTGCTCTACAACTGCCTATAAGGCAGATGAACATCGATCGATCGAGATGTGTGCCAGAGAATGCTTTAAACGAAACCATCGTAGGATACAGATTGCCATCAGGCAGCAATTAAGGCTCTGATTTCACATTGTTTTGGTTCAAAGCTGATCTGAAGTTGCTTAAACACTCTTAAGCTGGAGGGTGCTTACAGTTAAATCACGATCTTTAGGGTTTTCCGACACAAGGGCATTGAGAACAACAAAATTGTCAATGAGCTTTCCAGAGAAGGTCTCTTTAATTCTTAGTTTAGCCACCAGCCACAAGTTGAATTTACAGTCTTTTGAGTACCAATAGACGTTTTCAAAATGAAACTTAACAAAAGGACTTCACGAAGCTAAGAGCTAAAGAAGAGATCAAAATGACAATATAATATTCTGGTGGGTCTCATGACACAACGGTTTCGACGGGAATGAAATAGCGGATGAAGTTGCAAAAAAGGGCATCAGAACATGCCCTCTCAAGGGTTGACAATTTAGTTCTGCCACTCTAAGCACTCATAAGATCCAGTGTACGTAGACTTATAAAGACAAGCCTATGAGACATTTAAGAGAAGACTCGACAAGTAACAACAAAATAAAAGCAAAGGCACATTTTTGGCATTAGCACAGGCTACAACCTTTTGGTGGTTTACCTTAGATGACCTTAGATGCAGAGGCTGCGACGATATAGATGCAGAAGAGAGCACAGCATATCAGAACCACAAACACGGCCTTCAACGAATAATATTTCAATTCCCTCGGTGATCTGTCCAAGCATCCCAGGATGGTTCAGAGATGCCGAACAACTACCAGACAACTACATAACTAAGACCTTATGATCTTCTTCTTTACAGAATGGACATTCCATGCCAGGGGAACAAGGATTCCTGGAGATATGAGAGAAAGCCTCTTAATCTATAACCTTATCTCACCTAGGGCTTGTGTCAGTAGGGAAGGAATCAACTTCTAAAGGTCCATCTAGCTACTGTAATAGGCCGGCGATTTTGATGTCATGGCAAGTTCTTTAAACTTCGGTTTAGAAAAATGACAGGGCTTCTATAGAATACAAATCCCACCAATTCTGCAGAAAAACAGAGCAGATCTCGGGTTCCTTCGAAAGGGAAATACTACGTTGAATATTCGGTCCTGTTAAGCGTAGAGGGCGAATGCCCTCATTCAGTATCATTAGATACTTCCGCCAACTCCATGAGCTGTACCAAAATTACGTAGACAACATTGGTCCGCATATATCAAACGGATCGACAAGGGAATCTTCAAATCGTTGCTTTCAGGTTAAAGACGACAAGGAAGATTGAACCTAGACCAGGATGCTTGGTCTGATGAATTCCCAGCTACATGCCTACGATCGAATAGAATGGAATGTTGTGGCTTTTCAGGAGTCACCAGTTAGCAAGTTCACTTGCCCCTGAGTAAAAGTGAATTTCATTAGCCTATCGATGCCATTAGCCTTGACAGATGAAAGTAAAAGGCGGTCAAACAGAAAAGATAGAGAGTAAGTCACCCAGCAAGGGCAATTCCTTGTGTCTTTCTAAAAATAGCTCGACCTTACACAATAAGTCATTTAATTTAAAAATATAAAACAAAATTATGCATATCATCCCTAGTAGGTATCTTTTATAATCGGTTCGGTACCCTACTACATGTCGTGTTCTGACTCAATAATTACAATTCACCTTTGGACTTGAAAGTAATTAAAGTTCTACGAACTGCCAGCGCCACTGACAGAACTCATCTCCAATGGTCGATGTTTACATAAAAATATTCGCGCCATTCGAGCAGTCACACCATGCGTATGCGTTCGTCAGGTTAATAATTTGTTTACAAAGCGTGACCAAGATTCTAACTCCGACAATTGGAGCTCAATTGCTTATTTTATCAATTAACATTTTTAATTGATTTATCATACGTCAGAACTCTGACAATGTGCGTTCATTTTCTTCTAGAAATTACCACGAAATACATTTTTTTTTAGCAATTCAGCAAATTCGTGTTGAAATACAAATCGCATGCTCAACTTCGTGGCACTTGTGTAAACTTAATCCGGCCAAAGGTGTTTAATTTATAAAAATGCGAAAAACATTTCGTAAACAAAAAAAACGAAATTCAAATTCTTTCACAACACTCCTCTCTCCGACTTCATAGTCTGAGCCAATTTAAGATGCATTTCGACATTGAACCGTAGTCATTATGCAACGTCAGTCTGTTGAACTTTTACCTTCACTTTGACAGTGTGTAGTCTTGATTTTAAATAATTTCTTATAACTCACTGTATTGTGTTGTGTTCACTTTATTTAATTTTTAATTGTAAATCAATGGAATTTACATTCACGCACTCGAACAAGAACCGATCGCGACAAAATTTAAAAACACACTCAGCTAAATGATCACGCCAAAAGTTTGACAAAGTTGCGGAACACCAGCCATATCGGAACAGGTTGCAAGCTTTTAATTTGGATTTTCCGTTGAAAAGAAAACGTGGGTATTTTTCTTGTCACGATTCAGAGTATGTTGTGTCGGTTAGAAAAGCTTTTTCATTCGAACAATCGAAGTGTGGTGAATTGTTGGAAGCTTTTTGTTGAATTTCTCCATTTCCGGTGGAAATATTTGATAGTCGTGCTTTAGGCGCAGTAGAGTTTTAAAATGTAGGAGTACGTGTCGGGTTTACTGCGCTCATGCCTCCTTAGAGGACAAGGACGATGTTTCTACGAACTTCTCGACAAAACATATTGAATTGGTAAGCGTAGCCTACATGTCATCATATCTGGAAACAGACACAGTAGAACTGACTTTTCTGTGGGATGCAACGTCTTTAAAACAAACACACGGTTTCCTCATGTCAATATTCACATGGTGATCTTCTGATTGCGAAAAGATCAATGAAATGGATCACATAAGGTACTTCTACCGTATTATGGATGTCCAGACCTTCCGAGTCGTCAACTTACTTACTGACTTAAGATGGCGCTACAGTCCGGGGTGGACCTGGGTCTCAACCAACAAGCATCTCCAACCAGCTCGATCTTAAGCTAGCTGCCTCCAGTTTCACACGCTAAGTTGGTTGAGGTCTCCTTCACTTTACGTGCGCCACTTAAGTCGCGGTCTTCCTATACTGCGCTGTCCCTCGGGGGCGGATCCGAAAATTTTCCTGACCGGAGCATTGGTGTCCATCCACTTTACATGACCTAGCCACCTCAGTCGTTGGACCTTCATTCTTCTGGCTAAGTCGATATCGCTGTACAGTTGATCGTTGTATCTCCTCCTCCACTCACCGTCAAAGCAGACGGGACCGAAATCACCCGAAGAATTTTCCTCTCGAAGCAGCTAAGAGCACCCTCATCCATTTTTGATAAAGTCCATGTCTTTGCGCCGTAGAGTAGGACTGGGATTATTAAGGTCTTATATAGGGTCACTTTTGTTGTTGTTCGAGAGAGGGTTTTGCTAGTCAATTGCTTTCTTAGTCGTCAACATCGATTGAAATTACTACCTCCTTGCAGCCAAGATACGAAAGCAGACATCCCTAGCTTAACAAGAAAGAAGAATTTATTAGAAAATTTACAAGTGTCGAAAGGCTACTATCGCGAGGGACCTTGGTAAATCTCCTTAAATCTCATCTCACCACCACCCTGAAATCAATGATTTGACGGAGAATGCCAGCAAGAGGAATATTAAGCGGAGTTGTTAAGAAGGACAAGGCCGCCAACGGAAAAACGACTTGTCAATAGAAAAAAGTTCGTATAGAAACTAGTCATAGTCGGTGCTCAGAATATGGAAAAACTACGTCTGCAGACTGTGTAAAGGTGACGAAGACGAAGAGCTAACGAACCAATTAACCTAAACGATGACAGCTAGAACTTCCGTCCATCTGATCCAAACGAAATGAGGATAGCTTAAATCCAAAAATGCTGCTGGATCTGACGGGTTATCGGCCGAGCTATTCAAAAAACTGGTGGTGATTTGGTGGAGAGCATACACTCCCTCATTGTTTTTAGATTTAGTCAGACGAGTGTATACCAGCTGAATGGAATCTCAGTATCGTTTGCCCGATTCACACGAAAGAAGACTCCATCAACTGCGACCAAATTGTCACACTTTGTCAGATCCAGGAGAGAACCTAAGAATTCTAAATCGACACCAATGATCCTTCTATCGATATTAAGGGTGCCTATGAACTACATGTAGAGAGCTGTGTCTCGTTTTGACATCTCTGCCAAATTCGTCTGTCTAAGCGGGATGGTAATGGAGAATACGCATTACTACATCAAGGTCGGTGACCACCTTACCGAGATCTTTGATTGCAAAAAAAAGGTTTAAACAAGGTGCTGCGCTGTTATGTGACTTGCGTGTGTCGAAGTTATTCACATCATTGGCAGAATCGAACACAACGTCACAGTGGACAGCTATAACTTTGAGGTGGTCTACCTTGGCTCTGTTACCACTTCCGACATCAACAGAAATCAAATGAAGACTAGCTCTTGCCAATCGCTGTTACCCTCGGCTGAGAAAACAACTGAGTAGTTAGGCTCCATCTCGAACAACTTAGGAGACTCTGTGTGAAAACTCAATAATCTCGGTTGTACTCTATGGCACTTAAGCATAGACGAAGGAGGATGAAGAATTTTTATCTCGAAAGTACTTAAAATCTGCTCTGCCTTCCTGCTTATCGCCCAGTACACGACTCCTTATAACAGAACTGGCAGGATCAGTGTTTTGTAGAGCATACGCTTGGACTAATGCTTTTTTGTTTGTTGACAACTTATACTTGGTTTCGTCCTTTTTTACTTTACGTTCACGTCACGTTCTGGAAGTTTTGACACCACCATTTACTCCATCAGGGTAATTTTTCACTGTCTCTTAGTCATCGACTACATCACACCTAAACTAAACTTCAAGAAAAACTTCCAAGTAGATTTTCCCACCAGAGCTCAGTGGAAGAAAGAAAGTAGTAAAGGACTTCAAAATGGTCATCTACACTGATGGATCAAAGATGAACTGTGATGTGGGGGCCGCTGTCTACTCAGAATCACTGAAAATATCAATATCATACCGCTTGCTGGATTTTGCCAGTGTCTTCCAGGCGGAACTACTGGCAATCTGAGAGGCTTGCACAGAACTCAGGCGAGACACAACGCACAAACAAAACATTGCTATCCTCATAGATAGCCAAGTCGCCATCAAAGCTATTGACTCGGTTACCATATCCTCAAAACTAGTGCAGGAGTGCCGGGCGAACGCTTAAGGACCATACTGGTCTGAGCTACAGGTTACAGTGACATAAAAGGAAACGAGCGTGCAGATGAACTGGCCAGGCAGGGCTCAACTCCACATGGCTCACTCGCGGCAAGGGTTCGCATCCCGCTAGGAGCGGTTAAAGGACAAATCCACTCACACACCCTGCAGAAGGCCATCCTCCAATGGAGTGGGTTAACAAAATACAAAAGACCTACTTAACAGAACCTGTCCAGACATCGTCAGAATCACGACAATAATCACGGAGTACTGGCCAATTGGAGACCATGCGGCCAAATTAGGTTCCCCATTCAACCCCCACTGTTGCAGTTGCGGAAACGAAAATGAGAAACTCTTTCCCATTTTCTCTGCAAATGCCCGGCACTAGCAAAAGGCAGACAGCGCAACCATTTTTTAACGACCTCAATGACATCGCGGGTAAAGGAATACGAGATCTAATCCGCTTTCTTAACTCCACAGGCTGGATCTAGGCACCGACTGTCTCACATCCTCAACAACAGATATCACCAACGAGGTCACACGAGTCGTGGTAACAAAAAGGCACATTCTATTGCTACTTGGGTTCGGTACTTGTTGAACCGCCTCCTCTACCTACCTACCCTAGCTAACACTCGTTCTTATAAGTTCAGCACGTTAAGCCCAGACGGACAGCAACCAGTATCCAATGGCTACCACTTGGAGGTAAAGTATCCACAATTGTTGTGTAGTCAGATCAAAAGAATAATCAGCAGAGCCACCATATCACTATGGACCTGCTGCCGAATCTGCGGGAAAAACTGGGGAGTACAACCCAAGATGATACTCTGGCTATACAAACCGATCGTCAGACCGATGATCTCCTAGGCAAGTGTGGTCTAGAGGACAAACATTAATGAAACTACCACTGTTAAAAAACTAGATCGCGTCCATTGCTTAGCCGAAACCCGCATGTCAGGATGCCTTCGCACGACTCCAACTGCTGCATTCAATGTCATCTTACTCAATAGTCACTGTCGCCTGAACAAGCACCTACATCGCATGAAGCTTGTAACAGATTCAAGCTGTAGACACTGCCTTAAGAATAAAGAGACCTCTCTAGTCTCTATACATCCTAACGGAATGATCAGCTCTCTTTCAACTCAGAAAGGGAATCCTCGGCGGCGAAGTTGTCCCTACGAAACAGCTTGCTGCCATCCACCCAGAGAAGTTCCTTTACTTCCTGACATCTTCTGGAGTGAAACAATTCATCTAACAATACTAGGGAAGGTTCAATAGGATTCATTAGAAACTGCAGTGCTAAGGGCTGTGAACAACCCTCCCACGTGTCGTCGGGTTATTGCCAGTCAGTGGCTACTCTAGAATAATGAGAGTTCGCCAGAAAGTAGGCCAATTCTTTAGAAGCTTTCTTTAAACGTCTCTTGGCATCTTCTACTGTTTCCATAAGAGCAAACTTGTTGGTCTTCTTTTTAATTTCCATCTTTTTAATAATCATAAAAGACTAGAGTGACGTAGGCCAAAATTTAGCATATAAAGTACGCGAATAGAAGATATATTGCTTATACAACTTCTTTATCATCCTAACCTTCAAGGGAAAGTTATAAATGCTTTACAAGCATCATAATTGTAAAAATATCAACAAAAAACGCCGAAAACAAAACCTTTTTACTATACTTACCTACGAGTAAGTGTCTCAATTGACCTTGCTTTCAATTAAGCTGCTCTAAACAAAGAATTTAGCGGGGGTAAACAATAGCTATTTCGGGGGTAAGCGTATCAAGTCGAAAAAGATCGTGATTCAGACGCTAAAAATCTTGACTACAGACAGCATGTTCGTTGAAAAACTATCAACTTTTAGTAAGACATCTTTTTTTTTTTGTATCTTTAACCAGCTTATTTGTGATTTGTGATTTTTTTTTTGTTTGCAGTTGTTTTGTCGATTAATTTGCATTCATTAGCATGTGATATAGATTCGGCAAAAATAGTCTTTTATCATGGGTAAGTGACAAATTTAACAAAAAATTTTTACAAATGGACACTTTGAATTTGAATTGTAGACCTAGATATAAAGATCATCAATCATATGATCTTGACAAGTTGGCTTCTATCCTTGAACATCCAAAATTTATACACAATCAAACGAATTGCTATATGCATGGATATAATGGTTCCCAGGACGCTGGAAGTGTACACTTGATTGTGGAGTCATACTTGAGAAGGAACACTGTAAATTTGTTGACAGTCGATTGGAAGGCACTGTCCAATGGGAGTTATATTTCAGCACAGGAGAACCTTCTTAAAGTGAGATTGCTTCAAGGAATGAGGAGAAAAATAATATTTAAGTGTGTGTATCAACAGTTAGGTCCAAGGATTGCGGAAGTGCTTGTCAAATTATTTAACGCTGGATTGGATGCAGACTCGTTTAGTCTAATGGGACATTCCCTGGGTGCACTTGGAGTTGGGATCATTGGTCGGGAGATATACAATAAAAGTCATGGAAATGTGCTACTTCCTCGGTAAGTTACACGAATTTTTGAAGGACATCACTTAGAGTGTTGACATTCACAGAATAACCGCATTGGATCCATCCAATCCAGCAGCTCATGATGTATTTATTCTACCTCCAATCGAGAAGACTGACGCTAAGTTTGTTGATGTCGTTCACACGGATGCTGGAGGTATTGGTACATTGAAGAGTATGGGCCATGCTGATTTCTGGCCGAATGGGGGAAGGGCAATACAACCAGGATGTCCAATACCGGGTGTAAATGGTAAGGATTCCCTTATACTCATACTTACGGATTGTATTGGACATTTTACGAGTAGATAAATGCAGTCATCGAAAAGCCTGGGCATACTGGGCAGAAAGTGTTGCGAATATGGGCATGGACGAGGAACAATTTTTGGCATTTCATGCGCAAAGTTATGATGATTTCTTGGACAATGGAGCTGAGAATCTTAGTGACACAGCAGTACCAATGGGATTTCATTGTCCAACAAGGTAGAAGCGACGATCCAAAAGCTTTGAACGAGCTATTTGATTTCTTTTTTTTTTTAATTTTTCAGTGTAAGTGGGAATTATTACTTGCAAGTTGACAGTGAATACGGAAAGGAGCCTGATATAGGACTTAGTAATTAAGGGGTTAGGGTTAATGTAGGAAGGTAGGGAGCTGGAGGTGCAGAAAACATTGATAATTTAAGCCAATAAAATATATGAAGTGCAAATAGTGTAACCAAGTAGCGTTTTTATTAAATCTTTTTACTTTGCCAAAGCGAGTCTTTTCCACCGTCCATTTTTCTACGCCTTTTCTATTTGAAAAACAATTGGCTCCGTTTGAGTATTTTCTTCTAGTGACTTTTGTTTCAAGACACGTAACACATTTGAAACAGAAAGTGGTAACACTCTTCGGGAAAGTGATGCCAAATCTAGAGAGAACTTTTGGTTTCACCATAAACTCTTTGAATCTCTGGGAAATCTTGTTCAATAGCGCATGTCTCTACTTCAGAGCTAGGATGTTGAGATACGAAACGATGTCTATTGTGCCAGCCTTACAAAGTTCCCTTTTGTCATCAGACTTCAAGTGTTTGATAGAAGTCCATGATGCTGTTATAAACCAAGCACACTTAACATTATTACATACTTACTAACTTAGGAGGCGGTACAGTTCGGGGTGAACCTGGACCTCAACCAACAAGCTTCTCTACTTAGGCTACGCGCACAGTTGTGCGACAAAACCATGCGATGCGAGCAGCGTTTGATTGCGATAAAGCTGTTCTTATGTACGTACGGATTCATGGAAAAGCAATATCCCATTCCAATTCATCAACATTAGCCTTAAACATATGCGTATATGCCGCAACAGACGAGAGGATATGATATTGTTAAAGATCGCTTCTATGAGTTCCTGGACCAAACTTATGAGCAATGTCCAAATCACAATGTAAAATCGTTCTGGATGAATTGAATGCAAAGATAAGAAAGGAGATCATCTTTGGAAGCATAGTCGGAAGGTAGAGTCTACACGACAATACCTCTGGAAACGGACTTGGGCTAGTAAACTTCGTAACCGAGCGGAATCTTTGACTAGCATGCACACTGCTCCCACATCTAAATATTCATTAGCGGGCCTGACGGTCTAAAAGAACTAATCTCACTTCCGAAATCTCTCTAGAAGTCAAATGCCGTCAGCATCAAGTACCATCGAGAGATGCCGCCTGCCTATGATATCCTGAGTTTCACTTCACTACAACAAAACTCTATAGGCAAGCACTCGTAGATAAAAAGGAATCATTTAAAGCAACACTGCGAACGAGAGCTGCTCGAGAGCTCAACGAGCAAAGAAGGAACGGATAACTTTCGCTTCTCAGAAGAAACAAAAAGTACATGAGAAGCGCACGATCGATTCAATTGAGAGATGTCGATCCCAGGGTAATAATTTGAGAACAGAAGCTTGTAGGGATAAAAAGAAAAGAAGAAGAGTCACAGTCGTCTCTGAGAATATGGAAAGACGATTGCTGTAGACTGTTGAAGGTCGACGATGACCAAAAAAATGCTGTGAACTTGATCAATGACAAGCACCCTTCCACCCGACTCTTATGGAATGAAGGCAGCAATTCTAAAATTGAAAAGCGATAGGGTTCCTGGAGCTCATGTCCCAACTGCCGAACTTTTCAAAGCAGTGAAGAATGGCCTGGTAGTATAGAAAAAGAAGCAAGAAAATGGGTCTTACAGAGAACCAGACCAAAAAGGATGCCCATCATCGACCTCTCGGACAAAATAGACACCTTACAAGTTGGAAGTAGTCAAGAAATTTGTCTACCTAAGCTCGGTTATAAACTCTTTAAAGAACACTTGCTAATCGCTGTTTCTTTGAGTTAAGAAGGCAATTGAGTAATTGAGTTGTTTCTAGAACAACTGAGCTGACGTTGTAAAGGGCCTTAATAGCCCAAAAGCATGGACACTATCTAAACCGAAAGAAGCTGCCTTTGGTTAAAGGAGAAGACTAAACGATGAGATGAGATGTATGGGCTATTCGGTGACATTGAACTAGTTATGGGGATTCGGATTCATCGTCTAAAATATGTAGAATGGATATCGGTCCTTGTATGAAACCCTAAGCTTTCAGTGCAAATCTTTCATTTCCCCTAGACAACATGGTTTCCTGAAAGGTAGATCAACAACCACAAACCTAGTCGAATTTATATCCTTTGCCCTCTCAGCACTCGAGAATGGTAACGAAGTCGACGTTATAGCTACCGATTTTAGCAAGGCTTTTGATAAAATCTCCCATCAATTAATACTTTTCAAACTGTCTGCCATCGGCTTCGAACCCATACTGTTGAAATGGATATCTTCATACCTGGAAAACCGTTTTTACAGTGTTCGTTTTAGGTCCACCCACTCTGTTCCTTTTTTAGCCACCTCCGGTGTTCCGCAAGGCAGCCATCTAGGTCCCCTTCTTTTCATACTCACTATTAACGATCTCGATAGGATCATCAAACACTCGTCCGTCTCCCTTTACGCCGACGATACAAAATTTTTCAAAACCATTTCCTCATCCCAAGACTCTATGCTCCTTCAACAAGACCTCGATAGTTTTTCGATCTGGTGCCTCAAAAATTGTCTGGAATTAAATATAGCCAAATGCCAATCCATCACCTTTTCTCATAAGCGGCACCGATCTCCTCCCCGACTCTACCTTCTGCACAATCAACCTGTCTCTTCAGTTCAATCTCTTCGCGACCTCGGCATTTTGTGTGACAGGGAGCTCAATTTCCGTACACATATGGATGAAATAATCCTTAAGGCCAATTCTGCATTAGGCTTTGTAAAACGGTGGTCCAAAGAATTCACCAATCCATACGTAACCAGGTCTCTCTACATTACCTTTGTTCGCCCCCTCCTAGAGTATGCCAGTCAAATGTGGTCCCCGTACCATCGCGTGCATATCTCGAGAATCGAAAACATCCAGCGTCGTTTTCTTCGATTTGCTCTCCGAGGTCTGCCCTGGAATGACCCTTTTATTCACCCTCCCTATCAAAACCGTCTCAACCTCATTAACTTAAATACCATTGAGGAACGCAGAGATGCAGCCGACATTCTCTTCATTCATCGACTGTTTGCAGGTCACATTGAATGTGCGTCACTCCACAACTCTGTTTTCCTCAACACTAACCCTCGTAACCTACGAACCTCTCGTCTCTTCTATCTACCAACCCACCACACATCCTATGGCTCGAATGAACCAATCTCCCGTATGCTACGAAAGACTAATTCGAACCTTACCTCCTTCACCGCCCCAACTAATCTTAGTTTTAAGTTTAAGTTTAAGTCTAATTTTTAAGTTAGTTTTAAGATTGTATAGCTTGTATTAAGCCAAATAAATGGGGGCTTTCGCCCTCACCAAAATTTATGGAGTTGAATGCTAGGCGATTCAGTAAGACAGCGGAGCAGATCTCGGGATCCTTTGAAAGAAGAATTCGACGTCGAATATTTGGTCCTGTCTGTGAGGAGAGCGAATGGAGGTGAAGATATAACCGCGAACTCTACGAGCTGTATAAAGATGTGGATATAGTCTGGAAGTCAAAAATCCATCCACGGCCACATCGAACGAAAATGCTCCTGATAAGAGAATCTTCGAATCCCAGCCACCTGGTTCACGAAGAAAAGGAAGACGAGCCTCCTGTTTAAAGATCAGGAAATCGCGGACGCCAGAAATCTTGGACAAGTAAACTAAAAGTAGCGTGCCCGAGACCGTGAAGGATTTAAAGCGGCATTAGTTCAAGGGTCGCTAGCCTGATAAGTAAGTAAGTAAGTAGTCCCACCAAAAGTAAATAAAATCCTTTAAAATTTGACAAAAAAAAAAAACCAAAACATCAACGATATTTACAATGAAAAGGCATTTTTAAAATAATTGTTTTTTGTTTACAATTTATTTTTGATTCTTCTCAGTTTATAAAGGAGTGTTGGCGGTCGCTGATTAGCTAAAGTGACATCTCAACAACTCGATCTGTCCATCCAAGAGGATTTGTCCATTGGGGATAGTCCTATTTTGGAAGAGAAATAAAAGGAATACGATCTGGTAGCATACTGTTTGACACATGTACATTTATTTAAAAAAAAGAAAAATTCAAAGAAGTAATCGTTGATGACATTACATTCCCTTATCAGGAATTTTATTTAATAACAATTCGTGATGTCACTAACTTTTACTTGTGAATGTATGTATGTTCTTATTCTACTTATGCTACGCTTATAACTACCTGCTAAAGAATGGCAGCATCAAGATCCTTTTTGAAAAGTTTTCCAACAAAAGCAGCGAGACAGTAGTTCTCCTTCAATCACTGAAACGACTCTTTTTTTTTAGAAGTACAAATTGTTAAATTTATAAGTTTGCAAAAATGGGCTGATATTTGAATCTATTTATGGGAATTCTATGGATTTTTTAATGCCTTAAAGTCGAAATGAGTCAACGCGTTGACTCTCTGACGTCGAAATGACGTAAAAATTTGTCCCACGAAATGTTGTGTTACCACGTTGACTCATTTCACAACCGTGCTTTAATCATGCGACAAAAAACGACGAATATTTGACGTGACAGCTCGTAGTAAACCAATGTTTAGTTTCATGCAACCATAATTTGAAGGGACATATAGTTTTTACTGCTTTTCAATCCGCCATTCGTAGTCGGAACTATGTCGGGTATAATGTAGCGATTGACCAGGTACCTGGGCTGAGTTTTTCGGGGCAACACAGGGCGAAAAATTCGAATGGAAGGGACGTTGAGTTCGAGGTTTATTAGAAGTCTACAGATGACACATTCCGCGAGTTATTCGACAATCATTCGTTGCGACGTGTCAGCTTTTACGATGCATAAAGTCTCTAGAAAATCCTTATTTGGATTGAAGACACTTTAGTAGATTTGTTTTGCTAAAACGATTGCAGATCAGTATCGTAACACTGCCCTCTAGATCTACATACCTCTTTTGAAATGCTTGTGACGAGCGTGGCGGAGGAGGTAGAAGAAGAATCAATACTCAATTTTCTTTGCACGACTCCAGCTGTGTCGACGAAAATATTACTCCACCTGGGAAATTGTTTAATCTACAGTTTGTAGGACATTGTTGTCGGTAGTAACCTCCACCTGCAAGTAGATGAAATGAAGTAGAGCCAGTGGTATCACACTGGCATTTTTCATCGGGTTCTGGTGACGTTTAGCAATTTACTTTTGGAATCTAGCGACAGCAGAAGTCGCACTGACAAACCTTTCAATATGCAAAGGGGAAAAAAATGAGACGTGAAGAAACCAAATAACCCCTTCAATTAAGGATGATGATGACACAAACCACAGGACACATTAACCTCAACAAATGCATATATACATGTGCATACTGGGACTCATGGAAGCAGCGATTTGTGAGAACTGAGGACATCGAACACCTCTTATGTTGATACATGACTAGCCTTAGCAAGAATGCGATAGAAGATCCTTGGATCCTTAATTCGGATACCGGACCCTAAGCCTCCCATTCATAAAGTGATAGATGATATCCTGACTTTCGGAAAGCAGAAAGATACATACTTGTTTCAACTCTGTCCAATCTTCTCTTATTGCAACGTTTCAAGCCCGAAATGTGCGTTACACGCATAATTGTTTGTATTGTCCATAAGCCTTGTCTTCATTTGTCCGACCTCTATGTCAAGTTGATTTGACAAAATCCGATTAAAGGCAGGCTATCATTTGGGAGATTTTTATTAAGCAGTCCTATAAAACTTTACAAATGTCCTCTAATCTAAAAAAAAAAAAAACCAAAACGAATTTTTGTTTTTTTTTTTTACAAGAAAAACCAAAACTATAACAATGCTTACAATAAAAAGGCATTTTTCTGTTTGTTTTGGATAATATGTATATATATAAAATTCTTATATCATTTTTTTGTTTCTATTTATAATGTAGTTTGATTCCATTTAGTTTATACGGTAAAAAAATCAGTTTTAACATCACATACGATTTTATCATTGCTTTTTACATATAAAAATACTTTTGGTTCTTACTTTGTTCTTTATAAATTTTGTTTTTTATTTATTTAACTTAAATTACAACTATTATTTATATAAAAAAACAAAACACAAATCAAAAGAAATAAAATTTAAAAATTAAAAATAAACAAAAATAAAGCTATAACCCAACAAAAGTAAATAAATAAACTCTTCTTTTTTTATTTTATTTTGTTATATCCTCTAAAAGTAATCACATGTGGTTTCCATATACATATATATATAATATTTTCTATTTTATTTAAAACACTTTCTAACATTCAATTGGTGTTTTGTTTTTTGTTTTGTAAGTTTCGTGTGAACAATGCTAAAAACTAAAAAAAAAAACATTCAACTCTTTTGATGTGATAAAATATGTGAATGTGAAAATTGACATGCATTTTTTTATTTTTTATTTTTTATAGTATTTTACTTATAGTTCACTATGTGTGTTGTTTCCATTTTTCTTTTCTACATCTATTCATTGCTAAATATTAATTTTTCTTTAAATACTGATAAAAAATAATTTCATAGGGTTTAGAATAAATATGTATTTTTTTTTTTTGTAAACTAAACAGTAGGGGATGGTTGATAACTTAAGATATCTAAACCCTTTTATTGTTTGTATGGCCATTATGTAGATTAACAGAATTAACAACATTATTCATGTCGACAATAACAGAATCAGGTAACGAACATTTTCTATCTAAATCAGTCTGTCCATCCAAGAGGATATGCCCATTTGGGGTGGTAACTGGTAACTCCTAGATTTGGAATAGAAATAAATTGGTAGCATATTGTTTGACACATCAAAAAATAAAATTTAGTTGATGATATAACAATTCCCTTGATTTAAAATCAATATGTTGGAATATTATTATAATAATTTTTTTTTAAATCCTGATATGTGGTATTTTCCTTCCGTTATAATTTGTGAAATTATGCTACTGATTTACCTGGTAGAGAACAGCAGCGTCAAGTGCCATCAATTCCTTTTTGGAGAGTTCTTCAACAATAGCCGCGGCATAACAATCACCAAGCATATTGTTTGTGGTCCTCATACGATCACTAAAAGTTTAATTTTGTTACATAAATTCGTGGGGAAATATTGAAATTTAAACAATTTCTGTTAAGTTTAAAAGATTGTGAGGAAGGACCAATTTTTTTTCAAACTAACGTCGTCGTCATTCGATAGGTTAGGCTAAGCCAGCACATTAAGACCAGTGATAGGTCCATTGGATCTGGGGAGATCTCCATACCTACTCGTGAAACCAATTGAAGCTTCTGATGAAGCGAAGGAGGTTTCTGACATCTGTGTTTACCAGATCGCCTAAGTTGCTAAAGTAGAAATCTCCTAAGTGGAGCCTTCTTTTGCCTCTTCGTCCACGCAGCTTCTACAGAAATCATTTGAATGGACGCCAAACCTTGTTGCATGCTTGCATATTAGACAGTGTCCTGTAATGACACCTATTACGCATCTGATATGTGATCTGTTGAGAGAAAATAAATTCTTAGAGCGTTTCAGATCCAGCCGTGGCCAAATCCGCTTTGTCGCTAGACAGGTTATACCATTTGTCCGCCTAGAATTTGTTCTCTCGATAGTATCCAGCTTGAGCTTAAGTTTGCATGTAGCAATCGGTATACCCAGGGTGTCTCTTTCTGAAAGCACGGGTACGGTTGTTCCATATTTGGCGAGTTCATCCGCCATGCAATTTTCTGGAATATCTCTATGCCCCGGCACCCAACAACCCAACAAAGGTGAATATTGAACTGTTTCACCATCTCTATTGGAGATGATCGGCAATCTAGAGCTACTAACGAATTTAAAGAGACTGATTTCAGGGACCTGATCGCTGATTGACTGTTTGAAAGGATACGTATATCTGTGGAAGATATCACGTTTTTCTTCAGCCAAGATAAGCCTTCTTTGATCGCTCGAGAGCTTTGCGAGCGGAAAAAGAATGAAACAAAAACTACTTACTCAGACGAAAAAAAAACGAGCATGAAAAGCAAAAGATTGAGGAGATGCAGATAAGTTTCAGCAGGAAAGAGATCAAAAATGTCTTTAAAAGCGTAAAGAAGGCAACCCAAGATTTCGCCACTCAATCCGGAGACTGCAAGGATCAAAATAATAACTGAAGAAATGGAAAGACTACTTCATTGGATTGTTAAAAGGCTATGAAAGCCAAAGTCCCACTGTCACCTTGATAGCCTTAACCTGGAGGACAATCAATTATTACCACCATCAGACCAGAAGTTGAAGCAGCCATAGCCAAGCCATAATCACAAAAGGTTGCAGGTTCAGATGAATAAGGAAGTGTGGGGGTACATGCATCAAGTCATCTGTAGGATATCGTTTGATGGAAACGTGTCCGAAGATTGGAAAATATTAACACTATTTGCCAGGCATTTATAGACTTCTATCCGGTGTAATGCAAAAAAAAAAACCTGAAACTATATCTGGACGATCTAGGACTTGGCAGTGCGGTTTTAGGCTGGTAATGTAAATAAGGATGAGCTATATGCGTTGGACGATAAAGAATGTTCGCTGGTCTGTGAAAGTCAGAAAAACACCACCCAGACCTTTATAAGAGGTTTTAGACAAGACGATTCGTAGATTCTTCGACTTGTTACTGGAGAAAACAGTGCGAAATTCCCAGGTCAACACGATAAGCACTATTTTCTAGATTTCAGTGCAACTACTCGGTTAAGGGGACGACATTGACATCATAGATAAAACGAAGCGAGGAGTCACTGGTACCTTCGCAACAATGGAATCAGTAGCGGCTCAAATGCTATACGGCATCTTTACCAAATAGTAACGATAGACTCAAATATAACTTCGAGGTAGTAGAGAAAGTCGTCTACATATTTAGAAATGAGAAGTAGACTAACACTCGCCAATGGATGTTACTTAGGCCTTGAGAGACAATTGTGGAGTAAGACCTTGTTGAGAAGAATCAAGGAGATGCTATACAAAATCCTCATCATGGTCGTTCTACTGTAAGATGCAGAAGCATGTTCTTTGTCAAAGTCAGATGAAAGGTCACTTTGGGCCTTCTAAGGAAAAGTCCTACGAACGGTTTCATCTGCGTTGATGTGACATAGAATAGGATTCAACGAAGAACTATACGAGCTGTACAGCGACATACACCGGTTGATGTCATTTATACGTGTACATTGGATAAGGTGGGTAGGTCTTGTAGAGTCGATGAACATTGATACTCCAGCCGGATCAGCCTTCGACTCCACGCCGACTACGCAGAAGAGTACGATTTCATCTTCGATGACATGGCTAAGTTGATGGCAGCAACGAAAAGATCAGTCTTGTCAGAGTCCGACTGTCAAATGTAATTCCACTTGGATACATCGAGAACCTTTGAAGTTACAAAAGAGTATATGTCACTGCAAGAACTGAAGATTCTCTTTTAATTTAAGGTCTTGCATATCCTTTGTCCTAATAAGTTAAACCATGATCTGCCTTATTTCGTAGTTATGTTTTGAATATTTACTTTTCCGACACACGAGGGTGGTTCAATGTCCTACACCTTCATCCTTTTGTGGCAAATGAACTAGATCTAATGGCATTCGATTGCAACACTCTGAGCGCGGTCTGACTGTTTGGAATAGAGCAGTGTCAAACACTGTTGTTTGTGAAGAAGAATAAGTTAATGAGCCTTAGCGTAACGTTACTCGCTTAGTATTTTATACAAAGATCAAGTGACAAGAGATGAAGGAACGTTACCAATGCTGCAAGGGGAGTGATACGTAGACAGGCCAACTGACCGTCGACGAAATCATTTCCATGATCACACACAATATTTTGTGTCAATTCTTAGAGTGGAACACGTTTACAAATAAGAATAGGGCACTATGAAGGATGCAAATAGTTTGGTTCAGATGAAGTAGAGCTTGATGGCATCCCAGCCAAGCTTATATAGAAAAGACCAAAAAAGTGAGATCTTTGGAGGAGAATTGAAAAGGTGATGATCATTTAGCTTCTGTATTCTTCTTGTGGTGGCTAAAAAACTAGCTCGGATAGTTTTTAAAGAAGCTGCGGAGGTAGAACTGAACTCGGCAGAAGAGTCAGGAAAGAAAAAGCTGCGCTCGATATGTCAAAGATGTGACTATTCCGTTCACAGTCACTCGTAAGCCATAGATCTCTGTCAATAGATGTACGTGCGTTACACGACAGTGAGCTTATAGCCATCACAATACGTTGAAGTGACAATGGATTCGTCAAATTTTAGGGCTATAGAATGGAACCCAATTATAGAATTTAGCAGAAGAGTTAATTATCCTAGTCAAACATAGCGCAGAATTGTTAAGGTTGACTTTTTGGCCAACATCCGTAGGAATAACCTAAGAGTCTTAGATAGATTCAGCAGATGCAAAATGACCTGTTGGTAAAGATCACAATCAGCATTCATAGGCCAAAATCCCTTCTATGGTTTATCCACTAGCTTAAGAGTATGAGCGTTACCCTTAGGAACAACAAGAGAAACTCTAAGAATGGAACTCAACAACAGGATTTCGACAAGCAAACAATTTCATCAACGTATTCTGACATTTAACAAGTCTAAGCGTCCTACGGACTCCTTCGCTGGAAACTGCCCACTCAAGAGGCTAGGTCCATGTGTCGTCTTAGGATGCTTAAGAGGCAGCATATTTTGGGTGCATATCCGGTCATTACTTGAATCTATAGTCAACCATAGTAAAGCACGATATTGAGGTTCCTTCATGACCTGGATTTTGTTCGTGATGACATTCTCCAAGTGAAAGAGAACTTTTCTTGGCACAAAAGATCTTGTAGGTCGTAGTGCTTTTCTGTTGTTCATCAGGATTGCCTCTGCCTTGAAAAGAACGATAGAACTCTCTTCAGTCGTCGAAAGCAAACACTTCATAATGATTGTTGACTAGATGCAATAAAGGCGACTTCTTGAATAGAGTCCCGACTCCCAAATTCGATGTCACAAAAAAGACGATTTTTTAAAAATATTTATTGAGACTTTTGTTTACTAAAACAAGTGTAGTGAGTTCTCACATTAAATTTAAAACAGCCTTAAATGAAAAACATGCATCGTTTATAAAAACTAAACGTTACGCATGACAGCTGAATAAGATGAAATATAAGCATAATATACAAAGAACCCTCTTTAAACACATCCTGGTAGTCTCCCTTAATAATTCCAAATCCGTATCCAATCACTGTGAGTATAATCCGAAGGAACAGCATCGAAACATTGAAACCAATTGAATTTAACAGCGAGTCATGATTTTCCTTAAAACAATTGTGCTTATTTAAAAAAAAAATCATTTTTTACTTTAAAACTTACCATTATAACATCGTAGAGAAGTGTTATATTCGAATAAAATGAAATTGTCTTGGAAATTAAACTTATGTCGTGGAAATTTAATTTAATAAATTTGAAAAAGACAATTTCATCCATTGTAAAGTTTTTGTTGTCCTTTCCAACTTTCGGTGGAATCAGACAGAGACGAAAGATTTGCCATGATCCTAAAAGCTAAACGACACAAATTCGTTGTGGGAAATTATATCCTTATTGTCATTCATGTCTTACCAATAGCATAATTGTTGTCATACAAACAAAAAACTTGCGCCAATATGGGAATGCTCCTTGGGAGTTGCATTCTTTTGCAATTAAGGAAATTTGTAAGAAATCACTCCAGGCACTCGGATTTTCCGGTGCCTTACACGGAATTTTGCTTAATATTCGTTGCATTCCAGATAACCTTTGGGTTTTTTTTGGTTTTTTGGTTTTGCTATTACACTTTACATCTGCAAAAGGAAATGAGTCAACGGCACCGAAGACGTCTGAGGACAAATCTATCCACTTACTAAATTTGTTAAAATATTTAAACGGTGAAAGCTTTGAAAATTTGTGGGCTTTTTTTTTATTTTTGTTTTGAAAACTTTTTGAACGTCAAATGGAGGAGTTTTAGAAGTTTTAAGAAGGAGCAAAGTGGCAGTAAAGTAGTTTTGAAGCAAAAACAATATTTTTTATTGAAAAACGCTGGAGAGAGAGAAGTAAGCTACACGTAGTTCATCCTGTTGCCTGGAGAACTAGCCAAATTATTCCTCCTAAGGACTAAAAAACGAACAAATTCTTGGACGGACGTGCTATATTTTTCGAATGAATGGAAGAGACTTACAATTTTTCCGATCGGTGGATTGAGAAGCTTTACAGACAAGCACAAGTTACTAACCAGACAAATATAGGTTAGGTAAGGTTAGGTTAGGGAATTAGTGAGCGTACATCGTCGACGCACTTGCACTAGCAGCAGGTCTGTTGTGCTAGATTGTCAAAAAAAGGCACCGAGATGGTTCCACCTTTTAAGAGAGAGTTTCTTCCTCTTCTTCGTCCCGTGGAAGTCATTTGTGTCCTGTGATGACGTCTGTAGTGTTCTAAGGGAATCAATCTCTTGAAGGGCTTTTAGTGGGATTTCGAGCAAGAATGTGTATTATAGTGTCAAGCTTGGCGAGTCCATCGGCCTTACAGTTCTTTGGAAGACATTCGACTTTGTTGAGACAAATATAACAAGTTTCCAATCCCAATATACTTATTTACGTATCTGACCAGTGACCTTTGGTGGATCAGAGCTTGAACTAACACCGGATAGCCAGAAAAGGTTCTGCATCAACCTTTATGATATCAAGACCATTCTGCGGCCTCCCAACAAGCATAGCAAAAGGCTGTATTAACAATTGGTTAAAAGACAAAGCACAATATTACTGGACAGAAACGGAAGATAACAGACAAGCTAAAGCTTTTATACCAACCTCTTCCCAAAAAAGATGGAAACACCTTCTTCAACTAACAAGAAGTCAGATTCGAATCGTCACAGGTTTTCTAACCGGACACTGCCGGGTTAAAAAAAAACACCTCATGACTATGGGAATAGCACAAGATAACACGTGTAGGATGTGCAACGAGGACGAAGAATCAGCAGAACACATACTATGTCACTGTAACTGCCTCAAAAGAACACTTCATCGTTTTCTACTACCTCGTGGCGGAAGATATAACCACCAGCTCATCCAAAGACATCGCCGGTTTCATCGCGCACTCCAGCATCATGGAGGAGCTCGAAAGAAGAGGATATCACTATCACAATAGGCCCACTTACGGCCGCAATGATAAGGGACTAAGGACCACCTCAAATTCTAATCAAATCTTACACCGACTTCCATTCTTGATAGACCCAGGCACGCTGCTTCCAGCTTACAATACCAAGATTTCTTGCATCTTGATCTTTAAACTGGGGTTCTCTTCCTTTTCACCGTGGCTGGGATTCGAAGACCCTCTAAGCTGCAACATTTGCAAACATTCTTGACGTCGCTGAGCTTGTGCATTTTTGCCTTTCCGACTACATTCCATGTAATGATCTCACGGAGAAGCTTTGCAGTTACAAGTCTTAAAAACAGCGACTCTCGCTGCACAGGTTAAAGTAGGCACCTTTCATAAATTCTTTCTGCTCATGCCCCAAGAATCATAAAATGATAATAAATAGCTTATCAGAACACCTTAACTGTTAATAGAAACGCATAAAATCAAAATCGGTTCGGAGACTCTCAACATATAAACGAACATACAGACGTTGAAAACATTTTTTAAAAAAGGACCCTTCTCATAATCTTAAAACCCTACAAGTTAATTTAAAGTCATACTCACACAAACCAGTCAACTGCAAACAGCAAGGTAACATCCTGCACAGGAGCATCAATCGCCGACAACACTACCAACAGCAATACCAGAGCAGCACTTGGTACACTCGCCGAACTCATCGAAGCAGCAGTCGAAGTCAACAGTACTGTCACCAATTCACCAAAACCCAGTGTCATGCCACTCATCTGGGCGATGAATATCGAAGCGATAGATATAAACAGCGCTGTACCATCCATGTTGATGTTACAACCAATTGGCAACACGAACCTTGTTATCCTTTGGTCCACACGCAACTTGTCATTCATACAACGGAATGTAATTGGTAACGCTGCAGCACTGCTCTCGTTGTCAAAGTGACATTTGTGTGATAATTTTCAAAATTTTGAAATTTACAAGAGTTTTTGTCGCAGAAGCCCCCAAGGCACACATAAAATGGTAATTTTTTTCAATTTAGACAATACAAGACAAAAATTAAAAAAAAAAAAAATAAAAAATTAAAATTACGCTTACGTTGACGCTGTCGCAAATGCGGTTAGCATCGCATGTATGAGTCCACAGTAGAACTTGAACGGATTACGACGCAGGAATACAAAGTAAATTAATTGCATAATGACGAACTGATAGAGAAAGACTCCAATCGCAACGGTAATGATGAACCACATCAGTTGGGCCATCACTAGGTTTAGATCGTTGACACCAAGAATTTTACCAGCAATCACCGAACTGATACCAATCGGTGTCAGCCACATCACACAGGTGACCATCTTCATCACAACCTCAAACACAGCCGAAAAGAAATCTATCACAACTTGACCCTTGCTGCCGATCGTACCGAGTAGGGTTCCAAAAACCAAACAGAAGAAAACAATGCCCAGGGTATTGGTTCCGGTCCGGTATTGTACCACACGAATCAGTTCCACTTCGGGTTGATCGCCAGCATTGATATCGTTCACATCGGTGGAGGTTTCATTGAGCGTTTCATTGAAACTTTGATGGATTGATGGCTTCGGCACGTAGACAGTGTGAGCTTGTTGAAACGCTGCCTGGAATAGGTTATCCGGGAAAACATTTCTGAAAATGAAAAGATCAAAAATGTTTTAAGAACGCAGAAAAGAGGGGGAATGGCTGGGAGCTCCATGAAGGAAATCTGTTCAGAATGGGTTTCCTACCTAACAACGTGGAAGTCGAACTAAAAAACCAGGAAATCCTGGCAATTGAAGAACTGACGAAACGACTTGATCTTGAAGTCAACAACTAAAGAAGTGTCTGTCGAAATATTCTTTGTCGATTGGAGCGAGGATACGAACGTGAACTGAGTTGTGGATGTGGTCCAAAAATCCAAAACACGTCGACTACACTAGCTCGACCAAGACGAGCGAAAGAACAATAATGGTTCAGTCGAGAGGATCTTCAAACACAACTTCCAGGTTCGAGTCGACGAAAAAGGTCGAAGTTCCATAACAAGGATCAAACTATCGTGAATGCTAGAGCGCTTGGTCTGGAGAACTGGAAACAGCGTGCACGGGATCGAAGCAGATGGAAGGGTGCAGTGTCTCAGGTAAGGACCTTCCACGGGTCGAGAGCCGAATAAGCATTGAAACATTGATATGTGTGGACAGTTAAGACTGCTAAAACGAAACGTGTTAATGAAGGCGCAGGGTTATAAGTCCACATACCAAAAGTCCATAATGGACTTTTGACCCACATGGGTGGGTTATAAGTTCACAATTTATTTGTAGATTTATAATCTATCTGTGAACTGTGGATCTGTGGACAATTGACTCATCCATTGTGGTCTTATGGCTCACTGGGGTGGGTTAAAAGTTCATAACACCAAATGAATTCAACAACAAAAACTTGTTGCTTCTCACCGATTTTGGACATAAAAAGGACCGTAGCAGCGAATACTGATTCCCAATATTTCAAAGTGTTTCAACAAACTCGCGAAAGAATTGTGCACTTATGGCCCACTTCCTTTTAAACATTGTGGAATTAGAACCTGAAATGTTGTGGACATTTCGACCACTTAGGTGAGTTATAAGATCACAATTGGTTTGTGGCATTATAATCCATCTATTTGGCCTGTGGACTTATGACCCTGCGCCGTAAATGAATGCCGCATGGCAGGATACAGTACTGACTGACAGACAGGTGCAATCCGCTTTCAACACAGCTAACTGCTTCATAGACCAAGTAATTAAAACTGGCTGATGAATCCTGATAGCTTAGGTAAGCTTCAAGGCGTGGCAGGGTGATGTAAGTTGTCGCTTCACACCGATCTTCATGGATCCATTGTGTTCCCCAACGTGGATGTTTCATAAACCATAGTTTGTGGCCAGTGCTCGATATAAATAGAACAACAACTCTACTGTCTTTCGGAAGAACCCACATATAACCGATTGTCAGTGTAGTGGCTCAGCATAGTGTTATAGGAAACATGGCTTTTATAAGGCATCTTCACAAATGACTTCTGCAGAAGCTGTAGTGACGAAGAAGAAATAGTGTCTATAGGACATCTCTTATGCCACTGTTCGGCTCTTCAAGAACGACGATTAGCCCCTGTGGGTGTCAGTTTCCTCGATAGCTTACACAACTACTAGCAGATCTATCCAAAGAACTCGATGGTTTAGTCAATCAAGTCCTAGCATGCACCTAAGAGCTTACTTTGGTGAAAGTAAGTCACGTAAATTTGAAACCAGAACTGTTTAAAGTGTTAGCGTTTAAGGGTTAAATCATTCAAGTCTTGCAAGTCTTTTACTGCATATTATAAGCTCCTACACTCGTTCACATTCAAACGACAGCAGCGTGCGTATTAATATGCCCATTACGTCCTCCTACTCATATCAAAAGGCACTAATTCCAGGCTTCCAATCTTTCGTAACGATGTGACGTAAGAAACTATTTCTGGAATGATGCATTAAAAATCCTTTTGACGCGTGTGGGCTGAAACGAAACCCCACCCTGGCTACACTTGTCCCCTTTAAAAAGCAAACAATTACAATTATTATTTTTATAGTTCTACACAACCACGCAAAAAGTTTCTTGGCAAAGGCTGGCAAAAATGTTAAAGAGTCTTAAAAGAGAGAAATCATTAAAATACCCATTCTGACAGTGACAAGTTGGACCGGAAACAATTCGAATGTGACAAATGAACACAAAAGAATTATGAACAGGTGAAGATACAAAAATATGAAAAACTTACCGTCCCAAGTCCAAAAGACTATCCAAGAGATTAGCTGCACGATTGTCAGCTGACCGATCTGCGGTATTATGCATTCCCGGATCGCCCGGATGTATGAGCAGTACCAATCCGATGCCAAGAATCGCATTGAAAAACGAAGTAGTTGCAAAGTATACGAGTGTCCTTAGAGCAATTTTACCATTCATACGAGCGTTTAAACTTGCCGAACCCGCAATTAAACTTGAGATGACCAGAGGCAGTATCATCAGTTTGAGAACTCGCATAAATAGTTCACCAGGATATGATATGAGCATGATGGAGTCGGCATGAAGTTTCAATGGTCGTAAACTGAATCCTGAAAAAGAAAAGAAAAGGACAAAAGGATCGCATTGTTAGCTAAGGTCGGTGATGTATTCATTAAATTGTAGAGTCTGTACCGTCCCCCATGTCGGTAAAAAATAACAGACCCATCCAAATGCACTTGTGAGTTATCTTTCAGTGGAAGGTGTGTATATGACAAGAGAGAAGACATACAAGTATAGAGGGGTGTTTCAACCCCCGCAACAGTCATGCATGCATAAATAAGTACGGAATGCTTAAAAAGGTTGGAAAAACAAATTCAAGGTTTCCCGATTCCAGGAAGTACCTACTCCCCTGTGCCGCTTCACAAATTAGTGACATGTAAATATTTGAGCAAACAATGAGTCCCTAAGATGCCAGGAAGAGTGCACTTACGGTTCCATCCGATGTTATGCACTAATGAACTCATTTGTATGCAACAAGTTGGCTTAGGGAGAGTGCGAGACTGTAATTGAAGTGACAGGATAATGTACAATATAACAACGAGGGTGGAATCTGATTACGGTAGTTAAAGAGATTGAGCCACTTTATGGTGAATAATGGGTAACTATGCTAATAGGGATGCATGGGTACTTCGAGTAGGCGCTTGACTCGTTACTGAGGGAACTAGGTGGGCATAGTTATTATTTACTGAATTTCAGGAGAGATTCCACCTTTGGGTTGAACAGAATTCGAAAGAGTTTAGATAGCACAGTCTTTCTACATTCTTGACACTAAAAGACGGTTTTAGTTGGTATTTGTGGGTCAACAACTTAGTCACCGCATCCTCTAAATCAGTAAAACACTACTAGAAAGAGCCTACTTGTTGAGAAAGTCAGCTGAGCATAAGTCCCTTTGTTCGAAAGGCCAAAAGACTGCTGAGTAGATTTTGTACGAATGTCTCGCTATAGCTTGAAGCAGATGAAAACATTTCGGCAGAAGATTTGTTTTCCCTCCATCTACCCCAGGATCATGACATTTTCCAGTTCTAAGAGTGCAGAGTTTCTCTGGTCTCCATCAGAATAGATAGAAGACCTCGACAGAGACTTTTTTCGGCTTAATTTGCGAAAAAAGCAGCTCAAGTCTGTCTCACTCATAACCTAAGCCTGCATGGAAACAAGAGCGAGTACGAATAAGCCAAGCAAGGATCAACTAATACATCAGCATCTATCAGTCTTTATCTAACGATTTAAGGAAATTAAGAGCCTCATCTGCCTCATTCTCAGACTTTTCCAAATCTTTCTCACCAGCTGATATCAAAGCAACTCTGGAACTACTTATAAAACGGAAAACAACAAGCCTAGGTTGCTCGCATCCAGAGTTCCTTAGGAATTAGGAACTAGCTTACACGTTTAATCCTAACCACTTTCATATGGCATTACTAACACGCGACTTTCGAGTTACAAAACTGATAGTTACCGTCCGATTGCTCTGCTCAGCATGTGTTTGAACCGCATTGAATCGACTGCCAACACACGTATATCAGTAGAACAAGCCTGCCTAAGACCGAGAAGAAGTTATACAGACCAAGTTCTCGAATCAGATGGACTGGTGTAAAAATTGCTTAAGGTCGTCAAATGTACTAAAGTTGTAGCTCTTGTCAAGTTTTTCTAAGCGGCCCTCCCAAGAAGCCTAGAAAATTCAACAACAGTTTGTCATAGGGATCAGTTCGTTAAAGGGGCGGTTGCCTCGTCTTGAATTATGCTGCACACGTACACGGTCCCGAAGTTAAAAGACTCTCATCGATGGAACGAGCAAAGTTGGGGAGAACAAGGGTATCAAACACACAATACACAATAGGTGCTAACCTCTGGAATATTGCAACAAAATCTTGCTTATTTAGCCCATCCTTTATCCTTAGAGGTCGAAAGCGTTAATTAAACTTAAAAGAGAACACCATTCGAAGCTAAGAGAACATTGTGTCCTAGGAAGACTGCAGACATGGAAGGAGTCTATGCACGTATCTTGCCCTTGCCAACAACCATAAGACAACACCTCTTCAACGATTTAAATGATCTAAATGCTCAAACTACGGTCAATCTGAACACTTATGTTAGAAAATCTAAATGGTTTCAGTGGAAGATTGGGATCTTAGTGTGTCCATTTTCTGGAACATAACTCTCAGCTTCCTTACTAACCAGACAACGAGTTATAAGGTCAATGTCAGCAACGATATCGATTATGTCAAAAATATTTGAAATTATGGCTAACGGATATGTGATATACCAACTCAAATGTCAAACGTCTACACCACTTGAAGTTGTTAATTATTAAAGCATGTTATAACCGTACAAATACAATTGTAGAACAGCCAATCACAGAGTTATTGTTCCCACGCCCTTCTCTTTCATTTTGTTGTTGAATGGTGGTAGCCCATCAAACTGTCAATATTCCCCTCGGAAATTTTCAAATTACTAAAAGTTAGCTCATATTACTACTTGTAGCCTTAATCAAGGTCATCAATGATAATGCTCTTATCCTTAACTCATTATCGCTAGCTAATTACAAGTTCATTACATGCGTTGTTATAATTTCCTGTCACCACCTATTGCAGGTGTCATTTCCGAGTAAAGAACGCAAACAAAGCGTTTGTAAAAGGTCACGTTAACCATCGTGTTGGTGCAACTTCCGTACCTAATTTTTGAATTTTCCAAACGCAATTAAAGCGCACAATTTGAAGTGTTTCTGGATGCTTAAGCAATGACACGCGCGCACAGATGAAATGTTGCGAAATCGAGAATCACACACAATTGTGAAAAGACTAAAGGTGTGGATTAAAGGGGGGTTTGTGGTGTACAATCGATTCACCATAGTTGCATCTATCGTATACTCTTGTTGAGTACTCAATATACACATGTTCTAGTACATATATCCTGAAAAGTATTTTAAAAACTGAGGTCATCTAGAAATAGATGATCTGTAGAACTGAGATGGAGTGTGTATCTATGTGTCACTACTTGCATGCAGTGACATTGTATCATCGGTTAATGCTGACCACTCAACAGTTTGAGTGCCTTTTAGATAAAAACTTGAACTACTGATAGCAGTGTGGACTTATGCATAGATAAAGACAGATAGTCAGATAGGTAGGTCCCTATTATCTACATGATAGGTTTCATGCTTGCTCAGTTTTACGGATTAGGGCTGCTCGTGGGCTTTACAATCAAAATTGAAAAACCTTAGCTTCGCCAAAACAAGAAGAATGAGCACGAGAAGAGGGTAATCTTAAAAGATTCTACTCCAGGAACGTTGTCCGGAAGCTCTATCAAAAGGTAAAAAGGACGTATCAAACGGACAAAGCGAGCAGAAGCTCATAGTTGAGGCACAGTTTGTGTTGAGAATATGAGCTTCTGCTAAAGGTACAACGGAGATGCAAACTATTTAACTTCGACAGTGATACTCGAAACTTGACGTACACCTCATCAAAATAACAACAGAAATGCACAAACTTAAGCCCAACAAGTCTGTTTGAAATGACGGGCAGCTGGAGATGATTTAGTCAGACTGGTGTGTGCCTGATGAATGAAATTTCAGCAACGTTTCTTGGGCCCACAAGAAAGAAAACCCCCTTCAACTGCGAGAATTAAAGAGACATCAGGGTCATCAGCTTTGCGTTCAAGTACTTATTCTCTGCAAATGTGTGAAACCTTTTGTCAAAAATCTAATTGGTCCCTATCTGTGCGGCTTAAGGTCAAACTAGTCCACAATCGACCAAATTTGCACTCTTTGTCAGATTCTGGAGAGACACAAGAAGTTCAAATCGATACCCACCATCTTTCTTGTCAATTTTAAGGCCTATTCAGCTATAGCCAGCTATAGTTTTGACGTCCCTATCAAACTGGTACGTGTTTGCAGAATGGCGATGGAGAACGCTCGCTGCTTTATCAAGCTAGGTAATCACATCATCGAGACCTTTGATGTAAAAAGAAAAAAGGATTTAGACGAGGTGATGCACTGTCATCTGAATTCTTCAAAATCAGACTTGAACGGAACTGCAGCGCCACCTAAGTAATAAGTAAGTAAGTAAGCTGAAGCTAACCACTACGAAATAATCGTTAAACCACAGTTATTGCTTTGAGTGCTCTAAACAAAAGGTATGGGTCCCAGACCATGCAGCGTATAACACGGTCAGAGTTAGCGAACAGGATGTTCAAGGTCTAAATGATGGAAATCTTTGTGCAAAATTGTGTAGAAAGATACTCAGTTCTTGTGAATCAGGTTGGTGGAGGGGCTCAGCATTTCAAAAAATGCAATGTTCTCCACCGAACTAGTTCCCCATAGCACTGACAATCTTGGGCAATTCGCCAACGAACAAATTCTGAATTATAATCAAAATTGCTTGAAATGTCGATAATAAGTTCGAACCTCTGAAACGTTCTGTTGCTATTTCTGCGTAATGATTTTGACATATGTCTAGGTGACATCTGTCAATGTAAAGTGACAGCAACAAAGTTCACAGCAAAAGATCAAAGAAAATCATTTGTGCACATCACTAGACATTTAAAGGGAGGAAATTAAAAATGCCTGGAGACGACATACAACGCCATAGAATACATTTACATTTCATCAACAGACAGTCGAAAGGTCACCTTTGCCTATGTATTTTGTGAAACGCCATATTCCCTAGTCACATAATAGATTCATCCCATGTCGAGTGTCCATTGAAGGCATCAATAATTCTTAGAACACGTTCGTCCTTAATTTATTAATTGAAGGAGAACACGAAAAAGTTATGCGACCTTCGTTTTACAATTTACTAATTGCGTGAGCCTTTACGTTATTGGCGAAGGTAATAGCTTTCTAAAACAATAAAGGATAAAGGAAACTTAATGCAAACTTAGTGCGTAGCGAATTCTTTTCAAAAAAAGGATTATATGACAAAATAATTGATTAAAAGATTTGTCCTTCTGTAAGAAAAAAAAAAGGAAGAAAATTCTCATTTCAAGGACGAAACGAATTGAGTAACAAAAAAAAAGGATTCGTTTTCACAAAGGAAAATACGTATAACTTTTATTTGCATTCTATTTCACTAAATTCCAATTGGAAAATGTCCTTCTGATCTTTTTGTTTTAAATAAAGGTGTTCGTTCTTTTTTGTTCGTTCTTTTAATATAAACAATGTCCATCAGGACTATCACCCATTTTAATTGCTATAAGCTTTCATAGGCAAAAAAAAAAATAATGGTACATCTTAGAACAAACAAATAAGACAAACCATAAAAACGAACCCACAAAACTGTGTAGCCACTTCCAGGAGCAGGATACAAATTAAATACTTGAAACAGTGCGTGTGGGTGTTGAAAACACCAAACAACATGCACGTGTCCTTGGTTTTAATAACAGGCTTTCCATTGGGACAGGAGTAAACACAGAACATACAGAATGTGCACAATACATATGTGATACGTGTGTGGGTTGGTTACTGAATAACATGTCCTTGAAACGATACAATGAGAGAATTACTTAGTATTTTTTTTTTCTTTTAGAAGAATAAACAACTTTGTACGTTATCCTTTTGAATGAATCTTCAAAATAAATCATAAAGTGTTCTTATACAGAAAGAAGGTATGGTTAAATCTGTTTATTAACGGTGTCACCATCTGTTGAATCAGTACACTTCGTTGTTTGATAGAGGCGAGTGTAACAAGTAGATGGCGCTTTTGGATCTTGAATTGCCACCAATTTTGCACATAAACTTGGTTGGTAAACTACTCTTGAACTAGAGTACGGGCATCAGGAAAACTAGAAGAGAGACGAAGGAGATATCGATGCACATTGGTTTTGAATGCTTGCGGGTTGTAGCTACGGCGAAACAAGGAACTATGTGGATCATTCTCTTGTGTTGACTTAGAAAGCAGTCCCTACATTTGATATTACGTTCAAAAAAAGACTTGAGGGTAAACTGATGAGCATTTGAAGCATGATGGAGACAATGTTCCTGACCTCTATAAGTCCTTACGCGATATTTTTGAGTTTTATCTAGACAACTTATCGTGCACCAGACAAGATGTGAGCATTATATTCAAGCTTCGACAAATCAACGCCTTAAAGATGGATGCCAGGTCAGAAGCGGTAAAGTAGACATTTCGCAGCATTTTTTTGTCGACTTCGAGTCATTCTAACAAACAACAGACATACGGATGATGGAACGTCTTATAGTTTCGGCGATTTAAGTGTCATTAATGGATAATGGTTCGAGGATTGGGTTCAGTTTTTGTAATACAAGACGTCAAAGGATTTTGAACGCCTGAAATTCCACTTTATTATGCTCTCAAGGTCGAAATGAGTTTATGATAAGTTGCTCTTCTTCTTCAACGTCAGGTACCTGAGTTAGGGAACGAGTATGAGAAACTGAATGTACTTTCACGAGAGGAATGCTTTGGGGAACACCAGCACTTTTATGGTGAATTGCAGTTCAAAAACAACTTGAATTGAACGGTCCAAAAGGCAATTTCTAATCGATTGATACATCGTTGGCATATGTACGCAGTTCCAAAGAAAGAGCTTGGTGCCAAACTCTGTCAAATCCCTTCGAAATATCTTCTAATCGATAGGTAGATTTGTTCTTGGAGAGAGATGCCTTCAAACTACCAATGGACTTATTGCTTCGAAAACCGTACTACTGTACTCATAAGCTGACGGTTTATTGACGTTTCCATGTCCTTAGGGAGATAGGACGTGTAAGTGAAATTGATCTGTAGCTAGAGAAAACATTTAAACATGAAAAAAAAAATGACATGTGGACAACTTGAATTTTTTAAATAAGTTCGGAGAACTGCTAACTCAAGATGCGGTCATGAAAAGTATAACGTGCATACTCAATGAGTAATGTACCCTTGGGCAGCAGGGAAAGATTTCATCTATGACAATACAAACGTAACGTACAGAATGCGGGAGACAAACTGTCATACTATTCACAACCCTGCACTGCATGATGATAGCGGATTCATTTTTGTTTAAATGTCATTTTATTTTGTTGTTGACATTTGAACAAGTCAACAGAATCATTTGCTCAGCTAAATCGATCACGTTGCTGATACACCAAGCAGCACACGTTTGTGGCAATTGTGACAAAAAGGTCATGAGGACGGATGAGAACATTTTCAACCCCAATCGTCTTATGCAACTTCGGACTTCATCGGTTAGAAGTAATGAGCTTCGCATACCTAGATACAACACCACAGCAGATTTCTAGATCATGCAGCCAAAGCAATCACCAACTAAGTGCATAAATGAGCAGGAGCACTACAGCACTTGGTTATCTGTTGACACCTGGAAATGGGTCTAAAGTTGTAGTTCATTGAAAGGTTGCATTGTATCAATTTGAGCATTAGACAGAGATGAACTTGAGTCATGAATGTAACAATTTGTTTCCTAATAGGTGGTCCAAGCTGCAAATAACTTCCGGTGAAGATTTTGGACGATTCCTTGCTTAATCCTCTTTCTTTTTGTTATTAGGGTGCGTTAAATGGTTATGACTTCCGTTAAAGTAGAACTCGAGATGAAGAACGTACCGATGCACATTGAAATCTTTGTTAGTTGTAGTGATGAGGAAACACAGATCATTCCACATTCGTGTTGTATTGCAATGGACTACCGTGTTTTACCTTAAAAGTGATGGGCTACCGTTGAATGGTGCGCCGTTTGAAAGCTAACCAAGAATAGTTAATCGATCTAAGCAAACTAGTTTCTAGTCAATGACTAAGTTACCCTCCTCATGGCCCACTGATGAGTTAAACTAACTTTGTGAGGATATTCTCATCAAGAAGGAACTCGTCACCTAAAGTATGCATTCCTGGACAAACTGGTAGAGAGAGTAGTGAACTATCAATATTTTGGAAGATATTGTCAATAAAATATTGCCAGCTGAATCGGCAAAACAAAATCTGCGTTCGTGGAATGTTAACCAAAATATGTCGAAGCTATGCCAGCACCTTAAACAGCAGGCTGTTCCGAAAGTTACATAAGTAGATGCAGCACATGGTAAAAAAAAACCTTTACTATCGAAAAACATTTTAAGGATTCTTTAGCCCTTCTGCATCGGAGAACGGGCTAGAAACAATAGGTCCAGTCCAACCATCCAACAACGAAAGTGGCAAAAGAAAAACAGTTGACGTGGAGTCGCAGCAATTCTGGAAGACTTGGAGAGGCATTGAAGAAAATCCAAAGACTGACAATTTTCTGAAGCAGAGGTTGGACTCAAAGTTTCTAGGTCCTAAACCATTTGCTGTCATATGGAGAGGAATGGGCCACAAAGAAATACTTGGTGAAAAATCAAGACAGATCCCAAGATAGAGACAGCTGCACATATACTGTTGGCCAGCAAAAGCTTTGATATTTTCAGCTCCAAATCGAGGATTAGTCGAAATGTCTCGGAAAGTTTTTCAGAAAGGCTCTTCAGATTCTTTCAACTATAGAGGCACTTCGCTTTTGAATGTCTCAGGATTGAGGAGACCTTATTTCTGAAGGAGTTTTTGAACGGGGTTCCCTACAACGGACTCATAAACTAAGCATGGAATATTTTCTCGAAACCTTAGGACAAGAGAGAAAAGACTGACAAGGAAGAGTGTAATGTTTGCTGTAAGTACTCAAAGTCTGTGGTATAAGTACTTAATTTGGACTAGAATGCTCGGACTAGCTTGAAAGATAAACGAATTTCGATCGTAACAAATACATTAAGGAAGTGGAAGCGTCCACCCACCCAGATTCAAACCACATATGGAGGATCTTCCATTTCTTTGCTGAATCTGCGACTTAGAGTAGAAGGAAGCAAGGGGAAAACTTATATTGGCGAGCGAAGAAGTTAAGGAGTTTTTAAATGGATCTAAAGTTAGAAAGCTTTCGTGCCATTCTGTGAATCAGCGTTAGATTATGGAAGAATATTCATGACAGAAAAATGAATTTAATTGTATTAAAAAGTTGACAGTCTTTGGCAGATGGCTGATCGATTAAGGAGTTTGTGTATACTTTATACAAGAAAAGGTTAATTAATTAAATCAACTTCCTCATGTCATCATCAGCTCTTCAAACCATATGCCCATGCCCACCCTATTGCGAGTTGTATGTCTATGGAGTAGAGTTGACATCAATTTTTTCGCAGTTCATCGACTTTCTTGATATCGGAAGCGTGACTTGTGGAAGAGGGACAAAAAATGATCAAATGAGGTGGGCATCCGCATCCATTTTTGCACAAATTTTCATCGGGTTCTCCAAACTAATTCAACGGCTTAAAATAACATTGACTGCTCTGGAAAATTCCTCCTGTTCAAATCACATGCTACTAAGAATTACTTAAAGAAAAAATGGCATAACTCACCCAATATAACGCCCAGCAGGACCCCAGAAAGCGTTATCAACAGCATCATATTCTCATGCAACCACTTCTTGTACCCCGTCAACTCCAGTGGTGCCTCACTTCGTTCGGTTGTCTTCGGTGGTAGCTCAGTACCATTGACGGTAGTACCATGTGGTGGACCCATTTTAGCAAATAGATAATCTGAAAATTTTTCAGATTTTTCCATCGTTTGAAAAACGACGCTCAATCTCAATGATCTTGATTTACTAATTTTTGCTAAATATCTGTTACAACAGCGGTGATGTGTTTTTTTCAGGTTTTCCCTTCTCTCTTTCAATTGAAAAGTAAATTTGTAAAAAAAAAACGGTCTTCTCTGCTTCACATGAAGATTTTCAAAAAAAAAAATTAGGATATCTTGTCGAAAATAAATCGCCCTCAAACTTGCAGGATCAAGTACACATGTGTCGTTTCTTTTTTGTTTTTTAATTTCGACTATTACTAAAAATTTGTGTTTCCATTTTTGAATTTTTAGTTTTTTATTTCCCTATCTCTTGGGGGAGAGTAAATGGAATTTTTTTGTTTTTTGTTTTTTGTTGGGCAGATACTGGAATTTTTTATTTTATAGACATTCAAATTTCTTATTTATAAATATTTTGTTAATTGAATTTTTTTTTTCTTGAACGTTATATTACAAACGTTTTATTAGATTAAGGGTTACCGATGCGGTGATATCTTCTTCAACAAGACCCGCCCTTTAAGTTTTGTAGGTTCGTCTTGGACGTCTACGTTAAAGTGGTATTTAAGTAATGGCTCCGTTGTTGTGATTTTTTTAATAACTTTTTAAAACTTAAAAATGTCTATTCACAGTGTTTTTTTTTTATTTTTATAAATAGTCAGAGTTTGGTTTCTTTTTCTTTTTGTCTTCTTTTTACTTAGTTACTAAGGTTGTTTTTAAAAAATTATTGTTTAATGGTCCAAAATACAAGATTCTGGCAGTTTTACTGATTATGGTTTATTCTAAAGTCTATACATTTATTTAATTTCTACAACACTTGTATTAATATAAATTCGTTTTATAGATACTTATGTGTAAATGCTTATTTCTTTTGGTTAAGGTGGGTCCTTTATTTAAATTGTATTTTTATTTTTAACAAATAAATTAATTTTTCCGTATTTTATTCTTTTAAATTGAAAACTTTACGAAGCACTCGTTTTGAAAAATCGATTTTTGTCTAGTTTCTCTTTTTTTTTTTTGTCAAAAAAATCTGTGTCAGTTCGTTGGAGAAAAAAATGTATTCTCCGTCTTGCCAGGTGTCTTTAGGGGGTGATTTTTGAAATCCACTTAAACTGATAAATAGTTGTTTCGATATTCTTTTTCTGTTCGTTCACAACAATAGCCGGCTTTGTTATACAGCTTTTTAGCACAAAGAAAACTTTTTCTATTGTTAAGGAATTGGAATTATTATTATTTTTTTTTGTTCCTGCACTTTCTCAACTTATCTGTATAACTCCGTACAACCCGTTCAGAACAAGACTTCACTAGCGATTGAAAGCTTTGAGAGATGTAGAAGGCCTTTTATAGAAGTTTGGAGGATTTTGTTTGTGAAAACTACCCCTTACAGAGGGTAGAGCTTTTTGTAGGTATTGCATTTTGAGAATTTGCCAATAGGAGTAAGAGAGACTGGATGCAATTTTATGCGAAATTAATTATTATTATTTTTTTATTACATAAATCGCAGTTAATTTTCATTAAAATTTCATTTTAGCCCTCTTAAGCTTGAAAAATGAGGTATAAGTGGGCAAGAGTGCATTTTAATGTTTTTATGTGTTTTGGAGATTAGATTAGGTTTAAGTGGTTGCCAGTTAAATTTAGCACTTACTTAGTTATGACCTGAGCCTCAACAAACAAGCGTCTCCAGTCAGTTCATCAGCATACTTAGACCAATGATAGGTCTCCGTTGTGATACCACATGGATTGTGGAGAGATTCTTCTCACCTACTCGTTATGAGCTCATAAGAACGGGTTCTGAGATGGATCTGGCAATGGACAATGACTCAATCCTAACCCCACTGGAACTTAAAAAGTCCAGCATAACCACGAAATTTCTTAAACTCGCGAACGAGAGATGGATTTCATTTACGACATGCTGCACCTCAAGAACGCGCTGGACAGAACTAAATAATAGAAAAACAACTCAACAGAAGTCACAACCTGCTAGCGGCCCACCTTAAGAGAATGCGTGTGAGTACATCGGACCTATGCAGAGGATGTGGCGATGTAGACGCCGAGGAGGACACATTCCAGCTCTTTTACCAATGCGGAAGCCTTAGCAAAAACAGAAAGACAGCCCTAGGAGAACACTTTTTTAATGATCGGAGCGAACTTGGGTTGGTCAAGAGGGCCAATTGATCTTAATAATCCGCGTTCTATTTATTTTATGTAACCCCCACACCACACCGGGGAATACAATGGATCCTTAGAGATCCGAATGAGATTGTAAATAAGTGCAGCCACTTCTATAACCCAACCTAACCTACTCATTGAATCAATTGAAATTTCTGTTTATCAGATCGCATAGGTCGTTATAGTAGAAGGCTCCTAAGTGACGATTTCTTTTGCCAGAGAGGGACAGGTACAAAGAAGGTGGAGACTAGCTTCCTCCTTTTCTTTTACAAAAATTGTTTGAGAGTACGTCAAGTCTTTTTGCACGTTGATGACACCTTTTATAGTCCTGATATGCTATCCGTTGAGGAAAATCTGTAGAGCGTTTCAGATCCAAGTGTTGACTAAATTTTTTTTAGCTAGACACGTTGTACCATCTCCGTTAGGAACTGAGTTAGTTAAGAGAAAATGATACCAAGGATTGCTGATTGGCTTTTCGATAAGTTGTCGATGTCTACGGCGGATACTAATCCCGTGTTTCTGAAGCTAAAATAAGACTTCCTTCCTAATTCGCAAAATATGAGAGAAAAGAAGAGGCTGGCAAGAACGTTGGAGCAGAGAAACAAGGGGAAGATGGACTTGCAAGGGCAATCAGAGGGGGCGGAGGTACGGAGAGGTGAATTTCTACCTCACTCAATTCCTTACTGAACACGGGTTTTTCAACGATAAGCTGTACACAATGGGAAAATCAATCAAGAAAACGCTTGAATAAACATTCTTTGAATGCACCAGATGTCTTGCAGAGAGACGAAGACTAGAAACGGAAGAAGGCGGAATCACACCGGACAATATCGTTATGGTTATGCGCACGAGTGAGGAATATTGGAGCATTCATATACATTTAGGAAGTGCTAAGAGAACAAGAAAAATCCGTCAAGACCATAGAAGATTGGCACCCATAGAGACTAAGAAAAGCGGCACCACCTGCAGATGGAGAGGGTTTAATCGGAAGAAATTGTATACACTGGAGGATCTTGTTCCCCCCGGACGGTGCATGAAGCATTTCTTCTTCTAAAAAAATCCTGACTGGGTAATGCTGAAAATGTAGACAACTATGCACCATCGCTAGTCTTCAATATTATGAGTCGTGCAGTAGGAGTGAGGGCGAAGTAGAATCTTCTTGATACCCACTGTTCATGAAAAACATCTCTATGAATATCACAACGATAATTCTAAAAGAAGAAATGGAATTTATCTCGTCACCTGCCACGCGAATGCCCGGCCCGGTTAGTTTTTCACGAAGCTTAAAGACCCCCTAAGATTCATATTCTTATCTCGGTGGTTTCAAATCTGTCGAAAAACTGATCCCAACTTTTCCACGCGAGCAGTAACTTACCTTACAAGATACTCATCCAGCTAACCTAACCTAAGAAGGACTGTCGGCTCTGCTTCATAGAATACCTCCCCACTACTGACAGCATGCGTATCAAGCTGGAAAGTCCATTAAAACCTGATCCGTACCAGGTATGCTGAGAGGAATGTATGCACACCATGATGGTTAGATCCGTCATCACTTTATGAGGCAGTAGCCTGGGTAGGCAGTTTCAGACCAAGGACGGTAAAGAAGGCCCTTTCTCCTTCACATAGTGCTAAAAAAAAGTCTCAAAAGGGACTATGTTAAGAATTATAAGAGAAAGAATGATGGAACTGATCTACAAAATGCCTGAAGAAGATAAACTGACTTCACCAGGCCAACAAAGACACCTTCTACTGAGTGTCAGTTCGGGTAGAAGAGAGAGAAACCAATTTGTAAGCTGGGACATCATAGAACTCAAAAGAAACTAGGAAAGGAGAACCCACAAAACTAGGGCAAGATAAAAGGACTTCTCGCCTTCTTAAGTATCAATAAAAAATCGCGACGCATTTAAACAGGCTTTCTAATGAGTCATTGTGGCCCTTAGAACATCGCAGGAGATCGTGAGAAGAGAAGAAGTGATCCAGAGGAGAAAACATCTTACCTCCTTATGAAAAGTGGAACACTGATCTACAAAAGGAAGGCATACTCTTCCTCGAATTCGATTGGATTGTAGAAGGTGCTATAGTTGGAGAGTCTCATTGACTAACACAAGATTGGATGAACACAATAGATGTTTTAAAGTGAATCTACATCAGTATATATATAGTAAGGTTAGGTTAGGTTGTAGGGGTGGCTGCATTTATGTACAGCCTCATTCGGATCTCAATGGATCCATTGTATTCCCCGATGTGGTGTGGGATACCTAAAATAAATGGAATAGATTGTTAAATTTTTATAAGTTGGCCTCCCTGAACCATCCCGAGTTCTGAAGAAACTGTAAGATGGTTCTCGGTGGCTTGCTTGACAGTTCGCCCAGATCACTGAAGAAATGTTCTCCGAGGTTTATCTTTCTGTTTTTGCTAAAGCTAGGGCACTTGCATAGAAAGAGGAATGTGTCCTTCTCAGTGTTATTAATATACCTTTCATTTTGAAGAAGCTCAGTTGTTCCTAGAATCGAAATCCAACTGGAAAGCACACATTTTCATTTGTGGTATAAGATGGACGATCACTTTGTAAAATGGCGTTGTCTAATCAAAATGTCAATTCTTCACAATGACAGTTGTCCTTGTAAAATGAACGACTGACACTAAAATGACACTGTATAGCATAAAGTCGAATGTCAACACCGATTAATGTCAAAATGTCCAGGTTCGTCACGCGCTACCTTAGGGTATGTTTCCTGTCCATTAGCATTGGAATCGATAGATGGAGTTACAAGTCAATAAACTAATTTGGTTTCGGTATACACCAACCATGTAATTGGAAAAAAATTACTTGGAATCTGACCTCTAACTTTGAGTGGGCAGGCACTGCCTTCCTATTAACGATCATAAATCATATTTTTCATTTCATTTCCCAAGACATTTGCATTCATAAGCATGACCACTGAAAGTTTATTCTAGTAATCTGTGACGCAGTTAAAGCGTTAAATATTCAGGCGACAAGACAGAGAAAGACTCATAAAATGTGTATGTTGGTCGCGAGCAAATCGATTTGATTCGGTTTACCTTTCGAAATGATTCTCTATGCAGGAGTAGGGGTTGGTGTTTCCAGCTTCTTTTATGTTAACCCAACTCAACACCAACCAAGTGGGCGATGCAAAGAACACCGTAATTTGTTTTATCGATTTCTAATTTATTAGATTGCGCGTTTGTTTTTCTGTTATTTTTCTGTCATTCCATTTTCCATTTGACTTCAATGCATTCAATGGAAATGGGGCTTCCGTTCAAAGACGAGCAAAATAATTGAATAAGGGATTAAGTTTTATTTTTGTTTAAACTGATGTGCACCTCTTCAATGAAAAAGACTGGATTTGTCTACATATTGATGCTTAAATGCATGCTGACAAGGCAATACCTACAGCAGGGTGCAAGCAATAACGAGCGTATATACTTTAAGCTAAAGAGCATAATCCATATTGTGTCTAGATAAGTGGGGATTACTTTTACCTTAGGCATGGAGCACGAGGAAGCAAATGGATGCCTTATTTATCAAACTTAGTGTTTAGTGCTTAAGCAAATCTTCTTGATTCTAGCATCTTACAGGAGAATCCCTATTTAACAGAATTTTAAGTTTGAAAAAATAGCTTACCGACGATCTAGAGTGTAACAATGTTAGTTCACGCCAATTACATATTTGCGTCCGAAGACAAAATTAATTTTCAAAAAATCAACCGGATATGGGCGTTACTGGTGACGTACGTATCCAACGATTCGACTTGCAAAATTTCAAGAGTAAGTCGGTGGAAGTGTTTCTACTGAACTTTAAAGGGCGACGCAAAGGTCACTACATTACTCAGCAGTCTCAAGGTAAATGTATGTGGTCCAACTGCAGGGAGATGACGACTTCTTATATCGATCAAGCATGCCATTCTCCTGACTGCAAGAAATACAGCAAACAGATGGCAGCAGTACACAGACTTGGAGCTCTACGAGTAGCAAGTTCTTAAGTAGTTGCAGGAGTGACTTTCATCGATCTTGGCAAAAAGGAAGTTCGTCTGCGAGCATAAAGGTGAAATAGGAGAGGAAACGGCGACAGCAGAGGCGAAGGAGCTCACTAAGCAACAGTGGCAAGGATGATGGAGTTCTGAAACTGGTGGAATGTGCACAGTGAAACTGATTAGGGACAATACTACGCTACTACAACACTCAGTTTCTAACCGGACATTGAAACTTTATGGGAAGCCTTATCAGTAAGCGTCTGACACATCAGGTAGGTGTAACGACTTCCTGACCATGATGCGTTCTTCGCCTCTCTTAAAGGTGGAAATAGGGCGTTATTACTTATTTATTTGTTAGGTTTAAGGAAGCAGAGATTGGCAAGAGTGTAGCTTCTAATAAGTTGTCGTTGTCAGAAGTGATACCAGAGATAAGGTCCCTTGTTACCTCATTTAAGCTATCTACTTATCGTTCTGTCCAAATCGATGATGTTGGATGTCCCTTCTGTTGACAGCAAATACTTGACTTCTAAACTCATTTTAGCCGCATCTGCCAAGTGACAACTAGCTGAGTTCTGCCAACTGCCAACGATGCTACTATCATCGGCGTTAACAAGTTGTTGCACAGACTTCTGTTATTGGTTTGCCTAGGAAAAGACGATAGGGGACGATGCAAAATTGAGTCCATCACCATCAACTTTTCACCCGACATTGCCATACAGCACAAGCTTGTGGACGTACATATGTATTTATGTACAGCAGCGACTGACTGAAATGTCGGGACTAAGTGTTTCCGGGCAACAGAGCGCCATAGATGTCGAAATCAGGACGAGGCTTATGCCAAGGGCACTGACAACACATTGCTCGGGCTGTCGTCAACCATCTGCGATGTATACGATAAACTCTGGTTCAATCTCTATGTAAGCCTCATCAGCACATCGGAAGTGGTTATCAATGAGTGAGATTGACTGTCTACATTCAAGCTGTGTTCCGCTTATCGCCAGGCGCACACCACTCAGACGTAGTTCTATGCAGCACAGTAACCTATACTCTCGCAGCTTTTTTTTGGCATTCAATGTCTCGATGAGGTTGTTGCAGACCTTGATGGAGCAGCGAGCATTCTCCATCATCACCCTGTACAGAACGTGTTTAGGAGGGATGTCAAAACTAGAGAAAGCTCTGTCTTGCTCTTCTCTAAAAATGCTAACACAGGCGACCTTAAAATCAACAAAGAGATGGTGACTACCGATAGGTTTTCTCCGTCATAATGGGCCTATCACTGGTCTAAGTGTGATGGCAACAGCTAGTAGCCACTTCAAACTAGGTTCTTTCCAGGATCTGTCGAAGTTTAGTCGATTGTATACTTTCTAGTCGAGAACTGCACTAGAGCCAATCATTGTTGACAAAAGGTTTAAGCAGCTCAAGTAATATTGGCAGATAAGATCTTGTTCGTGATGCTGATGCCTCTGTAGTTAGAACAATTGAGTGGATTCTCCTCATCAGGCATACACTAGTCTGACCAAATCTTAGAAATAAGTTGGTTCATGCTCTCTACCAAGTCACCTCTAGTCGCTTCATTCATTCTTTCATGCTAGTTCATTGCTCTCTTCACTTTGGTTCCATCTGTTGGCTGGAGGTTTTAGCTATCGTCGTCTAGATTGAATGTTTAGTTCTGCCTAGCAGTAGATAGTTGGTCTTCAACATACAGTCTTCAGAAGTTGTTTTTCTATATTTTCAGTACTGACCTTGACTGTTTTCTATACAGGCACATGCTTTTAAACTTTTGATAAGGCCTCCATCACCATTCTTGGAGTAGAATCACTGAATCTCTTCCATTACACGCTCCTGGTGCTCTTTCTTTTTTCTTTTTTGAACAATCTGATGTTCTTCCAATCCCCTTTGCTTGTAGAGATAGGCAGCTTCGTCCTTCTTTGTAACGCCGCTGTATACTCCTCTTATTATGCTACTTGTGCTTGCTGACATTCTTCGTTTCACTAGGGTTGTCGGATGAAACTCAAAACAACAGTTGTGCGTTTATGATTTCATTTAAGCAGCGTTGTTACTGATTTTTGGCGATGAACCTTGGTTAGTCCTATGTTTTCGAAAGATTTCGGGATACGTGTTCAGCTAAGTTTCTAGCAGTGTCTTCCTATATTCATTCGTAGTACGTTTCAAGTCCTTAAGTGTACCTGTAATAGTTTTGCAAGCATTTCACGTGAAACTTTGAAAAAGCAAATATGTATATGGTGGAAGGCATCTTGGCTTATTGCTTTTGGGCTTCTAATAGTTGAGTTATGTTATATAGCCTATGTCCAAATAAAAATACCAAATTGTCTAACATTGCAAATTTCATCACAATCGGTTTAGTCATTCTCAAGTGTATCAAACACAAACAAATTCACATGACATCATACGCATTATTGTTGACCCCATTCAACTGATGACACGTACGTTTTTAGAATCCATGTTCAGAATATTTCTACAATGTGACCATGACATTGACTTGAAAGTTCATTTACACGTCCATCCTAGCGTCCAATACCATATTCAACTGCAATGAGTTCAAATGCATTCTCATCAATCACTTGAAGCGCCTAAATTGTATCTAAATAATTAAGACTTGTGTTCACTAATAGAACACAATTAAATATTTAAAGAGACCATAGAAATTAGAAAATATTCTAAAATATCCGATTGATGTACATGTGTACATCAGTCTTTCAAGTGTCCACGGGTTGTGCTTATTGTTTTTATTATTTTCTCCCGCCGATATGTACTAAATTAAGACAGATTGTGGCCAAAAACTTTGCCAAAATACAAATTGTTCGTCTTGAAATAGCTGCCAAAAGAATGTGGCGCAAATTATTCAATGTCAAAGTCTTGGGAAGTCGAAGAACTGCACATGCAGTTTTCTAAATTTAAAAAAACATCCAACAACTTACTTTTTCTTATTAAGACAATGTTACTATGTAGACCGAGACTCTCCCAATGGGATTACGGAAATTCTTAACTTATCGTCTGTGCACGGAAGAAAGCTTTTCAAAAAAGGACTCTTAAATGGTTTTTTTTGTTGTTATATAATCGAGTGGGTTTTCATTGTGCAACAGTGCTTTCTCATTGATGAAAAGAAAGCGAAAATTGAAGTGAAACCACACGGGGAATTATATGATACGTTCGGATGGAATAATCTCAAAAGTGGGGAACTAGGCACATGCATTTCCTTCCTGTTCCTCTGTACACACGAGTAAATAATTTGTTCACCAAATCTCAATCAACACTGAGACTGCTGCAATGTGCATCCCGTTCTGGTTGTGATTGGTGATTGACCTCTCTGAACCATCACGAGTTCAGATGGAATCTTTAGGATTTAGTTCGGTGGCTTGTTTGATAATTCGTCCAGACCATAGAAGAAGTGTTCTCTGAGAAGGTGGAATGTGTTCTCCTTTGCATAGGTCAGTTGTACTCCAATGCATTCTATTTAGTTGGGCCACCACCAGGTTGTGGCTTGTCAAACATAGTGCGACTTAAGTTCAGTACTTCTTCCTTTAGATACGGCACGTTGTGAGTGTACTCCATCTATCATTCGCAAGTTTAAGGAATTTCAAGGTGATACCGGACTTTTGAAGCAGAACTAGGTCATCGGCCATTATCTGGTTCATTTTGGATTTGTCTTCTCATTTCGATTGATGCCCTTGTTTCTTGGGATCCAAATAAGTTTGATGTTTTGGTTTGGAATAAGCGACTTGACAGCGTTTCACCATGTTGGATCTGATTAGTCTGCATGTGATGGTTGACTAGCTATGAAAATAGATGTCGATGCATGAGAAGAAGCTGCGAATGACCCAGAAAAAGAGACTCCACGTTGGACACATTAGCACTTTAGGAGGAGCCAAAAAAATACAAAAAGCAAAAGAGGAAGAGACTCTCCCCTATCTACTCGTCTTACATTGACGCCAACACCCAGTAGATCCAGTCGAATCCACCTTGGAATACCAGCCACCTATACGAAACGATGCTTGTGGTATGATGATGTTTGCAAAGAGGGGAGAGAAGATACAAATTTTAAGGCGTTGCAGCGTAAAACAAGAGCTGTGGAGGAAGAGCATCGATCATAAAGATAAGAGTCTCCTAGCTTCCAAGAAATTGAAGAGTCGTGCGATAGAAAGCTACTGGAAGGTGCTTCAAAGCCGGAATCCAAGCTCTTCAAAATAGTGAAGGTCACCATTTTCCATGTGTTTTAGCAGAACTTCCAACTGTTGCTGAATGAGCATAATGTTGAAGGAATGGAAGGACAAGAAGAGCCGTTAACTTCAGCCAACGAAGAAGTAATCCCCCCTTAGAAGAGGTTGACGCAGCTATCAAAAAGTTGAAGAACTACAAGATCGCTAGCTCTGATGGCTTATCTGCAAAGTTTTTCTTATACGGAAGTGTTGTGTTCTTAAAATCAAATCATCAACTACGTATGGGTGGACAAAAGAATGTCCGTTGACTAGAATATCAGCTCCATATGTCTCATCTACCAGAAAGGCGATTCTATGTCTAGCACCAACTATCGAGGCATATCCGGGCTAAATGTCGCATATAAAATCCTATTTAATGTTCTGTGTGAAACCTTCCTGTAACACACTAATCTGTAGGAACCAGGTTTGGTGGTATCAAGCCCGGCAGATCAAAGATAGACCAAATCTTTACACTAGAGCAAATCTTGGAAAAGACCAATGGATTTCAAGTCGAGACTCACCATATTTTTATTGACTTCAACGCCGCATATGATAGCATTTATCATCTTGAGCTCTACAGGGCAATGGCTTAACTCGGGATCCTGGTATGCGCTGTCATTTCTTTAATCCCGTGCTAGAGCAGATAGTGCGCAGGGCAGCTGTAATCATGGAAAGCACTTTCTTCAACAAATCCGTCTGGTGGGATGGTTAGGTTAGGTTTAGTGGCCACCAGTTTTTGCCAGCCAGCATACTTAGAATAGTGATATGTCGATTGTGATACCACATGGATCTGGTGGGATACGCAGATGACAATAGGTCACTCTCAGCGTGCCGTCATAGAAAGCGAAACGGTTTCCAACTCTGTGAGTTGTATCAATATGCGGATGTAGTCCGATAAGCCAAATACTTCGACTACACTGGCTGAGCTTGGATCTTCGAATTACAAGTACCAGGTTCAAAACGACGAGAAAGACCAAACCTCCGTTTTAAGAACCAGTCTTTCGCGAATGCCAATCTGAAGAACTAGAAACAGCGTGCCCAGGATTTAAGAGAATGGAAGGCTGCAGTTCCACATACAGAGGCCCTCTATGGGTCGGAAGCTCGTTATGTAAGTAAGTATTTTTGTTGGTCTGGTACGAAGGCATACCTCCTTCACATCACTTGACCTAGAACCTCCTCAATACTCCTCAGTTTCGTCCTTCTAACTTGAAACAAGAAGCAGTATACTCCACCCTCTAGCTCTAACCTTCATTCCAAATATGACCTTCAACCTTGATAAACAAGAAATTGTTCAACAAATACTTTATGAACAAGGTTGGCGTTATTATTTTCCAATTAATTTAAGAAAACATCGAAAACAAACAGACACAAGTAGTGGTGACCTTATCTCCCAGATCCACTGACTGAAGCGTAATTCAATGATATTTCCATTTATTCACGGATTGTCATCATAAAAAACAAACCAATCCTATTGATTGAAGCTCTCTACGCGCGTTATCCTTACAATAAAAGAAAACCAAGCCACATGTTGATTTATTAATGCTTCTTCAACGGAATTCAAAACAATAAATAGAAAAAAAAAAATAAATCATAAAAGTAAACATAAACATGCATCATCATCATTAGGGTGAGTATCTTACACCCCCAATTGTCGGTCTACACCTCAATGATACTCTTTTCAATTTCATGGAGGGTGCTCAGTTCATGCTAATGCATACTCATACTTAGATTAAATTTATTTTATAAATTAAGACATGTGTATGCTAGTAGTACTGTTTGCCCCTTCTAATTTCAATTGTTGCACTTACATATGAACATATGAGTGCAAGCGGAAGTACTTACATATTGTGAACCTAATTTATAGAAAATTTAACATAGACATGCGATGTTTACACGAGATTTAGTGAATTGGGCGCACAGATGTTTCATTCAATATGCAGTTTGAATCGTTAACAAGGCCATTGTCAAGGACACGATTGTAAACAGCTGAAAACTCATTTCAAAAATTTTGAAGAACGTTTTTTTTTTTTTTTTCATGTTTTGTACTCTTTGCATGTAACAAGGATTATCTGCTTTTAATTAAAAGACTTTACAGGGTATACAAGCATTCAAAAGTTAAGCACGTTTTTACTGCACCATAAATCCAAGATTTCAACTGTCAGTTTGGGAACTCTTACTGAGGTGTTGTCATTATTTTTTATTTGAGATTTGTTGTCACGGGATTATCGCTTGTTGGTGGAGCCCCAGGACCATCCCGGACCATCATAAGTAAGAAATATTCAAATTAAAAGTGACATTGGAAGATTGTTGTTGAAAAGCATCGGATGCGTCTGTTTTGGACACGTTTTCTTGTTTTCTTGTGGCCCGATCCCATAAGAAGTTAATCAAATCAAATGTCCCATTGACAATGATATTCTTGCTGTCAGTTCCCTACACAAGATCAATCTACTCACTGCGCACCTTGCAGCTAGCTTAATTCCTCCAGATTGTGCTGTGTCTCTGTCTGTACTCGTCGAGATCATCGAATTCTTCATGGGACAAAACCACTTTCGAACTCGTACAGTTGCAGAAGCACTTGGAGTTGATTACAAAATAACCATCTCTTGGTAAAGTGATCTCCAAAAAGAAAGTTCATTGACAACAAAGTCTATCGACCAAAGCAGCAATATCCTTTGCGCGTCTCAAACAACACTTCAACAGGAAGCAAGATGCACGAATTCACTCAAACGCATTGAAAACATGTTACGTATACGCAACAGTGAACCCACCCACATAAACACACTTGTTTCCGTGATGGTTTTTGGGTTTTCAGTTTCAACTTCAAAGTCCTTGTTATTGCGTGCCGAAGTCGCCCAGGAACTCACACCAAACACAATCAGTCACACACGCCACTGCCAGGAAGGTAAGGATAAACTGATGAGCATTTGACCACGGAATCAGAATACATTTCTTCAGTGTTCAAGCGAGTCTATGGGCTACCGAAACTGACTGAAGGTAACTGCCTCCTATTTCCTCTGCAAATGTCCGGCACTAGCAAGAGCCAGACTGCATGCACTAAACCAACCATTCTTTGACGACCTAAATGACATCTCGGGTAAAGGAATAAAAGACTTAATCCGCTTTCTTAACTCCACAGGATGATCTTTGTAACAGATTCAAGCTGTAGACTCTGCCTTGAGAGTGAGGAGACTTCTCTACACATTTTGATGGAATGCCCAGCTCTCTTTCAACTCAGAAAGAGAATCCTCAGGGGGAAAGTTGTCCTTGCGGAACAGCTTGCTGCCATCCACCCAGAGAAAGTCCTTAGCTTCCTGACATCTTCTGGAGTGAAACAATTTATCTAGTAACGCTAGGGAAGGTATAATAGGATTCGTTAGGAACCGCAGTGCCAAGGGCTGTGAACTACCATCTCGAACACTATAATAATAACCTAACCTATGTATCACTTGAAGATGCCAATCTTGCCTATGTCTTGTTGGATTTCATGACAAATTTCCAAAATTTTGAAAAACAAATGTGTCAGAGATCTACATTTAATGTTCACATCGATGGTTAGTGTCATCGAAAAGGAGGATGATTCATAAAGGAAGTGTAATTGGGAAAAGGTGTACTAAAGAGTTCATAATTCCTATAAGCTCTATTTGGCCCTAAACAGAAATGTCGTCACATCCCTGATTTTTAACAATGGAGCCCAAAAGGAAACGTTTCAAATTGAAAAAAAATATTTATGTGTGTAGTTCTCAAACTTCTTTTAAATTCAAAACACATCACCGCTGTAAAACAAAAAAATTCAATAAATTAAAAAAATAACCGTCCAATACTCACTTAATAGCAACAGCTTAACTATAATTTATTTCCGACCGCGTAATTTAAAAAAAAAAACAAAAAAAACTAACGATGATTAAATATTTTTTGAAACCGCAACAAAACTTATTTGACAGGTAACTCTCGTATTAAACAACATCCAAAGCGATAAATTAATAGAAAAAAACAAAAAAAAAATTAAATCATCTTTCACAATAATTTTGTACAAGATTTTCACCACTTCACCACTAAATTAAAAAAGTTAATAAATTCGAAAATTTTCTCAACATTTTATGATCCAAGTGCATTAACAATTTAACTATTATCTCTGAAGTACCCGTTGTTGTAAATTATATTTTTTACTTTTTATTTAAAAAAAAAATATATTTATATAGCAACTCTGAAAATATACAAAAAAAAATTGTATTAACATCACTGTGACTAAATAAATTTAAAAGAATTTTAACTTCAAATACTAAAAATCGTAAGCACTCTTTGCCGTGAACCGTGTCCAAATCCAATTGAATGCCTAAATGGCGAGACCTTCTGATCAAACTTTTCACTTTTCACAACCGATTTACCCATCAACGGCTCTCGGAAGTATAATAAATTTTAATCAGATTAAAAAAAAAAAAATACAATTTCACAAGGAAAAACTATAAAATACAAAAAAAGAAAGAAATGTCCACGTAATCAGTTCAAAAAAATATGTTCTTCGGCTGAGTGACAATAAACAACGTCATACGGTTCTTACGTGAGGTCGTTGTATAAAAATTTAAGCACTATCCATTCTTTTTTTTTTGTTACAATTTTTAGCCTTTACGTCAATCAACCTTTTACACAACACGTTATAAATAGTTGCCGAAGGGGGTTGTAAAAAAAAATTGATTTAAAGAAAAAAACGGATGTGATTTAAAATTTTGTTTAATTTTTCAAATTTTAAACTTAAGTAAACCCTTACTAGCTGTAACCGCAACCGTAAAGTAAATCGAAATGATAGCAATCCGTACGCTGGCTCAAGTTCACTTAGAATGAGGAAAGCTTTGTTAGTCTTCACTTACACGCTTGATTCTTGTGTAGTGTGCCGTCCGTCCATGGTGTTGTTTATTTCAGTTCTATTTATTTATTTATTTATTTTCTTTTGGGTTTTTTTTCGTTTTTGTACTTGTTACGTGATGTAGTTTCGCTTAAGCTTATTAATGACGCTAAAAAATTATTTGCACAAGATTTACAAAGGGTTGTTGCACACATATGTACTCTGTGTAAGCCTCATCATCATCATCGTTGTTGTTGTCTGTAGTCGTCAATAGACGGAAACAGAAAGATATGTTCAAAACAAATACGGTTTAGATAAGAAAACATAAATAAATACAAATATTTTCTATAAGCAGTATGAATACATGTTTAAATATAAAACAAACAAACTTTGTGGGGTGTAAAATTTTGACATTGCTAGGCTTGATTGATCGACCACGGGGGATTGTGCTCAGAGGAGATCTTTGAAGATTTGCATCGTGTTGCTGTTGTTGGTGCGCCAAAAATTGTTGCTCGAGTGTTACCTCTACGTGAGCGGGTTTTCTTTTGTGGGAATTTTCCATTAGTATCTACAAATATCCTATAAACGTGATGCATTTTGTATCTGTTGCAAATTAGATCTATTAAAAGCGAAATAAGTTTTGAGAACTATTTTTGGAGGGGTGTGAGGGAGGCGAATCCGCTAAAGAGCTGCGACATATATATATTTTTTTCATTTAAATTTTATGTGTTACATTTTTATGTATTTATAAATAAATATTTCTTGGCAGATTAATAAGAATGAATATAACAAACTGTATTTTTAAAATTAAGGGCAGAAAAGGAAAATATGTTTTTTTTTCATTTCATGTTTAATGCTGTTAAGAGAGAGCTCCACGATGGAATTGCTAATGGTGGTTATAATTCTAGTCAGGCTAAACTAATTGGTGAATACTTTAAACAACTTTTTGACGTCTTTGAAGCTCTCGATCAGTTTATTCCGCTCTTAGGAGATCTAACGCTCCAGTTCGGCGTATCAACTGGCCAATCACGTATCAAATATCCGTGGAACTAACAACAAGCCTCATTTAGGTAAACAAGTTGCTGTTAATGATCCTTGCAAACGAAATTACGACAACGGCCCTTAAGTCTTTAACAGACCACTTGCTCTGGAAAGGTCTCACATTGCTATAATTCAGATACAATTATCAAGGAAGTGCAATGGAATCAGTCGGACGATCCATACATATATAAGGACAAGAAGTTTCAGGCCTCTGCTTTGAGAAAGAGAGGAATAGAACGACTCCATCATAATTTGTTTCTATGAGCTCCTTGACAAAATATATGAGGAGTGTCTTAGATAAAAAAATTAACAAATATTTGGCCTAGAGCTTGATATGGGTGCCGGGGCACAGAGACGTTCCAGGCAACTTCATGGCAGACGAACTCGCTAGAAAGAGCACAACTCTGATTTGGCCAATGCTGGTTCTCAAACATTCCCACTGTCTCATCAGACGGAATAGATTGCTAATAAGCACCTTAGTGCTTATTACGGCACACTGCACCATCGGCAAGCATGCCTTTAGGCTGGGCCTCCTTTACAACGACTTCAGCTGCATGGATGAGGAAGAGAAGTAGACAATCCTACATCTTCTCTGTACATACCCGGCCCTTTCAGCTCGGAGAAGAGCATACTTAGGAGCCAGCTTCTTCAACAACCTTAGTGAACTAGCTGACATCAGCATAGGTAGTCTCTAGCGCTTCATAGTAAGCTCCGGCTGGTTCTGCGGGTAGTATTTCTGGCGAAATACAGATTCTGGTGGCAACACCAGCAGAATGGCAGCCTGCCACTCCAACCTAACCTAACCTGGCCTAGAGCCTAACTTCCAAAAACCGTTCGTGTTGTGTGCCTGCTTCATTTTTTCACACGAACGGAATGCACCTTTTGCTGACTCCAATCGACCGACTTCCAAATATGACATCTTTGGTGAAATTCTTGCCAAGCATAGGTAAAAACATCTAAAAACAGAATCAGGCTTATCGACTTTGCTGTGAGGCGAAACGTCTCTATTGGGAGCATATGGTTTTCCATCCCAATATTCACAAAGTGGACTTGGCAATCTCCTGATTATGAACATCATGCAATCGAAGTAAGGTACGGCTCTGTATGTTCAAGTCTTCAACATCGACGGCGAAGAATCCCGACAAGCACATCCAGCAAAACAAGAACCATATAAAGCTGGGCTGCAAATGGCAAGAAAATACTCGCAAGATCAACGGGTAGAAGAGACGTTAAGAACATAAGCTTCTCAAGAAGAAGATAAAAGACCAGGAAAAGCGCGCCGTTGAAGATAACGAGAGATGGTAGACCAGAAACAATGTACGGAAGTTTTACGGCTAACGACGGTCGATTAATCCAAAAGAAGAAAGTAGGAGATAGTCCTGCAACGCAAAAAGGGAGTATACGCAGTCTGCAAGCTCAAGGAAATCGAAGAGTTGCGCATCAGGAACAACGGTGGTGATGCTTTGATAGGGTAGGCAGGCAGGTAGTCACTTGTGTACTTGTGTTGCTGGTAGGACTTACCAGACATATCTACCTATACCTACCTACCTACATATCAACCAAGTATGGGTGAATGAAAGTATAAACGATAGAATATCAGCTCCATATGCCAAATTTACAGGAAAGTCGATCTTATATCCTGCACCAACTATCGAGGTATAACCCTGCTAAATGTCGCATATGAAATCTTATCCAACGTACTGTGTGAACATCTGAAGCTCACCTACAGCACACTTATCGGCATGTTCAATATGGCTTCCTGCTCGGCAGATCGATGATAGACCAAGACTTCCCACTAAGGTAAATCCTGGAAAAGAGCAACGAAGTTCAAGTTGAGACTCACCACTTGACACCCTAGTTGAGTTTGAATGAAGACTAATCCAAGCAACCCACTGGAGTTCAAAATTTCTAACGTAGAAGACGCAATGTCAGCTCTGCCTTATAGTAACAAATACTGGACGATAAGAGCAGACACAACTGTCTATGCTTTGAGCAATATCAAAATATGACCATAACACTTCGACTCAGCCACTTTGAGCGAATAGACGTTCTCCAGTTAAGGCCCAATTTACACACAACTGACGTATGGTGCTGGTGTGAAACTACAAACGTGGCAATTCACACAGGCATGGGACGGTGAAGAAACATTTGTCAGTTCTCCCATAATTTGCACTAAGACGAGCGGAACAAATGATGCAATAAAGACACTTCATATGGCACGCCACTCGTGTACGACAGTCGAGACACCGATATGACGTGGCGGTGGTACGAGTCACCATGAACTGAACTGAACTGCCCACGTCAAGCCATCTTTGTCCAATAAGAAAACATGCAGGTGGCACATGTCTGCATCAACGCCTGTATCACGTCAGCATCATATGCCACTTGTGTGTGGATTGGGCCTAAGAAGATCTTCGGATCACATCCCCTGAGTGAGGAAGACAGAACTTTCGTTTTAAGGAAGATGCCAGAGAACTTGGTCTGGAGAAATCGAAACAGCGTGCGAAGAAGATGGAAGGTGGCAGTGTTTTTTAGGCAGAGACCCACCAAGGGTTGGAAGTAAGTCAAGTGAAGTGAAATACAGTTTGAAGTTGTCCTCTGAGAAGAGATACACTTACATATACCAAAAGAAGGTCCATTGTGATAAAAGAAGAATATAAGTTTTACTTGACAGTTTTCTGACAGTTCATCTAGTGGGCATTGCCAGATCTACATATACAAAATCACATATCCACTTGTCATTTCAGAAGGTTTTGTGGAGTGTGATCAACTTTTGAAAGCAGTAGGTCTGGCATTTAAATTATTCAATGTGATTCCTCCCAAAGCCTTCAAAGTAAAACTAATAAGTAAGCAAACTATTAAAAGAAATAAAAAATCTTAAAATAAAAACAAATTACACTCCAAGTGCTAACAAATTGCCAGGAAATTGTAAAAGCGCACATTTTTAAAGGTTAACATCATAACTTGTCGACGTGTCATTTTGAATTTGTTAAATTTAATTTTGTTGTATCTATTCCTGGACGACCTGATGTCGATGCATAGAGACTGCCCGTGCCAGTGCACAAGTCTTAAGAGCCATTTATTAAGTTTATTCTTAAAACGTTTGATAAACAATTTCACCTGTACCGCTATTTTGCACATGCTTTCGGGGTTTGTCATGTACATAATAATAATTTAAATTTGGCAAACATCAAAGGGGTGTGTGACTGATCGCTTGAGTGAATTTATCTTCGAATCTTGGTATCGGATTGTCGCACTTCTACGTTTCGTGAGATATATTCTGGCAAAATTGACAAATTTAATTTTTCTAAATTATTAATATTTTTTGTTTAAAAAAAATATTGGTTCGATGCCATGTCCATTTCAGGTTAAGTGCGATTCATTTTGATTTAAGAAAAATTGAAAAGATTAAGGAAGTGATGAAAAGCTGTCGTTAAGTATGGAAACATGGCGTTTGCGTTGTTGATTTCGATAACTTGCAAATGATTTGTCAGCAATCTTCCACACATTTTATCGTTTGGACTAAAACACTTAGGTTGTCTTTGTACAAATCACAAGGGCTTCTAGAGTTTGCCTACATACTGTACACAAGGCGAGAAGTCAATGTTGTTTTCATCCCCAAGAAGTTCAGTCACACCACTCTGAGAGATTTTAGACCCGCAAGTCTCACGTCACTCTGGAAAAATAAATTAACATCCACATTACCTTCAATTAAACCAAACGGACATCTCGCCAACATAACACAGTAAGGGCCGATCGATAGAGACAGTCCTGCATGAGGTAATAAGGGGACAAAAACTTCATTAAGAATATATCCTTGCAGCTTTCCTAGATATTGATGGAGTCCTTTCGATTGGCTTTAGAATACCCTGCATTCTCAGACTGGGTGGAATGTATATTGAACTCAAGACACATCAGCGCAGAGCTGGATAGTCACAAAAGACATACCCTGGTTTTCCTGGTGTGTACTATAACCACTTGATGTCGCAAAGGACATTTAAAAAAAAAAAACTAGGGCGTTGTGGAACTCATGACCGTGATTTACTCGTAGTTGTGCATTTTTACTTACCATTTTGGAACTGTGTACTACAATCCAAATTTACTGATAAACTGGCCAAAGAAATGCAGTCTCAACGAAGACTTTCAAAAAATAAGACAAGTTGTTCGCTGCCATCTACTGGATGTACACGGCCATCAATTGGTCGATTCTAACTAATGGGCAGCTATAGAAAAATCCATAAACCTGTAAAAACATACTCACATGCATCCACACAACCAGCGCCATAAGATCACCCCCGACAGCAAATTTCGAAACGATACTCTCACTCATTACCCTCGACCTATGCACTTAAGAAATAGAAGCAAAGAGCGCCCTATGACTGCAAACATCCAACTTCTTGAAGAAGGGCTAATGAGGAAACAAAAACTGATTACTTAACGCTATACCCTGACTTAGATCTAAACTTTCAAACGGTCTTTTCATCAAGAAAAAGTTGGGATGAAGAAAGGCGCATTAAACCCGACAATAATCGTACATCAATTTTCACAGACGGCTTAAAAATGGATGATGGGATAGGCTTCGGAATTTACTTAGAGGAACCCGTCATTTCCGGTCCGCGAAACTTTTAAACCACGTCAGTGAGTCTCGAACTATCCTCTGTAACAATTCCGAGAAAAAACTTTGACATAAACATCGCCGTCAAACTAAAGACTTGAACTGTCAACCATGGCCCCGAAGGCCACTCCCAAATTTAATTAGTTAACAAACTAATCCCTTTCACTTCCTCACAGGTGCACACATGTAGCATTGCACAATGAGGAACACAATGGATTCATACAAATCCACAGCCTCTTAACTTGCCTAACCTAAAGCCTTATCTAAAGCTCTGAAGCAGGGTCTCTGTCGATGGGTAGTGATTATATTCTTGGTCCTCTCAAGCGTAAGATATTCAGTCCGATCAGCGTTGAGACGAACGACGAACTAAATGAATCTTACGGATACATTCACCAAGTAAAAAACAGCGTATTGGTCGCTGGAGATGGCTACAAGATGTTAAACGAATGGACACTTATGCTTCGGGTAGCAGAGGCTTCTTATCTTAACCTGAAGGACAAAGCGGTGGAGCGTAGAAGGTAAAACTAGAATAAGACCTAAATCAACTTGTAGTGTGCAGCTAGAGGCAATTAACTTATACCGTGCTAACTAGAAAGGCTCATTGGTTGAGGCCTATTTATATGAGCAAGTCAATAAGTTCTTTGAAAGAGACAGTCTGCTTCCAGAACATTCTCTATCGATGACGGTAGTTAAATCCTGAAGAACAAACGTTACATGTTCCAATTTGGGTGTTCTGATATAGCGCACTGTATCTTCTGTCAAACATGACGACAGGACTCATCGAATTCATCAGTGAACAGTGCATTATGTGGGTTGTCAAGGAAGGTAGGTAGGTAGAAGTGGCTGTCTGGTAAGGTAGCGCGTTTGCGCCGTTTTGATACCACGACTCACATGATCTGAGTGTCGGTGGGTGTTATAAGGTGTAGTTTTTCAAGTCCATCCTGTGGAGTTGGATCAGAGATCTCTGATAATTCCTTAAAGAAGGGCTTGCCAAGTGTGCGGTTTTCGGCTCTGGCTAATGCCGGGCAATCACAAAGAAAGTGGAATAGCGTTTCCTTTTCATGTGAGTTGTCGCAATTACGGCAGTGAGGGTTGAACGGAATGCCTAGCTTGGCAGCGTGTGGACCAATTGGCCAGTGGCCCGTGATAATTGCAGTGATTCTTGCTGTATCGGTTCGGGTTCTATGGATTAAGTCATTCGTCCTGTTTTTATTATAGACAGGGCCATATCTGTCTAGAAATGGCACAGGTTTCTAGACTTTCCGCCTAGAGTTGGCAATGGAGGGGAAGTGTTGGAAAGTCTTACTCTTCATGAGTCCCATCGGGGAGCAGGCTGACTCCGCAAGAGAGGCATCAAGGGTAGAACCACATCTGGCTAGCTCGTCGGCTCTCTCATTCCCGTAAGCGTTAGCCTGCGTAAGAATTTCCTTACATTGCTCCACTAATTTGGAGGATGGAGTGAGAGAATGGAGCGCTTTGATTGCAGCCTGGCTGTCAATGTTTATGGTAGAAGGACTAAGGCTAAGTATCTTGCAGGCCTCTCTAATCGCTAGTACCTCCGCTTGGAAAATACACGAGGAGTCTGGAAAGCGGGACGATTTGGATGCATTCAGTTCCGCTGAGAAGCCGTTGGTGAAGATCGATACTCGGTACTTCGATAGGGGTGAGCTATTGTCCCATTTCGTTTTATCCGGAAGAGGACTTGGATATTATTATTGAATTTGAGTTCAGACATCGTCAGTTATGGTCGAGGACAGGCCCTGGGCAGCAGATCGTGTGGGTTGTCAAAATCTAAACCTTAGAACACCAAACCTGAGGACAATCACAAACAAGATAAATAGTCATTCCATGGTTTAAAAGAAAACCTGTCTGTATGTACGCGAAAATCTAAGGAACTACTGAAAGGATTTCAACGCAATCTTTACTAAGTTTCAGCTACTTTTTACGGAAGATTTAGATCTTTAAAAATGTAGACTGCCGCACAGCAAATCGGTTTAAGTTTGCCAAATATTTTGCCTTATAATGTTAAACGCCTTGAATTTCCACTAAAAGTCTTCTGAAATATGACATTTATGACACACTAGCCTTTACACGCGCCTTCGCCCACCTATAATTTGCGAAGATACACTTTAATAATCAAAAGTAGCCTATACTGAGACCCGAGATACAGCCACTCTGTTCGCAAAATTTGAAGTTGATTGGTTCCATAGTTTTCATGTTACAGAGAAACAAACAAACAAACGGACAACGTTGCACTTTTATAATATTAGTAGGATGACAAGGGTCATCATCTTAAGTTTTGACGGAGCTTGGATTGACCTGTTACGGGGATTCTTCTACATTTGCATTAGAACGCGGACAGAAGCCAAGCGGGGTTACTTGTGAGCACTAAGAACACCATAAAAGAAGACCACCTCAACGCATATTCGAACCACTTAGTCCGCACAAAAAGTTTCAATAAAATCCAAACCGAATAAATAAACACATATTTTGAATATAAAGTCGCGAAATAATACACACAAAACAATTTCAAAAAAAAAAAAAAAACATCTCAACCGAAAGTTTTTCTATATTTGATTCGTTATTATTTAATTCGTTTCAAAAATATTATTTCGGTCACCTTACGCGTTCAAGTGCAGATTTGCAATTAATTCTGACCACGATGGACGGTGAATGATTCGCAAATGAGATGTTTAAACTAAAAATAAACTTTTACGATGAATAATTGTAATAAAACATTTAAAAGGAATCTAATGATGGAGGCGAATTAGTTTTTAACAAAATATTTAAGGAATGCCTAGCATTTTTGTAACCCAATGTGGGCATATGAACGAATGGAAATTTTTTAAGAAAAAATTGAAGAAGATGATTGAGCCAGAAAGTCCTTAAACGCCTTAGAGATTCAAGTCTTAAATATTTCATTGAAACACTACTACAGAATACTGGTTCGGTGGACGGAATTTGATAGAAACGTACACATTTTGAAAAGGATTCAAAGGCTTTCATGCATCAGCGTAACATTTGCGCTAAAGACAACTCAGCCTCAGCTGCATTAGAGGCAACGCTTCAGTTGCCATCTTTACTAAGCTAATCGTTGCCACGGCAGCAGACTAAGACTTAACAATTGATTAACGAATAGTTGCCCTTATTTTCGGACTCCAAAGTACAAGTCTTTATCTAGTTAGACAGACTAGCCCAGAATCCTTTTGTTGCAACAATAGGTTGTCACAAGTCTTCAATAGAGATCCGTACTGGTGAGTCCAAGGCATGGATGCGGGGGTCTTTCCTGCATCACCTGAGATAGGCTACCGAACCACGTTCGATGTATACAGTAGAAAGCAGCTCTATAAGTACAGCAAAGTGAATGAGCTGCCAAAAGAAGGAACTGGTCGGAACTTCATTAAATCGAATTCCACTCCCAGCAGATTTGACTAACGCTGTCCAGAATTGAAGAAAAATAAAAGGGAACCACATAAACAGAAAGCACACGATTCATAATTGGAACATTCACAGGACACAATCTTATAGGAAAACTTGTTAGACACATGGATGTACCCTCCAATGACTTCTGTAGAAGCTGCTATCCTCGCTAAGAAGGAAAAATCCGCAGGAGATTACTTGATACTCTTTCCTTGTTGCCGTTGTCGTCTGTCGTCTTTTTCCTGCTTTTCGGTAATGGCTGGTAAACTACGGTGGCCCCCGCTACCTATTTGGTGATGTCGGGATACTGATTCCATAGATTGTTGACATTTGTGGCTGTTGAATAACGTCCTCTATTCTCTGGTTACTCCAGTCATGCTAAGGTTTCCAACGTCTTCTGGTCCGTTCGCAGCTTCTTCTCGTTGGATAGTCGAGATCTGAATTTGACTACAACAAGAGAGTTGTCAGAGTCGACGTTTGCGGTACACGTAGTTCGGCATGTTGCCTTGACCGTAGGACCTAATAGACATCACAGTCACATCACAGTGCTAATGGATCGGTCATAGCGAACCACGCATTTTTTTCTGTAAAGTATGCAATGCAATGGAATCCATTCACCCAAGCAGGCAGAAGAGTAGGTCGCCCTTAGCAAACGTGTGCCAGAAAAGTTAAGTGGGAATCAAAGTCACTTGGGTTGAGCTGGAGTAAGCCGAAGTGTAGTGCAGAGCTCCACAATAGATGGCGCATGACGGTTTATAGCAAATATTGGCCTAGCTTGCACAACTATTTGAGGCCGTGATCAAGCCGAGATATAGAAGAAATAAGTTTCAAAATCACTGCACTAACGCTAGCGCTGTGTGAATAGCATCATAAGGGTATTCATAACCCCTTTAGCGCTAGTGAATTATAAAAAAAAAAAAAAAACAACGGCCCTTCAATAAATGACATTTAATCTCTTAGGTTAGTCCACCAATTAAGATGATCTAGACAAGTTTTAGGTGTAATCTCCAATGCTGCCAAACTTGTCTTTCCTGTAGTACACACTAGATGGCGCATTACACACATGGCAATTTCTGTGAAGCTGCTTTGTAATCCAACTCTGACATAGTACAGATGACAGAGCTTCAAAATCTTTATGAATCCAAGGCGCCTAGATCCAATTTTCAAAGACCCGTACATCTCCCTCGCATTAGCCTTATCAGAAAACTCTTTTCATTTGCATAATGCCTATCGTGCCGTATAATTTTAAACAACCGCACATGGATGTGCAATCTCACTTCATTTGAAATCTGATGATCATTATGGTAATGAGACGAGACTTCAGATAGATATCATAGCTAACCGCCCAAGTACCGGGTATCTCCCTACACTAATGTTCCATGTAATAGGGCAGTTTACACATCTATCTATCCAACCAATTGAGTTTCGCATTGTGATGGTGTAATCTCGCGCCAGATGGAGGTCAATCATGACTAGAGATAATTTATTCAAAATCACATGCCTTGTGCTTTGTTTACTGTTCTCAGAAATTCATCTCGATTCTTGGCGATGTGGGCTTCCATGTTAAATATTCGTCCATTAGATGGAATTTTTGTCTTAAGATCAATAGAAAGGGTTTCTCTTTTAGCTAACTTCCCCCAAATAGATTTGTCCTTGGATTCAGACATCATACGGGTCATCCTCCATCTCTGCATCAAAAGAATTCAAAACGAGCAAGTTCTACTCAATTAATAATTTATTCTGTTAACAATGTGTGCACATGTAACAGTACGGGGAGATTCACAGAATTCGGATACATTATCAAGCACGAGTGACACAACGATACTCAACCTGATGCACGAAGTGTGTCACCTACTTATGTCGTCCTTAAATAAAACGTGACGCGTGTCGAACAGTAGTTAATTCTTAAACTTTGTTTGTGCACACAACGAACTGTATTACGTTTCGACTCTTAAGAGGAATGTTGTGCCTTAAGCTGATTGTTGTGACTTGTGATTTTGAGTGGTCTCTGCATTGGTGAACTTTGAGGGGGCCTTCTATAATGTCACAACGAACACGGTAAGTATTGCCCTAGAAAAAATGAACATAAACCTCACTTGCTTGAGGAAAGATATCTTAATTAGGAAGTCTAACTACGGGCTATTGCCACTAGATAGGACTGATACCCGCAACTGACATTTATAGGGCCAGTTTCCTTCTGTGGCGTAAAGTTGACGCATCCAACAACAGGACTTCATCAAGCTAAAAAGTTCATCAACCCCTCAAACAATAAGTGAAGTCAAGGAATTTTCACACTAAGCAAGCGTGATGCTAAGTTCTTCAAGGACTTCCTCAACAAACTCGGTAGACAGCCTTTTGACATGTACCGACTTTTTTGGAAAGCTAAGAGGCTGTCAAGCAAATTTTGTGCGAATGTCCCACCATAAACCTGAGGAAAAGGCTGACTTTGTCTGAGAAGAGCTAGGGATGTGGTGGGACATTCGCAAAAGGTGTAATCTTTCAACCAAAGACGGTACATATCCGTGGACCTTATGGGCAGCTTCTTCAGATGGTAGTTGAGTGAGCAGTGTCCAGTGAATTCCTTGATTTATCTTACTGTTTGATGCGTTAATGAACTTTTTAGAGGTTTGTGTCCGGGAACTCTATAGATGGACATTTTGATGTGGATCACTAGCTGCATGAGGATGTTTATTCAGTTCCAGCCAAGCGTTGAGTCGAAGAGATAGGACCTCAGAGCTATTATCGCTTTTAACACTGATTATGTCTAATGCATTCTCTACACATAGTTCGATTGCATATGCCTACTTCTGCCTGAAAAACTAAAGTGGAGCAGCCAAGAGAGACTGCTAGCTTAAAGTTTGACCTAAAGATGGCCGTTCCAGATCTACTAACTGTTATGCACATCCGAAAACTCGATCTTTTGGTGACTCATCAAGTTGAAAGGGCTTGTGGCGCTATGGACTATGAAGACATTTTAGGTGGAAGTGACCACTGTTTACACCGATGATGATTCGAATGGTGGTCCTGTTCAAGTACAGCAGAAACTTTCTTCAAAGATAGATACAGAGAGCATTAGTTCGACGCAATTCTTTCCTGTAGAAGCCAATCAAATTCATCAGGGAAACTGCTAAAGATCCCCTTAAAGCAACATCCCTTCCCCAGACAAGCCTTTGTCAAACACAAAAGTCTGATATACATCAACATAGTGTGCCTGTACATGGCATTGAATCAGAAAATTCCAGAATTTTCCATTCACCTTTAAGTATCATAGAACTTTCCGCTTATGCAATAAAGCTGCAGTTGCACTTAAAAACAGAGACGTCCCATTTCATAGAATATCTGGTCGATTCATTGGAAGCTTTTCGCTCTCTAATGTGCATCCCCAACCAGCTGTCCGGGATTCCCTTTGGAATTTCGGGGGCTAGTCATTGGATTTTCTGCAAAGCTTTCATCGGTTTTGCCTTCTGGGGCAGCTGTGACGGTATAGACAACGATGACAACGACAACGACAACGACGACGACGACGACCTCTTTATCGGTTGCGCATGAATGCATCCGGCCGGCATTTCTCCTTGGCGCACCTGACCTACTCACTCTTTTTTCGCGTTTACTTGATAGAGGAAAGCTCTCGCTCGGGTCGTGTGCCTTTTGGCCAGCAGCTGTGCGATTTGTTTACGACCCATCCTTGTCTAACGGCGACGGAAGATACGGCAATGACACATTAAATACATTGTGTGAATGCAAAATTTTTTGTTTACGGTCTATCTCCTTCTGGCTAAGGTATTCTGTTTCATTTTTGTGGTTTACCCTGTGATGACGTTGATTGGATTCATATTTGTTGCGGACATGCGCTTGGTACAGGAAATGCAAAGAAACGTCCATTGAATCGAACGAAAATGGAGAAATGGTTTGTACATTGGGAGTGATTAGTCGAGACACATGATTCAGGCGTTTTTAAACTTTAGATTGAGGGGCTTTGTATTGGATGGACAAAGGGATTTTCTTTTCTCAGCCATTTCTAGGTCCCAGTCGCTTGTTACGGGATTTTCTACTGAATCTGGTGTAACTGGTCAGGAAAGAGTGCTCCTGCCCAACCTTATGGAACAAATTAACGCCATGATCTTTCCAACTGTCACAATCAGTTTGGTTTTCTTACGAGGAAGACACTATTTTGACTGATTTTTGACGTCTTGTGTAGACAGGGTGTATGAAATAAGGGTGAACAAGGTGTTTTCACTTCTGTTCACCTCTTCAGAGATAGATCCTAGACTCTTCAGAGATAGATCCTAGACTGGATGAATACTTTTCCGTTAATAGATAGCTCCACCAGAACAATTTAGAAGTTTAAAGCCAAAGTCATGTAGGAAAACAGCTTTGGCAGAACTATTGGTAAATATAAACTTCACGACACCACATCTAGAAACGGGCTTGGGCTAGAGAATTTTGCAGCTAGACGAGCCCTTCGCCTGATCGCCAACAAAACAAATAATCATTAGAATGAGCGATGGAAGACATCGGACGTCCGAACAATACATCCTGGACTTTCACTTGCAACAAATGTACGAATGCGATCCAGTAAAGGTAGGTAGGTAGGTAGAAGTGGTTGTAGCTCTACGTTAGTCAATAAGTAAGCAAGCAGAGTCCGCTACCAAGGAAGCCTTGTATCTCAACAGCTGTAACTACTACGATCAAGCCTCCACGAATGATGATCCTGTATTATCTTATGGTATCACTCTTAGAAACTGTCTGTTCTAAGGCGCAGATGATCATGAGCGTGATCGAAGAGAAGTGTACTAAGAGTTGCTTTTCGGTCTCATATTTACTTGCATTGAAGAGGCTATAGTCTGAGGTGGACCTGGGCTCTCCAATCCACTCCGCTATTAGTCGCCTGTCTCTTGTGCACTTCACCTAAGGTCAGGCCTTCATCTAGTATATCTTTGGGATTTTCGGGTTAGAAGCATCGATATCTTTCCACGCTCAAAACTGTCTTCTTAAATAAGGAAGTCGATTGACTGACTGACTGACCAATGAAGCCTGCGAGGGGCCCGCCGTCTAACTGTGTTCGACTTAAAAAAAATGGTCTATATCGGCTTCTTGGTGACTGTCCATGACCTTTTCCAATTTGAAAAGCCTGCTCTTAAAGCTATCTTCATTCCGAAGAGTCTTACAAGACAGGTCCCGGAATTGATTTCAAGAGAATTGACCACTTTGGAAACATTTTTCCCAGTTATTTCTCAATCTTGTGCCTACGGCAGCTGTTAATAGAGGAAATCTGTGTAGTTTCTGGACTTCGCGCACGACCTTCCAGTGTCCCTAATAAGATCTTTCAGAATAATTCACGGAAATTGGTTGGCCAATGACATGCCAATTAAGAACCAATTGAGACTGACACTTAAAAGCTGCAAGCACAGTTTGGATTGGAGTAGACCTTTAGTGGCAATTATTTTGGCTGTCGACTTTCCATAAATTTAGAACCAACTCTAGCCAAAATTTAAGACACGAAGGGTTTGTGGATGGTCCAACAATCACTCAATATCTGCTTCAATTCTCATTTAACATGCTTCTATCTTCCCACCGCAGAAGACATCTTTGAACGATTATCTATGAAATTATCGATTATTTCCAAACACATTCACAGCGCTGATGGAACCTAATTAAATACAGATTTGTGTCCATTACCAGTGAGAACATCAGAACTCCTAATTAATGTAATTACTTATCACACCATTTCCTTTCGTTTTGCCTCATTCTCTTTCTAATCGTTCGCATAGAACAGATTAGCGTTCACACATCCGTTTAGAACACCATCGGCAACTAGCAAACTATAACCCCTTTTAATCCCCATCCTTTGCCAAAATAAAGTTCTTACTCGAGTTCTCTTAATATCCAAACGCTCATTAAGTGCTTAGTCTCGAGATCTCATCTAACAGTGCCACCCACTAAAAACGGATAAGTAATGATTTTCATCTTCTCTTAGCTTCACGCCGCCAAACCCCCTCGTTTTTTGTAGTCCTTGCGGCAAATAACTACGAGTAAAACAACTTTATCCATCATTTCAAGGTGTCTTCGATTGCCCTTAAGTTTCCAGATATTTTCCGTTCTGGGAACGACACCAGCACAGCTGGATACTGTTCTTAACGTCGGTCGATCGATATTTTTTTGCAATTAACCTGTAATTTTTGTTTGTGTGCTTCAAAATATAATGAACAGCTACTTTCATGGACTGCTCCACTTGGTGTCACTTCCGAATTTAGTTGGCAATCTTTTGACCATAGGGAATCAACTTCACGATGAGATTATAATAGACACACCATCGTTGGCCGGAAAAGGAAGTGGAATTTATAGACTACTCAACAGATGTCTATTTTTAGAAAAAAAAAGAAAGTTGTTTGCCAATGAATTTCATATTTCTTGAGAAAATCGGTGTTTGTGCTTCCTTAAGGAGGGAAGAGTCCTTGTGGAGTATTTATGAAATCAGAGAGGAATATTTCGAAATCACATGTGTGATGTGTATTTTTAGGTGAGAAATAGAATTTTCTAGGAAAGGTCACCATCTTGAGGTGTTCTACACACGTGTTTGAATCAGCTTACATGTGGATGAATCTTATAAACGTCAACATATTTACTACATAAATAGGGATAAGTATTAATAGTCTGGCATAAGGATGTGGGCGATAATAAGCACTCGACTTTAAGGCTTTTTCCAAAATGGTAATTATGACGAGTAGAATGGGAAGTTTAGTAACTTTGGGGTTTCCATAGTCGGCGTAGTTAGCTTGACGATTTTACAGTCAGTGGTTCGCATGTGATTTGGGCTATCTTCGCAACACCTTTTGAGAGGGACATTAAGTTTATCACCTGTGGGCTACTTTCCTCACTTCCGATGATAATCCAAGCGCGTCTAGTAAAAGTATTGTCGACTTTCGTACTCGAAGATCATTTTTAGAGGTTCAATGGCGTCTGATTGAATGCAAATGACCGCCTACACATTTGCACTGCTAAAAAGCGAAGAGCCTCAACTGACCTGTTAATTTTGGAAACAATAGGACTTTGCTCAAGCTCATACTTCTTCCTCACAGCTTCCCACCTTATCTAGTTTTTCCCTTTTCACCAACCAAATTGTAGAGAGAGAACACGACAAGTTTTTTGGCAAAACACTCGCTGAAGGACGCTGAATATCGTCGAAGGAGTGCATCTTGTGCAAATGGGGCAAGCATCCTTCAGAGTATTTTAATTCCAAACAGGGCACTGAGAACTACAGACTCATGAGCTTGAGGAGAAAAAAATGGTCCCACGGAAAAGGAAGAAAGATTGTGCTTATAACAGAGCAAGACGTCCTGGCAGAAGCACTACCGTCGGGTTATTCACTCTCAAAATGGTGTTTGAGAAGGGTTTGGAATATTCTGTGAATTTGGAAGAGACATGCGGTTGGATTCTTCGAGGCAAACTCTGGAGTGTTTTGCAGGAGTATGAGTCTTTTCGGTGTTTGGGTAGACGGCTTTAAATCGATTCTTTTGGCGTTGAGAATGTCTTGGGGACTTGAGGATCTGGTATCTATTTTCGAGGATGATTCGGTCATCGAAAGAATCACGGGTACAAGCTGTCATAATAAGATTTCTTCGTAGTGTTGCTGGAATAACTCGTAGGTTTTGAGCAGCTAATTCTCAGAATAGAACTACTTATACTCCGATGGTTTGGTCACGTGTGCATGCCATGAATGATATGCCATCTGGTTGAATAAAATCTAGAGATTTCCCCTCATGAAATGGAGTCAGTGACGGATAGCGAGCTCACCCGAGCAACCTTTGTAGATAGCGATGGATATCTGGACCTACGGCCTTATGTGATTTGAACTTCGCTGCATCTTCTTCAACTTTCTTCCTGTCCGGAGGCGGTTATAATTGATTGAAACTACCAGTCTGTTTGGCCAGTCCTGCTTTATAGAGCTGTATGCTGGACGATAAGTAAGACAGTGGAGCAGATCATGGGATCCTTCGAAAGAAAAATTCCGCTTCGAATATTTGGTCCAGTCTGCGAGGCGGGCGAATGGAGGAGAAGATATAACCGCGAACTCTACGAGGTATAAAGATGTGGATATAGTACGAAAGTCAATCCATCCACTGCACTGCCTCTGCCATATCGAACGAATGGAAGAGAATGCTTCAGCTAAGAGGATCTTTGAATCTCAGCGATCTGGTTCACGAAGAAGAGGATTACCGAACTTTCGGTTTAAAGATCAGGCAATCGCGGACGCCAGAAACATTGGTCTAGTAGACTGGAAGCAGCGTTCCCGGGACCGTCAAGGATGAAAAGCGGCATTAGTTCAGGCTCAGTATGTAAGACTGTCTGGCACTGCAATTTTAGTTTTCATCGCCGTTCAACAGTCCACAGAAGTAAGCTTTCCTTATCTTCAGCACAGCCTACGTCTCAACTATAGTGTTTCCATTTTCTGTCCTTAAAGGCTCCGATTTGGCTAGGAAATCCTTGTGTTGCCCGTTTTACGCTTTTTAAGTTGTCCAGGCATTTTTCTTGTCAATCTTCTCGATCCCTACGTTTTTCCGTTCCTTCTTTTCTGATCATGGAGCTGACGACTGCCTCTCGTTCTTTGCAATGGCGCTTCGGTTTGCCAGTGTGCATTCAGCATCAAGGGTGTGGAAGAGTGAAACTGAATGGCAGTATCCTGTGTTGACTGTTGCTGCTGGAGGACTTCTTGTGAGTTCAAGGGACACTCAGTTGCGATTGCAACCATTCAACGTCTAAGTGATAGTTCTGGTGATGGCACAATTGGCTATCCACATCCTGTCCTTCGTTGCAACTGGACAATGTTAACACCTCGGATCTTTCGAACACAAACCACACTGAAGGAGTATATTCCAGCATTCGCAATGTGATCAATTAAGTTAATTGCCTTGTGGACGTTTGGAGTAGATGGAAATGCTCTACTGCAATGATCATAAATCCGTCGTGTCTTGTGGGTTATGCCTTCCAAAGGTGCTCCCAAAAATGTCCTTCTTTCCGATCTTAGTCTTACCAAAGTTGAATCTTCCTAACTACCAGTGGAAAAAATATCCTTTTAAGCACATTTATTCTGTATGGATAAAGGTCCACAACTATGGAATAAAAACATACGTGAATCACTGGATTGCTCCTTAACTGATGCCAACGTTCCATCCTAGTCTTTGTTTATGAAAGCTTGTGTCTTGGGAAAAACGAACTCTTAAATCTGTTCTTTCAAATCTAGCAACTCACTTCTGCTATTGGAAACACTCCATATAACACCACAGTTTGTAGGTTAAGGTCATTCCACTTTGATGATAAATGACACCTTGTAAATCATCGGTCTTACTTAGATGAATAGTCAAAGCAGAGAATACGAAAACACACCGCAGTGTTGATTTTTACTTCTAATCTCTGGCCTCACATACACATGTACATATGTGTACTATTGTTTCTTTGACCATTTAAATAAAAAAATAAAAAACTCCACATCTGCGTTTCAAAGCAAAATGTCTTGACAAGGGTCATGTACTTTCATTTACACCCGACACACACCGCCATCATTCATCTGCCCACTTAGTCCAAGAAATATCTATAGAAAAACGAAGAATCCTCCACATTTGTTGTTTTGTAATGACCACCACCACCACTACCTCAAACAAACACCACATGTGTGATGTTATTTATAAAACTCTCTAACTTTCATTGGAAGGAATTCCAATGCCAAGAGCAACAAACAAGGCACTAACCCTCATCTATTATGGTAGCGCATAATTTGTAACATCGTCGTCCATTTTATCTTAAAAGCCACAGCCAAATTCTTGGCCAGAAGTGTATCCCACAAAATTCATACCAATTATATTTGCATACAAATTTTTTGAAGGATAAAAAGCTATTCCACCCAAAACCAGCCCCTCCTCGATGTCCACCCAATTCAATTAATCAATTCACTTCGAAAAATATTCCAATAAACAGAAATTTTGTGAAATACGAGTTAGCCAGCATCCACCACGAGGGAAATAAAAAGAAATTGAAGAAAAGTCCTTCAGATCCTTATCGTTAAATTACGAATTTCCACACAAAATACCATCACACCATCACACGATAGCGCCATCAACATCTAAATCCGGCATCGCTTCTCTCCTTATCGAGTATTAATCTCGTAAGCTTCACTAGATGAGAAACCTGAAATAAACTCGAAGGAGTATCCTTTCATAAAAACGGACGACGACGACGGCGGACTATGAAGGAAGAATATATACATGCAAATTGCGATGTAAAAACACCAGTAAAACACAACAGAATCCTTGAGAGATGCAGCCAGTCCTCTTCGACAATAAATTTATCGATTAAATAAATTTCCCAATTGAAAATTAACGATAAAGCTAGTTCAAGGACTTTTCTTGTTATCTTGTGTTCTCTCTACACCGACCGGCTGGACGACCCAGAGAGTCAAGTATTTTCCTATTTTCGTTCCTTTTTCCCGTTTTTTTTTTTTATCGGACAAGAAAGTGAAATTGTGAAAACAATAACAGAGCCATGTGCTGTCACAATGCCGGTCGACGAACAACGAGAAGAGCAAGGATACTCTCAAATTTTTCAAATCTCCCAACAGCATCCTTAGGCGCAGGATCAAAAATCAGCCGGGCAAGTTGAATCGAATTGAACGTGGATATATAAACGATGCAGCACTGTTGCAGGACCTCAGTTTATCATCTCTCGTTCGGTCGGTTCGCTTATTTCGAAAAATGACTAAACGACAACACACTGAAGTTTGACACCACATCCTCCTCCTCCTCCTGCCACAACTGATGATTTATTGAAGTGCGTGTGTGTGTGTTTGTCTTATGTCTTCGTGGTAAGCGGCAAGTTAAATCCTTCAAAATTCTGACATACCACACACCAAAATTGCTAATTAATAATTCACCAAGGAAATTGAGCACCACGCTTCTAACTATTTGCACCGCGTGTCGAATATTACCCCCCGCCACACTGTGCATATCCCCCCTAACGAGTACAAGTATTATTAAGAAGTGAAAGTTTACACTTTTCAGGTGAAAAGTGCGAAAATAATAATATTTTTGAATATTTATAATAGATTCACGAAATTTTTGGCACAAAATTAGTTTTTTAAATATTCATGTGTGATGTGTGTGTGTGTGTGGAGTTTTTTTTTTTTAAATTATTCCCAAGGATTAGCATTGGCAGACATGTTTTGGATTATGGCAAGTGGAAATTTGGGTAGGTACTTGTAATTCTTTGAACCCACGGTTAAGGTTACTTTCGATTTATTCAGGCTTTTCATATTTTTTATTTTTTTTTTTTTAAAAACACACTTTCTGCACGAGCTACCTGAGGGTATGAATTTAAAGAGAGCTAAAGTTCTGAAGAACAATTTTCCCGTTTTTTTTTCGTTTTGAATTTTATAAGAAATAAAGGTGAAATCGAAGACGGATTCAGACCTAAATTGACTGACGGAACTCAAAGTCATTGAGTTTTAAGTAGGAAAAGCGAAGAAAAAGAGTTTATATGTCATAGTCAAAGGAATCGAAACCTTTTTTTTTTGGGAATAATTTATGAAATGGTTGCGTATGTGGCTAGGATAGAGGTGGAATCCATTTAAAATTTGCCAATTTTTGAATGTAAATTTTTGAGTACCTACTACCTAACTTTCGACGTATGTTTGGGAGTTTCTACAAAAGTGAATATTCGATAAGGGGTTTTTTTTTTTATAGAAATTGTCTACATTTTGTGATTAATTGTAATTTTATTCAAAGAAAGGGATAAAGGAAGTCACTGATCCTTTGAAGAAGGAAAAAGCTTTAACTGACAAGTATTAGGAATGTTGGTGTATAAATCATGAAGAATGGGATGCTGTTGAAGGACACTTCAATCTGTGTCAGTGTTCAAAAGTTTGGACAAGACGTAGGCAGAATCTACTGCTGAATTTCTGGAGATTTTAATGAATACCCACACTCCCTTTTGCGGATCGAATTGAAATCATTCAATTTTGGCAATGGAGTTAAGTCTTAGGGCGATTGATAAAAAAATTCCTTCCTTCTGTAATCGTAAAAGCGGTACGCACTGGTTGTACTCCAAATCTATCTTCATTTTTGCATCTGTAGGATGGTGGCCAAAGACGACAGTGGAATCTATCTATTCACAAGTCGGCTCCAAACTCACTCTTTGCCATTGCTTATAATTCACAATATTTCCTTCGAACACCCCGATGCCATAAGTACGATCAACACTTTCAAGCCATATGACAACCCTACTGCCAGTGCTATGCCTATGCAGTAGAGTTGACGTCAGCTTTTTTTCGCAGTTGATCGACTTGTTTTTTTTTTGACATCGGGATTCGAACCTGGAACCTTCAGCGTGACAAGCGATGATGCAACCACTGCATCATGGCCACCCTCTAACCGTTCAATGAAAGCAATGTTTTGACTCTTAAAAAATAAAGTCCGACACGAAAGACTTGACTTTTGCCATGGAGCACTAATTCGTAGGATGTCTGAATGATGTCCTCTGTAAATGATGCTGGCTTGGGCAAAAATGAGGAGCAAACCATTTCATACATTCTTTGTAGCTGCCCAGCTGCCCTTCCGCAAAAGAAGGCTCCACTTAGGAGAATTCTATTTTAACGACCTTAGCGATTTGATGTCAGAAACCTCCTTGGCCTGATTAGAAGCTTCAATTGGTTCAACGAGTAAGGAAAGAAGATCTCTTCAGATTCTAGAAGTAGCATAATGGACCTTTCATGGGTCTTAGTGTGCTTGTTTTAGCTGGGAGCTTCTTTAATCTAACCTATGATAATGATGCATGCCTTTTAGCAATATGAGTCCCGTGATTATGTTCGTTGTGAGCCAGGGTAGAGCCATGGTGGCAAATTCATCGAACGGAGGATTTTATTGTCCACTCCACCTTGCATCACCTGCTCAGCAAACAAAATCTCGTGGAAAATAAAGCTAGCTAGAAGAAGGCAGAAAGACCTTCCCTGTTACCCTAAATTAGACTGCAGATGGAAGAAATAAAATAGAGAAAGAAACAGAAAAATGATAGGAAAGAAGAAAAGAAGAGTTCAAAGGACCTGTACCAATATCGAGGAGGGAAACTGGGAAAAAGTTCGTGGCACTAAAACTAACTAACCTAGACTAATCCCAACTTATCTAGCACTTGAAATAAATTATCTATACTAGACCTATGCTGACTTAAAGCTATCCTAATCATAACTCCTAAACGAACTCTTTCTTCCCACTGTCGCTTTCCGACAAAGGTTCATTGAGAACTCAATTCATGCCAGATGATGGTGGTAAAGGTTGGCCAGCCCATCTTACGACACAACCAAACGCCATCTCACATGGTCGAATGTGCAGGAGATAACCCCTCGAAGACCTTCCGGTCACTTGAAGTGAGATTGCCCTATTTTCATAGGACCTTGTTAAGGATTTTATTAATATTTTCTATACAGACGGCTCTAGCATTGCAAGCGGTACCGGGATTAGCTGGTATTTAGGTAATGAAACCAAGAGACTGTTGTCAAATTGGAAGTTTCTCATAATAGTCTACTGGATAATTGGAAAAAGATAGCGTGGTTAATGAATCAGCATCTGCAGTAGAAGTCAGACAGCACTAAGGGCGTTTCAAACTTCCAACTAGTTCTAGAATTCAGGAATAAATTGAATCGGTTTTTAAATCAAGTAAGGTTTGTCTAACTTGAGTCTTGTGTCAGAAGGGAAGTTTGACGAAAGAGCGAAAGAGTGTTTAGAGATTTTACTTTTGCATCCGGAACTAGTTTTTCATTCAAGCGACTTTAATGCGATTTCCTTTCTCAAAGAGAAGGACCAAGGCCTAGTATGAACTCCGTCTCAACTTTAAGAAGAAGAACTGTAGTCGGACTTGTCACATGGCATTATAAATGTGGGCACCATGAGAATCTATGAGGACATTGAGTATACATCTTGTCTCGAAATCGATGACACGACGAAGCACTTTTTCTGTAAGAGACCTGCCTCTGAGTAGCTTCCCTGGTCATAGAGCAGGACTGGGATGATGAGGGTCTATAGAAAGGAATATGGCTTAACAATTCAGTCAGAAACAACAATTGACATGAGTTATTCTTCGGTTAATATCTGACGTGATGGTAGGTAGATAAAGTTCCTTATTGCCTTGAAGTTATAGCTGTCTTCTGTTACATTCCGTCTGATTCCTCGATACTGGGTTTCCCTCTGAACCCATTTTGGCTATTTCTGCCTCAATAATCGCATAGGAAGAGGTAGCAGCTCGAGGAGTTATGCCAAGGATGTCAATCTCTCTGTTCTCTGTGTTCTGCTCTGCATAGCTCGTCTCTATTAATGCAGTCATAGGTGAACTTGAAAAGCGATAAAGAAATGATAGTCATCGTTTAGGATCGATATGCAAATTTGGGCTTTTCTGGCTTAAAATCACACTGATACAGACCAATCAGAATGATTTCAGGCGTTCACACAATTAAGCAGATACATTTGTGTTCACTATGGTGGGTAGAGAGATGCATGGGTAGCATTGAAACCTTTCTCAGCAAAACGAAGTCAGAGATCAGGCACTCGTCTGACCAAATCTAAAAAATGAATTCGTATATGCTCTTCACCAAGTCACCTCAAATCGGTTTGAGTAGCTCCGTCGGTAAGCCATCAGCTACAGAACCTTTGATGGATTTAAGCTTGGATATTGCTATGGTTGCTTCATTCGGATCATGTGGATGAAAGTGTTGGCTATCATTGTTCAGATTAAATGATTCGTTCGGCCTAAAAGCGGGATGCTGGTCTTCATCGTCATTATACAGACTACAGGAGTAGTTTTTCTATCGCTTGTCACGCTGAAGGTTCCATATTCAACTCCTGATGTCAAGGAGGTCGATCAATAACGAAATGCCTACTCTATCGACATTACACTGGCAGTAGGGTGGTCATATGTGTTCAGGGGAAGTTGAAACAAAATACTGTGAATTTTAAGCAATGACAACAACACCACTGTCGTAGCAAAGACTGAAACCTAATACCATTTGTGGTTCAAAATTACTACATCAACACTAGCGCTGTAAGAATAGCATCATAAAGTTAATCGTAGTCTCTTGAGCGCTAGTGAATTATAAAAGACTTTGGGCTCCTGATAAGAATTTTTTTTAGCTCTTCAATCGTGACATCTCGTGCTGTTTCTTCTGCTTTTAAAGAAGCTGCTGTTCTTCCCATCTCCTTTACTTCCAGAGCTGTAGAGCTCAAGAGCCTCTTTATTTGTCTCTTGTTATGCTGCTAGCCCTTTTCGGGACTCCTCGACAATTAAGGGTCAGTCGGATGAAATTTACCAACATTAGTTGGGTAGTTTCTGAAAGCAAGTTAGCAGAACTACCACTGGTCTTCGCAACTTGACACTGGCAAATCATTTGTTGTAGAGAGATTTCGGGATACTCATTTGGCGAGTGTAGCTGTCGACGTTATAACTTCTGACGCTTAGGGAATCCGCATTCGTACTGTGGCTACAACAAAGTAAGGAACTGATTTGTCTAAATCCTACAACAGGCAGGACTTTTCTTTTGACCATCTTGCATTGCCCATGCATTTTCCATATTCCATTTCTCTCATTTTTTTCGTTATGAATATTTAAATTTTTCGACGGAAAATAGTCGGAATTTCTTCAAAGCATCCTTCAAGTCAATTCTAGACTGATGAAAACAAAAAAAAAAAAAACTGAATTGTATGTGTACATCTCTTTGAAATATATCCACACCAACAAGTCGAATAGTCCGAAAACCCTGCTTAAAAATTCCTTTAAATTAAACTTTGAACACCACATTCCTCCTCGCTATCTCTATCCAGTCGTGATTTTTCCTCTTTTTTTTCAAAAATAAAATAACTCCAAGGACTACCGAATCTACAGAGAAAAATAAATTAGAAAAAAAAGGAGCACAGCATACGTTATTTTCGAATTGTGTTGCCACAAAGCAGCAGACGTAAAGACAAATAAAAAATAAAAAAATCCTCATTCGTTTGAAATTTATTTTTTCCTTCTGATTTCAACTTGAAAGTCGTACCTTTTTTTCCGAATGTGGTTAGAGACACACAGCCAAACAAACCCACATCTGATAGTGAATAGTTGGTTCAAGGATTTTTAAAAACTTTTTTATACACTCGTCCTCGTCTCTACGCGAATGTATCCGTGAAGAGTTTTTTTTAAATTATAAAATATGAAAATCCAAAAAAATTTATTTCATGACAACTATCAAAAACTTCAACAGTTTTCCGGAACTGGATGACTCAATGCTTGTTCAATGGCGCGAAAAAAAAAACCGAAATGGGGAAATCACGAGTAATAATATGGCTGAAGGATATTGTAAACAGAACAACGAGAGAGCAACGCTTGAGTGCATAAAACAAAATTAATCATTCGTCAATTTTTTTGCCGGATTTCCAATTCCAAAAAAAATATCGGACTCCAATCACAATCTCGGTTGAGTGCATGGCAATGCCACTGGAGTTTGACAACGCAAAAACAATGGGAAAGGAGAAGCCATTGTTTCTAGTCAAATTGAATTAGGTTACTCCATTTGGGGATTGGTACCGATTTTTTTTATTTTCCTTTCTCCTTTTGACATTTGTTGATGTCCTGCTTTGGAAGAATGAAATTGAATGGGCTCAGTGCATTGGGAATTCGGCAATAGAATCATTCTGTGGTCAACTGAGGTTTTTTATTTGTATAGAGACGTGTGTATGGGTGAATCAAAGGCAGCTTTAGGTAAGGATCTGTTGTTTTAGAATGTTTTGTGTTTTAACAAGCTCATCCGACTAGAATGCGGGAAGCAAAATCAACTGAAATGCATACTAGTCCTGTGCAATCTTTACCACGGTTTTAGGTCACTGGATGCATTTTTAAGAAGACTAGATAAAAGCTTTTATTTCATATAAGCTTTGTTACTTATGCTGCTGGAATACGAAGACGATACACATATCAGTAGTCGCTCCAACTGTGTTGTCATAGAATCTTTTACGGCAATCGAAGGACAAGTGAAGTAAATGAGGACAAAATCAAGTACAAACAAAGGGGTATATGTCTAGCACTTATGACAAAACGTCACTTTTGACAAATGTAACTCCGAAGTAGTACAAGGACTAAACATCAATTTAACAAATGTCCCTCATTTCAACAAAGACTTACCCTAGACTTACTGAAGATTTCCCGACCCGAAGGACAAAATGTATGATATGTTCCACCAAACACTGGTCCTGACAGTTCTGCTTATAGGATGCCGAGTACTAGACGATAAATAGGAAAATGGAACAGATATTGAGCACTTTCGAGAGAAAAATTCTTCATCGAATAATTGGTGCACTCTGCGAGGAAGACGACTGAGACTGTATCAAGATGTGGATGCAGTCCAAAAATCCAAAATCGTCGACTACATTGGCTCGGCCACATCAAGCAAATGGACAATAAAGCTCCAGCCAGAGGATCTTTAGATCACAGGCCTCAGGTTTGAGATGGCGAGGAAAACCGAACCTTTGTTTTAAGGATCAAGATGTTTTCACTCAAGGATCCATTGCGTGGAAAGAAAAAGACAAAGATAAGGGATCTTGGTTAGTTTTGATTGTGATTGTTCGGCATCCATTAACCATCCTATTCGGTGGCTTCCTAGACAGATTAGCCAGGTTATTGACATAGTATTCGCTGAGATGGATTTCTTATAGGAACTAGACTGTGCCCTCTTCTACTTCTATTTCTCCACAGGATCTGCGTAGGTCTTCTGTACTTAAACGCAGCCAATTGGTTGTGACCTCTGATAATCCCTATGAAGAGCGTTAAGTGTGATCTATTGAGTGCAAAAATGTGTGTTTTTGGTTATCTGTACATAGAGCAGTGAAAAGGTGCTCCATCTCCCGTCAGCTTTTTGTAGGAAGTCTAGTGTTTTTGTTGGATTTAACCAGTGCTAGCGGGGAGCTATTCTGAGTTTTCGACTATAGGCCGTCTTTTGATCACTTCTTGCCTTGTTCATCCACCATCTCACACCAAAGTGTTGACTGTGAGTAAAAAAGAAGCAGTATCTCCCTTATTGACGGATTTATTACCGATTGTTGATCGCTAGCTCAACTTTTTTGCTAATAAAAGTGCATAAGTAAGTCTATCGCTCATAGCCTATACAAATTTTCAAGAATGACACCATTGTTAGTATATGTCATCACCTTGGAGCCATTAATCTCTAAATTTGTCAGAATCTCGTTGACCAGGAGGATGTATACCAGCGGCAAAAGAACAAATCTTCCTACGACAGACATCTCTCAGGTTTAAATTGATCCTGTGTGCCTTGAGCATGTCACTAATTCAGTCAAAAGCCCTGAATTCAATTTTGCCCTGCGAATATTGCTATCCTTAGCGTCGGTGTTTAGGTTGTTGCTGTACCGACTTTTTAACTGTAGGCACTACCGGTGTGTCAACTGACGTAACTTTATGACACTCCAAGTCTTTCAACAAGAGGTCGAACAGGTCTGAATACCGGACGTTTTTCCTACATTCTTCTGATAAGAGGAGTGGCTGCATCGATGCTGCACTTGATTCGTTTGTATGGTCTCCACAGACCCTAGCTACTATTCTCGGTATATTAGTCGAATCCTGCATAAGAGCTTATTCGCCTTGTAAGTTTGCCATATACTGATGGAAATGACGTTGTTGTTAACCTGCTTCACCTAAAATTAGCCAACAACAGGAAGGTTTACCTTTAACAGCTTCCAGTGGAAGGACTGAGCTCCACCTAGCCAGTTCCATTGCCCTTTCATTTCCATCGATATCGCTTTGACAGCAGTCTGATCCTAAGTCGATCGTAAATGTAGGCATATTCATTCGTTGGTATTGGTTACCTAATTATCCACGAGGAAAGCGAAGTTTGGTTTTTGTGTTGGTTCGTGTTTGAATGCTCAACAACCGACCTGAATCTCCAGTAGCTTTGCCTCGAACACGTTATCAAAGTCGGATAAGCAACACGAGTTCGGTATCTTCAGTTTGCAATCAATTCAACTGTAACGAGTTCAGGACCTCTAGGCTTAGCAGTCAAACAGTCTTTGAGTAAGCTACACATTCTCACGTTTTAATGTATAGCTAAAGAGATAAAAGGAGCATGCTGATGCTAGAGTTTCTATCAGACATGATCATAAAGCTCCTGTGGTACATAAGCTTGCTTCTTTCCTCTTCGTCTGTTGGCAGAGTGCATATTCGGAGTCATTTGAAGCTAAATTCTCCATTTCTATCTAAGGGTCCTGTTGAAGAACAAAGAAACGACAAAGTACTTCTTTTTCATAATCAGCACGATTACACTGTAGCCGATCACATGGTATAACAACGAGTTCAACCGTCAACCGTGACCTTGCAAAGCTCGTCGCATGGAACGCTGTCTAATGTAGACAGTCGGTGAATGGTTTTAAAGTCTCTACTCAACTGCAACTCATATTGGTATTCGTCAATAAGTAGGATGCACAGCACTTGGATACATTTACTAGAGGTCTGCCTTGGTACTTACAAGATGTGAGATTGCCCTTTCAATTCATTTCAATTGCATACAATGCTTTCCAACTTCTCCCATCACATTCACCCTTCTAATCCAGAAGTTGATGCCAAAGTAACCTTCTCTTCGTTAAGTGTTCTCCAAATGTAATTACTTTTCCTCCGCTCGACATGCAAATGACTCCTTTATGTCGATCAAGCAAAATTCATTTACCACAAAGCCTATCGACCATATCGACAATAACCTTTGCGCGTCTCAAACAATAGTTCAACAATACAAATTCACTCAAACGCATTGACACATGTTACGTATACGCAACAGTGAACCCATCCACATAAACACACTGAATTTCATGATGGTTTTTGCTTTTCAGTTTCAACTTCAAAGTCCTTGTTACCGCGCACCGTATTCATCCATTTGCATGACAAAAAATGTTCAATCAGAAAGTTCTTTGACATGTAATTTGTGAAGGACTCACACCAAACACACACACGCCCGCTGCCAGGAAGGTGAGAGAGTGTTACACATTTTGTCGGCGGTAATTTTGTGCAAACTTTTGTTCGCCTACAACTTTTCCGTTTAATCTACGAGAAACATTTTTCGTTATTCATCTTCTTTTGCTTCGTCCTTTTTTTTTTTTCTTTTATTTACATTTGGAGAGTTCAATTATTTTTTTTTTTACGAGAAAATTGTTGCTGCGACATCTTCATCACAATTTAATGTTGTTGAAGTTTTTTTTTTTTTTTTGTATAATGACAAGGACACCACATTGATGTTTGTTCGTTTTTTTTTTTTTTTTGTTGGGCTCCTGGCATTGACACACATTAAGAATCAACCACCGCATCCGGTGAAATGCAGAAGGAATTGAAAATGAAAATAAAATGGTGAAAAAGTTTCGCTTCCTTGCCCTCAACAGTGAAACAGGATATAACTTTTGCGGAATTCAAACGAAAAGGCACAACTTGAAGGATTGTATGTGTCATTTAGCTTCAGGCAACTGAAAGGATGATTGTAGAGACTTTGGATGGATACGAGTATTTCGGAGCTGCTATTGGTTTTTTTTGTTGTTGTTGTTGTTGATGTTAAGAGCACGGTAAGGAGGTGGTAAAAGGTTGGATAGGATGAGTGCATGCTGCTGATGCCTGGCATGGGCTAGAAGTAAGAAATTTGGAAAAAGCAATATTAATTTTAGATTCCAGTTTGGGAAGTGCTTCTTGACTAGAAGACACGCGATTTGAAGGAAAACTTTTGACTTTCTTCCTTGGTTTAGAGAAGAAGAGCTCATCAACTTTTTGGATTTGGAGCATTTAACTTTTTTAATGCAATCCATTCCAAGGACCAAGGATTGGAGAAAGGATTTCAGTAAGGATTCAATTAAATGTGATGCGAATCCTTTTCTTTATTCTCGACTGTATGGAGGGAAGATAAAAAGGATTTGATTCGCATTGAAACTCGTTTTGTAATCGCGAAGTAACCTCAGGCGGTTCAGTTGCTTTATGCAAAAAGTGTCGTCCTCCTTACAAAGGAAGTCATTAAGGCTGCCGGAGTTCATCAAAAAAGTTGGTCAATCAGTTCTTGAGTTTGTGTATAGCCCGAGAAAGTCGTGAGATTGAAAGCACTCTTGACAATTAGTCTCTGATCTTCCATTGGCTTGGCCAAGAGTGAAGATGCTTTTGAGTCAACTCAGGAGTGGCATGAGTTATGGTGACGCTGCAGCATGAGGTTTATATGAGAATTATAGCTAGCTGTCTGCAATTTGGTTGAGGTCTTATTCCACTTGCGTGTGTTATTGGCGTCACGGCCTTCTCCTACTATACCGTCCCTCAGACTGATGGTGTGCCGAATCTGGTCGCTGAATTTGGACTCATCTGGCTAGGTCGATGTTGCAGAACAGTCCACACAGTTCATCATTATATCTCCTTCTCCACTTACTGTCTAGACTTACGGGACCGTAGATCACGTATTAAATGACATTCTGTCCGAGACGTCGGTATTGGGTATCCTTTTGACAGTATGTACTTTGTTTTGGCCTCGTTGATGGTTAAATCCATCTTCGAAGCTTTCGTGGTAATGCTTACGAACGCGCTACTCATATCATGCATCCCAATATCGTCAGAGAACAATTGAACGGATTTTTGGCGCTGGTGTTGATCTGTATAGTTCGTCCCCATAAATGCTGTCATATGCTGCCTTTAGCTCGATAACAAGGTGATGGGTATCGATTTGAAATTCCTAGGTTGTCTCCAAGATTTGCCATTGTTTGATCGGTGACGAGCTTTCCTGGTCCAAAGTCACGCTGATATGTACCAATCAGGTTGTTTGAAGAGACATATGCCTTTTTTATTTGGCACATTTTAGAGAAACCGGTGTTCGTCCCTTATCTGCTGCTCGTACAGCTCCCGAGCTCCCGACAACTCTCGTCGTTTTAAGCAGTGCTGCTCTGTATGCCCTTCTATTTCCCTGCATGTGCTAGCTGACATTTTTCGTCGAAGTAAGGGTTTCCTAGCACATCGGAGATGGTATCTTTGATGGCTTTTTGACCTTCAGTACTCGATCCTCATTTCATAAGATATATCGAAATATTGAGGGAGAACACGATTGGAAAAGGCTCTGGAGATTGTAGCCGTCCAACGGCTACGACAAGGCCGTGGGCAGAGTCCGTGTTCGCCACTCGGAACGTTCCATTATACTGGAGTGGCTTGCGACGATCGCATTGTGATCAATCTAGTTGACGGTAGATTGGTCAGGAGATCTCTATGTCCCCTTATGACAACGTTCCGGCCCTCCTCAAGGTCGATTAGCCTGAATCCATTATCGGTAATAGTGTCGTGCAGGCTATACTTTCCAAAATTACTGCAATAGTTGCCCTCTCTTCCAAGCTAGGGCTATTCTCATACGTCCTGTTTAAGATCTCTTAAAAGCTGTCTTTCTGTTGACGAATTTAGCTATGAAATGCATTTTCATGATCCGCTTTTGCCTAAGTCTTCCTCCAAACAAGCGCTGCTTTTGCTGACAGGAGCAATTGTCGTAGTGTACATCCAAGGAGCACTGTCGTTGTTTCTTTTTCTGAAGTAGTCAGCAGTTGACTGAATGCATCCTCAGATCTAAAACAAAGGAATGACTACAGCAAATGTTACTGCTTTCGTTTAATCAGCATTTCATTTTCATAGCCCTTCTCTTGTGTAAAATATACAACCCTCCATCCATCAATGTTCACAAGCTGTTGTAAGACTTTATTTTAATCTTCTACTACAAGCCATTGACAGACAAATGCGATAAAAATAATGAAATAAACTCCATCGTGATCCTTAATCCTATTTTTGTACTGCAAGTCGTTAAAATACAAGTACACGCTTAAAGTTCCCAGGAAATATTACTCCCACACTGAAGATTCATTTTAAGAGCTCCCACCATAAAGTCACAACCGCCTTTACGACTGTATGTCTTCGTCAAGCTTTTTTTTTCCAGCTTTTCAACTAAAAATGAGATTTAAAAAAAAGAAAAAAAATTGTTCAGGTATGCATACTCGTACACCACCGATTTAATACCACATTAACCGTTACTTGAACCCCCAATTCATGCCCTCGCAGAGAAGTCATAAGCTTTTATCGGGTCTTAAACAACTTCATGACATGCAGACGTGGGTATCTCACCCAATTCCAGTTCGAATAAATGAACAATTTGTCTACTAACCGCGTACATGAATAGGTAACGTGCCGTCTCTCTCTCTCTATGCGTGCCAGGCGAATCCGTTTCCCTAATCCGTGAAATCCGCAGAATTTCAGAGATTTTAAGTGTAATCGCCCAAGGACTTATTTTCAATTTGAAGCAGAACGTCCTTTCTACACGATGACGACCGTCGGTAATTCGCCCACAAGTAAAAAAGGATTTTTTGTTACGTGCATAAAATTTAATAGTTTTCCAGGACTTCCCCCTTTTTTTTTTGCCAGCACTAAGGCGCTGTTTTAAAATGTTCCCATTTGGCTTTTTGTCGACGGTCAGGAGGATGGGGAGAAAGTTTTATCCGAGTAATATTACTAACTTCATCAGGATAAAACACGTTAATTACTTTCGGAAGTCCTTGGAGCACAGCGCTTACAAAATTAAAGTTTTCCCGGCATGGGAATCTAAATTGTTTACCTGATTTAGAGAGTGAACGCGCGAGTACAATTAATTCGGAACGGTGGGTGTTGGAGGAACATACATACGTAATCAGGAGAAGTTGTGTTTTTATTTTTTATCCCTGTTTTTATGAATAACAATAAAAATTCATGAGAGACGGGATTGTATGCAGAAATTGTTGGATGCAATCAAAATCCGCGAAAGTTTTCGGACATTAATACAAATGAGGTTGGGGGCGGATGGTATCCTTTTTTTTGGATGGTAAAACGGTTGAAAGATAAATGTATTCCGGAAGCAAGGACAATAAAAAAGAGTTAAATTTATTCATTACATGAGAGGGATTATCTTATTGCAACGTGGTGTAGAAGAGGTAAGGAGGTGTCTTAAGGGTCACATGGCAGAGGGCATGTGGTGGAAATAAATTTGAGCCCTAATAACATATGGGACATAATCGGATAAGGGACCAAATCCTCGAAGGGAAGAAACACCTTCACGAGATTTGCAATAAAGGGAAGAGACTCTGAGGAGCATAAACAATGAGAAGTAGACTGGACATCATGCCTTGGACTGAAAGGAGTCTTCAGAACTTAGTAAAGTCCATTTTGTAAGTCACGGATTCAGTTTCACGAGTTTCATGCAATTTCTTCACGATCTGTGAAGAATGCACTTTCGACTTTTTAAGGTGAAGAACAACCCCATTGAGATCTATCGTAAGATTTCGACGGAGCATTGGTATTCGAACCAAAAGTGTCGTATCTAGCTTAATCCTCTTAGACAAATGTACACATACGACTCATCCTTATACAAGTCGCAATAAGCATACCTCAAAGGCTAATCCATAGTTTCCTAACCAAACTAGTAATCTTTCCTCTACCAAGGAACACAATGGATCCTTTGAGATCCGAGTGAGGCTGTATAAACGCAGCCACTCCTACAATCTAATCTATCTTTCCTCTACTCTCGACAGTAAAAGTGGTTGCGTATACGGATGTCGTGTCGGGTATGTTTCCCTCTGTGATGCGGGAAATCATAGAAAGAGCCTTGAATAGGGTAAAGACTTGGGCCACAGATTGTGGACTGCGTACTGATCCAAGCAAAACCAAACTACTTTTATGTCTCCACGGCTTAATGAACAATTATTCTCACTTTTTCGGGTTAGAAAAGCAGGCATGGCCAACAGTAAGACCTTTGACAAGAAATGAAGCCTTCAACAAAATATGTTCTTGTGGATATACACTGCTATGGCAAGCCTTATTCTCACTTATGGCTTGCAGTGCTTGGTAGCCCGCATTGAAAAGACTGTACTACTTCAAAAAACTTGGCAGAGTTAGGAAAAAAAGCAAGTGCAATGCGGCCATGTCCGATCGAAGGCGTTAATGAAATTGGAAACATGCTCCCTCTCTTTCTATGTATCAAAAACAGTGCCTCATGTCCAATTCAGATTGAAAGAATCTGGGTACTAGCCTGCTAAGCCCTATGGGCACAGCAACATTCAGGATTCAATAGCACACTGCAGAAAGAATTTACAGCATTACAGGGAGGAATGGACTCATATGTGGCCATCTTACAGTTTAAAGATGGACTGTGGGGCCAGTGCAGGAATCTTCACAAAGTACTAACTACTCAAAGTACTAAATATTTTTCAATTTTACCGAATTTTAGATTCCTCTAGCGTCTTCCAAGCGGAGTTGTGACAGTCAAACAACGATCAAGGCAATAGACTCGGGTACCTTTAGGTTTTCGCTAGGAGGTGGGAATCTTTCAAATACAAAACTGAGCTCATGACCGGTAACAGTGTGGAATTTCCATTCACTAAACCCTCCTTCCATTCCTTGATTTCTGTCCCCATGGCACCGCCGTCTTGGCATTTCATCGTGGGGAACACAGCGTGCTAACAATCTTATTAGGACTTCTTCAGTCTGTCGTCTTTCTTGTTCGAAGTTCCTTAGCTGCGTCATACATTTAACTATATTCTCGGAAGTTGGTGTTTCCCCAAGCTCATTCCTTAGTGCATGTCTCTCGATTTCGAAACGCGGGCAGTGAATAAACACATGATCTGCATCTCCCTGAGTTTGGAAAGCAGACAGTTGGGAGAGTTGTCGTGCCTTTTTCATTATTTCTCGGTCAGTCTGTCAATAAGTCCTGAAATTACACACAACACGTTCTTTTATCGTGGGAACGATTCTTTCTGTCTTCTTCCTGCTACTGATAACCACCGCTTCCACCCTATGATCTGCGGATTTTAAGCCCACCAATTCAAGCCACCGTTGGACAGTTCTGATTCGACTATCTCATCCTTTAAATTGGTAGCGCAGTACAGGAAGGATCTCACCCGTTCAAGGTCGATTTTCTTCGAAATCCTGATCACAGAAAGAAAGAGGGAAATGAAAAAGGTGATATACTAGCTAAGGATCAAGACTCCACATTATTTATCAAAGATGTTGCCCTCCTACAATCGGGTCAAAACAGTAGCACTCCAAAACAGAGCCAGAACAGATATTACTAGGGCTGTGGCTATCTACACTGTGGCTAGGCTCGAAATATCCTTCATCACACATCGCCGAAATTTTTTGGATAGAAATGCTCATATGTCCGGCAATAGCCCGCTCCAGACTTCATACATTAGACAACCTATCCTTCGACGACTTGACAGAAAATAGTATAATTGCAGATTTAGATGGTTTTCAAACCAGGTCACTCGAATCACGGTTCATAAAAAGGCGATATTCAGCTAATTGGACCCCTGGCCACTTAGAATGGTTAAAATCAGTCAAAGGTACAGAAAGACAGACAATGGTTACTCACGCAAAGTGATTTAGTTGCAAAGCACATGCCTCGAACTCAACTCAACTCGATTCAACTCGAAGGACACAAATCACAATAAATTGTGGGATCTTTGAAGCCACAAATTGTAACATCACACCATGCTCTGTCAGAAGCATCAAAGAAACCTCTTAAAATCCCTGTCAATACATCACAGCATGACCCAATTTAATCCCACCGGTCGAATGGCTGTCTTAAGTATTTCAGACTTTTCAACTGACTTTGCCTTCATAAACTTTTGTCCTTCGGGACTGACTTATTGCCTATCTAACTCCCATCAAATAATTTATTCACAATTTAACTTTCAATCCGCACTCGCTGGCAATCTGTGAATTTAATATATTTTCAAATATTCAAAAGAAACTACAAAAGTGTTCATAAATTTCAAAACGATAACCGTAAACCAGAAGAAAAAAATGTAAAAGCTCCCCCGAGCAGATGGGATTTTTTGGAAAATAATGAACTGGCCATACTCCATCCAAGCAAGCAGCATGCAGGCTCACTCTGTAGTTTTCATTTCATGACGTTGGAAAAATCTGTTACACATTTGGACGTTAAATTGCAAGTGCGGATCTCGAAGCCTTTGTCCTTTGAAAGTGTTTCTTTTCAGTTTGTGTCGTCGTTTCGTCCTTTTATTCACACGAATGTCGTCGGTCGTGTTCGAATTCAATATTTAGTCAAGAGTTCGTTTTTGCTTGGCTTTAAGGAGGAAAACCAAAAGAAATCCTTTTGTGCAATCATTCCAAGTGTAATTGATTTTCTTGCTTATGTCACCTGATTGAGAGGAAATCAGTTCAGGGATGGGCTCTCGCTGCCATCGGCTACCGTTTCAATTGAAAACTCAAATTGGAGTGAAAATGAAAATCGTTAAATTTAAAATGATTTCGATTTTCTTTCTTTGTTTGTGGTAGTTGATGCGAGGATATTGGTGTATTTGAAAGGATTTGAACGTTGAAGGACAGGGTGAACATTTAGTCAAATAGTCGTCTATCTAGTGCTTAAAAAGATTCGATGACGAGAAGTCGGAACCTTACTGATACAATAAATCGTAAAAGTCAGTGCGGTCCTTAGCTAACTACTTACTTACAACTGTGCACTCCAAATTTGTTGAGGTCCTCTTCTGATTAAGCGCGCCATCGAAGGCGAAGCCTTTCTCGACTGCATTGTTCCTTTGGGTAAGATACGAAGACTCTAAGTTGTGGATACCATATTTCGAGTCTAGCCACATGGGTTTGTACAAGCGAGTAGCCAGTGCAGATCGCCACAGCCCTAGTATAATCCGTACAGGCTCTGCTTTGGAGTTCTATTGTTTTGGCCCGATTGTAAGAAGGCTACATCTTTGATAGATAATGTGGAGTCTTGTTCATTTCTTAGCTAGATATACACCTTTTTCATTTTCCTCTTTCTTTCTGTGACCAGGATTTCGAAGAAGATCGACCTTAAACGGGTGAGATCCTTCCTGTGCTGCGCTACCAATTTAAAGGATGAGATAGTCGAATCAGAACTATCCACCGGTGGCTTTACAAATAGTTCGTCGCTGAATCCTGCTTCAAAGCTTGTCAACTCGAATGAGACCGAATGTATTACGAAACATTTTTAGTTCAATCCACTTTCGACAGAGACCCTGCTTTAGAGCTTAAGAGAAGGTCTAAGATGGATGGGGTCTTCTCAGTTATGGCCTTCTCGGCCCAAAGAAACACCAATTGGCAAAAGTTATTCGTTGGTAGAAGTGATAGCTGAGTAAAAGTAGACAAGTCCCTTAGGACTTCGAAGCTATTGCTATCCACGATGACGTCTTGTCTGATTTATCGGTGCTCGATGTCACTTTCTTTTTGCGGAACCACCTCTTCGCAGGCATGACAAACCTGCGAGAGAATAATCGGTAAGGAAAAAGCTTCTCAATTCGCTTTTAGGTAGGTCCCTTCCATTCGTGCGAAAAATGTAACACGCACAACATGAATGATTCTGAGAAGCTAGGCCTTGGATCTCTATGAGCTATTGCGTCAAATATTTGTATTTGTATTTGTAGGTGTCCCTTTTGGTCGCTTGTGCTTTAATAGCTCACTGAGCTCTGCCAATGGTGACAATATCGTTGGCATACGCAAATAGTTACACAGACTTTTGTGTGCCTCTGGTGTTGGCTTATGAGTTTCCCACAATTCGTTCAATCCTTGTCTAAATCCGTTCATCATCATCATCGACACCTATTCCGAAAAGAAACGGTACTGGAAAGTTACCATTAGAAAAGCCATCGGGTAATGGTCCTCGGACAGCAGGAGTGCAGACTTACGCTCAGGCCGCGGCATCCGAAAAACCAAAAAACGCCGAAATTTCTACAGACCCTGTTTCTCACGTTTTCTCAGTTATTCTGTCCAAACTTGAAGAGCAAAGCAAAATAAATACAATTATTCTCGATAGGTTAGTTAAGCTCGAAAGTAATTCACGGAAAACGCGTACTTCAACTAGAATATGAATGAAAAACGAATGATAAAAATATGTACTTGGAATGCAAACGGACTTTTGCAAAAACTCGATGAATTGGAAATATTCATGCGTGAAAAAGATATTGACATTTGCTTGATTACTGAAACCCACGTGAAAAATGGATCGCATTTAAAAATCAAAGGCTATAATGATTTCCACGCTTGTCACCCCTCGGGGAAAGCGAGAGGCGGATCATCTTTGTATATTAAAGACTGCATCGAACAATTCGAAGACCTGAAGATAGAGCTTGAAACCTTGCAACTGTGCACAATTAGAGTTAAAAACAATCAGCGTACTCTTAAAATCGCATCTATCTACTGTCCTCCGCGTTACACGCTAGAAAAAAGTGATTTTACTAATGTGTTTAAATCGCTGAAACCTAATTTCATTATTGGCGGCGATTTTAATGCGAAACATACGTTCTGGGGTTCTAGATACATCTCGCAAAAAGGAAGAATACTCTATGGGGCAGGTATGGAGTTCAGCTGTGATTTCCACTCGACGGGCAAACCGACTTACTGGCCAGCTGATCCTTCGAAAATACCTGACCTGATCGACTTTTTCGTTGTGAAAGGAATATCTACAAATCACATAAAAGTTGAAGAGAGCTTTGATCTGTCGTCTGATCATTCCCCAGTTATTTTGACATTGAGCGAAAAACTAGCCTATAACCTAGAGCCAGCGAGACTTACTGGTAGAACAACAAACTGGGAAGGCTTTAAGAACGAAACTGAAGAGAATACTGTACTGAGCGTTCCACTCACGACACCCTATGAACTTGAGGTGGAAGTTGACCGCTTCGTTGAGATCATACAGCTTGCATCCTGGAATAATACGCCCAACCCAAGGAAAACGCCGGACAAATTCGGTTTACGATATCCTCCGGAAATAATTGATTTGGTCAGAGAAAAGAGGAAAGCGCGTAAAAAATGGCAACAGAGTCGTGCCCCGCAACACAAAGCACATTTGAATCGATTGTCCAATTTGTTGAAGAAGACAATTGGGGATTTTAAGAACCGTGCGATAGGCTCTTACCTTGAAAGTCTTACAGCGAAAAAAGATTCCAATTACTCACTTTGGAAAGCTGTAAAAGGCACCAAAAGGCCCAAAATCCCCTCGCCGCCTTTAAAAATAAATCAAAATGAATGGGCAAGGGAAGATAAAGAAAAAGCGAACGTTTTTGCCACTCATCTGGAAGAAACCTTCAAACCGCACGATGGTCAAGTGGTTTACGACGACATTAACAGGCCGGAATTACCGTCTGACGATTTAATACTCAAAGGTGCAACGCTAACAGAACTTAAACAGGAGATCGTGAATTTAAAACCTAAGAAAGCTCCTGGTTATGATTTAATCACCGGAGAAATTCTCAAAGCTTTACCTAGGAAAGCACTAATCAAGCTTCTCCATATAATGAATGCCGCACTCAGATTAAAACACGTGCCGAGCCAATGGAAAGTTGCGGAAGTTATAATGGTTTTAAAACCAGGAAAACCGCCAAATGAGGTAAAATCGTACAGACCAATCTCGCTTCTTCCAATCATATCCAAAATTTTCGAGAGGCTATTACTAAGGCGCCTTCAACCGGTTATAGAAGGAAACAGTCTTATCCCTGACCACCAGTTTGGGTTCAGGAGTAAGCATTCGACGATTGACCAGGTGCATAGAATTACTGACGTAATCGAGAAAGCACTAGAAGAAAAAAAGATATGCTCAAGCGTATTTCTTGACGTCTCGCAAGCCTTTGATAAGGTGTGGCACGATGGCCTTAAATGCAAACTACGACAAGTTCTCCCTGTATGCCTATACGATATTCTAAAATCGTACCTCGGGAATAGACTCTTCCGTGTTAGACATGGAAACGAATACTCGGAGCTTAAAGAAATTTCGGCCGGCGTACCGCAAGGAAGCGTTCTTGGGCCGCTTCTCTATCTGTTATATACTCGTGATATACCGAAAGAAGATGGCACTACCCTTGCTACGTTTGCCGATGACACCGCTATCCTTGCAGTAGGTAAAACAGTCGAAGAAACGACTGCAAAACTGCAAAGCGCACTGAATAAAGTTAACGAATGGACGAGGGACTGGCGGATTGCCCTCAACGAAACTAAATCTGTCCACGTGAACTTCACATATAAAAAAACGAATGACTTGCCAATTTTTCTAAACTTGGCCCAAATACCCTTTGCTAACGAAGCCAAATATCTGGGAATGACACTAGACGCAAAACTGAAGTGGAATTCCCACGTGAAAATGAAACGCAAAGAACTCGAAATCAAATATAGAGAAATGTACTGGTTACTCGGAAAACATTCCCAGCTCAGTACCGAGAACAAACTGCTTCTATACAAGCAAGTGCTAAAGCCGGTATGGACCTACGGTATACAACTTTGGGGTTGTACCAAGAAAACGAATGCGAATATCATACAAACATTCCAAAATAAAGTGCTTAGAGAAATTGCCCAAGCACCGTGGTATTCCAGAAACGACGATATCCACAGAGATCTCGGAATTCCTGCAATCGAAGCGGAAACTAGAAGCTTCGCGCGAAAACATAGAAACCGAATAATGGGACATGTTAACAATACAGTCCTAGCTGTTTTGGATGATAGCAATTTATTTCGCCGACTACAAAGAACAAAACCTTGCGACTTGGCGAGATAAGGACTAACCGCGATTAAATTGCGGAACATGCAGGATCTTTCATTGGAAAGTAACCTGCCAAACGTTTTATTTCGTGATAAAAAAATTGCTTGATAAGTTTTAACTTAGTTGCAATATCGAACGAATTTAAATCGAAGGGAGGTGTTTTTAGTCAGTAGGAATCTGACACTACTATGAGACACTATCCTCATAGTGTCTATGTAAGATTTTCACCTACCCTCGGGGAAAAAAAAAAAAAAAAAAAAAAAAAATCATCAAAGGTCTTGGTAAAGTCCTTACCGACATTAAAGCACAAACAGAGGACAGAGGAGTTTGAGAAAAACGACAAAACTAGACATTTCTCGGTACAGCTCGTACAGTTGTCATAGGTTTGACTTGATTGCTTTTCTCCAGGATCTGCCAAAGTGTGTAAATTTGATTGATTTGGGAGTTAATCCCAAAAAACACTCCCAAGCAGCTAGCTGTTCACAATATAACAGCGGAGGTCATAAAAGAAGGCAACGATGAGCTTGTGAGACAAGGATCTCAATAAGTACTTATAGGTCAATTTTGCTTTCGTGGCTCTTGCCATAAGGTTGGAGCTCATCTCATTGTATCACAATGGAACTCAACAACAAGACTTCGACAACCTCAAAAGTTTTTCACAACAACAAAAGACATCAAGGATGTTTAGCTTCTTACGAACTTTCTCACTGAACACTACTCGCTCAACCATACATCTCTCGGACATGAGTCGACTTTTTTTGAAAATTCAAGAGACTACACAGCATAATTTGTGCGAATGTCCCAACGCCAGTCATAGGCAGCAATTCATCCGCAAGCATGAAACTGAAGTTCCCTTCATAACCCCAATCTTGCTCGAGATTACGTCAGGATAGGAACGAAGCTAGTTCTGGTATTCCAAGACAGGTTCCTTCAGGCTTAGAGCAAGATCATCTCTTTTCAATTATTAATTTCTTGTGATGATATGGTCTATCTCGACTGCAACGTGCCTTAGAGGGTGGGTATAGTGTCTTGATGTAAGCAAGGATTTCATGTGTCACATAAGCTCAATCACGAGTCTTCTGCTGTACCATTCACATTTGATTTATTGAGGATTTTTCCACTCACGCACATGCCAACCAAACTTTCTAAAGACATCGCCCCGTTACGCAAAAACTTGGCGCAGTTCCTGTCTATCCATCTACCAGTGACAATGGATGGTGGTATATATGCTTTTTCCTTGAATCTTGTGTCCTTATTAACTTTAATTTACCACACACAACACATCAACTGTTCAAATTATAAGAACAGGATCCTTCTTCCGACGACCGACGCACCAAGGCAATTCCTTGAAAACCATAAACAAATTCCTCGAAGACCCCAATAAATCATAACGAGCCACACATCCGCAAAAACTAAGTATCGAAGCTTAAAAACCGATATTCATCTATCTAAATCAAATTCGAACAGACTGCGAAATATATCGACTGACGTCAGAAGGATGCCACACAACAAGGTCGGTCTAGCATCCAACTCAACCGAAAGATACTAACGACACCATTACCAGCAGCCAAATGGTACATATCACATGTGGCAAAGCACTTAATATGCATCAAGGTCTTTTGCGAACAAAATAAAGTGGCAGGATATTCCCTCGTTTTTCCGCTTCATTCACAGCGAAAGGATGTGAGTCAAACAAACAAACACAACACAACACATATACACACAGCCATGCAGAGAGTGGGGGAAAAAATGAAAGAAAAATGAAATGTAAATTATGAAAAACGAATTCGTGTGGCTCATTCAATTTAAGGATACGTCAACGAAAAGAACAAATTGTTGCTTCACATTCAGTGAAGAAGGCATGCGTCAAGTTGAAAAGGTTACCGGAGGTTGAGAGCTTCAACTTCAACCGAAATAAGTTGAATGGTTGGCACCTGCAATAGCCAACAAAATACAACACAGCATCCTTGGGATGATGTTGTGTATGTTGTCAGTTATCCTTGGATATTGGTACGCTTCGGTTTGGCTGTTTATGTATCTTCCGACATTTTATGCATTTTTTTAGTTCCGAATAAGATTTTCCTGCTGCGGATTAACGACATTTGAAGTAAGAGTCCTTGTTCTGGTTCCAGATTGCTTGATGCGACGATGAAGACATCAAATCGGTGAAATGTGTGTGTTTCCTTGTGGCGGATTCTTTTGGCATCTTGCTTTTATTTGCACAACTCTTGAGCACGTTTTTCTCGTGGTACTTAAGTTTGTGTTCGGTGATTGCATACACAGAACGCTCTTGTGATGGATTTTGGTTTATTTATTATTTTCCAAGGAAAACACTATCATTTTGTGGCAGGATATGCTTGGTATGCTGTACGAATACAACGTGTGTGTTATAATGGTTACGAAGGATATTCGTTGTCAGGAATAGAGTGATGTGACGTGTAAGTTTTTTGTCGAGTGATAATGGTTCACTGAAACAAGAAAGCAATTGCAAATATACAAAATAAGGATGTTATGGTTGATATTGAGATCAGTATACATCGTTATTTGAAGGATATTCGTAATCCTACGAAAATGAAGCTTTAATGTTGAAAACTGTCAGTACAGGGTGGTAAACAAATGACTACTCTACTTAAGTGCAAATATTTTTACTATAAGGTTTGTTAGCACTCACCAGATGGCGTACAATCGACGAATTAAAATGTCACAGTTGTCATCACCATGTCAAGTTTCAATGGTCATATTCAGTATTCTAGACACTGACAGATATTTTGACATCTAAGACGCATCACAATTTAGCCCATGTCGTTGGATAGTTGTTTCATCTTCAACTTTTTACTTTTTTCAAATGGCAGTTTAGTTGCTGTCAGCTGTATTGGCGGATTGTCTAAAGTTTCAAAAGAAATAAGGTTGAGGGGACAGTTAAAAACAATCAAAATGTATATTGTTGACATTTAAGAACATCGTCAGTACCGTTTGAAATCAATATCGCACTTCACAATGCGGTGACAATGATTGCGGGATCGTGCGTTGCTTCTTTACATTAAAAGCACTGTTAGCGTCAACATTAAGTTTACTAAGTCAAGTTCTAAAAAATCAAATGTCAAATAACCATGACACTTGACATTGATGTCAAATTTTAAGCATTTACTTCTTCTTTTTTTCACAAAAAGACGAAAGGAGACAAGTAGTTCTTGGTGATTGGAAAATACTAAATTGAGAAAGAAAAGATTGTGCATCAAATGTCCTCAAGATGGAGCAATGATCTGAAACCTCGTTTTGGAATAACTACAAAAACAACACGGCAATGCATGTTTTCGAAAGGATCAAAGGAAATTAGAGGCAACACCATCCAAATCATTTGGTTTGCAAAGCCTGGAAGGAGCAACTTAAATCAAAATACCGACTTTTACGTCTCACCTAAGTGGCCTATTTTCTTCCCTTTTCCCCAGAACGATGTAAATATTTATGAGTAGGCGTAGTCCCTACCCAAACTTAAGTCGAAAACTTAACATAGAACAACGGTTTATGACTAACAACTTTCGGCAAGAAGTGCGGTGTTCAAATGAAGGTGGTCTTACGAATGTACACTGTGGTATGTCCTGTTTTCACTTATGGATGGCTAGTTTGTTGGCCTGCGTTAAGAAGGGCCTATAACATTAAATAACTAAACAGAGTCCAAAGATCACCGGGATTAGGCACTAGGAATGCAACGCGGTTATGTCCAGCTGGGGTTTTTAGTATAATTCTCCCTTTACATTGCATCATGTAGCCCAGTCAAATTAGAAGAATTTGGGTTCTAATCTGTTAAACCTTGGGTACCGCAATATTCTGGATTCACTTCAAAAAAGACTTCACAGTAAACTTACCTTCGAGGAAGGAATGAAAGCATGAACGTTCGGCGAGAATCTTCTTAGAATCACTAAGTACAAGTATCCAAGTCTCCAGATTGAATAAGAGTTTTTTAGGTAAAGTTAGTCGCAGTCCGGAAGACGTCTTGGATCATCGAACAACACCCAAACATCCTCCAAGTTGAAAGCACCGTGCAACAAGGAACTTGCTCGGTTGGGCTGTTGGCTTAAGGTCTGGTTCCTGGTCACAGAAACATGGAGCAAGGTTCAAGCCTTCACATCGATGGAAGTTCGCATTCTAATGGTTGCTGTGAAAGGTAAAATTTGCTCAAACTATCCACAAAGGCCAATGATAGGTGGTACAGCTTACGTAATTGTGCCATAACCGGGAAGATGTGGCACTCCTACAATCGGTCCAAAAGAATATATCAGTGCTCTTGTGATATGTATCGAGCACTGGCTAGTAGAGATTTCGATATACCACCCTTCAACACATACTTCCGAAGTTGTTGTGTTGAAAATGAGTAGAAAACCATATTCCACTTCCTGGACATCACTCACCCAAAGACATCGCTGGTTTCATCGCGCACTCCGGTATCATGGAGTATTTATAATGAAGTGGATTTCACAATAGGCCCACTGCTGGCCGCAGTGATAAGGGACTAAGGACCACCTCAAATTCTAATCTAATCTAATCTAATCCTGGATGAATGTCTGACACTAACAAGACCTTGACATCGCACATTAGGCAAGTTATTCTCCAGACTTAACTGGTTTTCTGAATTCCACTGGTTGGATTTGAAAACCTAAGAATAACAGCCTCTTTACCAATTCGTGCACTTTCAGCCCAAACACTATGTAAGCGATATGAGGAGCTTCCAATGCGGCAATTGAAGTCTTACAATGTATTCCTTTCCTGCATTTTTTTGCTGAAACTGAAACTGAGGGAGAAAGGCTCTACATGGATCTGCTTGGAGGGTGAATCAAAGTCAATAAAGAACCCAGGTGAGGAAGACTGAAAGGCCTTCTTAGTAGTACATAATGCAGTCGGGAGGGGGCATTCAACACTGTGTTCTTGAAACTGCTTTCGAACGATCTTAACGATACTGTTCTATACACAAACGACCTCTCTAGGGCCGAAGTGTACTCTAGCGACTCTCAGAACAACCAACGTGTATGGGGGAGGCTTTTGTTAAACCGAGTCGAATTATTGGCCGAACCACAACCCCTAAAAAAAATATGTTTTGTGAAAAATAAGACGCAGCGGGTCCTCTAAGTGTCCCTGTGTTTGAAAGTACCCACTTCGGTTAACAGCTCTGCAAACACTTAAAAAACATTTAAAATTCAACTAAAACTGCATCTTCGCCACTATGATTATCCTTCGCATTAAAATTCAACATTAAATCTTTTTTTTCCATTATTTTTGTCTAAAATTAATTTTTTGCAAAACACAAGTCCATTCCTTATATCCTTACGCGTAAAAGGAAAGTTTATTTTAATAAGAATCAACAAAACACCACACACATAAACATAGTCAGCCCAAAGTAGAATCTTTTTGTTGAAGAAAATTTATGACTAAGCACCACTAGAAGGTCAGCATAATTAAAAAAAAAAAAAAAAAAGTATCCAACCATCCAAAGGACAACAACAACAAAAGCAACAACAAATGGTTTCATATTTTCTTCAAGTATTTCACTCTCTCTCTCTCCCTAGACATAACACAGAAACTGCTCCACTGTATGTGGGTGTGTTTGCAGTATTGTTCCATAAGAAGGACTCCTCCTCTTTCCTTTTTTTTTTCCTGCTGCCTATAGGCAAATGGAGAATAGAAGAAAAGTAAGGACGTTGACAGAGGCACAATTCACTACTCTTGACACAAATTGCTGTTGTAAATATTCTATGAGAACTTTAAAAGCACAAAATCTCGGTTGGATGCATTAGTTTCGGTTGAAATTTACAAGAAAAAAAAAACCAAAACAAGGACATTATGCTTACAATATAGAAAAAATGAGGACGAAAGAATGAGTTCTCTGTTAAATGTGGCTTAAATAAGCCTTTGGTTGCGCGGTATCTGTAATTAAGGAATTCACATCCTGCTATGCATGACGCATCTATTCATGGAAAATAATTGAGGATTAGCCTGTGGAATAGTTTGAATTTAAAGGAGTTCTACCGTTCCGTTGTAAATGGGAACAAAACATCCTGAGAGCAAATACACATTTAGAGTCACGCCGGCATTCGATGTGCACACGGTGTAAGTGCTTTCACTTTACTACGTGATTTTGTTGTTTTTAAATCGTCAATACAATGGGAAGCGAGAAAAAATGGGGTCCCTTCTCATATCCTGTGTATGGAAGGCACATTCTCAGGGCTTTAGGAATCGGAGTAGGTAGGTATGTGTACCATTGTGATTGTTCGCGTAATGCACACTTTGTGTGGGCATTAAGGGCGTTTTTAATATTGTGAAATCAACTTCCGGTTGCAAGATGTGTCCCGGAGTTGAAATAGAGAAAAACATTAAAAGAACTGGCAGCAGTTAACAGGGCTGTCAAAGTGTGTACATTTACTTGTCCTAGATGTGAAATAGACCCTCACTGACTTGATGAAGGTTTTTTACAGGGTTGTCATCTTCAAATTTCTTGTGTAAAGGAGCAGCCATTAGCAAGAGCAATATGTGAATTGATGTCGCTGATGTCAAACTTATAAGACGAAGGTTAGGCGGACAAAAACTTAGACTTACGACAAGCAGCAGAATAATGTGTCATTTTGATGAATAGGCCGTTCGTGGCGTAAGCATAAACGCATTGCACTTCATTCTAAGATCCGTTCTGGGCACTTGTGTCGCTTTGCTGGCATCTCACTTCTGACACTATCTTGCTTCTTTGTAGTTTAAACCTTTAGTATGAAGCTTGCATAAGTTATCCTGTGCCTGTTTAGGAGTTGGTGAAGCTGGTAACTAATGGGATTATCTTTTGGGTCCATCTCTTACCTTTACTACACTCACCAGACTTCAATGAATGATTATAGCCATGCAAACCACTCTTGATGACGCTTTGCACGATTTGCAACTACTGGACTTACGTAACGATAAAATCAATTTATCGACACAGAAAAATTGAAGTTTGGCACTAAGGGCTTGAGTACCTCTCTGAGTCTGCAATCAATCATTGACGTCACTTCAGACGGGCAAAAGAACTTAAGAAATGTTTACTAGGCAGCTCTTCCTTTTGGGAAACAAGTACCATTATCGTATCTAAGTGCTTAAGTAGACTAGCCAAAACCAACAATCGTAGCGTCAAGAATTTCAAACTGATAAAGAGAAGTGGCCCTAGAATCGAACCTTGTGGAACTTCACCCCAGTCTTCTGCCGAAGACTTTCTAAAACTATCGACTCGCAACCAAGTTCTTATTTACATTACTGAGGCTGTAAGAAGGTTAAGCCAAACAATTTAGCACGAGGCTTGCGTCTTTTCATAGTTTGAAGTCACCCATAGACATACTCTGCTGATGTTAACTCTTTATTGCTGGTTTGGCATTGGTATACATAGAAACGTCTGAATGAAAACAAAGACAGGCAAACATGTTCAGACATCATTACTCTTTGGGCCAAAACTTTGGACATATCAGTCGGGGACCCTTCCTATAGAAACTTCTGTGCGGACTGCTTTGGTGGATGCTGGTTGACTGTCAATAGAATACACTCAATAGTTGATGATGCTGTCGTTTAATCTAATTGTGCCTAGCGACTGACAGATAGACAGAACTGGCCAGGTGGACTGGTGTACACCAATGACTTTCAGTTAATCCTCTCAAAACCGTGACGAGGTAACTAATTGGTTTTACACTCAGACCGTGCTAACATTTGTCACTAACCAGCTATCTAAAGAAGTCACCTATTAAGAAGTAATTATGGACGAAATCCGTCGAGTTGCAGACTTGTAGAACACGGTCAGTCTTCTAGCAAAGCACTTCACTGAATCTTAGGACACAGCTGCATAAAAGAAAATAAGGTCTTGAATGGCTTGCCTGGACAAGGTTCAGAACAGGATTTCTCAGAAGTGAGGTTGGTATTGTCATTGACCATTGGGTTTGTAGTGAATACAATCGAGGGTGGTATGAATCTCCATGATGTGGACAAATCCAACGAATACGCCTCATTGTCTGAAGGGAATCCACAGTATTCTTACTGCTTCCAAGCAAAAAAGATTACAGACAATTTATTGCCTTTCCAATGGGCCACTTTTGCGAAGCACTTCAGTGTGTATGACTTAAGCGACATCTTCGACACTTGTGAAGAGGGCGACAATATGCAGCATTCTTTCTTTGTTATTGTCCTGCCTTTGCTCGAGTCTATTATAAATATGAGAGTTTCAGAGCTTTATTCATTGTCTCTAGTACCCAGAATCATCTGGAAGATAAGGGTCCCTCCTAGGGCTTGTTAAGCCATCTTTGGTTTACTTACTTACTTACTTACTTATCAGGCCAGCGACCTATGGAGGGTCTGAGCCTGAACCAATGCCGCTTTCTATCCTTCACGATCCCAGGCACGCTGCTTCCAGTTTACTAGACCAAGGTTTCTGGCGTCCACGATTGCCTGATTTTTAAACCGGAGGTTCGGTTTTCCTCTTCTTCGTGAACCTGATGGCTGGGATTCAAAGATCCTCTTAACTGAAGCATTCTTCGTCCATTCGCTCGATGTGGCCGAGTCATTGCAGTCGACGGATTTTTGCCTTTCCGACTACATCCACATCTTTAAACAGCTCGTAGAGTTCGCGGTTATATCTTATCCTCCATTCACCCTTGTCGCAGACTGGACCAAATATTCGACGTAGAATTCTTTCTTTCGAAGGATCCCATGATCTGACCCGCTGTCTTGCTTATCGTCGAGCATACCGCTCCATAAAGCAGGACTGACAAGATCAGGGTTTTGTAGAGCATGATTTTGGACCATCGAGTTAGGAGTCTTTGGTTTGGTTTGGAAAACATGTGTTGAACAGATCAGTGATTACCACCGGACAACAGTTTTGAGGGCTTAATTTGGAATGTTGTCTAGATAGGATGCTTTCGATCACCAAATTTGTTTCTGAATCGTATCACTTGCCCACGGAGACGACTTGAATCAAACCATGAGAGTGGATGGCATTTCAAATAATGAATTGTCTCAAGTGCATTGTAGATTTTTGTGGACCTTTCTCCATTGCACATTAGAATCAACGGGACTGCAATCTTTTTTTATCGGTCATATATCTCACATGCAAAAGGCAGAGTTAAGCACTTGAAAATTGAATTAACGCCAGAACTTATTGCATCTAATTCAGTGAGATAGAAGCACAAAGTAAAGAGCTTAATAATAAAGCCATGAGGACCTATTGTCCTTACCATCATTGTTCCGTGAATTTATAACGCGATAATTAAACTGATTTTCAATATTTAATTGCAAAAACTGGCTAAGCAATGAAAAATTGTAAACCCCCTTTTGTTTTAAAGGTTACAGGCGCACCCACCTCCTGGTTGGAGGCGGTTATCAATGACCGTCCATGCTATTACAGAATTTTAATAAAATTCCCCATTATCACACGAAAATCCCATAATCGAAATTAATTTATCATTTATGATGAAGTTCAAATCACTATCCCTATCCACACTTCACCGAACGGATTATGCATTCGGACACAACGATTTACCGGGTAAATAATCCAATTCAATCGTAATAATACGAGTAATTACATATTCAGATGCGTCCTTATCACAATTGAAATAGCTCATCCCGAACCGAAATTGATTGCAAATTAATAGTCCCATCCCGTGGGAAACAATTCCCGAATTCAGTGCAATAAATCCACGAAAACGTCAGTAAAATGATTCTAAAGGATTTTTTTTTCGATTTCAGGTACTGTACGATATAATTGAACAACCGTGACTTATCATAAAAGGACATCTCCTCCTCTCTTCTGGAGGAACATCCACAACGACGATAAACATAAAAAAAAATAAAGAATTGTAAGAGATCCTTGACAACGTCGTTGTGTTGCGTCATCAAAACGAAATTATTTCACGCATCGCAAGACCACAACGAACAACAGAATTTCGCTCAAAGGACATTGTCCGTACAATCAAATAATACAGCCGCCATCAGCATGAGATGCACTTAAAGGAGCAATAAAATCATAAAATATCCTTCCTCGCAACGAATCACCAAAGAAGACAGGAGTGATACACGATGGTGATGACAACGCGGTACTAACAGATACTTTCAAGTAATTACAAACCACGAAAAACCATCACAAAACAAAGACAACGTCGTCGTTGGTAGATAGGTATACAGCAGCTCCTTGATTATTCTAATGGTGTACGCATCAGGAGCATTGTCTGTAACAATTACACGATTATGGCCAAACAATTTGCCATATCCTTGGATTCCTTGGATTTCGTTTTAATTATCCTTCACTGCTTCACAACGACTGTTGCCGGTGATGATGGCGCTATTACGCCAGAATACCAATCAAATCGAGCAGTTAACCTCAACGCAAAGGATCAACCATTAGAACTAGAAATTAACACAATTAGTGATAGTAGCAACTCATCTGAGATACAAGATACAAACACCAGTGCATATAGTTTAGCCGATAAGTCTGCGTGTAATCAAAGTGTTAACAGTACCGTCCGTCCGTGTATGAAAGTGCAGAATAGCACCACCATCATCACTCCAACAATCAGACGACGTTCGTCCTTGTTGCCAATGCTGAGTGTGCACAGCAATCGCCAGTGGAAATTTAGTCGAGCGAAAAAGGTGAAAGCCAAAGATGGCCGTCGAGGAGAATTGTCTTTGGTGATGCAGGTGCAACATCAACTGTACCAGCAACAGCATCCGTTCAAGGTTAATCAAGTGTTTGAGAACGAACGCAAACTACGAAGCGGAATCGCCAGCAATGGTAAAATCGTTTTGTTGGGACTGTTTGAACTCTCGACAAGGCATGGTCCCCGACCAGATGGACTCAGTGAATTGGGAGCCGCCCAGATGGCTGTGCAGCATATAAATCGGAAGAGACTACTGCCGGGCTATACCCTAGAACTAGTGACAAACGATACGCAGGTGAGTGAGTGTGGGTGGTTTTTTTTATTTTTAAATTAAGTTTTCTATTCCGTCAAAGGAAACCAATTAGCGTCACTGGAATCGAACCGTTGGATGCTTTGTAGGTCATGGATCATGCGTGGGTTTCTGAATAGTATTCGCTTAGCCGAGAACACTATTCAATTGTTTGAAACGTTCCACAGCCGAAGGATAAAAGTAAACAAACGCAGCGCTAGTCGAAAATTTCTCATTTCCTTTTGTTTGAAGGACATTCATTGAATGGCAGTCGGTTCTATTGTTGAATTAAAGCCATTTCATTGGAGTCTGGTGTATTTCGCTTCGGATTTCATCTGATTTAGATGAATTTCATTGAATTTGAGAAGTTAGCAGATGACTGAATGTTTTATGTTTGTTTGTTTCGTTGTAGTTAGGAAACTATTCAACCGAATTGTACAAGTTTTTGTTGTTTTACCACTACTGGACATGGAAGTGCTATAGGCTACAAAGAATTGCAAACAAATTGTTGAAAGGCTTTCGAAATGACGCCTTTCGTTGGAAGGTAGACAAGCTGACATTAATTTTTGAACAAAATGTCATTCGCAATCCTAAGCATGCCTTCCTTGCAAAGCAAAATAAATCACACTTTAGACTTTCGATAGTCCATTTGTCCTTTTTCACATAACTTGTACTACAAGGCACCGATGGCATGTCAAATGTGCTCTGTCACTTCAATCAAAACCACTCATTCATGTCATAGGTAATGAGTAACTCAAAAGTATGCCCACGGGTAATAACTTACCCTTTGTGGTATAAGGGGTTTCTAAAACAATAATTTGCCTTAAGCTGGACTAGTTGCATTTGACACCATAATTGATATATCAATCGACTAAAGTGGTACCTGGCATTTGGTTAATCCTAGTCCATGTCGATCCTAATCCAAAATTGCCTCGGGTTTCATTCATCAAGTTGGTTTTGGTGTCTTTTCATTTGTTTACTGTGACATTCCTTTCAAAGTCACTTCGAGAGCAAAGACTTTTGTGCCATAGAACACATCTCTTTAAATACCTCTTTGGATTGTTATCCCACCTTTAACAACTCTGAGTAGAATGTAAGCTCTTTCCGCGAGACCTGGCAGGTGCCTATTCACTTTTTGCCAGTCTATCGGACCATTCCACTGACCCTGAACTTATTATCAAAGGCTCCGTGGTAGGCAAAGAAGGCCATACATGCCTTCCTAATCCGTAGTCCTATTTTTGGTGTTTGTTTCACTGGGACTTAGCTGTTTTATTTCAAAAAAAATGTAATATAGTCGTAGGTATCTGCATGCAACTCTCAGATTTGGTACACAGGCAGCTCGAAACTGGACAGTAGCACTACAGGCCCTGAGGTCTGTAAGTCACTAACAGTTCTTCAAGCATGATTCCACGCAATTGATAGGCAAACGTGAATGTCTGCCGAGAACATTAGAAGTTACCTTTTCAATAATCAGACAGGGCCAGGAGCTACAAGCTTTCTTGGAAGCGCCCCAATCTAATCGAAAACCTTGCTTCAAAAAATATAGTTACGGTGCTCTGGATGCATGAAAGCTTCGATGGAAATAAACGGAATGATCTTCTAGCAAGAAGAGGCGCTTGTCAGCCCTATTTTGGGGCACCACCTAGCAATGCCATAACCCATTGGGAAGCCGGTAGCGTCTCTGACTAACACAAAAAGTCTGTAACAGACTTTTTTACGCAAAGCAAGGTGTATCGGTCACAGATATCTGCCGGCTTTGAGGGGAACAAAAAGAGAGAGCAAAACTGATTCTTTGTGAATGCACTGGGACCGTAAAGAACAGACTTCTCCACATTTAACGTGGCCTCCACTGAGTCCATAGGATACTCACAATAAGTCGCAGTGCTTCCCTTCTTTTTAAGGCCCCCAAGCAGTGCCTAAAGATCCTTCCAGTAGCCTATGGATTCTGCTCACCTATCTATGGCGGAAGAGTGAAAGTTTCTTAGAATATGCTTCTTGGGAGAGAATTCTAAAGTTCTCAAACTTGGTTAAGGCCACCTTTGCGTTGTCTAACATGTTTACGTCTGTCTTCCAGGGTATACCCGAGTCTCTTTATGTAAATGTCACACAAGTATCCTCTTGATTTCATTTAGAAGTTTTCCCATCTCCGTTTCCTGACCAAATCCTTGTCAGCTTAGACCATGAACTCGAACATTTCTGACAATGCTGTAGAGAATATCTGAATCTTGGTTACATTTGCTCTTGACAGGACATTGATACTCAGTCTTAGATCTTTAATGAATCTAAGCAAAAGCCCCTTCATGCTCTATGACTTTTTACAGACGCCCCTGCAGGGGGCTTTCACATTCGAAATCACATCACTTAGCAATGCAAACTCTAATTTGTGACTTCATGCCTCAAAAATGCGTACATTCATCCCGCAACGCCGTGAAATATTAATTTCAACAATACCTTTGCGACCGTCATTCCGCAAATTATCTCACCTTCCTTTCGTGTTCATAAATAACTTTGAATTCCCATCGCTAGGGTGGAAGGAAATATGTATAAACACAATCCATCTACACACAATCATATTTCATCGCTGCATGTGACTCTCCCTTTCACAAAGTCAAACTGAATTTGATTGCTAAAGAAAGGATATCTCCAGGAGCGGATTGACACAGTTTGGATGTCAACAAAAAGGGGCGTTTAAAGTTTCAAAGGATTCGAAGCGCCCCACTCCAGTTCTGATTACAACAGAACTTTTATCCCCTCACTCAACAGATCATAAACCGCCATTTAAGGCCGGTCCACGTGTAACTTTATGCGAGAATACTCATATCTTTTCAGTGTGATCCTGGTGTTGGAGTCGATCGATTTTTTCATGCCATCTACACTCAACCATCAACGCGTATGGTTATGCTCCTTGGCTCTGCTTGCTCCGAAGTAACCGAAAGCCTGGCCAAAGTGGTACCGTACTGGAATATCGTACAGGTGAGTGGATACTTCATATCCAATCAACTATGCAAATCCCTAGTGTTCTTTGCGAGTAATTTCCAAAAAAAAAATCAAATTACCCATGAAATCTTTTATTCCCTTCACACACACACACACCCACACATGTATATTCATATCCTTTCTGCTTCTTCATCTTCATCTCTGCGAGAAGTTTGAAGGAAGTCCTCTCACATTCATTCGATTTACTGCATGAATTACACATCCTTCAACATGATTGCACACAAAACTCGCAAGGATTTAGCTGAATGACATTCACAGACACGGTTATGTGTATGATTTTTGTATCCTTTGCAGGTATCTTTTGGGTCGACATCGCCTGCTTTAAGTGATCGTCAAGAGTTTCCGTATTTTTATCGTACCGTTGCACCAGATTCATCCCATAATCCCGCAAGGATTGCGTTTATTCGACGATTTGGCTGGGATACTGTGACAACGTTCTCACAAAACGAGGAGGTGCACTCGTTGGCCGTAAATGACCTGGTTACGGAACTCGAAACGGCAAATATATCATGTGCGGCAACTATAACATTTGCGGAAACGGATTTTCGAGAGCAATTGCTGCTACTAAGGGTAAGTCACAATTGAAGTGGTTTAACTTGCTGAGACTGCTTTACAACACGATAGGGGAAGTTAAGACGTCAAGAAGACCCGTTTATTTTGCCTTTAAATAGATCTACAGTTGAGGGGAGGCTTAAGGGTTATTGGGTCATTGGAACAAATACACTTAGATTCCAAACTCGACTTAACTATTTATCCAACGAACTAGCCAAGAACTTCTGGACAAACAGAGGTTTATGCATTCCAACCTGATAATCGAAAAATGCATTCAAGACAACGTCTGTAGTCTGTAGTCAACGTCTGTGTGCATTCAAACATTGTATCAGACCGCTAGTCGGAGTTAAAGGCATCTTTGAACCTAAGCTTGTCTTCTTGCTTCTAACATTCAAAACACCTTCACCATTGGAACTTACAAGCTTCTAAATGAAAGTTCTAAACGCGGCTTAGAATGTAGCTTTCTGTGGAAATTCAAAGGCTTATGTTCCATGTTGGGCCAAAAGTTGGTCAGAATCAAGGGGTGACAGTGATACATTGCAAAACAAAAGCCTTTCTATACATGTTTTCAAAGAAATACATAGATGGCGCCACATAAAGCCGATTAACAGAGCTGCAAGGTGTCAGACCAACGTAAAAACTACTCTTTTTGTGTGGGAAATCAGCTCCTACCCAGCTTCGAAGAATTTTTACATCCCTTGCCATCGTTGTCCTGGACCTTGCGATGATCCTGTGAATCAGTGCCAGTTTCTAAATATATCCCTACACATATCCAAAGTGGATAAAGTATGCTTTTATGTAACCACTGATTCAATTCCACTCCGGATCCGTAGTAACATCCTGATTCCGCACATCTGTAGTAATTCCAAAATCCATTTGTAATCACACATCCTTTCCGAGATAAACTCCACAAAGGATCAGAGTTCAACACTCTCACCCACATTTACTTGAATCATAATAATATTTTGTCCCAACTGTTCATCCTCTCACACAGGAACTGGACACCCGCATTATCATCGGAAGTTTCTCACAGGACCTCGCACCGAGAATTTTTTGTGAGGCACACAAACTTCGAATGTTCGGTGCTGACTACGTTTGGATTCTGCACGAAGAGAGCATGGGTCCACCGTGGTGGGACAGACAACCGCCAGCCTGTACAATCCTAGAACTACGGGCAGCCGTAGAGAATCTCATAATCGTATCCAGCCACAACAGTATAGTGGGGAACAACATCAGCCTCAGCGGATTGGTGAGTTTTGAGGGGGACTACCAGCTCTGAACTGCATGTGTGATAGACATAATTAAAATAGCTCCCACCCGCAGAACAACGCCATGTTCAACAACGAGCTAATGACCCAATTCGAGATTCGAAATGTGGTCTCAAAGTACGCCCCGCAAACGTACGATGCGGTATGGGCCATCGCGTTGGCGTTACGTGGCGCCGAGGAACACTGGAAGCGTGACGCCATACAATCAAAGCTTGACAGATTTGACTACACCCGCAGCGATATGGCTTGGGAGTTCCTGCAACAGATGGGAAAACTGGAATTTCTCGGAGTGTCGGTGGGTAGAGAACATCCAATTCACCATCGAAGTGTGTCAACCGTTAAATGGATTTTTTTCTTTTTCTAGGGACCGGTCTCGTTTAGCGGCCCTGACCGCATCGGTACAACGGCCTTTTACCAAATTCAAAGGGGTTTCCTCGAACAAGTGGCTTTGTTCTATCCGGCCGAGGAATTTTTAGACTTTCATTGCCCCAAGTGCAGTGCCATCAAGTGGCACAGTGGACAAGTGCCAATTGCGAAGCGAGTGTTCAAGGTTCGTGTTGCCACAATAGCTCCGTTGGCTTTCTATACGATAGCTACCCTTTCGTCGGTGGGAATTGCTTTGGCTATAGCCTTTCTGGCCTTCAACCTACACTTCCGAAAGTTAAAGTAAGTACGCCATGAGCATAATTGAAAATGGTCCTTTTGCTGAGTTGGTTTTGTGTCCCTTTTTGGTGGTGCCCCACTTTCAGGGCTATAAAACTTTCAAGTCCAAAGTTAAGCAATATCACCGCCGTCGGATGTATTCTAGTGTACACAGCCGTCATCCTCTTGGGATTGGATTACTCAATGCTGCCATCGGCGGAGGACTCGTTCTCAACAGTTTGCACGGTGAGTTGTCCTTTTTTTTTCCGTAAAGTGGAACTGAATATATTTAATGCAATCGTGTGCGGACCTCAGAGTGTGTCCGCTTCAATGTTTACCTCTGACGATGTGGGGGAGGAGAGGAAATTATTTGACAAGGACTCAAGGAACAGTATCATATTTCGAAATAATTGGAAAGACTGTGGTGGTTAATTGTATCAACGCCGGAGGCTATTAATTAAGCGAGGAGAATGTGGAAGAGTTTAATATTTTTCAGTTCATCGTTGTGTGTGTGTGTGTGGGTCTGATTGGTAAGAAGATTGTTCGCATGAAGGACCAACTTTGTTTGTAGATTTTTGTGTACAATCACCGGTATAATAATTCATCAAATCGAATATAAATTACAAGATAAAGCTGAAGGATTTATGGAGTTCTGCTGGCCGTAGTGGATACAATATCCGACGCATTGATAACAAAAATATGCAAATTAAATTCCATGTCTATGTCCTTATTCGTACGAGTTTCGATGACGATTTGAATGGGATGAGCCGGATGTGGCTTCAAGTAGCCACATTCAGCTCTGATAGACGTAGGGATCCGACAGTGTAGCAATGTTTTTGGCGACAAGGAATCGAGGCAACCAGGAGTATCCTCTTTGCGAACATGGAGGACTATTGTCGAAAATGCGGTTCCAGGAACTGAAGCAGCTAGAGCGCACATATTACTTGACTGAAGAACCTTAACTTAGATGCGACAGCAGGACCGCATACATATACAAAATAGACAGCTGAGGGCATAACTTGCCCGTTCATCCTTTGAAGTTTCGAATGAGGACCGTCCTGAATAACATAGAATGCACATCAAAGAATTTGCAGAAGACTCGGCTCTCCAAAAAGAACGGTAAAGCTTTTAAGTGTCCCAACTTCGCCAGGAGCCAGATTCTCATCTTTTTTGAACATTTTCCGGTCTCACAAGAAAGCCTTACTATGAATCGACACACGTTTTTCACACAAGCGCTAATCTTAGGGTTTAACGATTCAGAGCCTTCCTCCCTTCTTACATTTCTTTTTTTTAGATGAAACCTTGGTGTCTTACCAAAGCAAATGTAGGCTTTGGTTTGGTGGCTAACGGACATACAAAAGTAAAACTATAAACCTCTAGAAGCCATCCTTGTAGACGAACTGTAAGTTGGTGTCCACGGATATAGGTTTTGAATTCATGTCTCCAGTTGTCTTTTCAAAGGCAGAATTTCGAACCGCCTGAAGCCTTCTTTAGATTTCGTTGCTGTAGATGAAATGTAAGTTGGTCTCTTGTCAAAACTGACTCTACAGACTTTTGTTTCAAGTTGGTGCTAGCTGTTGGCCGTAGCGTTCGAGGATGTGGTCATAGCATTGTTTAGGCAGAAGCTATGGGTATAAAAAGACACCCCCAAATTCATCAGTCTTCACTTCTATACTTATCGTCTCTTTGATCCTAAATATACTACACAAGATTGGCCTTCGAATTCCTTTCGGTTTTTACTAAACGACGCATAGCCTCTTTAGCCTGCTTAACCTTCTGAACGTCCTATTTTGACAGGGTAAGCATAAAGCATTTGTCTGTTCCAAATAATCCTGAATGCAAAGTTTGAAGATCTGAGTCCTATGTAAAATACATGTGGGATTGGGGCCAGACATACGAACGATGTACGACGATAACAACGCAACGGGATGACATAATCTTTACTTAGCGGGACACGACAGAATATAAACAATCCTACACACACATTTCAGACAGATGCCGCCTTGCTACCTTTCTTTTAAGGTTCTGACCATGGTTTGACTGAGAACTTAGTGCCCTATGCGCCACTTGACTGTCTGTGATTTATATGGATGCATGCTTCTATGAAATGAAGTTCAACTTGGCAAATACGGGTGACATTTTCCAAGTGTTTTCGAGTCTTTGTGTATAGGCCGAACACCTCCAGCAACAGGGTCCAGAAGTCCATCTATCACGTCTTGGGTGCCTCAACTCAAACCGTCTATCAATGCAGTACTGAATATGTCCACCTCGGAAAAACCGAAAAGAAAGGTTATGTGATCCCCAAGACTACAGAGTCTAGTCTAGGTATGCATATTTTTTAGATAGTATTGCCACTTCCTTTACAAGAACATGCACAGCGTAGTAAATCCAATTACAGCCTCACAGGGTGAGATGCAACGGGTAAGTATTACCCCTGGAGTCAGACTTCCGGATTTTGGTCATATATTCGACGGCATTCCGAAGATATGAATTCCAGTTCAATCTACTCCCCATTTGACCTCATCGGAGGACCTAACAACTGCACATACCAAGGGCTTCTTCTTCTTATGAAGTATGCAACGAAAGTCCTGTAAAGGTTGATAGCAAGAACTGCCCTAATTCCGTAGTTAGAAACGACTGAACGGCCTTCTATATGATTTCGAAAACATTGCTGTCTATGCTTGTGAGTGACGATAAATCCAAGATCATTCAAATAACGAACAACTTTGTAGTTTTTGTCTTAATTTTACTCGTAGGTCGTCAACATATAAAAAATGACCACTACATGGACGAAAGAACTTCACTCTACTAGCCTATACCATCACACAGACCCCGCCAAAATTGGATGTGATTCTCTGGCTTTTCGGCAATGCTGGTCCTTTTTGGCTGCAGAGTTTGTTGATTGCTTTCCCGTCTCAGGAAGATGACACTTCATACAATTCCTTTCACAGAAAATAACTTGTCACTTCCTGTAACATAGGTTGACTTCTCTACCCATTTTGACGATCCTCTCTCACTTCATGTTTTGAAACTTCTGTTTAAGGGAATCGTTAGTTAATCGGAATCACTTAGAACTTTCGTCACAGCTATAACATGACTTTCTCCATAGTTTACCAATTGAAGTTCCAAAAAGTCCTCCAAAAACAGCCGAAGTAAACATGAAAATGTAAAGCTGCCTCATGAATCCATCACGCCCAATAAATCGCAATTTTTGTCGCCAACCTCAAGCATAAACAGCCTCCGTCATGCATAACGATTGATTTGAGGCTCTAGATGGCCCGTTTAAAGCCTCATTGCACATTCACAGCTTCATCTTCTCTGAATCCTATCGACTTCCTGAATTTCCAAACAATCCAAACAAAATCAACAACATCCTGACCGACCTTTGAGAACACTTTACGGAAAAGCCACCACCCTCTTATCGGGCCCCTCATCGTAAAACAATTGTCGAGGCTTATACACATTTTTTTTTTTTCAATTTATGTTTATAAACTCAATTGAGCTTCTAATTCAGACCCCCCATGCATTGAGTGACTCCATTCATTTTGTCAACCCACGTCTGGGAAGTGTTTATATCCTTGAAATTCCAGAACCCATCACAACGCACAGAGGCAGTTAAATCCCTTTTGTCAGACAATGTCAATCTTCATATCTTGTCCCCCATTCTGCTGGCGGTATGGTTACTGTCTGGGTGTGAAGGGTGTTCAATTTCATTTCACTTAAAATTCCTTGATATTGTTTTCATTTTCATTTTCGTTTTCGTTTTTATGTTCTGTTTCGCTTTTTTTTTCTTTCGTTATTCGTTTATTTATCTGTTCCGGTCTTAAAGTCTCTAAATTCCTTTCCCGCCTATAAATTTTATCAACAACGTTTTTGGAATTTCTAAGACAAAAACAAGCTGCCTTCTCGATGAAAGCTGGCTCCAATTTAAATTTATCACCATCAACACTGTGTGAGATACAATGTCCTACACACACAACAACGGCAAATGCCAGCTACACCCACTTGGTACGTAATTATTAAAGGAAACGAGAACTCGGCCTAAATATGAGAAATATTGTCGACATGACAGTGAATATAATCGTCCTTACAGCCATTGGACCGTAAAGAGAACTCTTCTATCGTGCCAATGATGTACGGATAGTGTGCGTGTCCTTTTTTTTTGAAACACAATCAGGTCCTCATTTCATCACTTGGATTTCTGTGTTTTGTTATCCTTTCTTCTCGTCCTTTTGACGTGATTTATTTGTAACCGACTATGTGTGACTTTTTGATTTCTTTTTACAGGCACGAGTGTACTTACTGTCCGCAGGATTTTCACTAGCCTTCGGTTCGATGTTTGCAAAAACCTATCGGGTTCATCGGATATTCACTCGCACCGGCAGTGTCTTCAAGGATAAAATGCTACAGGACACTCAGTTAATTTCACTGGTGTGTGCCTTGCTGCTACTGGATGGATTGGTTGTGACGCTGTGGGTCTTCACCGATCCCATGGAGAGACATTTGAATAATTTAACATTGGAAATCAGTAGCAGTGACAGGAGTGTTGTGTATCAGCCGCAGGTAAGTGCAACGACATCCATCATTTTGATTTGATTTGATGGTGGTGGAGACTAAATAGTTAGGGGTGTTGGAGTTTACGTCGCGACTGCAGTTGACATTTTAAATGAAGTTTCGCAGAAGTTTCACTCAGCAACGTCTACGAGTAGATTGATGGATGCGAATGTGGCTGTTGTGTAGTCCTCCCCCTTTAAGTTGGTTTTGATGGGACAATAATGATAAATCATTTGAACATTTCCAAGCAAATTGGAGTTTTATTGGTTATCGTGAGCGAGGAAGCATCGACCTCTCGTTTTGTCTTTGAGTGATGAGGTGTTGAAGGACAATGGAATTAGTTTGCTTCAGAGCTGGAGAAGTTCTCGTCTGAACGTTGTACAGTAAATTCATTTGGAAAACTTGATCCCAAGACCTCAAACTAGTCTTGCGCATTCATAGATTTAGCTACTACGATAAGGACATAAACAAAGGGGAGACGGTGAAGTAGCCCTTTACGGCTCTCTTACGGGGAGAGTCTATACTCTATTTGGAACTATCAAAAGATGTATCGTTTCATACTATCTATCAAAAGCTATTCAAAGATGGAGCAGCTTGGAAAGATATGGTCCACATATGAGTTCAAGGCACCTCGTCCGAAACAAGTAGTCCGTCTAATCAATCGCCTTAAGGGAAGTTTAAGAGGGCCACCAAGTTAGAACTAGTTGTCTTCTTATCTCGCACAAAGGCTACGAAGAGTGCCGACTTGCATCTTGGAAACATCAGCATAGAAGCGAAACCCTTCTTTTTATGTTACTTTGACCATTTGACCAATTACTTCTCTTATTTTATTTATAATTACGCCCTTTTAGGCTTGTTCCGAAGTTAGTTAATTGATGTCAATAATGCTGTTATTGTCCATAGCTACACCGTAGACCTGTTTTAGCCCATCACCTGCTGCAGAAGAAACCCTGAAAAGGTATAGATCTGGCATTCACTGTGTCAACCAATGTATCATAATCGGTTTGAGTCCTGACAGTTTTGTCGAATGTCCTTGTGAACGCTTATTGTCACGTATGCTTTTCTGATGTTCATCTAAGATAGATCTCTGCTCTTGGCTAACTTTAAATGACGCTTAAATCCGAGATAGAACAGAGCCTTAACCAACAAGCCTCTCCAGCTTGTTTGTCTCTAGTTTTATACGCCAAGTTGTCTGAGCTCCCTTTCCAACTGGGCACTCCACCAACAGCGGAGTCTTCCTCTATTACGTAGGAATGACACCGAGATAGACGTAAAAACATTCCGAGTCGGGGAGCTCCCCATGTCTCAAGCGCTGGATTCGCATCTTTTTGCTTGATCTGCTTGGTCATCGAAATAAAACCGGTTAACGTTTGACACAATTTTAATGATCTTTTGGTGATACTGCTCCGCAAGACACTTATAAAACGATGAAGTTCCATTTTGATAGCTCTTGTTGAAACTTCTACAGCTAGACTCTTAGCTCTAGCTAGCTCAATGGTTAAAGTTGAGATTTTAGTCTAAATCCTTTACCGATCCTTGGCTTTGTAGAGTAAACGTTGTTATGTAGCTAATTTATGAATTTTTAGAAGCGTCTAGCTATAAACTAGAACAGCAGGCTTTTACATTAGTCAAAGTACTGAAGACTACCACAAGAATTTAAGGTAAAGACCTAGGTAGGTAGGTTGAGGAGGTGGGTGCATTGCGTGATGCAGCCTTCACTCGGATCTCTAACGGATCCATTATGTTACTCTGACGTGGAATGTCCATTCCTAAAAGACAAAAACGAGGAGAAAGGTCTGGGTGAGTACAAAAGGCCGAAAGACAAAGACCTAGCTATGACATTAGCAAATGAGATCTCTCTCCAAGACATGCCTTGTTCTCTGACAAACAGATAACTTTTCCAGACTTTGCTGATACCCTTCATTCGAATACCGGTAGTATCTACAAGATTGTCAGTTATAGCTTATAGGCCCCTGTGACAATTCCTAATCAGCGAATGTCTCTCTTTTTCTCAAAAACGGACCAAAATATCCTTTCGAATCCGTTTTGAAGAAATAGTGGAAAAGGTTGCATTTCCAAACACTTTTCTACAAACTAAGACCAATTTTGGTCCAAGATATACAAGAGTCACAAACGTAATTGCCTGTCAACGTAACGTTTGACAACTTTGAAAAATGTTCTTGTCTTCGGGCATTTGAAGTAAAATTCACCACTGACAGCTGTCAAAGTGAGAAAAGTGATTTAATCCGGTCAAACGTGCCTACTTTGTGGGCAAATTCGACAATTTTTGCAACTTTTACACATGAAGGCTTCACAAAAGCATACGAAACTTCATTTTTCTCGCGAATAGCTAAAGCCAGATCAATACAACTCGCTTTTTTTTGTAATGCATCCTTCAATGCAGTAGCACCCTCAAAGCTTAACACACACACATTCTTTATCTAGTCAAGGTCCGCCCATTTGAGTGACATTAAATGAAACTTCAAAGTTCCTACAAAAACCGTTGGCTACCAGCTCTAACCTATAACGATCATTTTATGCATGCAGCTTAAAATATAATTACTATGTCCTGTCTGTTGTGGCAGAAAGTGACTCGTGTCTCCACACCCTCTGGGGTAAGCCCCCATCTAGGGGCAGTCAATTCTTATTGTTCATTCTGTCTACCTTCAATGTACCGTTACATGTGTATCTATTTATGTTCAACAGGTCGAAGTGTGTCGTTCGCAGCACACTCAAAGTTGGCTGGGGGCGTTGTATGCGTACAAAGGTCTCCTGCTGATTGTTGGCGTGTACATGGCCTGGGAGACGAGGCATGTAAAAATACCGGCCCTCAACGATTCCCAATACATTGGGGTATCGGTGTACAGTGTAGTCATAACCAGTGGCATTGTCGTTGTCCTGGCAAACCTAATCTCGGAACGTGTCACCCTGGCCTTCATCACAATCACAGCGCTCATCCTGACGTCAACAACGGCAACATTGTGTCTGCTGTTCATCCCCAAACTGCACGACATTTGGGCTAGAAGTAAGTTGGGTGGTGGTGGGGAGATTCAATGGATTTATTGAAGTGTATAGACTGATGGTTGGTGTTTGCTTTTCTCTTCCTCCGTCAGATGACATAATTGACCCGGTGATTCATAGTATGGGCCTGAAGATGGAGTGCAACACAAGGCGATTCGTTATCGATGACCGCAGGGAATTACAATATCGAGTGGAAGTTCAGAATCGAGTGTACAAAAAGGAGATTGCCGCCCTCGACGCAGAGATTAAGAAGTTGGAGAAGATGTTAGAGACTAGCACATCAACAGCTACATCGTCGAGTACCTCGATTATGGGACAAAATAAGGTGAGTTGGTGGGGGGTTGTGATTGTTTTGATTTTGGAAATTCATAATGTACTAATGCTTACATGGATTAGGGGGAAGGACCTTCTTATGGAGTTTTGCGTTTATCCTTTTTACGAAGGGGTGTAGTCTTGAGCAAAACAAAAGCACTTAAGTTGTTTCATGTTGAGGATAGTTCGAAGATAATCGTCTTAACCACAAGAGAAAAGCTGCTTTTCTTGTATTATATCTTAGAAATGGAAACAATTTGGTTATGTACATAAGACAAGCAGTATCTCATCCTACACATCATCGTGTGAGGTTTTGGAAATATGTCTTTATCATTGTGCATGTCCTTGTACATATTGGGGGCTGGGTATGTGGGATTTTTTTGTAAAAACCAATCAACCTTTCTTTTTTCCTTAGCTATCGACTGACATTGCGATATAAGTCGTCCTTGCGATATTCACTTGTGACTATCCATAAGATATCGCTCAATCAGTGGTCCAATTTGCTGAAGAGTTCATCAGATAAGGATCTCAGTTAGAATTTCAATGCCAATTACCGCAACAAGTTGAATGGTTGGGAGCATCAAGAGAGTGAGAGCTTGGAGCTAAAAAGTTAATTCATCCCTCAAAGAATAAGAGACGTCAAGAAATTCTCACACTAAGCAAGCGTGATGCTAACTGCTCATTCCACTACTATCTCAAGTTGGACAAAAGTCCCTCGGACATGTGCCGATATTGTTCGGGAGACAAACAAACTGCGAATCATATTTTGTTTGAATTTTCCACCAGACAAAAACTCTTAGGTAGTCCTTTCAACCTTGGTCAACCATATTCAGCCACTAGCCCGATCCTGCGGCTTTTCCATGACTTCGACCCTGTTGCTCTAATTGTAGGAGAACTTTTCTTGGCACAAAACATCTTTAAAATCACAGTGCATCTCCGCTCTCCATTGGGAAAGGCAGGAGCCTAATTCTGGTATTTCAGGTGCCTCTTGGCGTAACCTGAGAAAAAACGTTGTGTTTCCTGATTCGGAAGGAATCATTGGTTAGATCGAAACCCGTCTATACTCTCTTCTTGGGCACGCTATCAAAGATTAGGTTTTCCTGTCCTACGCAACCCCTCAGGGGAGGAATCGAAAACTCTCCAGTCTAGAGCGTCGATGTTCATCTGCTCTACATGACCTAGCCACCTGAATCGTTGTACACGTAACAGGTCGATGTTGCTGTACAGCTTGATCCCCTCTTCCATGAACCGTCAATACTGCTTTGGACTTTCATCCTGTTTTCACAGAATCGATGCTTCTGCAGCAAAACGAACAGGATGATGACAGTTTTGTAAAGCATCTTTTTGGTTCCCCTTGGTAGGGTGTTACAGCATGATTGTCGCCGAAGGCCAAAGTAACAGCGACTTGTTGGTTTTCAGCACTGCTTTCATTGGCCGATTTCATAGCAGAGCCTTGGTAGATGAACTCATTTACAAGTCATAGTTGTCCATCGTTACGTTCTAGCCACGAAGTCGGTATTGTGTCTCGGTGTAACTTAACCCTCTTCTCACTCTTCTCGGTCGATTTAAGCAGCTTCTAGTTCCATGTTTGCGAAGGCACCAGTAACTGCTTGCTTCATTTGAACGCTGATGTCGAAGTCCTTTTGCTAACCACTTTTTGAACTAAGCTTCCCTTCCTGTGGAAAGAAATACATCACATGTATAGTCTTAGAATGGGAAGAACATAAATTCTTCCCCAATTACCCTGAATAAATCACAAACTTTCAACCGATTTTATCGCATCACGCTTCCTAGCCCAAGGATGTATTACCAAGGTCAAACCTAACCCGACCAATTGCGAATTCAAAATCGATCAAAGCTTATCCTTATTTAACTCGTACCACCTCATTCCAACTTAAATTGGTACAGCAAAGCAAAATCAAATAAACAATTCCAACAAAGACGTCAATTAAATCCTTTTTTAGGGAAACAGTGGTAGAGCTTATTGATTTCCTTAAAGTTAATTACTTTTAAAGGGTTTGACACCCATTAATTCTTATCGATCTTGATGTGGGTTTAACTGGTTTTTGTCAAATGATTCGAAAAAAAAAATCTCAAAATAGTCACCCTTCCAGCCAACGTTGTCCTTTTGTAATTACCCCTACCATCGACAGTGCAATTAAGAAAAGGCTAACCTCTACCATTTGCGGATGCAAGTACTTAAATAGGATCCGAGACACATTCACCGATAATTCAATAGTTATCCTGACAAATATTGGGAACTCACATCTAATGAGCTCCTAACATTTGTTTCTTCCTTACAGCCCGAGGTGACAGTCATTCCACCCCTGAAGCCGCAAAGTAAGTCCCGAACACCCAGCATTAGTGGAGTGATACCAAACCTACTGCTCTCCGTTCTACCACCGGTCATTCCACGTGCCAGTTGGCCTTCGGCTGAATACATGCAAATGACAATGCGTCGCTCGGTGACATTCGCCTCCCAGCCCCAACTCGAAGATCGTACAATCAATGAATCCTGTCTGCCTGCAGCGGATCTTCTCAACCTTCGTCTCGCCCATCAACAAGCCACAGAGGCAAAGACTGGTTTTATAAATCGAATACGTGGGATATTCTCCCGCACCACCTCCAGCAATAAAGGTTCCACCATCAGCTTGGGCGAACAAAAAGGACTCAAAGCAGCTCTACGCAGTCACATGGGAATGTTCTCTCGCCTAATACCATCTTCAGAGACAGCCTCCTGTAATGCACTCTACAGCACTTCGAACACCCTGAAGCCCATGCAAAAACTCTCGATGGCCAAGAGCGGAACCGACATCGATGTCACTCCCATCGATCCGAACTTCCTTCACGACAAAATCATTCCAGAAAGATCTTCCAGCTCAGCGGGTGAAATCGGAAAATACATCAAAGTTCCCGAAACCAGAGTCAACTTCCAGCTGCCGGCTAACAGAAGACCCTCAATAGCTTCGCTACAACCCACCCTTCGCGAACGAATTCGAGGCTCACCACGATTTCCCCATCGTGTCCTGCCAACATGCAGCCTAAGCGCCCTCGAAGAGACCGACGATCGAGGCAGTTCACCAAACAAGACACGTCTCAATCTCAACCAAGCCTCCTCGACTGGCAATTGGAAGTCCATGGAGGTGGCTCCTAAATCCACCATCTCACTGGATGATCCCGATTCTGATCAAATCTATGTTCTTCCCGATGTCTCATCATAACAAGGAACAACCCCGCGTGTAGGTAGACAAAACTCTTTTGTATCCTGATCCCCTCCCTAGCATAGAGAAACTCTACAATCAATGAGACCATTCGACAGCTGTAAGCAATAAGAGACTTATTCTGTCTCTGTCTAGTTGTATAAGTTCCCCAAGACAATTCTCCTCCGTATAAGTGTGCATGAGTGTAGATTAAATCTTTTCATATCCTAGAAACATAGCAATACATACAAACTCTTATACATGTGATGTACATTTTTGTAATAGTTTATAAAAAAAAAACACAACTTTTCATGTTTAGAGTGTAAATATACGCTAAGACTATCCCGATGTACCAAATGTTTAACAAAAAAAAAAAAAAAAAACATTTTATGTATCTAGAACCATTGAAGCAATATTTTTCGAAAATTTCAGTTAAGCATGCGCGACGTGAATGTGTGTGTAGTTAACTTAAAAAAAATAAAAAAAAAATTTAAAAATTTTAACAAATTGTATGACAGTGTTGTTAGTGTGAAACTTATGTTAGTCAAAAGGATTTCTTTTGAAAAATAAATCTAAGAATTGAACTAAAAGGACTTTTGTGTTTAATTTTTTCATCGAGGGGCCTTTAAGGCGTAAGTTCAGGAGCTCAAGACCAAACACATAGACGCAGTAACAGCTTAGATTAAGTTGATTCTTCCCATGCCACACTAAGATCCATCGTTATGCTCATGTGATGTTGATGCCTTTCTCGTGAAGGGAGTATTTTATAGAAGCGGTTCTACTCATAACCTGTCCATTAAAAGACCCTCTCCCTGTATCTTTACCACCAGGTGCCGCATGTAACAATGCTTGGCGTACACTCGAACGATTTTTATAAAAGCTGCACCTTCTTTGAAGCAAATGTTCCTCTGCAAATGCCCGGCACTAGCAAGAGCCAAACTGCGTGCACTAAACCAACCATTCTTCGGCGACCTTAATTACATCTCGGGTAAAGGGATAAGAGACTTAATTCGCTTCCTTAACTCCACAAGCTGGATCTAGGCACCAACTGTCCCACAGCCTCAACAACACACATCACCAACCCGGTCACACGAGTCGTGGTAACAAAAAGGCACATTCCAATGCTACTTGTGTTCATGTTGAACCGCCACCTCTACCTACCTACCTTTGTAGCTGCTCAGCTCTCTCCCACAAAAGAAGACTCCATTTAGGAAAATTCTTCTTTACGTCTTAGGCGATCTGATGGACACAGATGTCAGAACCCTACTTCGCTTCATCAGGGGATCCAAGTGGTTCAACGAGAAGGTAAGGAGATCTCTCCAGATCCATGTGGTACCACATTGGACCTATCATTGCTATAAGTCTAACCTTAATGGGGACATTCATGGCTGACGAACTAAGAAGGGGACAACTTTATCGAAAAAGAAGAATTAAAATATACCTTTCGCCACTTGAAGGAAGCCGGTACTTAAAAGAAACGCCATCCACCTGGAAGAGGAATTACAAAAGTTCTCATTGACACCATAGTTAGTGTCATTATGGGACACTACACCATCGGCAGGAACGCCAATAGGCTACTGTTTCTCTTCAATGATTTTTGTGGAAATTGTATGAATGAGGAGGAAGAAGAGACGATTCTGTACCTTCTCTGTACGTGTCCAACGCTTTCAGCTCGAAGAAGAGCCTTTTTAGGAGCCAACCAGTGTAGAAGAATAGCCTCAACGAACTGGCTGCCACAAGCGTAGGCAGCCTCTAGCGCTTCATAGTAAGTTCCGCTGGCTGATTTTCCGAATTTATAGATCCATGTGGAATCACAAAGGTCCTTCTCTACTTGGGTACATGTTGAACCACCACTTCTACCTCTATCTCTGATCTGAATGTTGTTGCATCAATGCAGCCCGCTACTCGAAGCTTACTTAACATCTTCATACTGAAATTAGTCAGCTTCGAAACTCTTGACAGACAGCACCCGAAGGCAAATTGCATGTTATACCGCCAACACACTGGACTCGTTTCTCACATCCTGATAAGCACCACTACTGTGATGTGAGACCACAGTGACATACGAGCTAATAGTTGGTTCCTTTATATCTTTTTCGGCAAAAATCTCCTTGGTTGGGACTTGGATCTATGACAGCTTGCTCACTTACTTACTCACTTACGTATCGAGTTCCTACTCCTTGGTGGGTCTTTGCATGAGACATTGCAACATTTCACTCTCTTCGATCCTGGACACACGGCGCACGGCCTTCCTTCGGTCTTCCCTGTCATCTTAAATCTGAGGACTGAGGACTGAGAAATCGAAGATCATCTTGGTCATTCTCTTGATGTGACCGAGCCAGTGTATTCGATGTGTTTTGGCTTTTTGGACTACAATCACATCTAGATTCGGCTAATTGAGTTCGCGGTTGTAGCTTCTTGTATAGGGGACCAAATATTCAACGAAGAAGAAGAAGAATATCTGCTCTGCTTTCCTGCTGATCCTGCTGATCCACCAGCACTTGACACAACAGAATTGCCATCAGTGTTTTGTGGAAGATGTATTTCGTCTCTTTGTGCGAGCAGGGATATGCCTCGATAGTTGATTCAAAAAGAATCCCTCTAAGAGGGGTAGAGCAAACTAATATTCCAATCATCAGGCATACTCAACTGGAGGTAGGGCTCTACTTGCTCTCAGCAACTGCTAGAAGTGCTGTTTAAACACATCTACCGAGTCGTTAATGGACCAATGGCATCGCTAACATCTCCGAAGTGATCTCGTCCTCTGTCGTGTTTATTTATAGTGCTGCGCTTATAAGTTCAGCAAGTCAAGTCCGGGTGGACAGCAACTAGTATACAAGTAGTCACAGTTCCAACGCTGGGTTGAAACTAGTCATTGTCTACCCTATTTCTACAGCATCCAACTGACTTTCTTTGAAGTCCAATCTCTAACCACAAAGTCACGGCGACAACTACTTTCTAGATTTGGAAACTATTGTCCCAAACAATGAGACGGGGTAGAGTACTTAGAAAGTGGACAATACTTACAAGACGTAACATGCAGTCCTTTATAAACAAATACTTTCACATTATCCTACCGATCTATTGGCCAAGTCGCATCTCAAATGAATGGGTAATGAGCCTGTAGACATCTTCATATGGCGAAGAAAGTGCCAGTAGATTGTTCACACTTAAGGGCGTGAAGACAACTCTATCTGCAGTGGAACCCACTTACCCAGTCCAGTAGAAGAGTTGGCCTTCCTAAGCCAGCCGATTGGATAAAATAGGACCGCAGAATAGTTGAAAAGGAATCGAAATGCATTGCAGAACTGAAAACACAATGGCGCGAATGCATTAATGCAGCCCTTAGCCCTCGAGGAGTGACGAGTTTCAAGAGAAATGGATCTCTAAAAACATACGACGTCCTTGCTTGAAAAATAAAATTAAACTTCAGATAAATACAATCCTTCGAATGTACGACTACAATTTAAGTGCTTCGTTAGGAACATCCTTAAGACTATTTGCAATATTTTCCTGAAGTCTTCATTGATATCCTTGCTAAATAATTCCATCTCTCTGTCCCGTCGTCGTTTGTTTGCATAATTGCTACACAATTGTAAATCAAAACGACTATACCATTTAAATATGTACATCATCATTATTCCAGGATCATACAAAAAGGATTACGCGCTGAAAAAAATGTATCTACAACCAAGGATTTTCATTTAAACACATCACAGCGAAGCGAAGCAACGTTTGAAGAGAAATTTTCAAAAGATAAATAAATCTAAATCGTTATCCTTAATACAACACACCCTCAGTCTCCCCGCTCGTGCATCTAATTGAGTTGTTAAACGATTTCTGAAATGAAACAGAAATCAAATCAGTACCGAGAGCGCAAAATTAAAGACCCCATCTCAGGACTAAGGACAACGATAACAAAGAGGGGCGCACAGCACACACAAAACAAGGAACACAGACACAAAAAGTTCTTCTCCCGAGACTGGCTTTCTCCACCATCTAAGGAAAGATGACACGTTCCAAAGGATCTATTCGCCGATGTACCTTAATTTTATGCCGGTTGCTTATTACCTTTGTCCTTTGGATCATTTTGACTTTTTTTTTTTGTTTTTATTTTTCCTTTTCCAAGATTTAACATCTCACCCTTGTGTCTGAAACTGGTTTGGCTCCCGCACCTTAAATAGGAATGTTATTAGGCCAATGTGGCAGCTAACTTGGAGGAAATTACTAAGCCAATAGCGACGTCATTGTCGTATACGTGATTCTTTGTAATACCCCAACTGCAGAGGGATGAAAGCGACGACGACGACAACAGAGACGACGACAATGTCAAAAGAAGATGTGTGTGTGTATGTGGGGTCCAGTTGGAGTCACGTAGGAATCATTATATTGTCACTACCAGCAGGCAGAACGCGCAACGAAGGGCCTGATGTCAATTAGGTTGAGTAGACTATTAACTGGGTTTTCGAAATGGATGCAAAAATATTCCCAGAGTCCTTTTTGTCGAAAAATTTAAAGCGGGTTTGCCGGGTGAAATGTTAATTTTTTTGTTTTGTTAAAAATTTTCCCCTCGCGTGGAATTTTAGCTGAGTTTTGTGTGAAATTTTGGACGACCATGGCTTGGGTTTAATTACAAATCTTGAGTCGGATGGACGAATGAAAATGGATTCGGATGTCAATGGTGTTCTTCTTGTGGATAAGGATGAGGATGTGTATTTTGTGGCAAGTGGAATGCCATTCAAAGTGAACTTGACATCAAGGTTTCGAATCAATTTTTCCATCTACGATTCGATACACTCCATTTAAAATTGCGTTTAAAGTGGATTATAGACCGGAAAGATAGGAATCGACATGGCGATCAATGCTCAGAGTTATGGTATTGTCCAATTTGCATTCAATGGTGCTGGGTCTTCAATATTGATGAGAATTTATGTATTTTTGCAAGGATAGGCGTTATGAGGATACGGTATCGCCTTTGAATAGTTTAGGATGTTTCAGAGTGAAATTGAACGGAACTAACAGCTTAAGGGACAATCTTAAAACCGTGAGGTAAACATAGACTTCTTTTAAAGGATTTGAGACACAAAATGTTAACGAAACATGAAGTAAGCTGTCACGATGAGGAACAAACTTTTGCTACGTTCCTCGAAACTGAAAGTGTCCTCAAAAAAACAGACATATGCGCAGAAGCGCCCTAATGTAAGACTTTGATCAACCTTACCAGAAGTATGCTTTAAAAATCAAAGCGATTGCAGGCACTACCATCCCTTCCTCCTTCAATTTTCTTTGCTAGATGGTTGGAATGGAGCTTCAAACTCTAGGAAACTTCACTCCCGTCCTCAGGTACGCTGGGTGCCCCAGCGGTATTAAATGTGATACGAGGCAGATCCCAAAAAAAAATATTTTTTCCCCACCGACCCTGGGCCTGCTCGGGAAGCATGAATTTTTTTTTCTCGACTTTCCATTCAATTTCTATGCTAAGTGGGAAGAATGAAGCTTAAAACTCGAGCAAAAGTCACTCCCAGCCTCAGATACGCAGCCTGAGTGCCACAACGGCGTCGAATGTGGCCCTAGGCTGGCCCCAAAATATTTTTTTTTCTCCACCAACTCCTATCCATATAGCACGACAGTGTGTGTTTTGGGATTAACCAACCTTTGCCGCATAGTCTCCAATTGACGAATGGCCTCTGCTATGGACAAGAGTTCGGCATGTTCTTGGTACAGATTGGCCATAGAGTTCTACTCCACAAAAGATTCACCAGCGATGGAAAGTGCTAAAAATGACTCCGTTAGTGTGTTGTCAAGGGCCGAGCCCTTCTAACCCAGTTCATCAGCATGTTTACATTTAGCAATTCCTTTGTGACCGTAAACCCGAAGAAGATTGACCATAAACTAACCGCCTTTGTATGTTGATACCCAGACTCTTTCTAGCATTGTTCTACAAATGTGGAAGATGTGGATTAATGGCTTTTATAGCGGCTATCCGCTAAGATAGCATTGTTGCGTTGGGAGTCTTTTAGTTTTTGTGTAGTCGGCAGACTTCCCAAATCTCCACCTAAAAGACCGTGGCAAAGCCCGAATAAGATGTAAATAACTCAAGTGTTCCGAGAAAACCTAGGCTCCGCTATCAATTCAGACGACGACACTAGCGCTCAGATCAGACGAAGAATAACCCTTGCCAATCGTTGCTTCTTTGGGCTAAGAAGGCAATTGACTAGCAAAGCCCTCTCGTGACCCTATATAAGACCTTAATAATCCCAGTCCTGCTCTACGGCGCAAAGACATGGACTCTATCAAAAGTGAATGAGGGTGCTCTTGGCTGCTTTAAGAGGAAAATTCTTCGGGTGATTTTCGGTGCCGTCTGCATAGAAGATGAGTGGAGGAGAAGATACAACAACGAACTGCACGGGCTGTACAATGACATCGACTTAGCCAGAAGAGTGAAGGTCCAACAACTGAGGTGGCTGGGTCATGTAGAGCAGATGGACACCAATGCTCCGGTCTGAAAAATCTCCGAATCCGCGCCCGAGGGACAGCGCAGTAGAGGAAGCCCGTGACTCAGGTGGCGCACGCAAATTGAAGGGGACCTCAACCAACTTAGCGTGCAAAACTGGAGGCAGCTAGCTAAAGATCGAGCTGGCTGAAGACGCTTGTTGGTTGTGGCTCAGGTCCACCTCGGACTGTAGCGCCACCTTTAGTTAGTAAGTAAGTTCCGAGAAAACTCCTACACAAACTACGGTATGTGTTGAGGATGCAGCCTTGGTAACAGATTTTGAATATTGCTCTGATCACAGAGTTTAGCAGTCCAGCACAGAGATCGAGTAATAAATGTTATGACTTGTCTCTGGTCCAGAACCTAGATTCTTCGAGTCTAACTGCGCAATATTTGTCATTTTTAGGTCGAGGGATAGAATGAACGGCTAGGACATCAGAAAAACACGACCACACTTGGTGTTCTTTGCACTCTTCTAAGTTTTCAGGGCGGTTCATCATCAGCCTAGGTAAGTACTGGACTTTTGCAGACTGGTGTATGTTCATCCAAAGAATCATCACTGGTCAGGATCTCCATTTCTCGCCAAAGTTTCTGCTGCAGACACAGAAGGCATTCCATGTTTTCCTGTATCATCTGTCTTTCAAGACAAGGAACTGATCTAATGGAAATCAGTATCGCTGGCAGCTAATAAACTCTCAGTTCAAGAAACTTATTATTGACCTTCTTAAAGAAACAAAAGTGATTCAATGTCTGATTTTTCATTAACCTCTTCCCATCAGTAGCCTCATTAGAGCTCAAAACAAAAAAGTCTTGCAGCCTTCCCACCCTTTCCCTTTTTTTTAGAAATCAAAATGTCACGTTTTCTTAAGAACAACTCAGACTTGTCATCGACATCAATACAAATTCTTCATTGTCCCAACAATCTCCGACTCATTTGATAAATAGACCGCAATCAAGGACCAAAAATCCCGTCATACTTTCCTGTCAGGACAAGCCGACTTCCTTTCTTTCTATTATCAAATATTATCTCAATATTAATGATTTATGTGGATTGTGTACCCCCAAGATGGAGATGGTTGTATACCCACAATCGATGCCTAATCCTTAAACCTCTTTAAGGACTACGAACAAACAATCGAATAGCAATAAATACATCTCTGTTTGTCCTTCAACCATGGATACACCCTCTCAATCGATTTTTTGTCCAATCATCCCCGTGCAGTGGAATGGAGTAGCCAAAGGGTAACACGAGACTCCTTTACAAGAGTAAACACCCAACAAAAAAAAAAAAAAACTAAGTGCTGCCACCCAAGGGGTTGATCAATGGACTCCGAGTTTTTGGAGGCGAAATAAATCCTTCACACCCCCGTCGAGTGAAGTATTTTATTGGTGGCAACGGTATGTATGTTTATTTATTGCAAATGCCAGCGCAGGATGCACGCCATAGGGATCCCTTAAGACATATTTGTAAACGGTGCATCCGCCTCAGAATAAATCCAGCGGGATTATTCAACTTCTCAATTATTTGACGTATATAGATGCGGTGTCCTTGGAAGATGGATTAAGCGTTCTCAATTTGAATTCACTTCAACTGCTCCTGCACTTGTAGATAATTCATTTTCATGGAAAATATGAAACCACCCATATAACTGCCAGCCCTCACTTGGGTGTAAGTTCCATACGAGAGTGCACCGAAGGAGTGTGGGCCAGCAAGGATGTCTGTAGCAGTATAGTACCAACCCGCATTAAATCGAATTCAAAAGTTTCGGATTTTGTGGAGTTTTGTTGCTCTCTCTCTCTGTGTATGTGCTCTGTGAACTGTGTTCCGAGATTAGATTCGAATCAAGGGTCCTTGTGCTGCGCGTGGGAGCTATGGATCGAGCACTTTGACATGCAAAATTTTCTGGTATCATATTGCCGGTGTATGTCCTTTGAGCAGCGCAGCATTCTAAATGCGACTATGTGCGGGCATTGTAGCCTGCTCTTCGGATAAACTTAGTTGCGGATTGGGAAAATTGCAATGTAAAACGAGTATTTGTTGGAATAAATGAATTAAAAGGTCCTTGTGGCATTGAAGTGGTGAAATGGTTGTACTGCAAATTGGCTTGTTCCTGGCATTTACAATAGAAACTTGTTGGCAAGGCAGAAAGGTGGATGGAAGACTAAATTTTGTGAATGGAAATTGGTCAGTTACAAGGACTAAAGCTGGTCACTGGTGGCGAAGGAAGGGAGTGTCATCAGAATGAAGCTAACTCTGTAGACGATGGATGTAATCCAAAGTGGTTGCCGAATTTTGAGCTGGAATTTGATGCATTACGGATGCCACACATGTGCTTTGCGAATGTGTACTAAGCTTCTTGAAACAGTTTTAGAGTTCAGCGTTAGTTAATGTCTGAATACTTACATTTTGAAACACAGAAAGTAAGAAAAGAACAATAACGGCCTAAGGACTAGCTCCTCGCAACCCTGCATGCCTTATTTTTCGCACGAACTGCAGGTTCCTAAAATTTGTATTGTCGACTCTAAACTGAGACTACACCCCGTGATTTAAAACAGTCATTCCTTTCCTGAGAACATAGATTACGTACTTCACCTACTCAACTTCGAAAGAAACTTCCTGGTCCAGAAACGCTTTTTGCGACATACAAAGTATAGATTAAGCTGTACAATCAGCAGGACGAATCGTAATCTGGAACACAACAAAACAATATTTGTCGTCACCGGACACAGCCTATAGAAGCTGTAGAGACCTAGAAGTGAAGTAGAGTATGTACCTGTCCTGCCCGGTCTCTCAAAAAGAAGCTCAGCTTACGAGCACTCTTCTCCATAAACCTTCTGCAATCTTGGACGTACATTTTTGAACAAAATGAAATGCACACGTCCTAAGAAGATGAAAATTTGTCTCTTTCCCAAGTCATCGCAATGGGCCCTCCCATTTGAGAAATAAAACTACCTTAGCGTTGCTGATTCAGCTTTAGTCAAATCTACTTCAAAACTGAACCAAACAATAGTGGATCACTCGGCTGTGATCCCTATAGAAGTTGTAAGACAAGTCATATGGTTAGACTTCTGGAAACATCCCGACGAGAGATGGATGCACATAGTAGAAGGAAGTCAAAGGCAATACTTACGCTGAACAGATCATCCTTACCACTTGTGATCAGCATCCTTACTGGCCACAACATTCTGGCGGGCCATCTAAAAATAATGCGACGTAGTACGACCGACCTTTGCAGAAGCTGTAGCGACAAAGACGCGGAAAACGGCACGATACACCCTAAGAGCTTACTACTTTAACGATCCGGGCAACTTGATTTGAGGTAGTTAAGGGAGGCGACAACTGGATAACAACTAACTTCTTCTCACTTCCAAACAGGAACACGCAAGTAGGATCCCACAACGGGGAACACAACAATGAAGATCCGAGTTAGGCGGCACCTTTTGGAATCAAAATTGAACGGACAGAACGTCCCTGTAGACAGCTTTAACTTCGAAGTTGCTGGGCTCTGCTAGCACTTCTGAAAATGACAAGCCTTGCCAATTGCTGTTTCTTTGGACTAAGAGGGCAATCGAGTAGTAAGGCCTTATCTACAAGAACTAAGGAAAGTCTGTACAAGACCTTAATCATACCGGTCCTGCTCTATGGTGCTGAAGCACGGATTTTTTCAAAAGAGGATAAAGATACCCTCGGTCGTTTGAAGTGAAAAATTCTTCATAAGATATTCGGTCCCGTTTGTATTGACAGGTTTTGGATGAGGAGATTCAACGACGAATTATACGAGATGCTCTCGAACCAGTCAAAAACCCAAACATTGGTCGTCTAAGAAGGCTAGGACATGTGGAGCAAATGGACACCAACGCCCGAAGAAGCTCCGAATCCAACCGAAAGGGACAACGCAACAGAGGAAGGCCTCGCCTAAGGTGGCGCGCACAAGTACAAGGGGACCTCAAATGGCTTGAAGTGCGTAACTCGTAGCTAAGGATCAGACTAACTGGAGAAACTTGTTTCTTGTTTGTTGATTGAGCCCCAGGTTCACCCCGAACTGTAGCGCTACCTAAGTAATGACTCTTCTGCTTGTAACACCATTACCAATGTTGATGTGGAAAATGCCTTAAAAAATCTGAGCCTGGATATCCCCTCTGGATCTGATAGATGTGCCCTTGCAAGAGTCAAAATAAATCTTTTGTAAGAGCTGTAAAGATAACGATGAATTCTGTATCTTAAAAGAAAACAGTGCATAGGGGTTTTTTTCTCCAATAATCATGGTTCCCCTTTTTATAGGAGCTGTAGAGATAACGAGGAGTTCTGTATCATAAAAGGAAGCAGTGCATGGGTGATTTTTTCTTCAACAACCTAAGTGGCCCTGTCGTGTGTATTACGTTCCACAATATGTAAGAGCTGAAGAGATAAGGGGTAGTTCTGTATCTTAAAAGGAAGCAGTGCATTGGTGATTTTTTCTCCAACAACCTTGGTTCCACATTTTATAGGAGCTGAAGAGATAACGAGGAGTTCTGTATCTCCAAAGGAAGCATTGCATTTTTTCTCCTTACAACCTTAGTTTGCCCTTAGTGTATTAAGTTCCACATTTTTATTCAGACATTGACCAAATTTGGTACCTACTCACTACAAATACAATGACAAACACGAACCTGGTAACGCATTTACAACCTTACCAGCACACCCTCTTGCAATAGTTAGTAATTAGCAATGTATTTCTCTTGAAACTTGTTCATCAGTGAAAAATAATTTATTCATTTTGTCAGGACCGCTAATAAAAATTATTTATCCTCCGGCTTATAGCATTCCGACATAATCACCTTTTCCAATATTCCTACACAGAAATAGATCATTAGCGACACACATGGTCCAGAAAACAGGTAACAAAACTAATGCATCAGATCCTTTGAATTTTGAAAGAAAATCGCAATATTGCTTCAAAGGTAATAAAATTGTGAATTCCCCACTTTTAGGTAATTAGCAAAGGGTTTTTCTACCTGCGAAAATCATTTGCCATCTCTTTCGCACAGTTAAACTTTATGACACTTCCAAAACACTATTTAAGTCAAGTGCAGGTTTTCAACTTGCATCAATTGAATTGATAAGTTCCTTGCGTTTGCACACAGGATAAATAATTTTCTTTGCATAAATTTGTGATCGCAGTTCAAAACACGGGAAAGAAACGAAAATGGTAAGATTGAAAATCTTAAACAATAGAAATATCTTCTAACATTTTTTAATCCTTTTTTTTAAACAGCACTTTCGTAAACGACAACTTTTGGAATATCAGGAAGAAGCAAACGAGAATCCTGGATCCGAACAACCAATTCCTCAAATCGAATATCCATCCTCACCTTCATCGTTGAATTCGGGCAAATCATCACCCGTTGACGAGGATCCAATTTCTGTAAAGACAGATGAGAACAGCACTCCTGCCGAAGGCACTGAAGAGATTTCAGAACAGGATGCCAACAACGACGACACCGATTTCAACACTTTTGTGGCAGCAGTCATTGAATGTTCACCATCGAAATCAGAAGACTCTGAAAAAGCGACCAATGATGCCAACACTTTGCTTGACGTTCAAAGTCCAGCACAAACTCCAACTTCCAACACGGAAAATGCTAAAGAACTGATGCCAAACACTGATGACTCATCACCAAAGCCAGGCACATCAAAAGAATCGGCTCAAGTATTAAAGCAGGATCCCGCTGCTGCCTTGATAGAAAACGAAATTCAAGAGAACGAACAACAAATAAATGAAACCGCATCAGTGCAGCAGGGGCCACAAATGCCACCTTTCTGGCCTAACCCAAATCAGAATCCTGCACAACTTACCCCAAGAGTCGCTATATCAACTGGAAACACAGAAACAACAACTAACAACAAAATGTGGAACAGTCTATTGCAAGTCGCTGAACTATATTACAAACTCAGTAAAGAAGAAGAAAAGCCTTCATGCCTTCATGAGCCAACACCAGCCCCTCAACCAGCTCAGCCGGCACCAACTCAAGAAGAAGTCACTCAACACCTGAAGTCACCTGAACAGGACAACATGCCTGAAAATATTAAAAATATTGTTCAGAGAATCGAGATGATTTTCAAGGCTATACATAGTTCGCAAAAATGTATGGAAAGCTTTGTCCAGCAAGGAATCACAATTCGGGACAAAGCAGATACCACTAAGAACATCAATCCGAAGAATACCGACAACATCACATTCAATGTCCCAAAATATGAACCGTCATTGCCCAGTACTTCTAAGGCTAGCAAGAAATCATTGGAGATCGCTGAAAAAACGAAAACGGAGGAAGCTATCAAATATCCCTTTCCCTCACCAGATGCTCCAGATCAGTTGATCATTGGTCCCAATGGTACAATGATATCAAATGCTGCTTGGTCCAAAATAGATTGGTCGCATGCAGCTCCTACATTAACGCGAAAAATGTTGATGGCTATTTTTGATCGGAACACATTGGCAACGCACAGTTTGACCGGCAGACCTTCGCCGGCATTTATAAATCTTAATAAACCTGAGAAACAGCCATTGGACTCTGGCAAAGTGTCTGATATTGTTTTTCTGATCACCAGCAGGGTGCGTACAACTGCCAAAGAAGTTCGTATGGCTATAACGACTAAGTGCGCTGACGAATGTAAAATGCTGAGGTGGCGCACACAAAAGGGCTTGAAGCAAGATGATAAGGAGAAAAACAGAACCAAGCCATATTAAGCCATCAAGGAGATTGTTGTCCAGTAAAAGTCCAAGACGATTCATATGTACATATTTTTTTTTCTAATAAAATTTCTTTTCTTTTTTTTAAACTCCGTTTTTCTATAAAGTTTTGTAAAATTTTTGTTTCAGGTTTTCCACTATTGATGTCAGAAAAGATTCTTCCCTCGTTGGTACTTCAGTAGTATAAGTCGTAGTGCCATCTAGCCATCGGCTCTAGTTTGGCTCATAGCGACGGACTTTGTTAAAAGTTCATATTTAACGAGCCTTGAGTCAGTGACAGTCCAAAAACCTTGTGTAGTTCTAAAGATTTAGTACACGAAGATTGCAGCCACATTTCCTTATCAGTCTTTTGCCTAGTTTAGTGAAAAGAATGGTCTACGTTCTATGGTCAGAGAGCCAGATCAAAAATAATCTCCAGTGAAGCCAAAGACCAAAGCTCTGGATTATCGTTCAGTAGATGTGGTTTAAAAGTTTGGGTCCAATAATTTATTTGAGCTGTTTACCCTATCTATGCTCAATGTGGCTACCATTTCTTAGGTTAAAATGGGTTTTTTGGTCGGGGCCATGTATAGTTACTTGTGTCAAGATTATACACTCTCCCTCATTAGCCTGTTACAGGGAATCAATTTGTAGTTCCTTTCCCTAAACAATGGGGGCAGTTTTTCGAGGTCAGTCTTGAATAGAATGAGAGTTGAGGCCCAGGTCCACCCCGGACTGGAGCGCCATATTGCATCAAAAATATGACAATTCAGGACGACATTGGCTCTAACACGTGGATAATGACGCCTTAACCTGCCCAAGGCATGACAAAGTGGCCATAATTGCTGGGAAGATAAAAGCCTATCATAACCTATTCGAAACAGTCCGTGGAGCTTGGAGTCTCACGGAAGCTTTTTGATAGTCAGAACAGAGCGTTCCTCTGTCCTAAGACCTAAGGACCTAAGAGGGTCTCCCCAAATATGAGGATATACGCGAAAGTACAATGAGCAACGTACACAAAAGTAAAGCGTTCCGCAAGGCTGTATACTTTGGCCACAGCAATTTGTCAGTTGATGCATTGGAATCTAATGAGGCTTGTCAAGGATCCCTATAGTTGGCTAAAGTTGGTCATGCACGCGCTCCAAAACTCTCCAGATTTCAGGCGAATCGGACACGTTTTGTAACCCCGATCCCTCATCATGTTTCTATAATCCTTTTCCACTTCATTGAAAAGTTTGTATATGGCAACGTCGCTCCTAGGCTTTCTTGAGGTTGTAGCTAATTCTTGCCCTCTTACCTCTTTTCTTGTGAATAGTCAGTCCCCTCATTGCTTGCTCGAGTATTTCAGTCGGGTGCGTCCCAATTAACCCAATCATCCATTGAAGAGAAGAACATCCCGGCGTATTATATAGGCTGCCATCGAATTTGGCACCTATGAGGAGTCAGTGTCCATTCAAGTAAGGTAGCTCGCAGAGCATGTCTTTCTATCACAGTCTATGCTATCCAATCGTTTCTAAACGTTTAAAAAGAAAGCCCATCTTAAACAGAGCCGGGTTTGCTGAAATAAGGTAGGAAGTACCACAAGCCTAACTAAAGCAACTTCGACACAAGGTCTTACAGAGGGGGACACCTATCCCTGCCGAAAACACTGAAGCAAGACACGATCTTCAGCATGCATCCAAACGACATGCTACGCGAATACTGCTTCAACAAAATCTACTCCAGAGTTATCGCGTCAAGGGGGCACTGAGAGAATCACAAACCACAACAATTATCCAAATTGTAAACAGGAACTGGCTCCGGAATCTTTGGAGAATCAGAACATGATCCATATTCCAAGCCGAGGTCTTTGTCATCAATCAATATGTGGGACTCAATCAGTCCTCTCATATCAAAGGCTCTTTGCGGCAAAAATCTTAAGAAGCCTGGATCAACACACCAGGGGAAGCATGTTTAAAACTGCTATTCTCGGTACCGTCATAAGGAAAATCTAACTTCATTAGTGAACCTCCTAACTTAAGAGCACTTATTGGCACTTATAAGCACCTACATCGCATGACCCTTGTAACAGATTCAAGCTGTCGACTCTGTCTTGAGAGTGAAAGGATCTCTCTACACATCCTAATGGAATATCCAGTTCTCTTTCAACTAAGAAACAGAACTTGTCCCTACGGAACAGCTTGCTACCATCCACCCAGAGAAGTTCCTTAACTTCTTAACATCTTCTGGAGTGAAGCAATTCCTATGGGAATCACCAGACACAATAGGATTCGTTAAAAACCGCAGTCCAAAGGGCTGTAAACAACTCTTCCGAACACCATAATAATAATAATAATCACAAGCCTTGCCAAGGCGCTTGCTGTAGCTCGTTTATGACTGAATTTTTCCTCAGCCTTCCAATCTTGAGCATACCACACCACCACTGAAGTAAGAATTGACCATACTTTGACTTCAATCCCTCAACAAAAGACCATACACTTGGCATCACTAGAACTTTCAATCTCCACAGTGTCAAGGTGAGTCTTGAAAGGAGATGTGCATTTTACTAAGATTCTCGATTACGGAGCTCTTATTTCGTCAAATTGGGTTAATGACTTTCCGTCTTAAGAAGCCTCTACAGTCTACACCACGCACTACCAACCTTAGTATCACATGAAAGATTTCAGCAAAACCTAAAGGTTTGCCTACTTTTCGTTGTAAAATCTGAAACTTCTTAAAAAAGTTTAAGGCTATGAGTTGTCATTCAGGAAAAAACCTCAAACAATTCTGCAGTTTTTTTTTTTTTTTTTTTTTTTTATAATTAGCGCGCGCTAAAGGGGATATGGCTACCCTTAAACTATTGGACTAGAGCACGGGCGTTAGGGAAATTAGAGGAGAGAGAAAGGAGGTACCGGTGCACGTTGGTTTTAAATGCTTGAGGGTTGTAGTGATGAGGAAACACAGAGCTATGTAGATTATTCCACATTCGTGTGGTACGGCTAAAGAAAGAATCTCTATATTTGACAGTACGTCCGAAAGTAGGCTTAAGGGTAAACTGATGTGCATTCGAAGCTTGACGTGTATTGCGGGTGAAATTTTGCAGGGGCGGAATGCAGCTGGCTATTTCGCTAGAGCACTTTTTGTAAAAGAATCGATAAAACAGTGAGAGACAGGAAACATTTCTTCGGTGTTCAAGCGAGTCTATTGACTTCGCAATGTTTCTGTCACCTATTAGTTTTATCGCGCGTTTTTGAATTCGATCTAGAATGTGCAAGACGGTTTTAGGCGCACCAGACCAGATGTGAGCGTTGTACTCAAGCTTAGGGCGAATAAACGCCTTGTAAATTGAAGCCAGATCAGAAGGGGTAAAGTATTTTTTGCATCGTTTAAGGAAACCTAAACATTTCGCAGCGTTCTTGGCGACATCGAATATATGGTCATTCCAACGAAGATCGTTGTTAACACACATACCGAGGATGGAAAGTTTTTCAGTTTCGGCGATGCAGGTACCATTCATGGATAATGGTTCGAGATTAGGGTTTCGCTTGAGAGACAGTAGGCAGCATTGAGTTTTGGAAGCATTAAATTCCACTCTATTTGTAGAACCCCATTTTAATATGCTGTCAAGGTCGGAATTTAATGAGTTTAACATACGTTGCCGCTCCACTACTACATCCGAAGAGCAGGGACGTGAGCTAGGGAACGAATATGAAAAACTGAGAGTACTGTCATCGGCGAAGGAATGAATTGGATTAGAAGTTGCAGACAAGAGATCATTTATAAAAATGAGAAAGAGAGTCGGAGACAAAACAGAGCCTTGGGGGACACCAGCATTTATATGGTGGATTGCAGACTTGAAACCGTCCAAAACAACTTGAATTGAACGGCCCGAAAGGTAGTTTCTAATCCATTGAAGAAGAGATACATCGATCCCATATGCACGCATTTTCGACAAAAGAGCTTGGTGCCAAACTCTGTCAAATGCTTTTGAAATATCAAGCGCAACAATCTTACTTTCACCGAGGTGATGTAAAGATTCGTTCCACTTCTCGGTGAGATAAGCCATCAAGCAGTGGCTCTGTTTACACCTCACATTTAGGTGATGTTTAGGTGAGGGTGAGATGGACCAAAACAAAAACATCTTGTAGCCATAGTTACCCCCTAAACTTTCATGAATTGCTTTCGCAAATTTGACTCTTTTTTGGCACGCTTAAGTCAAATTAGAACTCACATTTCCTGACATCACCCATTATTCAAAATATTTTCATCTTCCTTCTAACTTTCTTGAATAACTTAGTGCCGCCCAAACAACAACTTCTCCTGCCGCCTTTACGCCAGACCTCCAATCTTTTGAAATTTCATTATTTGCTAAGGTCATGGAAGATTACACAAAGTGTACGTCAAGTCGGCTTGCATTGTGTGGCAAAAGTTTACCCATGGCTTGTAAAAGTTGTGTGTTGTCCTTTATTTTTTGCTGGCTATGGGGGTATAACCACTTAATTTATGCAACAAGTTCTTTTGTTGTTATCCTTGCTGTTGTATATTCAATCCTTGCAGTGCTGTGGTTTTGGATTTCATTGCATACGAACACAACACTTTGGCCAATTTCCGCACTCAATTATGCCCGAATGAATACAATATGTACACCAACACAAGCAGAGAGTATGAACAGCATTTATGACGCGCCTTAAAAGTTATGACGTGTCTTACAGTTAAAAGTGTGTACGATGGCATACAAAGCTGTGTTGAGCAAAGCACTTTGAATTTTTGTAATGTTAGCCGGAAAGTTACGGAAAGTTTTCTAACGACTTAAATTCGAAGTGTCCTTTCGTGGGAATATTATTCGTGGGAACGTGATTCACCATTGATTTGGGCATCCGATGATTTCTAAGTGGAAGGAGTCTAAATTTCAGCTCACTGAAGCTTTGCACTAATAATTTGCTCGTCCTTTCGTCACTTTAACTGGATGAAATGTTATCCTACGTACGATCCCAGTGTATGATGTTGGTATTGTCTTAGCTATTGAGTTTGCTGAGGCAGTCTCAAGACCCTTTTTGAATCGATAAAAGAGGAGCCTGGATATCTGATATAACATGAATTGGACAAAATTTTCGATAGCATGGATCTTGGCTTGAAGCATGCTCAGGAGCTTGCCAATTGATTCTGAGTATTTGCTTCCATTTCCGGTTCTATATGGCTCCTCGACGAGATTCTGAGGATTTAGAGATGAATGGCTTCAATGTGACAGCATAGGCTGACGATGTTTATGTCGGGAAAATTCTTACGAAAGGCGAAAGGCTTACTCCAGTTAGGTTAGTGCTTCGAGGATTGGAAATAAACCATTTGAAGACATGAATTCTACTATTCACTTAGAAAAGGTCTATTCCCAAGATTAAACCCCTAAGTCGAAAGGAGGCCGCAATTTCATCTTTTCAGTTTGAACTAAATCCAAAGGGCAGTCTGCATTGGGATAGCTGGACCTCTCCACAGAGGCACTGGAGAAATCTCATTCTTCTAGAATTCTACAGCAGTGATAGATCACCGCACTCAAACTAAGGGAAGTGGGACCCAAAGGACACACAATTTGCACAAAGTTGCACAAATTTTAGAGTGACACTGGTTTGGAAAAATCACAAGTTACAACGACTTTTATAGGAGCTGTTAGGGGCAAGAAGAAAAAGAATCTGTTCACCACCTGCTATGCGAGTTGCCTGTCCTGACTAAGAAAAATGAAGACTCTTCCCAGTCACTTCTTTGACAATCTGGAAGACTTGGGTAATATTGAACTGGGAGACCTTCTCAGATTTCTATCTCTGTTTGGTTGGTTCTAACACGGCGGTTTTTATTTCTTGCTTCCCAGGCCTTGCAGTCAGTTATTAGGAACGTTACTGTATGCCCAGTCTTCGTTTCAAGTCAAAGTCCTTGGAAATCTATGTAGAGGCGTCAGAAAGGTCGCTCAGTAGTTTTATGTTGTCCTATCAGTAGTCGAATCATGGCATTAAAGAGCTCGTTCCATTGACAGTGGTCAGGTAGATAGGTAGAAAGAAGTGGTTGAAACTAGTGAACCTGTCAGAGACACAAGTAGCGCAGATGCGCCGTTTTGATACCACAACTCACGTGAACTGGATGTGGTCAAGTTTGGTCAAAAGAACTTTTGCCGAACTCTTGCCAACGTTTTGTTTATCCCCTCATGTCCTGGCGTTGAAGAATCGTATTCTACTTTTAAAAGGCTTCCACGAAACTTCTTCGATACCCAAAGTATCCCATACTGTACATACCTCTCTTCATTTGTAGACAAAAATCCATCGCAAACACAAGCAGCGGGTAGTCTGTCCTGATCCTTGTCTATTGTCTTCTGTATTCCGTTTAAGATCCTCGAAAGAGGAAGTTGGTAGTAAGTACCGAAAGGCCTAAGAAGATTATGGAAGAATAAACCTCATTGCGTCTAAAAGAGTGGAAAAGACTTTCAATGAAGATGTTAAATCAGGGTCGGTGCCTGAATCCATAACCTGATGCTAGAGCACGATCGGAGCTGAAAATGAAAGCTTCACAACCGGTTGTAGATTTCACCAAAATGTACGGAGTGACAACAAGCTTTTAAACGCATCAAGACAAAGTATGCCTTGACACAAGAGGTCCATCTAGATACCATTTCGAGACTCATCGCAGAATTAAAAGCACTTGCAGACTATTTTAAACATCCTGCAGGCAAAATTAATTACATTGCACATCTCTTTTATTGATCCACTTAGGCTCCTCATTGTATGCGCCTTTTCTTAATCAAAAAGGACATAACAGAACTATTTAATAATCGTTTAGCTAACATTAAAAGTACATTAGAAGCATATCCTCCATTTATCTTAACAAGTTCAACGCTGCATGACATTCGGGAACAGCACATTAACCATGATTGTTCTCTTCCCTTGCATACATTTTCCTTTAGCATCCTTGTGCATCCCTTATGGGAGCATTCTCTACACCTAAGCTAATTTAAATAATGCAACAGGTTTTTCATTTCCTTGCCAACTACAGCAACTACAATGTGATCAGCCAACTAGACTTCCAGTGGCTTGTTAATTGTAAGTCGAGCTATTATGGCTAAGCATCATTTCCAACAGGACTACGAGTTTTTTTTTTTTCTTTTTTTTGCCAATTAATTCGCTGCTAGTACCTACATAAGTGGTTGGTAATTATGTAGAGCATGTCCTGTGGTACAGTTGGGGAAAACTCTATATACACTCGTATCAGTCGTGAGGAAAAGAATCCTTGTTCCATGCCTCGAGTAAGATTGATTTTGAATCGTAAAAAGAAAAATTTATATCACGCTCGGCTATGAAACGCCACTTTTATGTCCTTCCGATGAAAAATATGTCAAACTTGGCATTTAAAAAAAATCCACACAAGTCCTTTTATACCCTTTCTCCTTACAGGTAAAATCGAATTTACACCCCTTAACGAAACTGGCAAAGACGGTAGAAGTACTCGACAGAACAAAGGACCTTCTCATGGTTTTGATGAAATTTTCTGCTAAAGCTAAATTCATCGCTTTGGATAAGAAATTTTATTTGCATATTCATGAACGTTGTTGTTGTTGTTGTTCCTGATGATGAACACGATAAAGATGTTCAGTTGATTTTGGATGCAAGGATATATGAGCGATTGATGGCTTCTTTAAGTAAGTTTGTGAGTAGATATCATATGAACGTGATAAAGGTGAAAATTTATGTTTTCTTCTCACTCCTTCCGCTGATTTTTTTATGATGGATACGTATGTAGATGTTAGGTACTTGTCCTCTACAAACGCGTGCTCCTTAAAGGATTGCTTCATGGAAAACATGTGTGGATTTTGTTTTTCTTTCGAAAGACAATAGAATATGCACGTCTGAGTAAAAGGTTTATTGATCGATTTGCTAATGCTAATAAAAATCCTTTAAGGGAAAGGAATTGGTATTAAGTCGTCCCTTTCGTTCTCCATTACTGAAGACGGAACTTGGGATCGAGTTAGTCGTAAAACTGTGGATAGCTTATCTTAACGTGGTTGTCAAAGAGAATTTCTCCAAGGTCTATGAAGCTATCATTGGTGCTGACTTTAGCTAGCTTCAACCTTCTTAAACAACATCTTCTACTACAAAACTAAAATTTATGATTTTACCTTCCCCTGTCTGAATGGCTAATCACTTTTACTATCCCTCAGTGCCACGCATCTTGGCATCGTTCTTAACCTAAAGTTAAGCTAGAAACTTAACATGGAACAGCACTTCAAGAAAGCATGTAAAACTTTTGGAGTCTGTAGCAGAACCCTTTTCAAGAAATGGAGAATCAAGCCAAAGATGACTCGGTCGATGCTTATAGCCATTGCAGGTCCAATTTTCACCTACGGATCACAAGTCAAGTGGCCCACTTTGAGCATTGGTTAGAATCTTAAGAAGAATGTAAATAACAGCAAGTAAAAGGACTAAGAAGCTCTGAGGTGATGTCCTCTCCTTATACACCCTTCGATCTACAGATCAGAGACATCGCTGTGCATAAGACTCAATAAATCTAGGTGCTCGGCAGCTCTACGAATTGGTTGCAGAACCAAAGTCTTCTAGGAAGGTTTCGCTGCATATTCTCGTTCCAGAGTTGAATGAAAGGACACAGCAGTGATGGATAGCAAAGCTATCTATACAACCGTGCAAAAATTGACTGCGGATCTTTAACGTGTCCAAATTCTACCGCCCTCCAGACTTTGCCACTGTCTTCTAGGCGGAGTTTCTGGCAAGCCTGACGGTTATTTAAAAATGATTTGTCACCCAAACGTTGGTATCTTAGCTGATAGCTAAACCGCTAACAAAGTCATTGATTTGGCTCCCATATCATCCAAACTTGTAGAATAAGTCCGAAAAAGACTTAGGCACCAACATACGCAGGTAGTTGGTTGACGATCAATCATCTTTGGGTTCTAGGTCACGTGGAAAAATGTAAACAATTTTAACGACAGCTCACAGGAAGCCAAGGCTTATTTTTTTACATTTTTGATGCAAATGAAAGCGAACTACGGTTTCATTGCCTATTCCGAACGACTGATTGACAAGCTTTCTCATGGCATAATATATATTCGAAGGTTTTGTCATTGCCTGCCAAGAAATGATAGAGGCGATGTCCTTTGAGTTCAGGTACACTTAGACCAAAAGAAAGTCCATTGTGATACCACTGTGAGTGCAAGCGTTCGACCCTAGTCTACTCAACCTTACTTGAAGTGTTCCGATCATTTAGAAAAAAAAGTCGTTGCATACAATACCGAAACACACAGCATGTCTGTCAAGGATGCAGTGGTCTATTAGGACGTTATATAGTTTCGAGAGCTGATCTCTTTTAAGTCGAAAAAATACTTACGAACTTTTAGGATCGAGTACTGACCAAATAAGCCTAGCCTTGTTACAATTAAAGTGAGACTCTTTGAATTCAACGTGAAATCCGTGCTATCCGTGAAACCTGGAAACTTTTGTTAACCACTCTCTGCGATATATCTTAAGGATTCGATGATCGGAAATTATATTCAACCAGGAATTGTGGCGAAAAATGAGTCAAAAGCTGTTGGATGTCGAGATAAGGCAGCGAAAGAGGGATTGGATTGGTCACACATTGAGAAAGCCAAATGACAATATCGTGCAGCAGTCCACCGAATTGAATCTCCAGGGAGCACGGCGGGTTGGAAGGCCAAGAACAAGGTGGAAATCAACAGCCTTAACAAAAGCAGCTGTAGACCGGAAAAGATGGAAGAGATTTGTTGCCACCTTATGCCCCGTCCAGGATTAATGGAACTTGGCGATTGTTACAATAGTCAAGATGTTGCCATCTATGATATCCTTTCGACAGAGCATCGGTGTAAATCAAGTGTTGAACATAGGAGCTTTGACATGGTCCAGTTTTCGACTCTCTATACTTTGAGAACCTTGTCTGGCTAAAGAAAGAGGTAGTTGAAAACTTATCACAATCACAAATTGATCCCCTCTAGCATGGTTTAACACCCATTTTCAGGGCTTCAAGGAATAGTCGCTAAAAACCTAGGATTCCCGTTCTTAGAACCCATCATTAACATCCTTTAAATGAACTTAAGTGGTATCGTATATCTATGAGTATAATTTATTTTAAGAGTACTCCCCCGCTTTATAGCTTCGGGTAGGCAAGGAAGGTTGCCGTCCACGCAAGTTGTTCCAACTTAATCTTGTCAGCTAAAATATATAAATCTATTCTGTCTTGAGTTAAACAATTATTCATCACTCTTCCGTCAGCAATCCACTTCCAACGTTTACACAAAACACAAGCCATGGTCAGAGGTAGGAGAATGTATCCTTGTAGTGTTGTATATCATAACGTAACTTTGCCAATTTCACTACAAAGTATGAATATCCTTCTTAACTGGATTATGTGACACCCTTAATGGAGTTTAACTGGAACTGCAAACCATTATTTCAAAACCACTAAACTCAATACTGACACCCACTCACTATGGCGTATACATAACATTCTCAACCAAATTATATCAAATGTTCTTCCTATTTTGCCTAGTTTTGCCTTTAAGATACTTAAGTAAACATATTATTTTGCGGGTAACCACCATTCTAATTGAAGTAAACATAATTAAAGCAGTCCCAAGAAACTAAACGTCAATATTTCATAAGTAAATAGGGAAACAAAAAACAAAAGCCTTGTACACAAAACGAAACAACAAAAAAATATTGCTTACTCCTCAAATTATCTCAATTTTTTCTACCATAACGAGAGAGACGAAATCCCTTTCATACCGCAAAAGGACGAAGAGATTCAGAAGAAAAATTTATTTCATTACAATACCCATGGGAGCCATTTGTTAGGACTGCTGCTGCTGCCTCTGTTGGGCTAACAATTTTATTTACAACAAGTCGAACGTATTTCTAATTTTATTTCGTCCTTTTTTTTGGCAAAGATTTTGATTTGTATATAAGCAAATGATTAGAGCGCGCTTAACAAACAAAATAAATATCGATTAGTCAATATATACACGTGCACAGATGTGGAAAAAAACCGAATCGAAGGAATTCCCTCAAGTGACTTAGATATGGCAATCTTAAATCCTGAATACCGAGTTAATTTTACAACTTTCCAACCTTGAAATTTGGATACTCGTACATTCAGTTAATTTATGAAGAATTTATTAAATCCCAATCTCAAGGGTCTAATGAGGAACCCTTGTTATAGGACAAAATATATTTATTTTATAATACACGTATACGCTGGTGGGAAAAGAATAAATTTAATGGAATTTCCCCATAAAAATTGTGAAGTATTTCCTTCGATTATCCTTGTAGGGATTTTCAGTATTTATTTGACAATGTCACGACCAAAGAACGAATAGGAAATGTTGCATGCAGTTTCCTTAACATAACGCATCCAGAGGCGAAACAAGGACTAAATAAGATGCATCGAAGAAAACTCGGTATGTGGAAAAAGGAAATTTACAGAAGGTTGTTTCTGAAAAAAAGGAGCATATTATTCAAGGATAATATAAAAGAATTTCATTTTCTTTTCTTTAAATCGGGGAAGTCATAGCGTTGCTAGAAATCTTAAAATTCAATGAGAAAACCGCATGAGAGGTAAAGCCAAGATGCGCGTTTTTATAAAAAGAATTTAGTTTTGTATGTCCTTGTGCGTGTACTTTCGTCAGTTTCGCAATGAAGGAAGCTAAAAAGGATGATTTGGTTCCATTTCTGTCAGGTTTTTCCAGCAACTTCCTACCTTCATCATCATCAAGTTCTTTTAATCCCGGGCGAGGCATAGGGTGGCAACAAATCTCTTCCATCTTTTCCGGTCTGCAGCTAGGTATCTCAGTTGTGGCCACGTTTCCTACCTTACTTTGATTAATTGTTTGCTTACTTATCGGATTATTAACGCAAAGCTAAGTGGGATATCTACTAGAAGATCTATAAATGGAGGCACCCTACAGTCCGAACTAGGCATCTCACACTTGGCGAAGCCTTTTTCAAGAAATTATCAGAGATCCCAGACACACAATTTTGCAACATCATTCACTTTCTGCACTTCACAGGATGGATTTGGAGGCTACCCATCAACACCCAGATCACGTGAGTTGTGGTATCAAAAAGCGTATTTTTGGAAAGACTTAAAGTAGTGTCTTCCAAGCGGAGTTCCTGGCAGTGACAAGATTTGCTCAACAGTTTGGAAAGAAGGCATTACCGATGGTATTACCTTTTTCATTGACCGGTGGCAATTTCTGCCATCGAAGCTTGTAAGTCGCTATTGCAAAGAACTATGTACAGATTCTTGGCAGGCACTACAATTTAAGACTCTGCTGAGTCCCTGGTCCCAAAAGGGTGCCTTGTTACGAAACAACTGATGGCAAGGAAAGGATCTTCATTCGACACCGATCTAGCTGATACCACCGCTAAAATTCCACTCTAGAATCTCTAACAGGAAGTTGGGAACAAAATTAAAAAAAGGACTGCAAATGGTACCTTCTGCCAAACTGTGACCATTCTACAACAAATAGAAAACTGAAAGAATCCTGTAAAATCCTTATCTTCTCTAATAGGTACCATCACCGAGCATAACATGCTGAATTACCATGCAACAGGACGGATGATCTATGCAAGGAGAAAATGAACACTTTTTTTGCCACTGTCCAGCAGGAAGACACTTCTTTTTAGGATCTAGGGGAACTGTCCAATAAATCTGTGTTCAAGATATACAGATTTATCAGCGCCTCAGGCTGGCTCGATAACACATAGGCCTATGGTTCTATAATAAGGAGACTGCTGGCGAATCAGCCGAACACGTATTATGTGAGTGCGTGGCGGTCTGCAGGGTCAGGAAACGCTGTCTCCACAAAGAATTCCTAACACCGGAGGACATTCATAATGCCTCGACTGGAGATATCCTAAACTTCATTAGGAAGATAGAAAATCTTCTTGTCTAACTGGCTCCAGGCACAATAGATCTTTTAGGTCGCAGTGCCATATGCGTCCGTCGCAGAGCCTTACTAATAAGGGGACTGTATGAAGTCCTAGCCATCGCCGATGCAGCCGGAGAACTAGTCTCTAGGAAAACCATCGGCACTAACATAGATAGTCAAGCCACTATTAAAGCTATTTCACCCACTGGCCGACCACTCAGTACTGCCCCCCCCCCCTAGCTCTCGTCAAATCTAGCATTAGAGCAACGGGGCACATTCTTGCGCTAAACAGATCAAATTTAACGCTCTTCACAGGGATCATCACAGGTCACTACCTACTGGCGGCCCACCTTGTTTAGAGGTTGTGGGAATACAAATGTGGAAGAGAACACAACGCACTTCCTGCGAATGCGTCAGTCTACACAGACCAAGGAAGACCTGGGCGACCTGTCTAAAAAGCCACCAAAAACCAGTCTAAAATTCATTACGAATTCAGGATGGTTCACTCATCCCGACCTTGTCCTTCTTTTTGTCTTGTAAGACACGTCAGAGGAACACAATGGATCCGGAAAAGATCCGAGTGTAGGCTGCAACACGCGAAGGCTGCAACTCCTAGGGCATCACAATGGGTATACATTGACCTAAGTGTGATAGGGGAAGGACTTCCTTACCCTGTCAACCCTCCTGCGTAACCTACCAGACAGGCAAATCTATCTACCTAGGGACACCACACAAAATGACGGATGCATGGTGATCGCTTATGCAGATGAAGTGCCTTTAGTCACGTCTATAGTAGTGAATGAATGGCTTACAGTGCGGACGACATTGCAACTGTCTGTAAGTATATGGAAAGACAGGCATTTAAGGCCCGACTTCCATGGTGGGAGTTCGGTCTGGAACACACTGGATCTCAACTATAAGCATCCCAATAGGCCACATAACAAATGTTCTATATAAGCATTACTCAGGTGTCAAATGTCAAACAAAAACAGATTTACCTCACACCAAAATGGCGGATAAAAAACATCGTTAACTTTTCATTTGCCAACCCTGGATACTGTATTTCTTTTAAATGTTTCTGAAAAGTACTTATTGCAGCTTAAACTCCTGAGAATTCCCGAGAAGGCGTAAAGTACAAAATTTTATTACAATCCAAATAAAATTATTACACGCCATTCCTTTGGCAAAATAAAAAGATCCAGAAACGAGAGAAGTTTTAATGAAAGTGACAAGAGAAAGGAGAGAAGAAAAAAAGGAAACAACTTCTTTATTCATGCTTCTCCTTGTTAAAGGTGTCTGTTCTACATGTGTAAACTTAACTGCACCTTAAGTGTCCTCCTTTGCACGAGGGAGCAATTGCTTTTGGTATTAAGTATAAGGACAACGAGAAGAGGAAAAAGTTACAATAAAAAAGGAAAAGGAAAAATAATGCACCCAACACCGTTTTATCAAGGAAGGAAGGAAAATGCAATGAATGGCAACTTAAACGGCAGATACTTGCAAGGTAAGTGAGGAACAACATGGTTTTCCTTTTCTAGATCTTCTGGCTAAAGTGGTTAGGGGATTTGTTTTAGGTTTATGTTTCGTTCCTGTGTCGCTTATGATTTGTTGTTGCAAGTGTAAGAGGCAAGGAAGGGGAATTTTTTTTTAAAGAAATAACGGTAATTGGAAATGTCGTGCATTTCATTTAAAGATACAGGGCACTGGATGATTGATATTCAGGCGGAGTCGCTCGGGGAACTTTATTGCGACATAACCTTAAGTTGAACCAACAGGGACGTTGAGGAAATATAATCTATTTTGCTCTAGGAGGATCCTTAAATCATCAAACTCCACGTGGTAGCCCCTGGAAGAGCTGAAAAGCGAACCAACCGAAGAGTGTTAAGTTCATGTAACCTACTAGCTAAGCCTGAGCGTTCTTCTCAAGGACTAGGGGACCGGCTAAAGATCCATGCAGTTGAATTTACTTGCTTACCACGAAAGGGAACCGTGCATCGGATAAAAGTAATGATCCAACTGTTGACGATCCCAGAAAACGTATAAAGGACAACAACTTAAGCATCTGCATCTGCATATGGAATGAATGTTCTCTAAACAAAGGCTCTCGAGGGATACACGATGGCTATAACTGCTCTTTAGGAAGTGCATTGAGATAGACCAGGCGTCCGAAAAGCAACAACTTGCGACATCTACTTTAAAGACAGCTGCCATGAACAGAAACAACGACTGTTAAGGTGCAGATTTGCGGCCATAGTCTGACTACTTCAAAAGTCTTGAACCTCCACATCAAGGCTCAGTTTTATAACATCATCCTCATTTGTTGTCACACCCCTATGGAGGAGAAACATGAGACCATTAGAGTTTGTTTCTGCGAACTCCTGGCGAAGACCTGCGAGATGTCCGAGATATGACATGAAGATCGTCTTTGGAGTTAGAAATAGCAAAATCAGGAACCTTTCACATGACACCACCTCCAGAAACGGACTCAGACTTACTAGCCTCACCAAGGGGCAAAATATGTGTAGTATACAGCACAACAATCAGACGGAAGACACTCCTCCAATGTTCAGAAGTTCGAATATTTTGATGTAAAAACATCAACTCAGACCATAACCTAGTTGCAGGGAAGGTACGGATGCGAATATCAAAGTACGGTATGACAAATTTGACGTTGAAAGGCTGCAATCGACAGCAAGAACCTTTGCCATTCAAGTGTCCCTAGAGCTCTCCAAAGAAATCATCCAGCAGCAACAGCAAGTGCAAAAGAGTAAAAGCATTACCAGCAAGCTAGTTTCTGAAATGTCGTGACTGATATACTAGGTTTCACTCTAACTCCTGTCAGAAACCCCTGATTTGATCCTGATTACGCAAAGGTAAACAAAATGAACATCTATAAGGCGGCGTCGCCGACGTGCCAAATAAAAAATCTTTTAACCGCACCAACTTTCGCCACTCAATGACAAAGCTCCGAAAGTTAAACTAATCATAATTAGGGTCCCTTCCCTTCAAGCATTAATACTTGTCATAAACTATCCCTTGGCCCTCTGCTTCCTTCGCTAAAACATATCTCATTACACATTCGATAAAATATTTATCACGAAAAATTCTGCCAGCATAACGCAAACAACAACATCCTCCTATCCTAGCCTTAGGTTCTTAAAAATCTAGTTAAATCTAGGAAATCCCTAATTCAAGGACCAGAGAAACCCGATAAGATTCATTTCACTCACCAAATCACTTTCAGAAATCTCACAAGTCTCCAGCCCATTTATCAATTCCACTTCTAATTGAAAGCTGTGACTTCCCAAAGGTGGCTACACCAACAACCAAACCGCCCCTATTTTAAATCACAATCATTTATTCAATATTTAAAGAAATCTCCTCGCATTCTCTTCTGGAAAACAACCCCTCACTCAAGGAAACACCAACAAATTGGTAATTCAGCAAATAAATTCACATCCTCACATCATTAATGGCAAAATCAAACAACTGACCTTCCCCTAGCATCGACCGCCCCCACAAAACCAAAGGTTAGCCTTAAGCACCGTATACCCAGATACAAATACATATATATACACTGTCCCGTCACAATACACACGCTGAGAAGCTCAAACAATAACCGACCGAAGGTTGTGGTGTACCCACAAATAATTTCCTGCCAACATAATGCGGTTTTAAGGATTCATCATGTCAATTGTGAGAATAAAAAAAAAAGGATCGATTTCTCTTGTAGCGGAAATCAAATCGAGTGGCATTGGACCCAATCACGGCTGTATGGACGAGTCGAGTCAAGAGCTTTACCAAGATTTACACAAGAAAAAACCCAAAACAGAAACCGAAAAATACAAAATCAAGAAACACACTGTGTTTGCCAAGGTTTCCCGTGGGAAATTCAAGGAAATCTGCCGTCTTTCGTACGCAATCGCAAGGATTCGAACCCTCAAAATGCGATTATTGAAAATAATTACATGGTCGATTGAGGGTAATTGAGCCATGGAGCCCATTCTATAAGATAACCTTTGACTACCTTCTGAAGTAGTACAAGTATATCTGCGTGTGTGTTTGAAAAATCAAGAAGCTACGGTTCTCTACCCCAAAAGGATCATTATGGGTGAAAACTTAATGAACCTTCAATTGGGTAGGAGTAGGAGTGATTTAATCGGCTTTAAAAAACACAAAAATGAAACGACAACAAAAAAAAATATATCAAAAGGTGTAAAGGTTGATAAAGGTGAAAAACAACGGAAAGTTGATATTAAAAAAGGATTTCCAGGAACTCCACGGTTACAGAGTTAAAAGGACTTGTTGTCAGTGTGACAACAAGTTTCCATTTAAATGTCCAAATTTATTGGTGTACACATGTAAATTTATGTAAAACCCTTTCAACAGAAAGGAGTACATTATGAGAATATCCTTTGATGGTTATATGAGATGAGAACACATGAAAGGTTGAATGTCCTCTCGTTTAATTAAGACTGTAAAGGATTTATTTTGATGGTTTTCATCTTATTTTGACATAATTTTATGGCAAATAAAAGATGGCTTCGAATTGGGGGCTATAAACGTCAGGCAAGGACGTTGCACATATGCTCGATAAATCAACAGACTGAGCAAGAGGAAATTGTTGGAGGAAAAACATTTGCAGTCCTGAATGAAGGAAGTTTAATTGCCGTGGAAATTAATTCACTTGCTGATGGGGTAATAGTATAAAAAGAGGTACTGTGTGTACCATTTATGATACCTTCATATTCAAGACGACAAGGACAAACGAAGCACAGTTTGAAGCATCAGGCAATCAGGAAGCTTTATCCTGACAACTAGCAGCAAAGTGCTTGAGATTGAGAAAATTGAACAAAATATTTACATGCACGCGACAGCTCATAGGGAGCCAGGACCTAGCTTCTTCTCGCAAACAGGGACCAAGGAACCTACAGTTTTCTTGCCGACTCCGAAAGGCGAATTGAAAAGCTTTTTTATAACATATTATGCCCGGTTTGCCATACCTGCGAAGTGATGGTGCCATGAAAACACGTTTGGTAATTTTGAGCTTTGAACCTGTGTCCTTTCGCTCAGAGGTCCAACGCATTAACCTCTAAACCACGGAGAAAAGTAATAAAATTATTTAGAAGGCAATTAAAAGATCGACTTGATCACAGTCCGTTCCCTAGATCCGAAAGCTGTGATTCAATCACAAGAAAAAGAAAACAATGATGGAGGCCTAAACATACCTAGAGTAGCTAAAGACTTCTCGTTCTTGTTCCTTTATTCTTGACAAGGCATTGTGTGATTCAATAGAATTGATATTGTGACCAAGGGAGATTTACTTTGTTGGACCGAAACCATACTACAGGCTGGGACCGCTCAAGATGCAAAAAGAGCTGAAGAAGGAAGACCCGAATTGTGTGGGAAGCTCCCTGGGCTAAAGCAGGCCAAACAAATTTCCGGAGACTGTAACCAAAGAACAAGTTAGATCTGCATAAAAAGAAACTGGCTTTGCATTCTAAAGGATCACTGAAGACTTAAGGGGCATCTCAGAGAACTGGTTATAGAAAGCCGAAACTCAAGGAATGTGGAATACTAATCCACAAAAGAAGGAAACACCCGGATGACTATCGAGTATTAGAAGACTTCGGATCATCAAGCAATACGGCTGAAGGAGGACTTAGAGCAAAGTCTTGGGGCAGCATAATAGATTTACAAAGGTCGCAGTCTTCTTACACTACTATATGCCATTTACAATCTTCGATTACTAACTATGTAAGGTCATACCTGATCATTTCAAGCCTTTATACGGGTAGACAGGAATGGGTAAGACTAAGTATACCAGGAATACTAGTGTAAGTATGGTTATCTCCTTCTTCTAATAAGTCGAACTTCCAGACCACAGTAGCATCTTTGAAGGGGGATAGTAGCAATGACTGTAACCGCCTGTGAGACTGCGATGAGAGCAATATCAAGGCAAGATATAACTTTCTTCAGCAAGAGATAGGCAACCTTAAAACGGATATCTGCTGAAACAGTTACATTAAAGCTTGTTAAGTTCACCTTGGCATGCTTAGGCACGAAGTAGAAAAAAAAACTACAAGGTAGTTGGGCAATAAATGGAGGTCAGTAAATACTTGTCATGACTTGTACCTATCTACCCTTGTCCGTCCTTATTACCGATTACAGGGCGTAATACGCTGCGGTACCATTTGAAAAAACAATGGCTTCCGAATGATGGTTTCATTGACGAAGAAGCACTTGAGGATACAATCCCACTTCCTTTGATATTATCGAGACCTCTACCACCTAAGACATGAATTCGTATAGAGGGCACTTTTCCAGGATATCAAGGCAAACTGGTAATTGACATCTCCAGCTACATTAAATCGTTAAAATAATTTGTAACGCCACAGTAGTCGCCACTCTTTATAAGCCCGTAGGCCGCTCTAAATGTTTTACACAATCCTCTAACTAGATCCAAAATAATTGGAGAATGCAGGACTAATTTGAATTCAATTGAAAGACTGAATCTGCTAAGTCTTGTCTTGGGTCCCAGGACACATGACTCTCCAAGTTGCAAACAGACTAAACGAATACTTCCCAATGTCTGTCAGAAGTCATGCAAAGGTATGACGAGCAAAGGCTCGTGGTGGTAGTTTTTTGGTGCTGATGCATTGAGATTTTGTAACCTAAGCTCTTTATCACTTAAGCTCTAACTCACCGAAAGACGAAAAAAACAAACGATTGTTCCTCTTCGACAAGTAAAGCTCCACGAGCAAAGGATATTCTCTTCTTAACGGGGTGTGACGTGGAGGAATCTCTCCTATCGCCCAACTCATCTACGTAACCTTACCTAACGAACGACTTTAACATCATTGTAAGGTGACGACAATTCACTGCAGGCTAAATTGTGTAACGTGAAACAAATGATCGACAAAAGTATCTACTCGAAGGACGAAAGGAAATCAATTCCACAAGCAAATACGGATGAAATACTTTTTATTTTCAAATTGTCCTCCACCCCCGCTCAATCGGTGTACATATTTCAATTTATAATTTGCGGCTAAGGACACAGATATTTCGGAACCACCATTGCATCCAAACGAGCGATATTAATTCCTATTGACATGTACTTTCGTCCAATAGTCCATTTCATTGATGAGCGGTTTACCTTTCAACCACATCCAGATGGTTGTCCTGTGATTTTTCATCTCATCATCTCCCGCAATGCATTCCGATTGTTGTGGTATCCAAAACCTCGCATACTTTTCACTAGGAAATATGTAAAATTGTCCACTCCCCGGCGGCAGCGGCGGTGGGGATCTTTGAAATTGTTTTCCCATCAAATTTAGATTTTCATCCAAATATCACAGGGAAATCCTTGCTTAAATCCTCATAAATTCAATATCGCCACCAGTGAAAACTTTGTCGAAACTTCCTTGAGGGCAGAACAATTCAGACAGACACACAGGCATAATCATACTGTCACAGCTTGTTGCTGGTTGCAGTATGCTGGCAGTTGCAAAATAATAAAAAGGACATCGCTGCAGGGACTCTGTGTTCGGAGGTGGTTTCGGTAAATTCAATTTTACGCAATATGAGCAAAATCCCATTAGATGCGCATTACAACAAGGAGGCAGCTGTGCGTTTATGTTGCTGCTTGTGTGTGTGTTGCTGCTCCTTCGTTGTAGAAGTATGTTTTGTACCGGAGATTAGAATCCTCGGCAATTATGCAATTTATAATTGTTCACGCAAAGTGGCAATTGATGGATCTTATGAAAGAAAGTCCTAATGGAATGGAGGAGGAGAATTAGTGGAACCTGGACGAATGCCAATTTTCTAATTGAAACCTTGGTTTGGACCAATCGAAGGCAAATGTGTTGCGAAGGCATAATTGCTTGGATTTTGATGAGGATTTGCAGTAGTGCATAATTCCCAAAAGGACACAAGCCGCGATGTTGAACATCAAGTATGAAGGACGATGAGAAGTGCAGCAATACAAGGTGATCAGAGTCATGCCATAGGGATACATGCTTGGATGATTTCTATGCCGATGGTATAGCTCCTTAATGATTGGAAGAGAGAGACAGGATCGTGACGAGGACTAACAATCACTCCACATCAAGTACCTAACCAGGGATAGCAAAGCTACGCTCAAGCCTTATTAGATCCAAAATATTTCGAGAATGCAGGACAGGTAAGACTTTGGATAGAAGACTGAATCTTATCTGGATCCCAGGGTACAGCAGGGATATTGGAAGTGAGATCAACGATGACCTTACTAGGCAAATTTCGGAGGAAATCTTCTCCAGCCCTGAACTTAGGTTAGAACTTCCATTAACAGTAGGGTTTCCAACAAACACAACTGACTGTAGAATGACTTCCAGGATGCAGCCAGAATAAACTGGTACTTCCCGCTGAGGGTCAGGAGAAAAGATTACAGACAGCTTATTGGCGATGCTATGCTTAACTGACAGCACTGTCTTTGATGCTTGTGCAGAGGGCGACTATACAGTGAGTCACTTCCTAAGTGCTGGCTTTGTCCGTTTCAGATGTCAGATTTTTAGAGCCGATGTGGTTAGTGCTGCATATCACTTAAGTTCTTAATCGCTTTCCTCCGAAGACAAAGAAAACACGCTTGAAGGGTTGTACATGGTGGCACACTCTGAGTACTCCAGCGTGGTGTTCTTACAGTTGACTAGAAAACAAATCTGGAACATCGCTAAACCTCATACTCAAGTCTTGACCGACGAAAATCCGCTTTCAATCGACATTCTTAAATCGGAAAAAACATTGGATACACGAACCTATGCATTCCCAAATGGATGAGAACAAGTTTTTTTTAAAAAAAAAAGTAGATTTAGTGGGTAATAATCCCACATTGTGAACTCAATAGGGTCTTCGAAGATTTTTCACCATCCAAGGCAAACAAAAAGTAAGTTTCCACAAGAACTTTCAATTCCTGTTCAAAACGCTGGTGCTTATTGAAGTTAACCTCTGACAGGACCCTCTTAAGTGAACTGGAAATGATTAACAGTCATCTAGCTAGGTAGTTCCCTCCTTATCTTCCTTTTCTCTACCTTGGCACCAAAGCAAAATGACCGCTGTCCACCACGGTGTTTTGTTTAAACATTGGATCACCATTAAGTATTCGGTAAGCCTCTTGAATTCCACCGAAAAGATGCTAACAGAATCCGGTAAACGAAAGAACAAAAATGCTGACATGCTCCACTTTTTGCTCACTTCATTGATAAGTATCTTCCGCTGTAGTGGCTGCATGCACGTCTATTGGTACTAGGTTCAGCATGGTTTGAAGCGCTAAAGTTCTTTGACAAATTTTCAGCGAACTCATGATGTTTTTGTGTTTCTAAAACCGACTACAAAATCTTTATGCTAAAGCGCCATCTGGAACTACCATTTTTTTTACACGAATAAAGGGCTACTATTGCTCTGAGAGAAGTGTTAAGGTTTCACAGTATCTTTGAAGGTTCTCCTGGGATCGTGATGGACCCATTATGGTGTCTAGTTTTTCTATGACAGCTTAGATTCATAAACCTTTTCTAACCGAACCTAGTCTTAGGGGCGTTAGTAGCTCTAGATTGCGATCATCTCTTATAGAGATGGCGGAGCAGTTCAATATTCACCGTTGTTGGGTGCCGAGGCATAGAGATATTCCAGGGAACTGCAAGGCTGAAGAACTCGCCAGATATGGAACAACCCTACCCGTACTTACAGAAAGAGACACTCTGAGTATACCGATCGCTTCATGTGAACTTAAGCTCAAGCTGGATGCTATCGAGAAAACAAATTCTAGGTTGAAAAATGGTATAACATGTCTAGCGACAAAGCGGATTTGGCCAAGGCTGGATCTGAAACGCTCTAAGAATTGAATTTCTCTCAACAGATCGCATATCAGATTCGTAATAGGTGTCATCGCGGGACACTGTCTAATAGGCAAGCATGCAACAAGACTTCGAGTCCATCCAAATGATTTCTGTTGAAGCTGCATGAACGAAAAGGAGGAGGAAACTATTCCCCATCTTCTTTGTAACTGCCCAGCTCCCTCCCGTAAAAGAAGACTCCATTTAGGGGAATTCTACTTTAACGACTTAGGCGATCTGATAAACACAGATATCAGAAACTTCCTTCGCTTTATAAAAAGCTGCAATTGATTTAACGAGTAGGTATGGAGACCTCTTCAGATCCATGTGGTATCACAAGGGACCTATTTCTGGTCTAAGTGTACTGCCAATAGCTAGCAGCCACTTCAACTCAACCTCACCGAACCTAGTCTTAGGGGCTGCTAGGGATTTCCTAGCACGTTCAACCATATTTCCTCTCCATCACACTACTAAGTACAGTCTGTTGGGTAGGATCATGAGTAGAAATAAGGTTCGCAAACATTTAAACCCAATAAGTACGAATACCTCTCTTGCTTCGACGTGTATTTTTTCTAACCTCTCGTTGATTTCTGCGAAAAGCTTGACAAGCTTCAATTTGGTATCATCCGTGAACTTAGTCGTGTGGGGTCTCAAAACCGAGAACTATATCGATATGTAGAGGCTCGAGAAACTTCGAATTCTTTTGAAAGCCTTTAGTCCTCGACTGACTATTAACTAAATCTCTCAAATTGGTTGTTGATTTTTCCCACACAACTGTTCCATTACCTTTTGCCACAACTGTCTGTCACACTTCAACCATTTCTTCCATCATTCTCTGCACTAATTATTGATTAGTTTAAATTGGAAACAGTTTTCTTCAATTTAATTAAAAGTTAGACGACCTTTTAATTGAACATTTAATCAATCGAATGAAAGTGCAAACTTTAGCTTGCCCCTGGGATTCTTCTTTTGCACCAAGGTATTCGTACTTAACGGTGTGGTGGAAAAAAATGAAATAAAAAATTGTTTCCAGGAACTTACCACTTGTGCATCCAATTAAATGAAATTCATTAAATGCAATTTCACGATGCTAAGGCTCGAGGATAATGAGAGGATGGCTCTGAGACTTTAGGGTGCAATGGGAATTGTTTTTTCACTCCTCGAATATTATTTGGATCTAACTGCGAAGGGAATGGTATATTTGCGTATGTATTTGACAAGTATTACTTTTCATTTAGTTTTTACTTGAATTATTACAGCTCTGAGTGTAATTAATTTTCGGCGATTTATTCCTTCACACTGAATGGGATGACAGAGGCGGATGGGAGGGGATATGAATTTGAAGACCCAGCTGTGGAAATTGTTTTCTGTTTTGTGTTTGGTTTTTTTGGAAAAATAAATTCTGAGAACGCAGACAGTGTGACCTCGTTTGAAAGTACTGTTCTTGGAAATTCTAAATTAACTTTTAGTCCCACGTTCAATTTCATGGATACAAAGCTTGCAATTACACATGTGCCTACGCTGTCATTTGCATGGTCTGCCATATTGTTCGATTGTTTTGTTTTAAACTTTGACATACATATGTGTGATCATTTGGAAGGAGGCCGCTTAAAGTCCGTAAGAATTCAGTGATGAAGAAGCAAGGATAATGTGACTGTGCGGACTAATTTTTAATCACTGTAGGTTATTATGTTGAGGAAAAATTGATATCATATCATACAAGTGGGTGTATGACATTCAAACCTCTGTCTACTAATTTCTACTTTCACTTGTATGCTGTACTAAGCTGCATGTCCTTAAACAGATTGCAAGCGAGTAAGTGTTGTATTTCGTCATTAAACCATTTTGCTATCCGCAACAGAAAAACTCCCACTCGTGAAGAGTCTTTGTTTAAAACACAGCAGCCTCTCATCATCTTCAATCCCAGGCACGTTGTTTCCAGTTCTCCAGACCAAGGAGGTTCGGTCTTCCTGGTCATCTTGCGTTAAGTTAGATAAGGTTGAAGTCTCCGTCAGCTAAAGCCTACACACTTAGACCAGTGATAGGTCCAGTGATGCCACATGGATGTGGAGAGATCTCCTTAAGCCAACAAGAGCTTCTAATGAAGCGAAGAAGGTTTCTGACATCTTTGTTTAATGAATCACTTAAGTCGCTTAAGAAGAGTTCTCCTTAGTGGAGCCTTCTTTTGCAGGAAAGAGCTGGTCAGCTATAAAGAAGGTGGGGAATGATTTTCTCAGCATTTTCTTTCGAAAGAACCCAATACTTCTTATGGTTCAGTCAATTTGGAGCTTTAAGCACACAGTTTTCTGGGGTTATTCTTCACCAAATCTACACTGAGGTGTCTTTCTTAAATATTTCTGTACGAGAGTTATGTCCTTTTAACATTTTGCCTTGAGAACAGCATCTCTCAATTTCTTCGATAACGCCCTTTTCGGTGTTTTTCTTCTTCATTTTACAGAAAGCGATGTTCTCCTTTCGTCTTTTCTTCATAAAGCCCGTGAACAGCCCTCGTTCTCTTATTTTGCTGCATGTACTTGCGTGATTCTTCGTCAAACCAATGGTTCCTTGGTGGAAGTCGGGTCGAACCTAGCATTGTCATTACTCTTCGTCACTTGAAGCTGCCCGTAAAGGAGTTATTGAGAAATTTCGGGATACGCATTCAGCGAAGGTTCCGGCGGTCTCTTGCGGCTGCAGTTTGAGAACCTTGTATGTTCTCACATTGTGTTTGCAACAACGTACCGATCCCAGCAGATCTTCTCAGTAGATCTTGGTTCGAGCATTCAGAATACTGGAGGTTTACTTTGCATTGATTACAATGTAATCAATTCGAATGAACCCACAAAGCCCCCTAGTGAATCTTAAGAGACATTTCCCACCACATTCCACTCCATTTCCAGAGGTAGTGTCGTATAACTTAAGCTTACTAACTGTTCTGTCAAATAAAAAGTCTTCCTTTCAGATTTTTGCTCAATCAAGTTATATCTTGGACATTACCGACATATTTTTTCCAGGAAGTCGCAAAAACACTATTTGGGGGCGTTGTCCTTGTTTCTATACATTTTGGTGACGAGAAGCTTAACAACCGAAACCTTTCGGTTTCGGAGGTCGTCACTTCAAGTTTTCCGGTCTTTTTACCGCAATTTGTTTGAAAAAATGACACTTGACATCTATGATAATCAATTGGGTTTGCGACTTAAGGACGATAGGTGGAGAGTTGGCTATCTTAGGAAAAATGTCTATCACATCAGTTGTCATAGAAATGAAGCAAAGAGCTTGAAAGATTATGGAAAGCTTTATCGAAAAGAGAAACTTAGGCAGATAGTCGTTTGTTTTATGAGCTATCAACGGCTAGATTTACTTACTTACTTATCAGGCCAGCGACCCTTGCCACTTTCCATCCTTCACGGTCCCGGGCACGCTGCTTCCAGTTTACTAGACCAAGGTTTCTGGCATCAGCGATTGCCTGATCTTTAAACCGGAGGTTCGGTCTTCCTCTTCTTCGTGAACCAGGTGGCTGAGATTCAAAGATCCTCTTAGCTAGAACATTCTCGTCCATTCGCTCGATGTGGCCGAGCCATTGCAGTCGACGGATTTTTGCCTTCCGGACTACATCCACATCTTTGTACAGCTCATAGAGTTCGCGGTTATATCTTCTCCTCCATTCGCCCTCCTCGCAGACTGGACCAAATATTTGACGTAAATTTTTTCTTTCGAAGGATCCCATGATCTGCTCCACTGTCTAACTTATCGTCCAGCATTCAGCTCCATAAAGCAGGACTGGCAAGATTAGGGTTTTGTAGAACATGATTTTGGACCCTCGAGTTAGGAATTTGGACCCTAGACTAGATTTAGACTTTTTAATTTATGCTCTCAAAGCTAACCTCTTACCGAAACAAAAACTATGACTTCAAAGTTGACTGAAAATCACGGTATTTACAAAAATACTTCCATCTATCCTAACTTTGAAGTAGCAACTTGAAGGCTCATCTCGTTCATGAGACAAGCATCTGTGTTTATCTCAAAGCATCAATCATTCAAGAGATATTGTGAAGAGTTTTCAACGAAAGTTTTTTGAAAAATACATGCTAACTTACACATAGAAGTAGGATACTTCTAATGAAAGTTTGTAATTAACTTCAATCAAAATGTGCATCCTGATGCTTACTTCCTGCCCACACACATGGGACTCCTAGAGACTACAAAACTGATGAAGAGCTTACGATACTTGTGCAACATATGAGTACTCATAGTTCACTTTGTTCTTTTTATATGAAAAATTTAATTTCACTAATTGTTCCGGATTTTGAGTGTGTGTTTCAGCACGGTTTTAAGACTTCCGGCTACGAATTGATGAAGGATGTATATAAATGTATAGGTGATGTAATTGTATGCAAATTCCTTGTAAAACTTACAAAATGCAGTTTGTTGTTTGTTAAGGTACAGTGGAAGGGATAATTGTTGCCGACAGATTGCTTTATGTGTGAAGAGGAAACTTTGATCCTGATCCAATGAATATAATTCCTTTGAAATGTATTTAATTGAATAAGGAATAGGATTCGACAGCTAGGTGGATTATAAGGATACTGATTAGTTAGAGTAAATACTTTTGTAAAGTAATAAAAATTGAACTCTGGATAGAGAGCTGAGAACTACTTGTATTTGCTTATTGGTACTCCAGAGATTTTTTTTTGTAGATGCATGCATTCATGCATTTCAAGTCTTTTAGAGTTGGAAGACTGCTATTGGGTGGGCCAACAATCAAGTTAGAGATCAAGTGCTTGCTCGACTAAGATTGGTTTTTGAAATATGATGCTGCTCCTCAATTCAAAGAGCGAACGACCCTAAAATGCTAGATTTCTGCAAGAATACATGCGATATAGGCTGAAAAAATATTCGAACCGAACCGAGAATCTGAAGCTGTATAGTATAAAGGACTTGTGAGGTCACCATTATACAATGTTACTTCCTAACGACGTAAGAAGACCTTCTACAATCAGCTTAGTGTCCTTCTTAACACAATTGCAAATGGAGATATTGTCTTCGTGATGACAGCATTGAATGTCAAAGTAAGCAACGACAAAGAAGGGCTCAGACATGTGATCAGGAATCACGGTTTGTGGATGTCTACAATGCTAGTCACTTTGTTATCGGTTTCACCATGTCAACCCCCAACCAAATCGACTAAGCTCGCCTTAGCACTCCTGATGACATATTGAGACTACTGAGAGGTACTAAGCGAAAGAACAATCAATCCGGTACCCAAAAACTGGGATATGATGATGAGTGCACTAAAAAATTTGACAGAAAGGGCAAATAGAAGAATGCCAAGCCAAAAGATTGGACGAAAAGAATACCGTGCATAGAAAGATGGGGACCATATAGGCTACTAATAGTGAAGCAAACCTAATCATCAACACGCAGGGAATAGTATTAGTCTTTAAGGAGCATTTTCAGTAGCTGCTGAATGAGCAACAAACAGAGAGAGTGATGGGGCAAACAGAAAGCCCAAATTCAGTGAATGAACAAGTCCCCGCTCCCGCATAGCTACTAAAAGGTTTAAGAGCAATAAAGCCGTCGATCTTGTTTTCTTACAATTGGAGCTGTTTAAATATGGAGCCAACCAAGTGTGGATGAACAAAAGGATGCGCAGAAATTGAAGTGTCGGGTCTATGTGCAACATCTAAAAACACTGCGATTTCACGTCTCGCTACAACTACAGAGGCATTTCTAAGCCCATTTGCATCTCACTTATCGGTACGTACCAGGGTGGCTTCCAGGTTCCAGCCTAACAACTCGACTAAAGACCAAATGATCATATTAAGACCAGACCAAGTTGGAGATCTCCTGATGTACAGAAGCATCAGTGTCCTCAGCATCGCTCACAAGATTTCATCTGCGATATTGTCTGAACGGCTAAAACCTTTCGTGGACAACCTAATTGGTCCCTATAAGTTTGGTTTTAGGCCAGGAAAGTCCACAAATGACCTAATTATGACACTTTGTCAGATCTTGGAGTCTCGAAGAAGTCCAGATCGATACCCAATATCTGTTTAATGATTTTAGTGCCACCGATGACAGCATTTATAGAGACGGTCTATACAGATCTATATTTACCATCCCTGCCAAACTTTTCCATCTGTACAGGATGACGATGAAGAATACTTGTAACCCTATCAAGATCAGTAGTGACCTCATGGAGACCTTTTTAGTCGAAAAAAAGGTAACGCACTGTCATATGACTTCTTAAACACCATACGGATTCAGTTCTTGCATACACGGACGATATTGCTATCATTTGAAAGAACTCAGCAAGCTGTCATCGGTGTATTTGCTAGATTAAAGACAGAAACTGCTTTACCGGTGTACAACAGCAATACCAAGTATTTTTGCCACGAAGAAGAGGCACCCAATACCGACGAATTAAGGATAGACAACTATTCCTTCTACGAAGTAAGGAACTTGATCTAATATCACCTTGATTTTAATATCACTTCTTGCAAATCACTCTTTCTTTGGACAGAGAAAGCAACTGAGTAATAAGATCCTATCCTGAACAACAACAGGGAAACACTGTATAAGATCCTTTTCATGTCATTCATACCTTACGACACCGAAACATGGACTATATCGAACGAAAAACTCGTCGTAAAATATTCGATCCTTAGGAAGAGGACATTCAACGACGAACTTTATGAGTTGTATGCGAAGTTCAAACTGCGTTCTGTCGGACGAATGGATACCAACTTTCCGATCCGCAGAGTGTTCAAATGTAACCCGACGGGACAATCCAATAAAAAAAGAGCTCACCATAGGTGACCCACCCAAACAGAAGTGCAGCTCAACCAATTTGGAATGCACAACAGAAGGCATTGAACTTACACCAGGCAAACTTGAGACAACCTTTCGTTAAATTCCTAGTAAGAAGTGAAGGAATGACAGGCTATCGACCGCCCAAAAAGTCTAAAAAAGCAGATGAAATAATAGCAACCACTTCCACTTACTTTGCTCAATTGAGAGTTTAAAAAGATTGAGATACAAAAGGAAACACAGCTCTAAACTAAAACGATTATGTTAAAAGCTACAACCACTAGGATAAAGAAGAAATAAATTTCAGTTCGAAGAACTGTAATACATTCACATTCAAAATAAATAGGAAGCCGTCAAAACTCACTCCAACACTTTATGGCTACACTTATCTGTAACATTGTCAATAAATATTTCCACATTCCCAAAGCCAAAAAGTTTCACCCAAAGCAAAAGGATATAAGAATAAATTTCCATTCTTGCCTACGTTCAGTCTTCATATCCTCGAAAAAAAAAACATATGATACACCATCTATATGCACTTCTTTTGAAAAAAAAGTTTTCTAACAATAGGATGCAAAAAGAATTCTTCTTTCACGCTCAGCAAAATGTTCTTTCAAAATGTGAAAGAAATTTTCGTTTTCCTCTTTTTTTGTTAAGTTTTCACGGCCAATGGAAAACTTTTGACATAATGGCACTCCAAGGACTCATTCTTCAAAAAAACGCCGCAAATTAACCACGCAAATAAAACGATAATACACACCCCAAACCCAATTCACACTTAAGAAAGGAAAACAACAATTAATTACTCATAATCGGGTAATTAAGGATACCAAAACGAACAGGATAATCAATACTCAATCATATTTCAATCTTCATTGGTATCCGCACGGTTAATTTCGAATCGATATACTTATACACTTTTGTATTCTCCCAGAAAGGATATTCGACGATGTACTCATGAATTTCCATTTCCAATTTGCACTTTATTCGATTTCTCTTTTCGATCCTTGAAAGAGGACAAATCCAAACGGATTTCCCCATCGGGATGTGTGAAGGAGCGGAAATGAGAACCGAAATAAAATCGAAGGAATAGAATCAATTTTTTGTCCGCATAAATAATTAATTACAGATACTTTGCGCGTACCAGGATGCCGAGATGTGGATGGCGAGGTATCATTCCACAATGTCGTTGCCAGTTAATGGAAATGTCTACGTCATAAAAGGATTCCAATACAAATGGGGGGTTCGCTTGTTAAACGCATTTTGGAGTACCTGCCATTTCAATTCATTACTCGATTTTTATGTCCTTACATTAAAGACGTATCCGCAGAACAGCCACACGCTGGGATGGAAGACTTTAAAATTCATTGGTAAATCTCAGGCTATGACGGTGGTAATGGCGTAGCATTAGCTAGAGCAAGGACTTAGATTTTCCATTAGGGGAAGAAATAACTTTGCACGAGCGGAGGAGGCGATAGAGAGTTCAATGGGCTTGCCAACGGTTATGTTAGAGGGCTTCACGGTTCTTTTGTTTTTTTTTTGTTCTTCTGGAAATAATTGGTTTTCATTATGAGAATTGTTCCATCTATACTCACTTATGTGGTTTAAATTAATTTTTACTTGCCCTACAGTCTAAGAAATAATTTTGTGAGGAACTACCCTTTGGTGTGGCCTGCAGTGCTTTGTTTCCTGTAGATTTGGATGCCTAGTGGCTGAGAAACTATTATCTGCTCAAGAAACATAGATTCGGCCAGAAGCGTTACTAACAAATTCATCACCAGGATTTAGGTTCGGTTCGGTAAAAGGGATGGTGACGTGATGTATAGTGCCGTCTTCATGGATCCATTGTGTTTCCGTCGAGTACCTGTGTGAAATTATTTGTTAATTGTTCGCCTCACTAAACCACCTTGTATCCAACATGAATTTTAGAATGACCTTCGGTAGTGCGGTTGAAGATTCATACCGACCGCTGTAGAAGTATGGGCTTAGGACCATTGTTCTGGTATTCCTGAAGCTTTGGTAGTCACAGAGGAAATATATCGTATTCCCTTGCCATTGCTCCTACAGAAGTCACTAGTATTTAGTTTTTTTTTTTTTCATGGCCCACCAATAGGTTGTTGTTGCCTATGAGGATGCTGACTAGTGCTAAGTATGGTCTGTTGAAGTGTAAGTTTTTCTTTTGTTGTTGCTTCGAGAAGTCTAAGTGTATGTTTTGGTACATCTAAAGGGGTTAAAACCGAGTGAAACCATTGTTCGATTCTTGCTAGTTTATTGGTATTCTTTCTTTGTCCCGGGATCCAACAGATTGAATCGTGGCTTAACTATCGATGTATTTTTATGCCAATATTTCTCCTCGGAATTCTTAATGAAGATAGAAGTTTCCTTGAAGCCTCGGCTATAGCTTAAACGTCAATTTTGAACACTCTGTCGTGATTTGGAAGTTTTGTTGACCAGGCAATGGCAGGTTCTTCTGACTGGATTCCAGAGTCTATCACTTCATCCATTTGAGCTGTCAATATAAATAAAATCTCGTCGCGTCTAATGACCCTGCATCCCAATTTTTCCTTGATGAAAAGAGGGCTTGAAAGTTTATCCGTCTTCACTCATCTAGCTGTCATTCTTATGGCACTAGTTGTGCTGATGCATGCTTTTCGCTAGATTTTTGTAAGTGTCCTAGGAAGTGTCGTTCTGTAGCTATGGCTGGACATCAGACCACACCCATTCGTTAGAATAGTTGTGGTAGTGGATTGTGGATGCATAGAATTAAATGGTTGCCTTCTTTGTTCTTTTTAGAATGTTTTCTCTCCAGTTCAGGTTGCGGCCTGATATGCAGCCAAGGTATTTGACATTTTCGGAACTGTGTTGAGTATCGGGAGCTCAAATGATAGTAGTTTTCCTCATTTTCTTGGAAAAAATCATGATAATTTCAAATTTGTAACATCCGACCCTGACACCCTGTGATGTTTGTCTTTTGGCAGCCCTAAGATTCTGCCTGTGGTGCTGGCATTTGACTTTCGACTCGTTTAGCCATCAAATGTCCCGAAAAGGTCTTTACCGACCTCGATAGAGCAGCATTCATTTTCTATTGTGATCCTGCATAGACGGACAGGTTAAGGTATCCGCCCTTCATTTTGGTCAGGTGGACGAGAGTTTTGGCTATCACTGTTTAGGTTGAAGGGTTCTTTCTGCCTGACCTGCGTGTTAGGCTTCGTTGCCATTATAAAGTCCACAGTTTGTCTACATTTTCAATATCAATTGTGACTAAGTACAAGGTTCTCTCAAGGACCTTCAAACTACCCCTTGATTCTTGACAGGGAATATTTTTTTTTTATATCATTTCCAGCCCCGATTGAATTGACAGAAAATGTAGGAAAACATTTAAGATCGAACTCCATGGCTGACATTGACCTAGTCAGGAGTATTCGAGTTTGTCATTTGAAAAAATCTGCAGTACTCAAAAAAAATGAACATCCCCAATTTGAGTGGAAAATTTCTTTAATCCGGCGTGAAGTAATGGTTCAATGAAGAAAGGGGAAAATGGTTCGTCCACAAGGGGAAAACTGGGGCTAGACTGTATCCGTCATCTTTAATCACAATTTTAAGTCACTTTTGAAATGTAAACACATAATCTTCGTTGGATCTGTCAGTCTGAGTTCGCTTTGAGTAGCTGTCAGAAAACGTCACGAATTATGTTTAAATATGAACGACCACCCAATCAGAACAGTGTGACACATTTATTGCTTTATGACTCGTAAGAACAAATTTCTGACAGGAAATCACAAACTGTGATGAGTTGAGTGCATAAATCAAACAGATCAAACTTAATGCAGCACCAGTGAAAGCACAAAACAAACAAACTCTAACCTATAATTTCAATAGAACCATCAGTTTAAATACAATCGTTAGCTGATTTCCAAAATACATTTATGTCATCTGTCTAATTCAATCTTCTGATTGCTTCCAATTCAATTGTCCTTGTTGTTATTTCTAAAACCAATCCATCCGACCCACCTGTTTGCCAAATAAAGCGACGGAACAATTGTGAACGTACTTACATATCTGTGCACTTTGATTCATTAATTTAGATTTTGATTATACCACATCTGTATGTATGTACAATTCAATGAATAAATAACCCAAGTCACCTCTATAATTGTATTCACTGCTAGAAGGATTCATTCCATGAAATATTCATAGTTCCAGTCACCCAAATCGATAAATTCGTGTTTGAACCAAAAATCCAATTACGTCAAGGATAACAAAATCCTTAGTGTCAACGAATAAACTTATTAAAACCACAAAACAAAATCTTTAACCCGAACACATATCATAGATTAACAGAGGCTGGTGAAACGGAGAACCCATTCTGAATTTTAAGATGAATTTGTATGCCCTCTCGCATAGAGTAAGAGGCTATGAGGACATAAAGGATCTTGCTGCTTCCCTAACAATAATTAGAGTGTGTATCATGACCGTTTCTAGAGTGATTTAACTGCGGATTATAGTTTAATTTATTTTCAAATTAAATTTAATACTCCTTCATGCTACAGGTCATGTGATGTGAGGAAAGGATAGGGTAATGATTAGAAGGACGAGTAGAATGAATTTTATCAGTCACCGTAACTAATAGAAGGAGTTTGGGTTAGATATTGAGGGTAAAAAGGATCAAGAAAATCGGTTCATGGACAATTTACTTTTGTCTCGGTATTGTCCAGGACCCAGAACTGTAAGTTGAGATGTTAGAGGTATATTTTGTGAGAATAGGGACATGGGACATGTTCAAATGTTGATTAAGTGGTTAGAAGTGCTCACTGGGGGGGGGATTCACGAAATCTTTATATAGAAAGGTTCATGGCTCTCATAGCAATAATTTAAGAACGAATTTCACTTCTTATAATCCTAACAGATGTTTAGATGAATTTAATGGATGTGGACAGATTTACATTTTTGACACATCAATACACAAGTCGATCTTAAGTCTTAGTTGTCAATCAATTTTGCGCGTAGTCTGAAGTGTAGAGTCTTTGAATTCAAACCCGAAGAACAACGCAATGGAGGAAGATCAGCTTGAGGTGTGCAACTAGAGGCAGTTAGCTAAGGACTAGGCCAACAGGGAAAGGCTTCTTGCTTTACACTCTGAATCATCCCAAACTCTAGTAAGAAAGTGATTAAATGTGTAGTATTCTTGGCATTCAAACAGCGCTAATCTGAATATTTCAACGAGAACAGTAGTCTTGATGACTCCTATGCTAGTACAAATATATTTGGATGCCAAAATCTGCTGATGATAAGTTGACTATTGTTAGGCACACTGAACACATGCAAAAATAGTGACCTTCCCTTAAGCACTTGCCCACATTTCACTGAGAGACATATTTGTATGTATATGCCTTGGTGATCTCTTTTAACTTCTCTGCACAGATTGTTCTTCTTTGGAATATGAGGGGCTCCAAGACTCATGGTGAGTATCTGCTTTACATCATTATTGCCACGGATGGCTCTATTAGAAACTACATAACCTACAGCTACAGTCACTTGTGTTGCTCTAACATGTTTGACATCACTGCTTATGTGTTCTTGATGCACAATACAGTTGGTACAGATGATGTGCCTTAGCTTGTGTTAAGGATCATTCATCAATACTGCAAAATTGTGCCAAGTCAACCTGGTAGAGATCGTAATGAAGTGCTTAATCTAGCTCTCCCTTAATGGCAGCGGACGTGGCACTTTAATTCATTTGACGTACTTCGACAAGAATAATTCAAAAGTACCACAAAGTTATATCTGTCAAGGGAGACGTTCTATCCGAGACGTTTGGTGTTAGGTGTCCAGCATATACTTGGTCTTACCCTCATTGACCGTTAAACCCATCTTCGCCACTTCCGTCTTAATATTCTCGAAAGTGCCACTGACATCATGCTGCTTTCTTCCTATTATGTCAATATCATCGGCGTTAGTTGCATTGGACGGACTTTTGAAAGATTGTGCCTCTCTTGTTGGCGCGTGAGTTTTGTACTAATGTTTCAAGAAAAATGTTTAAAAAAATCGCACCGCCTTGTCTAAATCCTTTTTTGACATCAAAGGTCTCGGTGAGTTCTTTACCGAACTTGATGGAGCAGCGTGCATTCTCCATCGTCATCCTGCACAAACAGACAAGTTTGGCAGAGATGCCAAAACTAGATATTGCTCTGTATATCTCGTCTCTAAAGATGCTGTCATATGCGACCTTAAAGTCGATGAATAGGTGGTGTGTATCGATTTGGAGCTCATGGGATTTTTTTTTCCAAGATCTGCCGTAGTGTGAATATTTTGAACTTTCCTGGCCTAAAGTCACACTGATATGGACCAATCAGGTTGTTAACAAACACCTTCCGGAGTTCACACAATACGGTAAATGGGATGTTAAGAAATCGAATGCCTCTGTAGTTGGTGCAGTTCAGAGGGTCTACTTCCTTGAGGATCAGACAAACAATGCTGAAGTACCATTCATCGGGCATTCTTTCGTCCGACCTTATTTCACAGATGAGTTGTTGTTTGCTCCTTACCAAGTCTTCGAGTGCCGCTTTGAAGAACCCGGCGGTCAGAGCGTCCTCTCCAGCAGCTCTGTTGGACTTCAGCTTAGATATGGCTGCCTTCACTTCATCCAAGTCGGGTGGACGGAATTGTTGGTCTACATCGTCCAGGTTGAAAGGTTCATTCTGCCTGAAAGCAGTATTTGGTTCAGTCTGCAGAAATGCTTTTTCCAAATCCTCTGCATCGACTACGACTTTGCTACTTTACTACTTTTCGTCTCTACAAGCTTCGGTTCGGGCTTTGTGTCCTTGGCATGTATTTTTTGCCTGGAGTATCATCTCTCAATTTCCTCAACCGCGCGCTTCTCATGCTTCAGAATGCCTTTTGTTTTGAAGTGAACAAAGTGCGTTCTAATATTTCAACGTAAATAGGGGTCCACAAGGAATCATGAGCAACTTTTATAAAGAAATTAAAATTCAACTTTAAGTACACACTTTTATTTAAAAAAAAAAATGTAAACTTAAACACTTTTTTCAATTGCATACACCGGTATAAAATCTTGACTTCCACGTCCCTTAAAGAACAAGAACACCTCTTTAAACTAAACAAAAAAACAGTGAACGACCCCCCAACTGAAAAGGAAATCAACTACATAAACATGAACATGTTGAATAAATGAACTAGCCATGCGATGAAACAGGAAATCACTTCATAAATTCTTAAGACATACGTTAACGTGCTTAGGGTGGCAAAGAAAGTTTTTCTTCCTCACAGACATGCTATGTATAAAAATTTAAGAGTTTTTCGTAAACTTTTTTCCTGTGGAAATGCTACAGACATACCTACTATAACATTTCTAAAATTAGAACTGAGTGTTGAAAAAAATATGCCTACAACTATTTCTGGCCTCTCTAACTCTCATTCTAAAACAATCACATTGTATATTCTTAAATGGAAATACCCACAGGAAATGGGAAATGGTTTTTTCGATTCCAATTCTGAAAACGAATGACCATTTTGTCTCTAGAGATGTCCTTTGCTGGACCACAAAATGTCATCAAAATTGTAACTTTTTTTTGTTGAAAAACTCTTCAATTTTTAGGTAAAAACTTCTCTTGAATCCTCTAGCGAGTGCCATATGCTATGCCTATGCGATTGCTAATGTAAATACAAGTTGAACTCTTGAAAAACACAACCCTTTACCACCCATTGAGTGATTTGAGCTTTTCGCTTTTCCACTCTGTTAGCACTTTGTATTGGGAATATCTACATTCAAATGGAGTGCATTTTGTTTTTAGCTTTATGACTTTCCGGTCTCTTGTCAACTTTTCATGAAGCAGGAAGTCGCCCACATGTCAACATCATGGTCATTGGAATGGAACTCTGTTACTGACTGTGTACAGAATTGCATTGTGGTCCAACATTCTAGGTGGGTGTATGCTGCACTGGACAGAGCTAATTTCCACAAAATTCCTCTTTGTACTTTAGTGGATTGAAAATGTCCTTGCTGTGTGCATATGAGATGCAAATTAATATGATTCTGAGTTTTTAATTACACACTTTTACTTGTGGTAAATGGAGAGACTATGACAATTAAGAGTTTCCGCTCAGGACCCATGGGGTATGTTGTGAGAGGTTTTGAGATTAAACATAGGAAAGACTGAAAAGATATTACAACAGTGCCAACGAGTCAGAGACTCAGATTCAGGAATTTCGAGTCTATTTCTGTTTACATCTTGTAGAGGTCTATGTTCAGTGACAAGGTGTTTTCCTTTGTGACTCCTTGAAGCTTCGGTTTACGATACCTCTGATACTGCAATCCATATAAACTAAGCTAAGTATGCGGGTTGTTTCCTCCTCATGACACCCAGAACTATGTAGATACATTGTCGTGTCTATGTGGGGATTTCACGGATTGGTTCCTGCTCAATCAGTAGCTCTTTTGTTGCTTTTCAGCCATCCTGTCGACCTTCAGAATCTGAAAAGATTTGGAAGAAAAATGTTAGATTACAGATTCCTAGAGTTCTGTATCTTTAATGGTAAAAGCTAGAGAGTAAGGGATGTTTTCGTCACAACAACGCTTCTGCTTTGTGACGAGTAAGTACGTCCACAAGGAGAAGTTTCCTGGTTCTAGTTTTGTCGTACACAGTACACGTTTTCTTAGACGCTTCAAAGATGGGTAAGGTCTTCCATCTATGATTGAATTCGTGCCTTAAGGTCGGGGAATGGAGGTTGAACTATTTGGTCACCCAGTTTAAGGTCCAGGTTATCAGCCATTTCATTCTCGTTGTGATCAGGAATCCATCAAAGTTTGGCATCGTTCTTGGCCAAATATCTTAAACTCTTCGTGACAGCATTTAACCAACAGAGATGGTAGTATAGCCTCAGGCTATTATCCGCATTGTTGCCAATTGGGCCGCCTCAACTAGTACCAATATGTTCGCCTGGAAGATAATGCTGTATCTCGGGATTCGGAATAAGCTGCTAAGTTCTAGTGTCACATAGAGAGGCCAGCGCCTGTGCCTGTGACAATTTTGAAGTCATCTAAGCAGACGAATTCATCCGGTGCCTATCCTTGTGTGAGTTTTTGAGCCATCTATGTAGACAGATTGATACATACTTGAAAGAGCACATGAGAAAAGTCTTGTAAAGTTTCAGGGTTGCAGAACTGGATTGTGTCCAATTCCCATAAGGATGTTCAAGGTAGCCTGGCACTGTCGGATAATTTAAGAGAATTTTCTTAATCCGGCTGAATCCTTGGTGCTTTCTATACCACTAGAGTTTTTCTCTCTTCTATGTTCCCTCTTTTCAATCCTAGAGTGAGAAAGAAGTCACCAGGTCGTCGAATCTTAATCGTATTTAGCCACAAAAGAGGACGACTAGATAATATATTGGCGTTTCTGAAAAGCTTACGATCCGGACCGATTGTGTTCCAGAACCTGCTAACGAAAACGTCCTATTCTATATTTTTGAATCGAGGGTTAAGGTGAACTATAAACCAAGACGTCATCGAGTCTCTTATCATAGGTTAGGTTAGGTAAGGTTGAGTGGCTGTCTCTACTAAGCAGGGACACACTTAGATCAGAACAAAGCCCGTTGTGATACCATGTATAAGAAAACCTGGTGACCAGAGACCTGTGAATTTCCTAAGGGAGGAAGAATAAAGTTGAAATTGGAGTTCTGGGTCATCGTAACGGTGTGAATCCTATTCTGTGCCACACTAGATGCAGAACCAATAAGACCCACGTTCATATTTCTTAATTTTTAAGATGTCAACCCTAGCTAGGTCATTGAGGTCTTCGAAGAAGTACTCTCCTAGGGTTTCCCTCCTTAGCCTTGATGGGGCAGGGCAGGTGCAAAGAAGTATGTGGTCGTTTCCTCCTCCTCTTCATCTCTGCAGTTTCTACAAAAATCGCTAGAGGGAACACCTTATCTGCTGGCATGCTTGCCAATTAGACAATGCCCCGTAATGGCTCCTACTATATTCCTTATATGTGTCCTATTCACAGACAGAAGTCTTCCCGTTCTCCTCAGAACCAGGTTGGGCCAGATTTGTTTTGACAGAAGACAAGTGTTGATGTTGTTCCACCTGCTATTAGCCATTCTTATAGCTTCAGCATCGAGATAATATTTTATGGATTCTATGGAGGCGGTTCCCCTCCATTATCCGAAGGGATCCGACCTGTGCCTTCCTTTGCTAGCTCGTCCGCTCTGCAGTTGCTCGGAACGTCCCTGTGCCCAGGAACCCAACACAGGGAAACGTCGCATCTTTCAGCGATCTCATTCAGAGACCTGCGGCATTACTTTACCAACTTGGATCTTACTGTCGGTGATTTTTTCGCTGCCTGACTATCTATGTATAGTACAATAGCACTACCATCTACCACTTTAATCGAAGCCAAGCCGTAATTTCCGCCTGAAATACACTGCAGTGATCCGGCAGTCGTTTGGCAATATTTAAGTCGGGTGCACTGGAGAAAACTCCTGCCCCCGTACCATAAGCTGTTTTGGATCCATCTGCATATATCTCAATCGTGGATTCATTCAAGACCCCCCCTGATTCCCAGACACTTCCGCTAGGAATCTTAGTCTTGTATTTCACATTGAAGTCAATGTGCGGGACCATGTAATCAGTTTTACCAAGAATGGGAGTGTCTCTATCCAGGATCCTTGAGTGGCCTGTATTAGCACTAGCCAACTGTGAGGATTCCCTAAGCTGTAATGCTGCCTTAGCCGCCTTTTGTTTCCCGTAAATAGTCTCTTATCATGATACGGTTATCATTTCAACTCAAATAGGAAATTCTTTTAAGGTCTTAAGGTCCGTCACGAAACTTTAAATGTTTGCATCGTTGAATTAAAGTGAAGTTAAATGCTAGAGTACTCACATTGGACTGGTTATCGGACTATACTAGCTCAACTTGGTTTTGTTGCTTTTTGCTGCAGTTTGCTCAACAGTCCAGCGCTCTGACCACTGAGCCACAGCGATCACTGCTACTTTCGAATTCTGAGAATGGTAGACCAATGGCTTTGATATCACATCTGTCCTCCATTCCCAAAAAATATTCGGTAAAAAGAAACTACAGAGGTTAATCTTCGTTATCCTAGAATAACTCTCAACTAGATGGCAGTGCAATACATTAAAAATCAGAAGAAGGACAAACCGATAGTACTAGTGCTAGAAGTCAATTCTAATTGGAAGTAAATACTACAAACTGGCCCTAGAAAACCTTAAGTTAACTGATGCTCAGTTATGATTAAAGTCTAAAAGCATTCAAAAGCACACAAGTAGTTCCACTTTCATTTCCCTATCATAAGCATAATTTACAAGAAACTCCATCAAACGAAGCAATCGAACATTCTAAGAATATAATTCAAGAAATTTTCCAAATAAGTGCTCTTCTTGTTTGTGTATCTTTGAATTAGGACTTGTGCGCAAATATTTACCCACATACACAGCAATGGTAAATCTTGTAAGACGACATGAATGGGCATCCATAAATAACGAAAAATATAAACGTACATTTCGTATACACATGTCCTTGTGTGTCAGGTAAGGAATGTATCCTTATGCCAAACTCCCAAAAATAACTGATTTATTATTTGAATTCACAAGACGTGTGTACTATTCTCTCCATTTCTGTTTATCCCTCGAACATCCTATTTTCCTTTTCAATTGATTTACGGCGGAAAATTGTGACACACTTCAGCTGTGAGACTCCTTAAATAGTAGCAAACACACGTTTTGTATTTGACTGTGAATAGATCCCAAAGGAGCGGATAAGTGGAATACCATAAAATCCTAATACACCCCATGGATCACGTATTCAAAACAGGTGTGTCTGACATTCGCCAAAAACCGAACTTAAACCCATTCGGTTGTTTATGTGCATGTTAAATCAACGGAATCTGTTTTGGGATTACCAGTGCCACGATGTAGTCATAGATACATTTACTTGTGGATGAGATGGAAATAAATTGCATGGCTTTGTTGATGGAGTGAAAATTGATTTTGCTCCACAATATTGCGAAACCAAAATTATTGCAAAGCAACGTTTGTCCAATCAACAGTGGGAAGCAGCTGTCTTTGAGTGTGTTTAAGGAAAACCACAGCAGCAGAAGACATCAGAGAGCAATTGCAGAATTGGATTCCCATTTAATAGCTTTGCAATGAATTAAGCTAATTCATCTGCTTCTCTCTCTATGGTAGAGCGGGGGGGGTCAACAATTCAATTATTGCATTATCATTGGATTACCCACAACCATGATGAGGATGTTATTTCAATTGTAAAGAAATTCATTTAGTGTTTGACATTTTCATTGAAATTGTTCACAAATTGGGACACCCAGGCGTATGCGTGATATTTTATTTTTTATTTTTTTTGCTCGTAACACCCAACTCGGTGCGAATTGAATTTTTCAAAGCTAATTTTATGTGAATTGATTCTGATTTAATTAACCACATTGGCGGGTTATGCTAATGGGAAAAAGTAATTTCGGGTTAACCCGGAGAAGAGCTTTAAATGTTTAAGTGGATTAAGAAGGAAACGTTGATGCCCGGAGGAGTGGAAATAATGCACTATGCCACGAAGATGTCTTAAGAGTTTACGCGTGTAGAAAAGATTTAAACTGAACGGATGTGAAATTACTGTTGATAACGTTCTTGTGGAAAATTGAAGGGACTTATCCGGGAAAATAATTATCAGTTTCTTGGAAAATGTTTTTAATTTAGCATTCCAGTTCCAGTCCTCTATATTCCTTCATTCCTCATGTGTCTTCAATTGTTCTTTTTGTTTAGTGAGGAGGTTTGTTAACTCTTTTAGATTAACGTAATTCATAAGAATACCGCATCAACTGTGTCAACAACTATAGAGACATCGATCTTATGCCATGTGTTGTAGATCAGGAAAGACCACAGTCGACTAGATTTGCACACTTTTGCGGATACTGGAGAAAATCCAAGAAGGCGATAGCCACTCTCTCTTTATAGAATTTAAGATCCCCGATGACAGCTTTTACAGAGGCAAGCTATATAGAGCTATGTCCAGTTTTGGTATCACTTCCAAACTTGTCCGTCTATGTAGGATGACAATAGAGAATGAGGACCTCACTGAAACCTCTACTGATGACAGGCGATGCGCTGTCATGTAACTTCAGTAACATCACACTTCAACAGACTGTCTGAAATACACATACTTACGCCAGATGCGCAGTTTTTCAAAAGTCTGTATAACAAAGTGCTTGTGTATGCCAACGATATTAAGATTATTGGCAGAAGCGGCCAATGGTAAACGGAGGCAGAACCAATTATTGGTTGTCATCAAGAAAACGCACCCAACATCGATGAATTGAACCAAACGTCACTGCGAACAGCTAAAACTTTGAAATCTGTCTACCTCAGTTTTGCTGTCACTTCTGACAACCATATTCCATCAGAAATTAGACAACAACTAACTTCTGCTAATCGCTGTTTCTTTCTACTGTGCTCTATTCCATACAACTATGAAGATCCCAATCAACCTATATTAGCTACTGAAGCATAGACTCTATCGAAGGCGGATGAAGATATCCTTGGTCATTTTGAGCGAACGATTCTGTAAGACAATCGCTTCTGTTTGCATTCAAAGGCTTTGGAAAAGGAGATTTAATGAGGAAACATACGAGCTGTGCAGTGACCAAATAGACACCAAAGTTCTCTCCAGCAAGGTCTTTGAATCTAATCCGAACTGATCACGTAGTAGAGGAAAACCTCGCTTTAGGTAAAATGCACAAGTAGAAAGAGGCCTTAGCCAATTCAGAGTGCACAACTGAAAACAGTTAGCTAAGGATCACGCTAAATGGAGAAACAGTGAATAGATGGTGCATATGCATCTCGACTTGAGTTTTATTAGTCTTTTCCTGTATTTTCTTGTCCATTTGTCAAACCAGAAGATGTCTTGTATGTGATACATAAAAATTGTGAAACGATGCTCAAAACCCTCACCACGAACCACCAGTTTACACTCTGGTGGATCCCGGGACACAAAAGCATCCACGGGAATGAAATGGTGGATGAATTAGCCAGGAAGGGTTTGGAATCGGACATATCACTAGTCGACCACTCAGTTCTGTCCCCCATGCCATTTCTCCAGGAAACTCTGGACAAATATCAACAAGATAAAAACGGGGCACATTCTTGCGCTAAACAGATCAAACTTAGCACTCTTCACAGGAATCATCACAGACCACAACCGACTGGCAGCCCACCTAAGAAGAATGCGTTTAAGTACAGACGAGTTATGCAAAGACGCAGAAGAGAACACAACCCACTTCCTATGCGAATGTCCCAGCCTATACACAACAAGAAAGACGGCCCTCGGTGAGTACTATTTCAACGACCTGGGCGACCTGTCTAAGAAGTCACCAAAAGCCATTCTAAAATTTACTATGAATTCAGGAGGCCGAACGATCGTAATTGCACTCACCCAGACCTTTTCCTTGTTTTTGTTCTTTCAGAATGGACATTCCACGTCAAAGAAACACAACGGATCCGTAGAGATCAGAGTGAAGGCTGCATCCACCTCTTCAACCTAACCTAACCATGTGATGCATTATTTATTAAATGGTATCGAATCGCCTTTTTGAGGACATGACACCATGTACAACTCAGTCTTCAGTCATCGAGCATTCTCGCAGCCACCCAAATTTGTTTAATGATTTGGTTCATCTCCATTTTTTAAAAAGTTCTGCCGGCAAGCCATCAGATCTGGCGGCTATCTTATTTTTCAGCTGCTTAATAGCTGTGTTGATCTTCTTCTGTGGAGTCTTCACGATATCAGACAAGCAGGTTTCCCCTCCAAATCTTTTAGTAATTTGCCATCATCTCCATGCATTCTACTTCATTGTTTGGGTTTGTGAAGATTTGACACGGAACAGCAGAAGTACCATCTTAATGTCTCATTGTACCTTATTGAGCTAACACTCTTCTTATAGAGATTTACTGCCTATTTTAAGCTGTTTGCGCTGAGCTACTAAGCGTCCAATTGTATGTGCAATCGGTGCCAAATAGTTGCACAGTCTTTGCCAAAATTCACTCAAAAGAAAGACAGAGTTACTGTGTATTTTTAAGAAGTATAGTGCTCACTCCATCACTTTTAAAGCCAATTTAAAAATCCCAAAGTTCTATCCTCCAACTTGTCCTGGTTTCAATATCAAATACTATTTGGCACCCAAAAAATGAAGGACGTTAATCCAATTCAAGAAAAGACAAAAGAATTTTCCCAAAATTATATCACATTTCACAACCTAGTAACCAAATCCACTTAGAATCGTGGCGAAAACTTTTCCCATTGGAACTCAGAGTCCTGACGCAAGAAGAAGAAAAAATCCTCACACACATCCTTCCAGAGGTGAAATTGATTCCTGGTGAAGAACTTTTAATTAAATTCACCAAAATGTTTTTCTGACAAATTTTCATCCAGCTAAATTCAGTTGATACAGCGGATTGTCCTTTTCAAAGGATTAACACAAAATTTTGACTAAAAACAAACACCGTACTTACATTTGTAAGGCAAATTCAAGTATCCTTCTTGAAAATCCACTTATATAGCTTCAGACTGATTGCATTTTTTTTCCGCTCCCAAATTTATACAACCCAGACTGTCGAATGGAATCCTGTCCATTGTGTGGAAAAAGGATAAGGGAAACATGTGTTCCCGTCCCAAAAGTTGAATGCTCTATCATTTTGTAATTTGTTAACAAAAAAAAAAAAAAAAACAACCCAAACTTACACGTATCCTTTGGGATACAAACTCGTTGGTATTTACATATGACATGTGTATGACATACTCATCCCCACACCTCACCGAGAGATGACATAATGCGATCGTAGACGATTTGAAAATTTGTAATTCAATGGGATTTAGAGACACATTTTGTCATCATCATGTCACACTTTTTCGTATATCCTTAAATCTGAAAGTCAAATTATATCCATATAACGGTTGACAGTGCTGTCGGGTTACATTATACTCTTATGTTTCGAGTTGATACATTGTGTTCGCAGAAAATTTATTTCTATGCAACGGGAGTGGGCTCTGAGTGAATTGATGTCAAATAACTTGTGAGGGATGAATATGAAGGAAGTGAGCTATATAGGGTTGCAGTCGAACCATTTCGCTGTTCGTTGTGAAGGTCGATTGGAGAATAAGCGGATTTATGAGTGGAAATTACTTTAAGATTATGCCACACACACACACACACACACGCACATATGTCGATTTTCATGTTTTATTAATGTTTGAAGGAAATGAGGAGGTTGGGGAGGAAATGACTTCGTGAGGAAAATAATTTAAATAAGGGAATTGGAAAATTTATCACTTGGAAGCCATGGTGGGAGATTCCTCAATTGAATACTTATGTGGCTATTTGATATATGTACTTCCAACCTGTGAAAGTCCTCTAGTGGGAATTAACCAGAGAGCTTGACCAAACATCCTGTCGTACGCCAAAAGTTCGTTCCTTGACATTGTCAAACCTAGGATTGGAGATTCATTTAGTGTCCGAGCCAATGAGAGCGACGGGTCTAAGACTACAAAATGATGATTTCCTTCACCTCAAGGACACTCTGGACAGAGCTTAATAAGAAAAAAAAAAAACAAAGTAAATCATCTCACTCAACAGAAGTCTATTATCACTTCTCATAGGTATTATAACAGATCACAACCTGCTAGCGGCCCACTTAAAGAGAATGCGTTGGAACACAACAGAACTATGCAGAGGATGTGGCGACACGGACGCCGAGGAGGACACATTCCACCTCCTATGCGAGAGCAAAAACTGAAAGACAATCCTCGCAGAACATTTCTTTAGTGATCTGGGCGAACTGTCAAGCAAACCACCGAGAACCATCCTACAATTCCTTCGGAACTCGGGATGGTTCAGGGAGGCCAACTGAAAATAATAACATTTATTCCATTTAAGTTAAGGTATCCCACACCACATTGGGGAACACAATGGATCCATTGAAATCCGGGTGAGGTTGTACACAATGCAACCACCCCTACAACCTAACCTAACCTAAGACTACAAAATACAAATACTTGGCGCTACAGCTCATAGGGAGCCATGGCCTAGTTTCTCACAACCATTCATGTTGTGCGTCTTGAATTTTCGCACGAATGGAAGGGACCTACAGTTTTATTGGCGACTCCGAACGGCGATCAGGTTTGTCATGCCTGCGAAGAGGTGGTGCCGAGAAATAACTTTTGAGGGTCGAATCTGTGTCCTATCGCTTAGCAGTCCAACGCGCTAACCACTATCCACGGCGACCATTAAATCTAAGACTTTTTTTTCAATATTTTCACATCTTGTTACAGCTCATTTCAGCCCAGTGTAGCACCTGTCCCTTGCAATGCTTGTTTCATCTTCTTCTTCTTTGGTCTGGGCATTTCCTTATACGGGATCTGCCCCTTCTCGTACTCAAGCCCCAGGTTATCCTGTCTTGTTGACTGTATTAATCCATAGCGATCATTCTGGTCGTCTTTTCTGTGTTAGCATCAGCAGGATCTTTCTTATGTTTAGCTGGTCGTGTCATAACTTGCCCTGGTCATACCATTTTCCTTTAATCTTACGCTGATCGGTGTGACTTTGCATCTTCCTCGCACGTTGGTATCTATTTTCTACCTTGACCAGCTTGGTTACCCCAAATGCCCTTATGAGTCACTTTTCCCTTGAATGGAAGTGATCAGAACACTCCAGACCAAGCACTAACCACAATGCATCTCCTTGGTAGCGTGTGAGTGCAGGTGTTTAACGCTGTCAAGTTCTTTTAAGGTTCGCCGTTATGGTAAAATTGAATACCACGAACTTGCTGACATAAAAGTAGGTTAATCGAAGCACGTAAAGAAGAGCCAGGCATATACGGGAAAGCTAACAAACAGCTGAGACAGACCCTTCTTTAGAGCTTGACGAAAGTAGCAGTAACTTATCTACGCACAATATTATACCAGCAAATAACCGACGCATATCATAAGAAGGATCTTATTGCCAAAAAGGATGCCATAAATAGATTGTTATGTGGTGTTTTATACTACAAACTTCAAGCTTGGGATATGAGCAGTTTTGGTTATGTTAGGTTAGACCTGTGATGGTGATACCCATACCACATAGATCTGAAGAGATAATTCAATGAATTGGAGCTTCTGAAGGAGGTTTCCAACATCTGTGTATATCAGGTCACTTAAATCGTTAAAGTGGATCTTTCCTAAGTAAAGCCTTCTTTTGCCAGAAAGATCCGGGTAGTTACAAAGAAGATGGGGAAAGGTCTCCTCTTCCTCTTCCTCCATGCAGCTTCTGCAGAAATCGTTTGAATGTACGCCAAGTAGAAGGCTTCCTATTTCCATCACCGACATACTAAAAGGACCGACCAATAGAACCCTTTCTGTCTGTCGCGTTGACATACACAACTGTCACGCTTGTTTATGCGAAGTAGCCTGTAGGCACCAGGATAGGATCTTTTGTTTGATCACCAGTGACGATTACCCATTTACATAAGACCGTTATGTTATCGCCACTGCTAACCAAAGTGATCACCGTAACTCAGTAGTTTGAACACTGGACTGTTGAACCAGCTACCTTAGGTTCAAGTCCTAGACAACTTTTGACTTTGATCCCAGTTCCGGCAACGAATCCACATTCTAGCACGTGTAATTTCTGTAAATTCCTTAACTTTTTTATAAAATCTGCAAACTGTGTCGCATTTTAGACCTCTCTACTCAGACACAGCCTTGTTCGTAAGCTTAAAAATTCAAGCCAAATTCACTTTACAAATATTTTCAAAATTTGCAGCTTTGTATAATTCAACCTTAAATTTGAAATCCCTTCCTACCAACATTTCCTCGCTTTCTCATAACAGTCCACAGTAAAGCCTTGAATCTATGTAAGCCTCATCAATTGGAGTGCTTAGCGGTCCCACTGTAACTTATTGAAGATTCCATCCATACTTCCACAGGGGTTTTTGCTTTTGACAAATGTAATAGAATTCACTTTCAAAAACCGTTAAATACAAAGCATTCCCTTTCAATCCATGAAACCCAGAGAATGGCGAAAATGGATTTAACCAAGAGCAATTTAAATAAATGTGAAAACCACAAGGATAACTCGATTGTAAGGATAGTGCCCAGCCCACTTAAGTCCACTCTTCCTAGTGCAGCTTCAAAAAAAAAGAAGAAAAAAAAACTCCACAAATGATATTATTACAAAATCTAACGTCCTTTCCATCTGTCTTGCGTTTAGCAAAGCGCTGTCCATTACCAGCTTATTTCTGAAAGCCCTACAGCCAATTAAACGGTCCACTTCCTTACTCCAAAAACTCCTAGCCCGCATTGATTCAGTGCCCGTCACTGTGAGTGTGTGATCCACAACAACAAACTTGAATTCGCCTAATTTGCATTTTTCTGCTTTTCATCTCATTTTCTTTCCGTCATTGTCCTTTGTCGTATCCTTTCTGCCACCCACGGACAAACAGTAAAATGTAGTTTAAGGTTATTAATTGAATTTACAACGGACAATAGATCCTTGCATAATTATGTCATAAAAAATCGAAGCATTAAATAGGTGGGGGGGTTATAATAAGGACGAAGGAGAGAAGTAGAATGAAAAAATCAATGTAGAAGGACGAAATATTTCGTTGACACAGTCACGGTTGTCTTAAGCGAGAACGTGAGGAGATTTTATCATTGTTGTCCTTCCGAAGGGGCACGGGCAGCATCCGATGGGGATGTGATTGCAGGATAAATCCGAGCGTCAATTAATTTTGCATTACACTTGGAATATACTGCGCTCTTCCGACACTGATGTTGCTGCTGAAGACAAGGACATCTTATTCCTGCTGCTCGACTAATGCTGACAAGCGAAATCGTTTCGATTGTTGCAACGTTAATCAAATATGGTACATGGGGCAGGACATGACATTGACACAAGGCGACATTCAATGGCGACAGATACACGTATGTACAAGAAGATTGTGTGATTGTGGGTGTGGACCTACGAATGTTCGTTTTGTTTGACATCTATAATCAACCTTAGGTCATCATCATCGTCAGTCGAGTGGATAGGCGATGTTCATTTTAAGGCAAGGATGGATGGTAGCTAATAGTTTGTGTGAATGACCACCTTGATGTTCACCTTGGAGAATTTGTAATGAAAGAATACTTGAGAGACTTAAGTGTTTATTGTCGACATTGCACCTCGATATGCTGAATGGACAATTTGTTTTTAGACCTTGCAATAGGGTGGCTATAAAAGTGGACAGAAAGGTCCTATGAGTGTCATTCTGCATTAAATTAAATAATGAATGGGGTCGTCCTTAATATAAAACTTCGGGTTAGATTTGTCACATAACTCTATCTTCTTCGTTTGGATACAATTCTAGTGACTTTGAAAGATAACATCTGGCTATCGAATAAGGACTAGGATTAGATTCTGGAAACTGAAGACGATATTTTAACTAGTGATTAGGGAAATTTGAAGTCGTCAGATTCTTCAAATAAGACAAAAGTTTCGAAGGGTAGACACATGCTTTCAAGAAGACAAAAACGTTCACAGATTTCTTTCGAACCATTCTCTATCTTCCAACTCTTACTCTTACCTCCACCCGGTAAACCTTGGGTGCTTAGTACCTCAACTGGAGATTAGGTTTCAACCACTTTGCAAGATTATTGGGAGGAGCTAACGAGAGGAATGCTACAGATGAAACCAGCGGAGGCGTCTTCAGTACCAATCACGCGAGCTGCTTAGTGGACACCTTATATTATGGACTACTGCTCGGCCATGGAAGGAAAATATTGTTACAAAGCAACATCTAGGCGATTGCCTTAAGCATTTTTAACGCGATGTAGAGGACATCTTTGGAAGTTCTGTCGGAGAATGCAGCATGACGTCATAGTGCTTTCATGAGTATTGAAACGAGTCAAGCGGTCAACGAGGGCAACAACAAAACAAAAAGGAAAGAAAACACCGATGATGATTCGGGCAGAACGTCATGCTAAACAGACATAACTTTGGGGTAGTTAGGGACTTTGTCTACCTAGACTCTGCTCTTAATACAGACAAGGAGACCAGAGCTGAGATAAAAGGTAGAATAGATCTTTACCAATCGCTGTTTCCTTGGGCTAAAAAAGCAATTGAATAGCAAATCCCTCTCTCGAACAGCCGAAGTGACTGTATACAAGAAACTGGTCGTCCCAATCTTGCTTAACGATAAACTTTAAGAGCGAAATTTACAAATTGGACGTTTGAGGTTAGGGACCTGGAGCAAATGAACACTTATGCTCCGGCTCGACAACGCAGCGGCCTTAGGCTACGCGCATAAGTAGAACTTACTTAGAGTGTGCAACTAGACGCAGTTAGCAATGGACCGTGTTGACTGGAAAGACTTGATATTTAAGGCCTTAGGTGTCCCCGAATTTTTGTAAGTCAGAGTGCTCCTAGATATTTAGCACTAGTGGCTTCTTTTTTTTTTGTCGGGGTTGGAACACCGCGCTAGAGCACTCAGACACAAAAAAAGGTCCATTGTACTACCAGCAGGTACAACCTTTTAACTGTGTTTTCTTCGTGTTTCTAAGAAAGTCGAGTTAGAGCTTCAGTGATAAGTAGCTTAGGTTACCAGCACTCATAACATCAGCCCCAAAAATCTGCCACCTGATACGAGCAAAGGCAGGACAATCACATAGGAAATGTTCCGCAGGATCGTCAACCTCTCCACAAGCGTCACAGTCAGTGGTGTCACTTAAACCTAACACGTTGAGATGTTTGGCAAAGGAGAAATGTTCCGTAATAACGCCAATAAGTTGTCTGCAGTCTTTTCTGTTGCCGCGGATTTCTTACAGACATCAGGAAGGATCTGTTTAGTCAGCCTGCATCCTGGAGAGTTATGTAATCTGCAGTTGTGTTTGCTAGAAACCCAACCATCGATAGAAGCCCTAACTGAAGATACGGGAAAACCTAATGTGGGTTCAGGGCCAAAGAAGTTCTTCTCTGAACCTTGCCTGGCAAGATCATCGGAGACCTCATTTCCGGTGATCCCGCTGTATCCAGGGACCCAAACAAATCTTAGCAAATTCAGTCTTCCAACCGAATTCAAACTAGAACTGCATTCCCGAACTAGTTTGGATCTAGTAAGAGGATTGAGCAAGGTCTTAAGCGAAGCCTGACTGTCGTTACAGACGCAGATACTCCGTCCCCTCCACTGGTTTTTCACTATATACCTAAAGTTCGCAACCATAAAAATTGCAAAAATCTCCTCTTGGAAGACAGATGCATAAATGCCTAAGGGGAAAGTGCAGTCTAATGTTCTCGCTTTGCACAAAGACTCCAGTACCTGAGCAGCGCTAGGCTACTTGAAGGATCAATGTTCAATTGGAACCAGCAACATCTAAAATAATAGTGTTTTCATTTTGAACTTCCCACAACTTCTCTGTCACAATGTGAAAGGATTAGAATTTAAAACACCATTTTATAAGACTACACCACCTCCAACGTTCCTTTCCATATGATTTTTTCCCCCCTCATACCACAATTTAAATTGTCATATCCTAATTTACAAAGTAGGTGCAAAAGTCGCTAAGTGAATGGGAACGGGAAGTCATCTTTTAGGTCTAGGAATCGATTCAATTTATGCCTCACATATTTCGTTCCATGTTTGTGTGTTTGTTTTGTATGTCACACGTCCCATATTCATCTCTGCTCTACTTAACTCTCATCGAAGATTGGAAGGATGTTTTCCTTTTGAAATTGGATATTCACACATATCCTTTTACATAAAAGGTTCATTTTCCATTTTATATGCGTGGAGCAACGGATGGATGAATGTATCGACAAGGATAGGAGGATGGCCAACAACAGGATGTGGAAAATTGGATTCATAGCGTAGAATAAATGAAGCGGTAACAATAAATGTAAACCTTTAAGGAAGTTATGCATACATTCGCCGTATCGTGTATCCTTCAGATTCGTATAGACGGAGAATTACAGAAATAAGAGGAATTTATAACGTTGGAATATCTTATTGACCCCGTTTAACCCCTCATCACCATGGCCATCACCATGGCCATCACCATAACCATCTACACTATCATCATCATGACCGTCGTCGTCGTCTTTGTCGTCATAATCATCATCGTCTACATCTCGGTTCAGGGCATCTTGAAGCTTATCCTGTGCATTCCTAGTGATTTGCATAAAAGGAATATTTATTATTTTCAATTTCGGGATGATGGCGCTTTTGGAAATATTTCTGAAACATACACATACCTACTAACATACAAACATAATTCTTGTTGCTTTACGGGAGTGGGTTGAGAAATCGTTTGCAGGTTCGTCCCTGTTCAGAATTCACAAGTGAAAGGACCAAACACAACAACTATCCATTTGCATTCAAAATGTGGGATAATCAATTTTAATTCAACGAATACAAAACACTTGCAAATTGAATATTACGCAGGACGAACTATTATATTTAGGAAATGGTATTAACTCTTTTGGAACGTTTTCATTAGGATCTGGGTCTGGGTTTGAGAGTAGGCCTGTGTAGGGACGGTAACTGCTTGGTGGTAACAAATTGATTCCATATTTCAAAAGGAATAATTTAGGTGCAAATCTGTGAATTGATTAGACCTTTTTCCTAATTTAAAAGGTATCCCTTCTTCGGGTTGAATGTTAAGTGAGGTTGGATAGTTTTTATTGAGGTATGGGGACTGATGGAGAAATAAGCTGCAATTTGAATGAGGGTTAAACAATGGAGCTACCAATTTCAATTTTTTTTTTTTTTTTGAAATGAGAGTTACTTTGGATGGTATATACATATTTGTAGATACAAATAATAACTCTGACAACTGGAGGATGATACTTAAGTCAGTAGTCTTCCGTTCTTGTGGCTATTGTTTGGAGATGGTTTGCCAAACAGCAAACCTTTGTCAATTGTTGACTTTATATTAATTTTTTATACGCCTTCTTTCTACCATCTTGTAACTGGAGGAAGAGCTCTCTGCGCGTTTTCTGGACATTAAGGGAGCCTTCGATAATACTACTTATGACTCCAGAGCTCAAATTATCACATGTTTTTCTAACGAAGTGTTGAGGTTTACCAAGAGCCGACTGCCTTCAAGGGAGCGTTCTTTCGTTATGCTGATGACCTGGAGATCATAGTCCACATGGCACGTCCTGCATAGTGAGACCGAGAGGACTATCAATCAATCTCTGTATACCCACACACTGAGTCTTGGACTTATAACCCTCAAAGGTAATGCATTTGACTAATCCATTGAGGTCAAATATCTAGAAGGGAGCCTAGAAAAGAGTTAACCCTGTTACACAGCCGGTAACTATTTAGAACCTTGTGAGTCTATCCACATTGGTATGACAGAACTTGAGGCCTTAATCCAAAAATCATTTACCACTGCATAAGAAGCTTAAGAATTGTGTCATCTCCGTACATGTCCAAGAACCATTAAGATCTGTAGCAGGATCAACTTTGATAATTACATGAAAGGTGCAATCATAAGCATCTTCTCAGATAGTCAAAGCATGAAACTGTAATTCTGTAGAGTCGCAGATATTTAAGTGCTGTTTCGACCCTACAGAGTGAAACTGTGTTAGGTGTGCGAACATAGGAGTATCCAGGGAAATAAGAATCCGTATGAAGGAGTCAAAACAAGATCAGCTATAGCTCTCTCACATGTGGAGCTGTGGCCTCAACTGGGCAACAAAGACCACCTAGCTACCGGAAAAATGTTCTATTAGATGGACAAATCGTATCACTTTCCAGACAACCAGGCAGATTTGGCTTAAGCTGATTTTAAAAGAGTCAGCCCACACGAAACAAGGCTAAGTCTGTTCTCAAATGATTTCGGTAGGGGCCTTCCACTCAAATGAAAGCTGCATTTGGGAGCATTCCACATCAGCACTCTCTGTAAGCTGGCACAGACAACCATTTAATGTCTCCTTAACTTCATTTAAAGCTCCAAGTGGTTCGATGAGTAGGTTGGGAAATCCCTTGATATCGTGGGTCCCAATGGCCTTTTCATCTGAGGTCGGTACCATTATGTCTAGAATAGGTTTCTAGTTTGCTAAGTGGGATTACCGATTTACCCATTTGATAAGTTCATTTGTTGTTATGTGACGTGGCTGTGCTGGCAGTGCCGGGACTCCAAAGAAAGGGATAGCACTAAGATAGACCTGATAAGCTAGTGTCCTATCCTTGAAACTTGCAAATTGCTTCTGGATGAGATGTGGACGTAATGAACTTCGTTATACTGATTCAATCGAACGCTAAGTTGGAGTTTTATTATAGAAGTTCAAGATGTTCCATTTTTAAAAACAAAACAAGAGGCCAGCCATTGTTGACCACTAGTAGAGTTACTCATATAGTTGACATCTTCCTTGTACGATGGATTTTGTAACTCCAATGACATAATGCTCCTCTTAACATGCATGTCATCCATCTTTATATCTCCTTGGATACATCTATTTAATGTACCAGCAGTTACTATCTTTTTTAAAACTCATTTGATTTTTATTGTTCTTATAATTATATAATTCCTCGTCAAACTTTATTTATTTCTCTTCGGCGTTATTTTCATAGAAAATAAAATTGAGATCAATATAGATTTGCTGGCATGAGATATTTTGATTGAAATTTCATCCCCGGAGGCACAAAGCGAATACAAATTGCATTCAGATTTTTTTTTTGTTTAACTCCCTTTAGAAAATAAAATCACTATTCAATATATAGAGATGGTTGTGTTTTGTTTGGATTGCCCTTTTTTTTATTTAGATTTTGAATAGGAATCGTAAACAATACAAACATCAACAGTAATTGCTTTGGGACTATGAAACGATTTTTTAAAATTGTTAAAATAAATATTGAGTGATAGAGTAGAGAGAAGTCGAAAGTCGAACCCTTGCGAGGTCTCTATTAATAATTTCATTAGATGGATGTTTGTTAAAGGAGAAATGTAACAAATCCTGAGAAAGACCAATGAATTCAAAGTCGAGACTCACCACCTTTTCAACGACTTCAAAGCCGCATATAGTATTCATCGTCTAGAGTTTTAAAGGGCGATTGCTGAAAATTGAAACCCGGCTCAATCTTATATTGCAACAGATAGTACGCCGGGTAGGTGTTAACACGAAAAACACTATCTTTAACACAACAATTCAGCTGCTGTTAAACGTTGATGACGTTCACATCCTCGGTTGCTCCCAGCGTGCCTTCATAGAGGCTCTTACGGCAATCGAAAAACAAGCAAAACGGGTTGGCCTTGAAGTAAATGGGAACAAAAAACCAAGATGGACTATCTTGAGAACAAACATAAAAGTATGTGTCCACCGCTTAGGACAAAACGTCACATTTTCGTATGCCACCAAGCCAAACACATTTTTTTCTAGTTCCTGATGTAATTCGTAGGGATCAAGATTCCAAAGGAGGAGAGATAGCACACCCGGTTTCTTTCCATGTGAGCGGTTCCCAAAAGAAACATAAGTGACTCTGTTATTGAGAATGTTGTGCATTTAAAAGCAAACTGATTCATAAGTTTTTCAGACGGGACAAAATCCTGTTGGTCGCAGTATTTCTCTTGGCTCCGTCAGATAGGTAGAAGGCCCTTTAAAGTCTTTTTCTGGTATTTTATCTAGAATAGATGCAGTTTGGCTCAATGTGATGAATTTTTTGATATAAATTGAAAAAATTATCCTTGAAATATTAGGATCCTTAATAGTTCATCCAGTCTCAACTTCAAAACTTCATTCGAATGCGAAACGGCTTCAAGAATAAAATGACCATTCTTATTAAACTTTTTTAGATTTTCAAATAAAATGGAATGGCAACCCTTTTTAAACTGACTTATCAAACGAGTCTCGTTAGAAATTGACATATCCAAAAATCAAAATATAACCTTAAAATGTAAATCTATTTTTTATACACGAAATCGCACGCATAACTTTTCGTTTTACTATTTATTTTTAAATATTATCTTAAATGCTGCGTAATATAAGAAATGTTATTCATCAACCTTCCCGACGTACATTCGCAGCTGCAGTTCCAGCTCCAGCTGTCAAAACCGCAAAAGTTTCGAAAACAAAAAAAATACCCCTAATCGAATGTAGAAAATCCGAGCTCAACCTTCCTTTTGGAAAACCCCTCACAGAAGCGAAATTCGGCACAATTCCACTTGCTTCAAAAGGATGGATGCATCGAAAGTCAAAGGGTGATTATTTCATACTTCATCCTTCGATAAATGAGGATGAAGTCTTCCATCAACTGCAAGATGTCAACAGTCTACAAGAAATCCTCAAACTTTCCGATGACTTGATTGGAAATCTAAAATCTGAATTGGAAATAACGAAATTAACAAAAATACAATCTGATGCAATCCCTATTATTCGCGACTCTAATCATGTTCTCATAGCTGCCGAAACGGGATGCGGAAAAACACTAGCCTATCTTTTGCCAATTGTGCAACAAATCTTGGAGCGAAAATATCGATTCGAAAAGAGAGAACTCAATACTCCACTTACGTTGATTTTAACTCCTGGCAGAGAGCTGGCATTACAAATCGCGGATGTAGGACAAAAGGTAGCCAAGTCAACTGGACTGAAGGTGAAAACCATTCTCGGGGGAAACACAAAACGAAAAATGATTAATCCTGACTTTGAGGATATTGATATTCTCATCGGAAGCATAGGAGCGATAAGTAAACTTGTGACCACGGGAATATATCGTATGGAAAAGGTGCGGCATGTTGTTCTCGACGAAGCAGACACATTGTTAGATGATAGTTTCTCGGATAAGTTGTGCTATTTCTTAAAGCGATTTTCGGTAAGTCGATAAGATTTTTACTATCCATTCTTATTTTCTCCATTGAGGTCATTTATTTGTTTAAAGCTTATTGATCTTAACTTAAAGATTCCATTTCAAAAGTTGTTTCTATTCCCTTTTCAGTTCCACAAGAATCACATTCAAGACGAGAAAACCGTGGGTACACAAATGATTCTCGCCTCAGCCACAATGCCTACAAACACCGATGAACTGATGCAGAATATTATTGACACAAAAACTCTCCATCAGGTGGTAAGTCCGAACTTGCATCGTCTCATGCCACACATTACGCACAAGTTTCTCAAAATGAACAAATCCGATCGACCGGCGCAAATGTTAAACTTGGTTAAGACGAAACTCAGCAAGAAACGACCAGTCATCGTGTTCGGTAACAAATCCGCCACAAGTGACTACGTTTCAATGTTCCTTAATAACAACGGAGTGAATTGTATCAATTTGAACGGCGACATGTTGATGAAAATCCGGTTGGGAAGATTTGAACAGTTCCAACGGGGAGATGTCGACGTACTTTCCACTACAGACGTGGCAAGTCGTGGTTTGGATACAACTCGCGCAAGACAGGTCGTCAACTTTGATTTTCCATTACATGTGGCCGATTATATCCACCGTTGTGGGAGAATCGGACGAGTAGGCAGTCAACAGAGATGTTTAGTCACAAATTTCGTTTCCAGTCAACGAGAGATAAATCTTGTGCAAAAGATAGAGCACACAGCGAGAACAGGAGGTCTCCTGCCAAATGTAAATGCGAATATTACGAGCATTATTCAAACCCGAATAGTCGACGAGATGAAGCAGTATGGGATGGATGAGCCAGCATTCTAGTGATAGCAAATAAAAGAATAAATCTATATCAAGATTTTTTTTATTTAAACTTTGTCCTTAGATCCTAAGAAGATGGTAATTGCTTAGATGGACACATTTTTGTTCGTCTGTTAGGGGCTTGAAAAGTTTCCGTCGAGCGATTATTATATCCTTCGATGAGTCACTTGCTTTAGTTCCGTTGGCTTCAATCGCAACGGGCAGGGCTCGGCTGGATTTGACTTTTCCAGGAATTTGTCGACCGCCAGAGAATTTAAAGCGAATGGGCGATGATGGTGGCTTTGCGAGAACCTCTCGATCTGGGAATACATCCTCAATTGTAGAGTATTCTTTCTTGGGGGACTTGGATGGTGGTGCTGATACCCTCTTCGCTGACACTTTAGGGATAATTTTAAAGGTTGCCGTCCGTCGCTTGAGATAACGTTGTTTTATCACTTTCTGATGATGATCTGAAAATAGATGGTGAAAAGAACGTTTCCTATTTCTACTAGAGTCTACTTACGAGCATAGTGTGTCAAAAATGGGAGTAATCTGTGGCCACAGAGTTCGTAGAGCCATTCGTAAAGAAAGATGTCATCGTGGCCGCGTAGGAAAATGGCGCAGCGCTACAAAGTAATTTGTAATTAAGTTTTGACGAAACAACATATCCTCACATCGAGGAAATATTATCGCCTTATAGCGATTCTACTTTGTTGCGTCTTTTGAAAACAACAAACTGAAACTAATGTACAAACGGAACAGAGCCACAAAGACAAAATGAAACATTTGATTTAATCATTTTCACTTACCGCAAAGTCGACACGCAATGATTCGGGTATATCCTCTGCATCAATTATCTCCATCTTCTCCATGAATGGTATGAACTCCCGAAAAGCATACTCCCCCAGTACAAATAATCCACGAATTGCTCGGCTGATCACATCGTAATCTGCAAATCATACCGAAACTTGTCATAGTAAAACCTCTTCCACACTCTACAATCTCATTCATACCGCTCAGCAAAAATGTCTGCCGTTTGTCAAAGAATTTCTCCAACCTCCTCAGGATCAAATGCATGCATTCCGTACTGAAAAACTCATTAATAGCACCAATTAAACCTATCGTCTCACACAACAAATCGACCAGTTCCGCATCAACAATATCTGCTGTATAATGTGAAAATTCAATGCCCTCCATTTGGTTGGCAATATTTTCATCATCTTCATCGTCTTTCTCCAGCCGATACACATGTTCTGGTTGAGATTGAGACAGCTCCTCCTCCACCGACACAAATTCCTGCTTCACGTTAACAGTTTCCGAGTTTTTTGTTTCTTCTTCGATTTCAGCTGGCTGTTCCTCAATTATGGGTTTCACATCCTCTAACTTGACTTCAACCGTCGATTCTGGCACAACCACAGTTTCATCTACCTCCATCGGAGAGATACAAGTTTTCACTTCTTCCACTTCTTCTTCTTCTTCAAAAAATACTTCGCCCTTCACCACCACCGGGATGGCTTCATATGTGTCCATTAACTGGCAAATAAATATCTCGGCCAAATGAAAGTATTCCTCACGACAATAGATGTCTCTGCAAGAGGGATGTTGTACCAAAGTTTGCATAAGTCGCCAACAACGTTGCTTGACATGATTCGTTTGCTTGAAAGCCAGTGTTTGGATGAATTTTAGTAGCAATACCCGATAACAACCACCAATGAATGGAGCAGAGTAAACATATTGACGGACAGAATCGAAATCTTCATCATTACCGCCAAGTGTTATCAAAAATATACTTTGCATGAATGCTTGCATCTTGTCCCTGCAGCCGCCTTGTATAGGCCATGTGCACTTGAAGGATGGTTCCATGGGCATTGTTATTTGTACGTCCCTCTGGTATTCACTACGTAATTCGATTATTTTGTCCTAAAACAGGTACACATTCAAATTTTGTGTATGACAATTTAAATTAAAGAAACTCACTGAATTGAAGTAAAAACTGCCATCGTAGTCAATCCGATCCCAATCCGTGTCCATTGAACCCAATACCGGAGGACAATCACAATCTTTTAAAACCTCATTTACAAGATCACTTGTAACCATTCCACCAGAGTGAATTGAATACGTTTTTATGTTCTAAAATTTTAACAAAACTCAACCTAAAATTTAAATCTTTTGTAAAACCAATTACCTTGGCCAATTCCCACATTTTATATGACACATCTTCGGCCAATATCGGTAGAAGATCTGGCGACAAATCCGTATCACTAGTATCATGTTGCTCCCAAATTATTTTTATCGTTCTCGGTCCAAACGCTGCATAGCCTCTATGACTCTGAAGAAGTAGTCAAGAAAATTAAATAAATTATTTGAGGAACACATTGCAAAAGAACATTTACCCTGTCTCGAGTGCTATCTATACTTGATGTCGGAGTTGTTGGCATTTCTAGAGCTGACGATGTAGTTGGTGTTGTAGAACTCGTTGGAGTTTGTCCATTACTGCTGGACTTACCGATGTCCAGTTTGGGAGTTTTTACACGAGATTTTGTAGATTTTTTCATTGATTTGCTTAGTGAGCTTTTGGGTGTCGATTCACCTGTTGATGGCTTTTTCTTTTCTGCGCTCATTTCACAAACTCATTAGTATACATTGCTAATAAATAAATAAATAAAATAACTTTTTGCTGTTTAAGCAGGACTAAGATTAATTTTAACAACAAAATGTTGAACTGACATCTGTTATGGTCTGTTTGATTTGACATAAAATAAATTGTAAGCTTTGTTTTTTTGTTGCACACACTCCGGTCATGATTTGAACATAAAAAGGAATTACAAAACTGGCAGAGCAGGGGTTGAAGATAACTACAGCAAAAACAAAGGCCCTTATCCTTTCGAAAGATTTCTAGCGTCTATTGGTTTCTTTATTTAGGAATTATGCTCTCGGTCATCGGTGGCATCGAATTGGATGTTGACAATAGAATTGGCAAAGAAAAAACTGTCGGATATCCAACATTTTGAAAAGTAATGTTTTTAGCACTAAAACCAAGTTGAGATTGTTGGAGTACTTGGAGAGTGACTTCTGCTATCACTAATAAGCTGAAAACCTTCTTAAATACGTATTATACTGAGGATTTTCTAGCCAAATCAAGCTCCAATAGACACCACAATATGTCGAAAGAAGTGGCAGCGGATCAGCTATACTCTAGAGTGCAAAAAAATTCCATTGCGAAGTATGCCATGCAATGTACCCCAGATGGGTCGCCTTTAAAAAAAAAGTGGCACAGAATAGTTGAGGAGGTGGCTGGAGATGAGCTGGAAGGAGTTGAACTCCGCACAAGATGGCTAACACGCGATATTGACGTACAGACCCCGCTTCGTTTGAAAGAATTAATTTCTTTAAATTCTTCAAGGAAAGAAGTAATTCGCTGCTTCAGCAAGCCTATTTACACCTTAAATTGTTTAAGATCGTGTCGCTGAGAGTTGAAGTCCTCACAACCTAAAAATTCGTATCCAAGCGATACATTGCAGTTAGCTTTGCCTAAAATCTCATAAATTTATTTAAGCTTACACTTGTTTTATAACTATGAAAAAACATACCCCCACAATTCTCATTCTCACTTCTTTCGACGAGTCTCGTCGTTATCTGTCAAAAATGACGTAGAAAAATTCGCAACAAAAAAAAATTTTAAACTGTTTTCTCGTCAACGGTGTCAATTAATTTCTTGTTTACACAACATATCCATTAAAACGAGAATAGAACTTCCTTTCTTAATTCGCATCTTATAATGTAATTTTTGAAGGAAGAAAGTGGCATCTCCTCCAGAATAAAACATCAAACGATCATAAGTGCAGTAATGCTTCCCCTGTACAATCGCCTTAACGCTCCAAAGCCGCGAATACGTTTCGCATTCGCACGCTTTGCCACCTATGTTGTTTGCCTACCGCTTATAAGTTTTATTTTCTGTATCATTTGGTCGATTTTGTTCTTTTTCGAACGGTCTACCTTTACCCACTGTGATGTACCCAATTACCTTCCGTCCATATCCGCGGCAATCGGTAACTATCAACCGCAACGTTTTGTCTGGCAGTTAGCCATTTGTATTCATCTTTTTCCCCGATTGGGCGTTGCCAAGATGTACGTGGAGTATTATAACGAAATGATTCGAACGAACTATATACCATTGGCGCACTTTGCATGTTTACTCAATGTTGTGGAGAATTTCGCATTGCTCGGCTTATCGCTGTGGACCTCAACCGATAACTATGAAACGCACAAGTTTTGTTTTCTCCTCTTTATTTCTACGAGTGAGATATATATGCTAATATCGTATCTTCTCAATAAAAATGGAAAAAAGATGACGACGTTGACGAGGCAAGAGGAACTTGCGCTAAAATACAAAAGAAATTTGTTTGTGATCAATCTTATCGCGTTCGCATTGGCTGGATATTTTTTCGTACGGCACAACAGTCGCTGTGAACCAGGAGGTGAGTTCGAATAGCTGCTTTATCCTTCATTCGACTAACCATGTTACCTTTTTCAGTGTACACGTACTTTGCATTCTTTGAGTACATCGTTGTGCTAACAAATATGGGCTACCACTTGACTGCGTATTGGGATTTTTATGGACGCGCTCTGGCGTTCGACTGGGAGAATGGGCTTTATTTTACACGGTCTTAGACTAATTAGTGCATTTTACTTAATTTATATTGGAAATATACAACGCAAACTTAGTTTGTTTAAACATTTGTCTTTTATTGAAACCTTGTACCCCTAACTTTCGTAAATTCGCACTAAATCCTCAATTCCAATTGGATATCCCGACACCGGACACTTCATTTGCTCTTTAATCTGGTTAGCTATGCACTTCCAGCAGTAAACATATCCAGACACCGCACAAGCTGTTGGATTTGCAATATTTTGCAGGCAAATCGGACACATTCCAGTAGGATGTTTTCGCTCTTCTATACTGGATTTCTCCAACGGATCTGGATTTTGGAGACCACCGATTTTCTGTCTTTGCTTGTTCGAATACCACCACTGAACGAACTGCAGGAAGAATGCTAAAACCTCAAGCAATTTCAAAATCATGAATGTAGTCTTATCCTCTTTTGGTGGATTCTTTGGGTACCTCAAAGTAAGCCCAAGAAATCGAAAGATCGGTGAATGGCATGCCGAATATTTAGTTAGATAGAGGAATGTGTGAATCGCCTTTGCTGCATTATAGGCGTGAAAAACCTTTATAAGATATTCCTCCCAGTTGGTCTCCTCATGATGTGCACTTCGTTGTTTCAGTTTCCGCTCAAAATACGGAAGAAAAGTTAGCAAAAATGCCGATGCCACCTGCTTCCGATGTGAAAGAATCTCTCCACTATCAGTCAATGTTCTCTGAAGTCCATAGAAACTTTCGCCAAATGAGCCTCCACGTTTTTTCAAATACAAATATTGAAGAAGAACTGTAACGAGAGGAGATATATCTTCCGAGAAAAGTGATTTGTTGATTCTAAAGTTCAATTTTAGACCGATGTAATCAAAAATTTTGGAAAGAGCCGGATAAATGAGGTTGTCGAGTACCTCAGCAGCGGATATTTCAAAGATTGATGGTATATTTTGAAGATTAGGAGCAAAATTGGCTCCTTCCGCCATCCTATTGCCGTTGTTTTATCGAATTTCTAAGAATTTTAATTGAAACTATTTATCTTATCATGACTAGCTGATGGGTTTTTTTTTTTCTTTTGTCAACAATAAAACTGTCAAAAACAGATGTTTTGACAAATGGTGTTTGCATCAAATGTCATTCGAAATGAGAGTCGAAGTACAGATGGTGGAAAAAATCGTAAAACAAGTGTGCGTACAGTGGAGGACATTATTACTAATCCATATGCGATTAAGGTTTGAGATATGCAAAAGGAAAGAAGAAGCCCATCATCGTAGTACCTTTGAGTTAAAACTGGGGGGCGTAGACCCGACATAGTGGTCTGGATGTAGGTATACAACTATTATTAGGCCTGTTTTCACCCCTGATAGTCTGATTTGGTGGACAGCTGTAAAAAGGGATATAAAATTGATGGAACTCCTATTGTGGCAGTTCTTAATGGACTCCTGACCCATGCAGGGTCTCTGCCTGAGACACAGTTGCTCTCCATCCTCTTCGATTCCGGGCATTTTGTTTGCAGTTTACCAGACCAAGCGTTCGAACACTCGCAATAACTAAGTCTTCAAAATAGAGACTCAGTCCTCTTCGTCATCTTGAACCTGGCGGCTGTGATACGAAGCTCCTTATGGCCGAGTCAGTGTAGTCGACGTGTCTTTACTTTTTAGGCTACATCCACATCTTGATAAAGTTGATGGAGTTTAAGGTTGAATTTTCTTCCCCATCATACGGACCAAATGTTCAACAGCATAAACAGCGCTCGAACCACTCTGGCAGCAGCTTTTGAAACGATACACCCTGCCACTTGTCCTTTCAACAAAAGAAATGGCTTTGCTTTCAATTTCCGCAGGAAACCGAAATGGATTGACTAAGGCTATACACTAATTTCGACCTTAACTTCGAAGTACTCTCTCCATCAAGAGAAAGAAAGAGTAATTACGGCCGACGACAGTTTTTTTTTTCACAGACGGATCGGCTCAAACAGTTCCTCCATCTAACCTAAAAGCTTGAAATTTTAATCAAAGCCGTTCTAAGTTGAAAGAAGACTGTCTCACTTTGTTGAACTATTCGGACCTGAACTTGGTATGCTCATAAAAGTGTGGCCACCCTCTTAACCTAACCTTTCCTATTCCACTGCCTTAAATAACTTGCCTTCTACACTTTTTTGTTCGTTCAACAAAGTAATGATTTTAAGACCTACTTGCCAGAGAATTAAAAACTCGTTCAAATTTTAATTTGCAAAATTTATTTTCAAGAATAACCAAATCCATTTACCCTATTCCATTCCACTTTCATTTTTCTTCAATCACTTCGCCATTTACCATCGATACTCGAACAAAAATTCATTTGTCCAAAGAAAAGGTTCATCGTGGTGCAATCACACAATTCATTTTCACTTCAATATCGAATTTGTTTGTCTCCCAACAGCTCGAGCTTGCGGAGCAGAAAATATCCATATACAAAAAAAAAAGAAGAAAAAACTTTTGCGTTTTATTTAATTTTGTGCCACGAAAGCTAAACAATTTGAATTTGTAGTGCAAAACAAAAAACCTCAAAATGACGATCCTTACGAAGCCATCAAATGAAAAGAAGTCCGAAAAGGTTCCTCTACCGATGGGAATGGCAGCCAGTGATGGCCAGTCATTGCCCATTGCTCCTTCGGTAAATTTTTTATTTTATTTCTTTAATATATGTACATATTTTCATTCCTTTATTCGATTTATTTAAGAAAACAAAAAGTGCGTTTACTTTTCCTTCCATGAAAATCAAAATTTTTATCACAAGTCGTCTCTTAAAAATCTCGTCGCAGTAATGTTTTGATATTGATTTTTTCTCATTTCACCTTGAAAATAGATTAATTTCTCTCCCTCTGGAGGGAAAAAAAATCGTCATTTGATTGGATAAAAATGTGTGCAAGTGCAATCATACCCTACACACAATGACCACATCCACCATATCTCCGTTATACATCACGTTTCATTTATAATACAAAACGGATGAAAAACTTAATTGCTGGAAAAAAAATAAATAATAAAAAAACGAGCACAAGTTCGGTTAATGTGTAACCGCAATGCAAACCGATAAATTCTATTTGGTTTCTTCTGTTCAGTTATGGAGGAAAAGAAGGAAAAAAAACTTTCATTTTCGACTGAATTGATTTTTTGTTAGAAATAGGAGACTTGTCCTCCCCATGGCCATTATACTAGCTAATTAAATTAAATTGTATTTTATCATCGAGTGCACATTACAAGGGATTGAAACCAAATCAAATTTCTCGTCAGCAACAATGTGCAACCATGCGAAGTAGAAAACATTTTTTTTTTCTATGGTTAGCACGTCAATAACTGCAATTATTCGCAAGAGGATTGCAAAGTATTTTACTAGATAATTGCTTTTTTTTACGCCCGATTTGAGGGGAGGAAACAATATTTTCAAATGTTCTCTGCTCTCACCTTGATTTGCAATAATTTTATTGTTTACATGGGCTTAACTGCTTAGTATCCACAATTTTTTTTTACCGTCATACTAAAAATAATTTACGAGCTTATCTAATGCTACAATTATGCCGATGCATTAATTTCTGATGTAATTTCTAAGCGGTTTGATTGTCTTATCTGTTGTTGGGTGGTATCGTATTTGGGCGGTTTATGCAACACGTCAGTTTGCCCTGACAAATATGGGATTCTCATTTCATAGGCTTAAAACTCAAGTCTCAGTATATCATGAATATCCAATCAATAAATATTTGTTTATACAAGTATTGTTACTCTTGGACGATCTTTTTTCTGAAACTCGATACACAACTAGTTGATGAAAAGTTTCAGACGTTTGCAAAATATGACAGATAAGATCCATCCTTTGTTCAATTGTTTCGCAAGCTTGAAAGATAAATTTCTTCGAAGATCTAAAAATATCAGATTTTTCTATCACCTCTTTATTCGACCCAAGAAACCAAGAAAATAAATCGCCTTAAAAAGCTGGCTAAAGTAAACTTAAACCGGGCATAAGTGTGTTGGCTGTGATTTTGGCCTAGGTGGCTTTACAATCATTCGAAAGTCTAAAGAAGTTGTGTGTGTCAATTTCATTTGCGAATACGCCGGCACTAATCTCCACAAACTGGGTATCAAACCCATCTATTGAGCAACAACGCTGTTCGAAAAGTGTTGAAGGCACCGCTATCGCTGTTTTTCACGAACTAGGGATTTCCCGGCTAAGCTTGTACTACATGATACAATTGATAGCTTCGATTGCGGACTCTAAAATGTTACTGAAAGCTTCATCTCCATGGTACACGCATAGTCATGGATTTTTTTTTTCAATCAGCTTGTATGTACATGTTAAAACCAGTGTATCACAACTTTGTAAAATATCGTTTTCCAAAAGACGTGGAATGATTAATTGATTAACAAAGCAAAATATCATTTGTGTTAACGTTTTAGTGGACCCATAGTTGATTGGTGATAACAAATGATAATTGTTTTGTCAGCCATAAAAATGACTAAACAACGAAAAGCTTTGGTTCGCCTTAATGAGTAAGCTGAAACGTTACCATAAGTTTCAATGCAATATACGTACTTACATATGTATATTAATGTGTAGCAAGATAAAAACCTCCTTCTTGGTGTGCAAATACGCTTGCAACAATAAAGCGTTTTAAACCTACATTAGACCGACATTAGAACCAAGTTTAAGCGATATGCCATTGAAGTATGGGTCATTTGCTCGTACATAATTGGGTATGAGTGTATGACCCTATCAGTGCTTGAAGTGTTTCGATAATTCATTTTATTTTGGTTTTATTTTTAACATTATAAAAGCCACATGATGACTGACTATAGGTACATATATTTTATTGCATCTTTCAAAACTAAGATAAGATTAAGTTTTCCAATTAAAATAAAAAATAAAAAAAAGGATGATGTCAGTAGCACAACCAAATAGCATATCATCATTAATGGTGTGTGTATAGAATCTCAACAACAGAAACGAAAAGTGAGCAAACCATACGTTGAAAGTTAACTTTCGAGGTTTTAGATAATATGAAGCAGAAGAATGATGAAGAAGATGAGAAAAGAGAGCTCAATGAGAGCCGTTATGCAGCGGAAGGGATCTATAAATGAAAACATTTTGTAGATAAACTTGGACGTGTGCAGAGACGTCAGAAGATATTTTAGCTAAGGTTTGGTATCAGCGGAAGTTTGGAAGATTTTGATAAGATCAGTCAAACAAATACAAATGTACTCGAAACTTCTGAACTGCGATTGGGTCATGAACTTTTCCAAGCTTGGCTGTGACCGTTTCAGAGAGTATCGAGGTTTTCAGTAAATTTGCATTGGAATAGAAGAAATATTTTGAAGGAAAACTGACTTCGATTAGAGCCTGTGATAACATCAAAGCTTGTAAAATGTTGCCGCGAAGAGCTTAATGTTCTTGGCACCCAGTGCAATGTAAAACTCTGCTGGGTCTTTGGCCACAGCAGGATACCAGGCAATGAAGCAGCGAATGAATTGGCCAAAAAGAGCTTAGCCATAGATCGAGAACAAGCAGATGGCATGGTTAAACCTCCATTCTTTAATCTTAAGCCCAAAATTGAACAAAAATCATTAAGGGAAGCAAATATCAGGTGGAAATCACTAACCGCCTGTGAAGTATCAAGAAGGCTGTGAGCAGAATACAACAAAAAGACAGGAAATAACTGTTAATGCTGATAGGAGTACTAACCGGTCACAACATGCTAAGATATCATATGAATAAACTACGCCTGAACGATGATGACATATGCAGGTGATGAGGAAGCTCAAGAGTACACGACCCATTTTTTTTGTCACTGTCCAAACCTCTGCCAACTAAGAAATAGAACCCTGGAAAAATTCTTCTTCGAACTATCGGATGGATCACCTGCTTAAGATTGCCAGGCCGTCCGACTGGTTGGCACCAAGACACTCACACCACGGGAGGTAACACATCATCGGTATCATAATGGGTCCACATGGACCTAAGTGTGATGAGAATATAACTAATCTGTATAAGATTTATATCAGACTCGATTCTAGCTGGCTTCTCTGCTCTTTTGTTTTTAGTTTAGTTTTACACAGTCTAACGTAGTTGGATCTTAATTGCAACGCTTCTCTATCTGCTTGACTATCAACCAAAGTAGACACTATTTTTCAGGGGATAAGCTATAAACCAATTAAGGTTTACACGAAAAATGGAAACTTTGTGCTTGGGGCACACCATACTAAGAGATTCTTTCTTCGCCACTCTTAGCGAAACATTTCATGTCCATTCGTGGAACTTGCACAAGTGCGTGAATGTCTTTCATGTTCAATGTTGATCTATTCCAGGTTAGTGCAGCTATTTTATTCGCTTTAATATTATTCTGTCTAGGAACCCAGCAGATATTCGGTTTGTATTCCATATTACACATTGGGTTTGTCGGTAGTTGTACACTTCTTTTGATTTCTTTTGAACTGCCTCGCTGTCTAGTGCCTTGTTTGGCGAAAGTTTGTGGATTTTTGTTCCACAAGTTTGATTGTTTGAGGCGAATCGCATTTTTGGTTGGTGCGCATCGTATTAACTCATTCAGCGGAAGGAGATTTAATACTACTTCTATCCCTAGTTGCGGTGTCAATCTCTGTGCTACTGTCATACTAATTCAGGCTAGTCTTTGTACTTAAATAAGGTTGTAAGTGTGTTAGGCATAAGCTAAACCACCATCAGCAATTTTTGTAGAAAGGGTTATAAGAACACAGCAGAAAAGACCAATTTTATTAATTTATTTACTGAGAGACGTTATTCATTGAGGCAACTTCTTGTCATCATTCAAGGGACGAAAAAACTTAATCAATAGGAATCACTGTCACTAGGACTTATGCTTTGATTGCGTGCTTCAACAATGTTTCTGTACACAGTCATAAAAAGAAGAGTATTTTTTATAAATAAATCGTCAATCGTAAAATGTAAATCTACAATTGGCGACATTTATATGCCGACTTTACCCTTATCTAAATTTAGTTTCGCTATGAAATAATCAAACTCACGTCTGATAAATATTTTAACCATGAATCGGTTAGTCATTGCAAAATTAACTTTTAAAACTTTCTGATAACGGCGATAAACAATTGTACGAACACCCAACTAAAGCTTGAATAAATGAAATTTTTATTTATTTTTATTTTTTTTTCTAGGCACCCCTGACTGGAGATCCCGATACCGAATCGATGGTTTTCAATCGTCGTCACATCTCTCCATCGACAACTATTTTCCTGTTCCTTTCTGCATTGGCTGTTATGTTAATTGGTATACTTGGTGGTGTGGCCATCTACAGGATGTATGCACCAGCTCAACGAAGTCTACACTTCCGTGGTATGTGTGATATTCCATACTATCCACGCAATATGTCCATTGCTCGATTGTATGCGCATCCAGAATTCATTCAAATGAGCGATCTACGTAATCTGTTCCCGATCTCAAATGAATCTTCATTGACTGAGTTGCCAAGCGATGACTTTTTCCGTGAAGAAGTCGAACTAGATCTCACCGATGATGAAAGCTATTCAAGGATCGATGTACCAGATTTCAAGGATGGACGTCGTGGACGTTTCATGCATGATTTCAAAGAGAACCAATCGGCTATTATTGATACCTCTGCAAATCGGTGCTTTGTTATGCCATTGGATAGGGAGACTACATTGCCGCCAAAGAATTTCTTCGATCTCATGAAGAAAATGGGCATGGGTTACTACAACATCGATACCGATCGTGTGCGCATGAATATGCGTGTAGTTACACCAGAGCTGACCGATATGACTTTGATCTCACAGCGAATTGCTAACGAATGTTACGACATGAAAGTGTACTTGTTGGAGAGATACATCTCTGGAGGTAAGTTTGAATTGATAAAAGTTGTTTTTAATATTTATAACTTTCGGATCGTCTCAATTGTTTTGTCTAGACGTTGTAGACGTTGACGAGCATAATCTATTTGATCTTTATTTTGATTCTAAAATTTCAATTATCTTGCAAAAACGGTGTTTAACTTAAATTTGTTTGTTTTTCTTTTATTCTCATTCTGTTGATATGTTCTCGGGCGTCTCCGCTTTTTGTTTTATAATTTTGACTGTGATATCAAATTCATTTTTTGTTGCGTTGTCGTAATTTTTTACGCTTCTTCTGACTAATCACTTAACGAATAAACAATTGCATTGACCTGTTTTTGCTTACATAGAAGTTTATATCTACTAAAAAGGGGTTAATGTTGAGTTAATGATACATGAGTCATACCGGGACAATCCTCGAGATTCGAACTTGCAGTTCATAAGTCCACACGGCACACTGACACATGTGGACTTTGGATCATGAAAACCTGTGCGTGTGCAGATTGTTCAGCATTGAAAAGTTTCTCAAGAACTATGACGTTACGTATTAAATAGTTTTGTTTCTGCAGGTGATGACCTACTTGCAATGTCTTGCCATGAAATCTGCACAACGTTGCTACTCCTATTTTGTTTTTATTAAATGACGTAGGGTAATCTGTAAACTTATGAACTGATCAATTGCTTCCGATAGCGTAACAAAGGCTGAAAATGAAAACAGTAAGGGCAACGCAATGATGAGAGAAGAGATCAGAAGAAAATGATGGAGGCGGGGTAATGCAATTAATTTGTTTGAGATCGTTCTCTATAAAATGAGAACCGAACTCAATTGCAGTATTAAGAATGTTGCAGCTCTTATCTAAATCTTTCCATGAAGATTCAAACAAAACCGCACCTCAACACATTTCCTTGCTCTACTCACATTTGTTTACCAAAGGTGGCGACGAGAAATGTGCTGATCCTAGCAGTGCATCTGAATCAGATCCTCATTCTAAAGAGGGGTTCGGCTTTCGTATTTAATGATGTAACTCGCACGACTGCGAATTAATTCTTGTTTTAAGTCAATAGCGCCAAGCCCTTGTTTAGAAACGCAGTTGATATTGGTCATACAGCCGAGGCAACTTGCTATTCATGACTTATGATTCATTCAATTCGACTGGAGTCATCGGTAATCCTTTTCCATTCCCAGACGAAATAGCACAAAGTAACGGTATCGTCGTTAGTGAGTAATTCGAAGAGAGATATCCTTATCTACTCGTTGAATCAATAGGAGTTTCTGATGAAGCGAAGGAGGTTTCTGACATCTGTGTTTATCAAATCGCAGAGAGAGAGAGAGCTCGGCAGCTACAAAGTTTTCTCTTCTTCGTCCATGCAGCTTCTACAAAAATCGTGTGAATGTACGCCAAGTCTTGTTGCATGCTTGTTCATTTGACAGTGCCCCGTGATGGCACCTATTACGGTTTTGATATGCGATCTGTTGCGAGAAATTTTATTCTTAGATCATCTCAGATCCAGCCGCGGCCAATTTTGCTTTGTCCCTAGACGCGTTTTACCACTTGTCCACCCAAAATTTGTTCTCTTGAAAGCATCAAGCTTGAATTTAAGTTAACATACAGCGATCGATATACCCAAAGTGCCTTTATTTGAAAGCATGAGTTTAGTTGTTCCACATTTGGCGAGTTCGACTGCCTTACCTCTATGTCCCGGTACCCAACTGCTCCGCCATCTCTATAAGAGATGATCGGCAATCTACTAAGAGCTACTAATGAATTTGAGAGAGAGAGAGAATGATTCCAAGACTTGACTGTTCGAAAAGATCGAATAATCTTGTAGAAATGTCTTATCCTTCCAGAATGACCTGGAAGGAATGGTGACAAGGAAGTATTTATTAAAATGAAGCCCACTGTTCTTCCTTCGATTTTACCTTGAAGAATTACTTGCAGCAGTTTAAACATTTCTAATTACATGTCCAAGATATTTCAGCTTTCGTTTTTTATTGTGTTCAGGAGTTCTCTTTTTGGATTCATCTTTCAGTCTGTGATATTATTAAAACTCTTCGGAACAGCCACATTTCAAATGCCTTCAATCTTTTTATTATTGGCTTACGTTAAGTAAGTTGGGTAAGTAGGTAGAGGTGACAGTTCAAAATGAACCCAAGTAGCACTAGAATATGCCTATTTGTTGCCACGACTCGGGTGACCTGGTTGATGATATGTGTTGTTGAGGATGTGAGACAGTCGGTGGCTAGATCCAGCCTTTCAAGTTAAAAAAACGGATTAGATCTCGTATCCCTTCACCCGAGATGTTGTTAAGGTCGTCGAATAATGATTGGTTTAGTGTACGCAGTCTAGCTGTTGCTAGTGCCGGACATTTGCAGAGGAAATGAGAGAGAGTTTCCTCCCCATTTTCGTTTCCACAACTGAGTCTGTAGGGGTTGCATGGGATGCCTAGTTTGGACGCATTGTCTCCAGTTTGTAAATGCCCGTGATTATCGCCGTGATTCTGGCGATACCTGGGCGGGTTCTGTTTAGTAAGTCTTTTGTTCCACTCTTGATATGACGCAGGTGGTTTACCCCCTCCATTGGAGGTTGGCCTTCTGCAGGAAGTGTGAGGGGATTTGTCCTTTTACCACTCCTAGCGGGATATGGACGCGAGTGAGCCGTGTAGAGCTGGCCCCTGTCTGGCCCATCAAAACACTTACATAAATCAATTTTTCATCAGAGACATCTTAACGTCAAAGAGTATTACAAACAGTCCAACTTAAAAAACCAAAACCTCATTTCATTTCTTTTCAGTTTATAAGCGCTCAGCTCGTATTCTTACGGATTCAGGTAAATTTGCTGAATTCTCCGGCAAGAAAATTGTTGAATTCAATTTGATGAACATCGCTGACATTGACCACTACGAGGCGGAGCAGAAGAAGTAAAAACTTAAACAACACTGGTGCTCTTGCTATGTGAACATTTCTTTTTTTGCTAATAAATATATATTTTATATAGATGTATAAGAGTAGAAGTATTTTTTATTTTTATTTTATAGGTAATAATTTCAAAATGAAAACAAACAAAACGTCACTTAGTAAGTGTAAAACTAAATTTTCTTTTTCTTTTTTCACTATTTTTTCCTCTGTAAAACATGCATTTTTACTAAAGCCTTTCTCTTTTTGTTTGGAAATTAATTAAATTTTTCATAAAGTAAAGACGAACCTCAAACATAATCATTCCTGCTAATAAAAACAAGAAAAACATGTTTATCACACCAAAAATGTACTAAAACAAAGAAAAGACTATTTTTCTAGCCATTATTTGTGAGAGAGTTGTTTTTTTCTTTTTTTCTTTTAAATGAACACTAATTATGTATACAAGAACAAAATTGTATTTTATAACAACTATCATATTCAATGAGGTAAGAAAGAAAATCTTTTCACAAAAAAAAAAAACAAATTATAACTATAAAACATGTTAACCTACAAATTAATGGTACCTAAAATGTTCACAAATAATTTGCTAAGTTTTTTTTTTCTTTTTTTCATTTGCAAAACAAAACTCTTGGTTTGGTTCATTTTGTTCAAACATATTCCTATGGTTAATAAGAAAACGAAGGAAAAAAAAACAATTGCTTAATTTTTATGGTCTAAACATTGTACTTCTCATCGATATATTCAAAGCTATTTCTATTTGTATTCTCTGTTTTACATTAACTTTATAATATATTATCTGTGTTAATTTGAATTATTGAGAATCGATGTATTATGTTGTCCAATAAAACTTTTTTTTCTTTTATTTCAACGATTTTTTTCTTTTAATTTTCAAACAAAATTTGTAGTTTTGATTGAGATAAATGTTTCTCGAAAGATGGCGATAAAAAGTTGCTTTGAAAATACCTGATAAAATGAATGAAAAAAAGATAATACAAATTTCTTGTCTAAAAAGCGATAGGAAAAAATAAAGACGGAATTCAATGTTTCATGATAATAAGAAAAATAAATTATTTTAAAAGTAGAAAGAGGTTGTATTTGTTAGTAACTCGATCGCAAACGACAGTGGACTGTTCTAAGAATGTAAGTACTTGAAAAGTTGGGTGGAATCAGATACGATGATTTGCGATAGTCATGTCTCTATGGCCTAGGTCTCTCTTATTTGGTAACATGATCGCAAACGACAATAGACTGCTCTCAGAATGTAAGCACTCTGTAACTTAAAAAACGGTGGAATCAGATACGATAAATTGCAATAGTCCAAGGTCTCGTATAAACGTTTAAATTGATTTTGTTGGCATTGTTGACAATTCGCTCGGGTCGTTAAAGAAGAGTACGCGTAGGGCTGGTTTCCTGGTTCTACAGAGGAAGTGTGTCGTGTTCTCTTTCACCGCCAATAGTTTGTGAGCTATGAGGGTGCTAAGTATGGTCTGATAAGCGTAAGTATTTCTTTAGTTTTTTCCATCTCATCGAAAAGCTTCCAAAAGTCTAGTAAATAATGAATTGCCTACCTCTTAACTTAAACTTTGACTCTATTGCCACTTTATTATCCATCCATCGTTATCAATGAGGAATTTTGTGAAGTCTATTCAGAATGCGATATGAAAACTGTACTTGGTGACTTAAGTGCTAAATTTTGGAAGAAAACGTCTTTCGTGGATTGTTCGGAAAGTACAACTAGCACGAGAGGAGATGGCTTATAGCTAGTCGATTAATTTGCACTATGACTGGCTTCCTCATAGCCAACCGGCTATTCAGTGCTCAATTCGGTGATGAACAAAAAAATGCGACCGACTCAGACATAAATCTCAACGACGACGAGCACTTGATCATCCCGAGAAAAGCCAGAGGCTGCAAAGAACCACAAACCTCAATGACCAGTAAATCCATTGTCGCACCATCATGACGGAGGTAGAAGACATGACTTATGCAGCTACCCCGAAGAAAAGCACCACAATACGAAGCTAGGCACGGCGAAAAGCATATCAAACAAAAATATTCCTATGTGGTATTGAATGTGTACACAAAGCACTTGCAGTAGCTTCTTAATGGACGTCAGACAAAGGGAGTCATCACTGTTCAAGAAGTTGGAAGAAATCGGCACATCTACTTACCAAGCAAATGAAGAAGAACAAAGGCTCCGAATCCGATTAGTTGTCAGTGGAGATTTTCAAGTAGGAAGATGGTAGCTTGCATAAAATCAACAACCATGTTTAGATGGATGGAAGCATACCCGATGGCTGGAGTATGAGCAACAGTCAGGCAACCATAACACCGCTCAGTGTTGCTTTCAAATCCTGTTCAACTTACCTACTTTATGAACTTCTTGAGTAATTTTGTATCAAACCAATGTTGTCCTTACCCGGGCAATTCAACTATAGACAACAAATTTCACACAAAGATGAATTTCTCTCTATAAACCAATGATCCTATCGCTATGCTAACCAGTGAAGGGAGCAGGAAAGTATTATAATTCAGATAATGGGTATTTTCTTGCAAAACATTCCCCGTCGATGTTTAGCTTTTAGTGCAAGAAAGGCACATCAGGTGTCTGGGACACAATCTACATAATAAGTAGAAGTATTTTTAATTGTCAGCAAACTATCTCTATCCCCCATAGATTACTTTTAACACTCGAAACACTTAAAATCCGATATGCAGTTCGATTAATATCGCCCAACCCCACTACAACCAGTCCACTGCTCTAATGGGATTAGACCACGTTGTAAAAATCAATACCATGAGAATAAAACGCATTTCCATTTCTCTATCACAATAGCAGCAAACAATTTGCCTTTATTCAACTACAACTGATACAATACCATTTCATATAAACGGCCGACACAGTGCCAACGTGTGATCCACCCCAAAGGCAACCTTCTGAACCTTTCCATTGACTGCTGTCTTGAATGGGAAAAACTGGTCCTTTCGGTGTCCCAGACCGAGGCAACCAAATCGGTTCTTTCCCCACATAAAGAGATCTCCATCTGAATTAATCGCTCCCATGTGGAAGACACCACAATTAATGGCCACCACATGGGTGCTATCGCTGAAATCATTACGGCCGAACAGAGGTGGAAGCAGTTGCTGTGGTTTACTTGTTTGTTGAACAAATGGTCCGAATCCTAAAATTCCATATCCCCAGGTGTATACAAGGCCCTCCTCGTTAAGTATCATGCAGAATGACCCACCAGATGCGATATCTTTGATTTTCCCTTTGCCTTTTGTTAGAGTTACAGCTTTCGGTGTATTCACTTGAGTGGGAGCATCATTTGAATCATCAAGCTGACCATACTCAGAGTTCCCCCATCCAAAGACCTCGCCCTTGTCGTTCAGAGCTAGAACACAATCCGATGAACATGCGAGTTTCACGATCTTCACTCCAGCGATGTCACCTTTGACTTGTTCGATAAGCCCCGTCGTTATGTAGTTACCTCTTCCTGTCTGTCCATCAGCGCCCCAACCACAAGAGTAAACCTTACCAGCTTTCGTCAAAAACAATGTGTGGTCTTGGCCACATACCACCGACACCACTTCATCTTTTTCCCCAATGAAGCTGGACTTCTCTATCCGATGAATTGTGTTGCTTCCTTTGTACACCTCTTCTTCGATAATATGACGACCACACTGGCCATAAGAATTGTTGCCCAAACTAAAGATGGTACCGTTCTTGGTTACTACAATAAGATGTGCTCTACCAGCAGACATGCATTGCACCGACATATCATCATCATTCTCTTTCGCTAAGCGTGGCAAACGTATCGCTGAGGGATAAATAAGCAAATCTAAGTTCTTAGTTGTCGCACCGTGCCCTTTTTGTTGTAATCCCAACTGGCTATCAGTGTTTAGTCCAGTGCCAAATAGTGTCTCCCCATCGGAGCGTTTCACAGCGAACGCAGAGAATCCATACCCAGCCACGATATCTGTAATGTCTGTGTTCTCAGCGAATTGAAGTCTCGTCGGATGATGCACAAGTTGGGTATAACGTTCAGTTGCCTTTTTTACTGACGTCTGGATGCCAAGAGCTCCTGTTTCCTGAAAACCCCACACATAGATACGAAACTTATTTTCCGCGGAGATCTTTGGTTCATAGACTGCGGATGAAACCATTTATTTAGAGTTTTTATGCACAAAATTCAACGGTAACTTACTTTTTATTTTGGATTTATCTTGAAGTAGAACAGACCGCTTCGCTTTAGTCGTATACTTCCGCACCAGTATTTGGTGTCTGCTTTTGAAAGTTTTAATCATTGCTTGCTTCGAATGTCTACTACTTTAATGTTTGCACTTAACTAATGTTTCTTTCCGTAGAGATGTGATAATTCAATTAATGAATTTTCATTTCTAACGAAGTTCACCCAAATGGGGGTGCAACTTTAAAATAAACAAAAAAGTCAAGGGAACATGTGGCTGTCAAAGTACAGTTTGCATATTTGACAAATTTCACATTCAATTTGTTGGTTTGTGTCATTAGTAACATCTGGTTTTACCAGCGCTAGATGTCAGAACAGATGGTAGAAGTAGTTTGTCTTATATTAAATTGCATAAAGGTGGGCGTAGTCTTATAATTCATTTGTACAGTAGGAAATAAATTTTTCTAAACCTTTTATTCATGTTCACGATAGGGACTTGACGTGCTTATCAACCTCTGCTTTAGACACTACCGTCTGTAATACTACTCCATACCTAACACGTAGCTTTATTTGTTGAACTTTTAATCCGAGGCGCTTGGGTGAAGAAGTCTCTAAGATGCTTCCACCAAGATAACGGATAAGCTGGTTTGAATTCCGAAAGATGAACACCCAGGTCGGGGATAATATCAAAAGACATCCAAGTTTTAAATATTTACGCTACACCTCAATTTTTCAACTTCAATAATTGCAACATCTATCAACACATCCCCCATAAGAAAAACAACCACATCCAACTTAACAATTCGACTCTCGTTCGATTAATTCGCCGCCCAATAGGAAAAAAAGAACAGAGACAGCATCGTAGCTAGTGAAATGCCAAAAACAGAATGAGACAACGACACACCGGACAGATGGCGACAAAATTGAGCGAATTGTCGGTGTTGGCTTTCGTGTCGGTCTTCAATTAAAATCAATTTTCCCGTGAAAATAAAATAAATTTCTTGCAAAAACCGTATGAATCATATCTCTAAATTGTTAATCTCAAAATTTTCACAAATTCGGTGCTGTGCATACAAAATACCAAGTGTTAAGTGATATTGAAAAAAAAAAATAAAAAAAAATCGAATTGCAATCGCGACATAAAAAAAAGAAAAGGAAAATCTCTCTTTATTTTTTTTTTGCACGACGGGTGGTGAAAAGTTTCTCCATATATCTTACCAATAAAAAAGAAAAAGGAAAAAAACAAAAAAAAAAGGATTTTCCTCGTTCATGGTGGTGTATTTGTTGTCGCCTCACTTGCAGATTCTCAGTTAAGGGCTGGGGCTGAAGATTTTTTTCATGAATTTCTCCGGTAGGTACATACACAGAAAGTTTGTTGAGAAATAAAAAACGTAAAACAAATCCTTACATTAATTTTCATCCCTTATATCCTGTCAGTGTGTGTGTGTGTGTGTGTGTGCTGCGTATGTTTATGTGCAATAGCATACGGTTGACGGTATGATGAGCATTTATTTAGTTGTTGGTTCGGTTTAGTTGGATGCGAGAAGGAAAATGTCATGGATACACCGTGCATTATGGCTCGGTTACAGGGCGGTCCGGAAATTGCAAGGATTTTTTTTTAAGTTGGTGGAAGTAAAAAATGTAAAGTGTGTGAAATTTTTTTTTTGTGTGAATGTGAATTATTGAGAAGAAAACAACACTTATTGAATGATTGATGTTTTTATATTTATTTCCAATGGGATATAAGGGAATGAAGAAACCGTTAAAATTATTATGAACTCCTTCTGTATAAGTCGTTAAAATAAAGTTATATACGTCAAAAGTGTGTTCCAAAACTGGTAATAAAATTGTGAAAAAATGTACGAACCAAACGTCAAATTTTACAGTGTCAAAGTAAATTCCAAGAAAGCAGCTGGTCATGTCACAGTTTTGTTGTCAACCTTGTCAAACATTTAAGCCTTCCGGTAACAAGTTAACGATCGATTTTGTTACCAATATGACAGATCATTGCTAAAAGGGGAAGGATAGTAATAATTGATGCCAATTAGTGGCTAATAATTTGCTAGATAAAGAAAAAAAAACAGTACGACTCCAGTAGTGCCTAAGAGGGCGTTCCTCTTCCCACCACCCTAACTATTTATCAAATTACGTTTGTTTTGAAATCATCGTCGGACACAAGATTACATTTATGAAGATCGTACCTTGTCAGACGTCAAAATTTACAAATTTGAATGCATGTCAACAACGTCATATTTCGTACTTTTAAGTTGAAATAAGTTTTATCATGTTAGTTTTGTTTGATCTGAACAACGATTTTCATTGACACTTATTGCATTGTTGTTGACTTGCGCAATGCTTAGGGTGGTATATGTATGTTGCTTTAGCGGTGAAAGAAAACACTTCTGTCAAATATTAAAATCTATATGTAGTTGACAGTTCATTCAGTTGCTTAAGGGAGTGTCAAAATGCAAAGTTTTATCTGATAATAATGTGTGTGTGTGTGTTTTTTTAAAAGAGTGGCAACGCAAACTATTAAAAGTGGCATCATTCCTTGTCAAGCTGAAGGTTCCAGGTGAAACTCCTGGTGTCAAAGAAATCGACCAACTGCGAAAAGGTAATGCAGTAAAATGGTCATATGGCTTGAAGACTTGATCGTACTGAGTAATGCAAATGACACCAGAAAGTTAGAAAGAAATTCTGTGACAATGACAAACAGCACTAGTGAAATTTGACAGACTTTCAACGTAGCTTTAACTGCAAATCGGTGGTTAAGACATTGGACAGCTGCTCAGCCTGGCTTAGAGTCGAGTCTCAAAAACAACACCAATCAATTGTGATCTGTTTCCATGTCATAGTGCAGACGTACATAACATATCCTTGGGGAATTTGATGTTGCAAAGTTGATATGATTCATAATTCGAAGAAGAAGTGGTTATAACCCACTTTCAACTTTTGTTGGTTATTAATTCTCGACTCATGGCGCCAGTGGAAGATTTATTTTCGCTTCATTTCTTGGTAGACATGTGATATGTGGGTGCTGCTATACTCATTTAATCCCGAGTAAGAACAAGAATTGTAATCATTTTAAGAATCCCCCACACGATCATGCGTCATTGTCAAAACCTGGGACTTTTTACAGAATACAAATCGTCTTTATGCGGGTACATGCTTTGGTTGTCATTCTTGTCATCCGAAATGCTTCTATGCCACGCTGCTTGGTTGGTTAAGCCTGATTGTACTGTAAAAGATGGGACGTCCTTTGAATTTTTCTGTAAAGAGATCATTTGCCAGATATCGTTGCAAGAATCCTCTGGGGAAGAAAAACGATTCGAATCTTCCGGATAAAGTGTACTATCGGAACGATCTTGAATTTGACACTTGTGTAGAGGGTGACTGCACTGCGGGTAAACTTCCTATCTGATTGTCCAGCTTCTGCTCATATCAGGTGGTAAATTTTTGGGGCTGATGTGATGAGTGCTGGTAACCAAAGCTGCCTATCACTAAAGCTCTTACTCTTAGAAAGACAGTGAAAACACAGTGAAATGGTTGTACCTGCTGGTAGTACAACGGACCTGTTTTTGTGTCTTAGTGCTCCAACATGGTGTCCCAACACTCCAACAGAAAAAAAATCTTGTGGATTGAAGCTATTCCGAGGACTGCCTCAAAGACGGTCCAGGTAGCTAGGTAGGTAGAAGTAGTGGTCCAAGGCCACCTGACCGGGAACCCAATTAAGGTAAAAAAAAAGCCACTTTGTTAACCACGACTCACTTGTGCTGGTTGTTGAAACTGTTTGAAATGTTCAAGAGGGTGTAACTCTTCAGATCCAACCAGCAGAATTCAGAAAACAACTTAATTCTTCGAGATTTCTTTAAGATCGTATGCCTCTGGTTAGTGCCGGACATCATTGCAACCTACTGAGTAACTTATGATGTCCGAGCTGGAGCTGGGTTCTAATCAACAAGCGTCTCCACCCAGCTCGATTTTCAGTCAGCTGAGGTCCCTTTCCTTTTGCGTGAGGCACATGAGTCTTCTTCTACTGCGCCATACCTTCGACATGGACTCAAAGACTCTCCGGATTGCTGATGTGCATCTGCTCTACATGTACCAGCTCTTTTAGTCGTTGTATCTGGACTCTCCATCTAAGCAGATCATCATTAAACCTTTAACAGTGTGCGAAAAGGGAATACCGAGTTTGGCCGAGTGTAAATTGCCACGACTCTGGTAATATTTGCACGAGTTCTGTTTTGGATTGATTGCAAGAGAGCCACATCTTCCTGGATTTATCGCATTGTTCCCCCAGGCAATGGATTTTAAAAGACAGAGTGAGAAAATTGTGTCCTTCATAGCTCCCCAGCGGGATGTGGATATGTGAAGAATGACCTTAGGCCGACGGTGAAGTCTGGTGGTCTGTATTCGGTCATGGGTTCTAAAAGTGGTAGAGACAACGATACAAGAATATTCTTGAAGCTAGTATTCTGCATAGAATCATTAAGCGGTTAAGATCCACCTAAACTTAGGAAGCACGATGGTAGGATTGGTTTGGAATGCCAGGACACCGACTTCTATCTTCCATCTTGACTTCTCCATATTCTCGTTGTATAAGTTAAGGTTTTTCTTTCAAAATAAAGCAAGATGTTTCCTAGTCCGCCATGTTTACTTAGAAATGTCAAAACAATGTCAGAGTTTCAATCTGCAATGGTTGACACAAATGCAAAAATGTACGTTCCCACTGGCTAAGTGACATTTCAATCATATTTCATGTAGATGGAGGTTACATATTTTAAAATTAAAATTTAAAAAAAAATTATTTTCTTTAACGTATAATCCACCTTCAATGTCAAAATTGGAAATATGCTGGTTCACCCTCTGAAAGTGGCGAAAATTCGCTTGTACTGCGCAGGATTTTCCCTTTTCTTTTTGCAGTGGAAAACTTTTCCAATCTTTGCGAGAACTTGGAAGAGCGACAGCAAGAGAGAGTGAAACAAACATAAAGAATATGCTTGAATGCTATTATCCGAGGGGGGAGGGTGGTGGATTTTCTGTGTGCACAGGACTATGGTAACATATAGCCGCACGCTCTCCATTGCAAACGAAGTGAGTCAACCCCTCTTATTAAGAGTTTCCATCTCTATCTGTCTTGCACTGTAATCGGCCACCACCCCTATTGTGCAGCAGCACACACAATTCTACCACTTCTGCTGCATGCAAGTTAATTATTTAAAAGGGTAGCAGCGAATATATCAGCTCGAACGAAAAAAAATAGAAAAAAACCGTGCTGCTGGCCAAAAGAAAAGGATTTATTGAATGTGGAACGTGATATAAGTGAACGCAAATAGAAGACAATTAAAAAGAAATGCGTCCGGCGTGTATTGTTTCCCGGTATTCCCGAAATTAAGTGATTTGCATACGAAAAAATCGCTAAAAAAAGGTCAGAAGAACGTGAAGCCAGAAAAAAAGAAAAAGTTCTTGTAACGTGCACGGAGTGTAAAGTGAGTTAGTTGCTGGTGTGCAGATAGAAATTATATTCAACCACCCGACATCTGTGGTGTTGTATGCGGTGTCACACGTCCGGAACCAACCTTAAAAAAAAAGTTAACGGAAAAGAAACAGTTTATACGAGTTCATATGCGTAGGTATTGTCTTTTTTTTTTTCGTTTTACATTCGAAGATGCGGCTTGAAAAGGCTCGTTTTTCTGGTAGTCCTCATAGTCTGAGCAGAAACTGTTGGTACCAAAGATTCAGAAGCACCATCACCATAACCACTACCAGAAGCAGCAGCACATCACAACGAGAACACTGTTCTGCGGCGCTCTTCTCTTCCGAAAAAAAAAAGAAAAAAGTTCAATGACCATTTTGATTTTATTGAACCGACGAACCGAACAATGTGAATCCGTGAAGGTGGATACGGATATAGTACATCGTGTGTGTGTGTGTTTTGGTTTGAATGTGTTTCCGTGTATGTAAAAACTACTGTGACATTTTGTGTTCCCATCGTCGTCGTCGTCCTCCAGCGCCAAGATAGTGTGTCACAACAATGAGCGAATGACGACGAAGACGATGGCACCAGCCATTATTCCTTCCCTGATGTGCATTTCATCCTCATTGAGTTAAAATCTAATCACAGTTCTAAATTTACATGTTTGAAGATGAATAGGAAACGAAGAGTGACAAAGAGCGAGAAAGAGAGAGAAAAAAAGTAGTTTTTCTGTAATCGTACTTCCGGTAGACTATGAGCGCGCACAACCGCCCCCTTCAATGAAAAGATAAAAAAAAAAGAAACTTCTTCTGATTGATTAACCTAGTTGCTTTGTTTTCAAGTGGATTGGGTTCCATCTGGACCGATATCGATGCTGGAAAATGCCAACCAAATGCAATGACTGTTGTTCCTTCTCTCTCCACGTAACTAAAGTAAACTTTTTCTTTTTATTTTTAGATTTGTACTCTTGTAAGGGCAAATGGCAATTGCAGAAATTATTTGTAAATGTTGTCGTGTTAATATTTCATTGAGTTACGAGTAAAGTGTTCGCCTGGAGTGGATAGTTGACCTAGGGTGAGGCCGAGTCCGTAACATATGGAAAGTGGTTTTCAACTGTCATAAATGTTTGAAACTTTAATTGTGAGACCAAGGAATCAAGATGGTGTTTTGTGTCTAGTAAGCAGATGGGTGTCCAGATTTCAGTCAAATCTTGGAAACGGTCTTTTAACCAAATTCCTCTGTAAAGGCCCGTTAGAATTCATTAAAAAGAAATGCCGTCGAGACTCGACAGAGGCAGAGTTGCGTATTCGGATGACGAAACCATCCTAGTTTCACGGATGATTCCCTCTGTGATCAGTAAAATCATGGAAGGAGCCTTCGATAATGTTAGCAAGTAGATTCGGTTACCTCATCCTCTAAATTGGTATCACAGTGCCCGGTTGTGCTGTCGGCCCAAGGGCAATCTGCTCTGGGTTCGTGGGTAGAGTAACAGAGAGTGAAATGAATAAGTTGACTGGCTGGTCAGAGGCTTAATTGTTAACACATCCATAGTTCATGCTGTCTTTCAAAAGGCAATGATAGGTGAATCATGAATGTGCCATATCCAATATGGTAACAGGACGTGGGAAATATATCACCAGCGCTGTGGAGATCTGTATGAGCCACTGGGCAGAAGACCAGGTAGCCTTGAACCACCATTTCTATCTACCTCTACCTAGATCTTTTTATTCATGCATTTGTTTTGAAACAGTCTATTATTTACATTTACTTTTGATGTGGATACAGTTCTGGGTGAACAATATCTTTAGCAAGCCTCTCTAGTCAGCACGATCCTTAAGTCTGCTTTCTTAGTTGGGATATGAGTTCGTTAAGGACACTACTTGCGCACGCAATCGAAGATGAAGTCATGTTCTTTTGGGTAGTCCCGAAGTTGTGGATTCAAAGAATATTTGGGCTGGAGCATCAGCTTTTCATTGATATACCAACGTTAGGCCCATCATATGTAATTTATTTGAATAGTCCGATGTCAGTGTAGAGTGTATCGTCAACGCAGATAGGATTATTAAGGAAAAAGGGAACTATTTGTCGAAAGTGTCTCGCCTAACCATTTATCCTATGCTCATGATAGGACAATCATCTGCATTTATCAAAATTCCTGAGGGTAGTTCTCTCGCCTCTCCTATGGTCCATAGAAGTCAATCAACTGTTAAACGATTGCATTAGAAGTAAGCTCTAAAGGAAACAGATGGTCATCTTCTCTGACAGCCAGGCAGCGATACAAATTCTAGTTCATATCGTTTTGAATTATAGTTTGTCTGAAACTGTTTAAACACCTTCATCAATCAATATCAACTCTGTTTCTTGGCCTAAGGGCGTTAATGGCAACGAAAGTGCAGTTGAGCTCACCAAACAAGCCAAAAAGGTTATCAACTGCCAAACAACAAAGTTAGTTAAAAATGCTCCAACCAGTAAGTTGTCTTGTCATGCAATCTTTTCTGCTTAGAATCAGCTTTCCGACCGAATTCAGGGAGGTTTTTCATTCTCGAACCATTTTGGAAGTTGTAAAAGGATTAAGCAAGGCTTAAAACGTAGTCTGACTTGCTACTTTTGTTCATACTTGTCCCTGTCCACATGTTCTTCTCAGTGGCTTATTTGGATAACACACAGGTGTAAGACAGCTGCATGTTTCACTCATATGTCAGCATTAGGCAACTGTCCAGTTTTTGCATCCGTTGGTTACAAATACGACTATATCCCTTCCAAGCTTTGACCAAAATCAATCCTAAACACACGAAAAGTCGACTTTGAATTTGCTCTTGTAAGAGAAAATCCTATCCATTAATGCATTGACAATGACAGCTGTCAAATATGTATAATAAAAATTCAGCATGACACCTGTCATTAGATCAGGAGGTACTTAGTAGTTTTATGTGCTGATTACACTTGAAATAAACACTTTGATCCATGTAAGCTTTTCTAGTTTTCAATCTCAAGGTTGTTTTTTATGCTAGCCAAGGACTGTTACGTAAAACTTCGACGTGAAAAGTTTGAACAAAATGAAGTAAATACGCTTGGATACCTACGCTCGTAAATTTACCTAACTGCTTCAGTGTTGATATATGTAGTTCTATTCCACAACAAAGAGCTACTAAAAGTAAATTAAGCATTCACTATTTACAACAAGGTATCTTTTTTTATTATCTTTTATTGATTTAATTGAACAATTCTGTCCGCGTGTTAATGTAAGTGATATAATCAACTCAATCAAGCTCAAGTAAACATAATATTTCCTACTGTAAGCAGTTTCTTTTATTAGATTGTGCTTACTCAACTCGACTGAACTCAACCCACTTTATTTCATAACATCAAACAAAAAGCTTAACTTAACCAACCTAGCAAAAGAAGTCAATTAAGACATTCGTCTTGTTACTCCATTGACAGAGTCCAATGAAAATAGAAAAACTTCACTGGATTAGCCCCCGCAACCAATTTCGGTTTTTGTCTAGTCGTCTATAAGGAGCCTTAAGTGGTCATGCAAAAAAGAAAAAACAAAGATACCGCAGTACAAATGACTCATTTCCGACGCACGCTGTCACATAATCCAAACTTATCCAAAGCTGGCCTTCAAGTGTACCATGCCGTGCCGTCCAGTGTGTGTCTTTCTTTTCACTTAAGAGCTGTCAGCTTTTTTTTTTTTTTTTTTTTCAATTTCAAGAGGTTAAGGTCAGGCTCTGTTTGTTTTAGAAAATTGAGCTGACTTTGTAAATTGCAAAATCACTCATGCTCATCTAGTATATTTGTCATTCGGTTTCACTGAAAGCACCGTTATGTGATTAACATTGAATGAGTAAGTTAATTATACAGCGAATTATCAGCGGCGCATTCCTTTAGTAATCAGCTTGTTTGGGTTGCACCCAAAGGAGTCTTTTTTTTTATCTAGGTCGTCATGGAATTAAATAAACTTCTCAATCCGCACCCAATTCCTTATCACTTCGAATACACGAAAAAAAAGTAGAATAACCGCCCTAAATCAGTCCTACATTGAGTACGAGTATAATGTTTATTTAAAGTAGAAGTGCGCTGGGTAAATTACCGTCAATTGTATGTGTCGGTTTGCCTAGTCGATTACGCCCACGAATCACTGCTTCTCACTGTGTCTAAGCGGAATTCCATGTTGGGCAATGTATGCTTCGAGAGAATGTCTCTCGCTAGAGGTGCATTGTTTACAGCATTCGCTGCACAATAGAAGCGATGATTATTATTCTTTGGCACGAGTGTGTTAGTTCTCGCTTGTGCCGCCATAATTTATTCTCACAAAGTTATGATGCAAAAAAGAGACTACTCTGGTCAAGGCCGTTTTGGCAAATTCACAGCTATTTTGTGGTTAATATTTCCATTGCTCATGCATGGTGACATTATTGTTTCAATGATCTGCTTGTTTCAACATAAATTTATAAAAAAAAAGTTTTCTTCATAGGAAGCTCCACTGAACGCTTAAAGAATGTCCAAGTGGCTTAAGATTTCCATTTAATTATTCCACGTACGAAGATGACGCGTTAAACTCAATCGAGGGAGGGCTGGAAGCGTTCTTCGACTGAGAATTGGGAAGATGAAATGTCGGAGAACTAATCAATTTGAATTTGTCTGCCCACATTCGTGCTGAGAAATAAAAAAAAGAAAAAATATTTCTTTTGCTCTGTGGAATTCAAATTGTTTTGCAGGGCACACATGGGGGCTGTGTTCGTATGTTGTGAAACCGAAAAAGGAATTAATAGATAAATTCTTCTATTCATTGGGATTAATTTTTATTGACAGCCGCATAAAGAATACAGAAAAATGTGTTTTTCGATTAATTTAGTTTATCTTGGCATTTTTCTTTTTATCAAGAAGACCTTTTCAGAGTTAGAATTAGAGGTTTCTATACTTCATACCCGACTGCGTTTTGTGACTCCGAGTCATATTTTTGACAAGTAGGTATGCACCACTTGGTTAATTGTGCAATTTTTATATTTCTTTGTGAAGTAGAAAAGCGATTCTGGTTGCACACCATGTGATCTCTTTTGAATCAATTTTCTGTGACGTTCCACTTAGAGACAGATGGTGACTGTCAGAGGAATTCGAAATTCAAAGTGAGGTTCGACAGGACTGCATTCTGTCACCAATTATTGTTTTCATTCGTGGTGAGCGATGTGCCTAGATCTAGACTACATCGACGAAGAATGCTTGTTCTCACATAAGATTATAGATCTTCACCAAATGGCAGCGGGCTATGCAAACGTCGCGTCGTGAGGCTAATAATGAAATTATTATTTTAGACTGATCTGAAAGGATTTTTTTTTTGGAGATCAGAATAATAACCTACCTGACAGAGACCAGAGAAGCACTGCTACTTAAAAGATCTTCTGAGCCTAGCAAGGCTTTTCCACAACTGGAACAATTTTGTGATCCGTAGCAAGACCAGAAAAGGCTCTGCATCAACTTTTATGATGCCAAGACCATTCTTCGGCCTCCCAACATGCACAGCAAAAGGCTGTATAAACAATTGGCTAAAAGACAAACACAACATTACTGGACAGCAACGGAAGGTAACAGACCGGCTAAAGCATTTATACCAATCCCCTCCCAAAAAAGAACGAAACAACTTCTACAACTAACAAGCAGTCAGATTCGAATCGTCACAGGATTTCTCACCGGCCAATGTCGGGTTAAAAAACACCTCATGACAATGGGAATAGCCCAAGACAACATATGTAGAATGTGCAACGAGGACGAAGAATCAGCAGAACACATACTCTGTCACTGTAACTGCCTCATAAGAACACGTCATCGTTTTCTAGGTAAACACTACCTCGAGGCGGAAGATATAACCACCAGCTCACCCAAAGACATCGCCGGATTCATAACACACTTCGGCATCATGGAGGAGCTTTAATTAAGAGGACATCACAATAGACCCATCTGTGGCCGCAGTGATAAGGGACTTTGGAACACCTCAATTATTTAATCTAAGATCAAGTTCATCGAAGAACCTCACAGAATCGTGCTTACGACTATTTCTAGGGAGGAGAATCTCATACCGAAGTGTTTTAGCCTCGTTCGGGTTATGGCGAACCATTTGCTTAAGATGCGCTTCGGCTTTCTTTTGATCGTCTAAGCAGAAAGTGACTGATGGATAAGCCACAGAAGGGAAGTAGACCTATAAGCTCTTGTGTCGGAGAACTGAATAGATGGAAATTTAGTTGTGACCAGCAAGCTGTTTGAGGGTCTTTCTCAAGCAAGTCTTGAGTCAAAGAAATGGCCATTTGTTTTCTGTTGCGTCTAATGCATTTTCTGTAAAGATAATTTTTTTTTTAAACACAAATACACAAAGAAGGGCGTTTCTTGAAGTTATTTGACGAGGGTTGCATCAAATCGATTGTGTATAGCCAGTGATAGATTGATGCAGGGCAAACATGGATTCAGTCTTGCTAATCGTTGGTGTCTTTTCGCCTGTTGTGTCTGTAACAATGTAGTGGACGTGGTTTAATTACATCTTGGCACAACTCGTAGAGTTCTCTACCATTCACCATCCTCGCAAATAGAACCAAACATCCGATGAAGTATTTTTTTTTAGAGGAACCCAAAGAAGCTGGTCTGTTTTACAGCAGGACTGTCAAGATCAATGTTCTATAGAAGGTCACTTTTGTCCCTCGTGTGAGGAGCTTTTATCCCAGCTGTTTTGCTCGCTGAGATCGGGCAATTAATATTAATATCGTTTGCGTTTCCCACCAGCTGTATGAACCTATGAAAGATAGTGCCTTCGCTGTTAGTGCAAGCTCTACATCCTACATACCTGCTGCAGCACGACATCGCGACACTTTGCATGTCATGAATACTTTCGAGGAAGTGCTTCTGAATGACACTTGTTAGGCGAAATTACTTTGTAAAACTCTAAGCCATAGATCCTGTGAAATGCGGCTTAAAAGTCGGTGAAGAAGTCGTGGGTTTAAACCTGAAATTCGTTGATCTTTTCCAGAACCTCTCTTAGTGCGACAATTTGATTTATAGTCCTTTTGCCGGGTCGCTGCAATGTTATTTGTCGTTTTGTGTTGTGCCCAACTTCTAAGACGTTTTCACAATAGAATGGATAGGATCTTGTATGCAACATTGAGCAGGGATGTGCCTCAGTAGCTCTTGCAAGACGTGGAATTGTATGCAGAGGACTTTGCTATAGTCATCCAAAATCTGGTGGCTTAGCAGCCAGCGAAAGTGCTGACCTTGCAGCGCCTGTAGCCAAACATGTCAATAACTGAGATTTGCTGTTTCCACCTGAATTCCAAGTTGGTGCCTTACAATCTAAAAGCGACTTTAGAGGCACTCTACGACCGGAGGAAATGTCATTCTAAAACTAGGTATCAGCTCGAAAAACTTAGAATTCAGAGGTGAATAATAACGTACGGATTGAGAAATCGGAAAAAGATGATAGTGCCACTTAAGGCATAGAGGTCGAACGAGACGTTTTTAGGAGATCAAATATACAACTGAGGCTCTTGGTACATTGTTAATTTTTTTTTTGGATTAAAAGGAAAACTAATATACCCAACATATAATTGTAAAGCTCGTCGTCTCGAGGCTATTTTTATCCACCTCGACTTACCAGACTAATACCCGCGCCCCCTCTCTCTTTTTAATAATCAGAAAACTCATTGATAACCGTTAGACAGCAAGCAAAAAGAAAACAACAAATTAAATGTTGCTTCTCTTTAATTTATTCACCTGGAACTGCTCCCAAACTCAGCATCGAGAGAGATGGAAGCAAACAAAAAAGAAAAGAAAAAAAAACCTCCGGAATATTAATTTCAGCTTGATTGTAAGTTCCCCGGTCTTAGAGAAATACCTATTCATTCAGTACAAACATTTTGCTATTATCAGAGCTCTGGCTGTTATTGTATTTCTTGGCATTAAGCCCTAAATGCCGCCAGCACTTGAATGCAGTAGAAAAAAGCAGCAACAAAAAAAAAAACTTTCTTCTTTAGTACGTGTGAACGTATGTATAAAGTATCTCATGTTTTTCTTTTAAAAAAAAAAAATAAAAAAATCAATTCTTCAGTCGCACAAGGTAGTAAAAATAAAATATAATTCTTAGTCAGCAATCAAGTAAAATGAATATTTCACTACCCTCCATCTCCATCTCCATGTCCATGTCTTCGCACTCCAGGAATGGAGTTTAGTATCTGCTTCTTCCTCTGTTGTGGACTACATAATATGCAAATTAGGTACTTCTAAAAGGAAGAAGTGGTAGATACTTTTTTTTCAGACCGCGATTTTTTTTAAGTGGAAACATACAATTTGTGAGAAAGCTCATTCATTTCAAGAGCTCGCCGCGTTCCCCAATTGCGTCTGCGAGGAACAACATTGAGCGTCGTATCGCAGTATCTAGGTACTATGAGTATTCTAGTTTTATTAGGGTAAAACATAAGCTTGAGACGTGCAGAATAAACATTCCAGATGATTTTGGGCAATAAAAAATGTGTTTTTCGTGGGTAGTTAGGTAAATCGGTTTAGAACTTGTTTTTTTTTTGTTGATTTATCGATGTCGCGGATGGAGTGGAATAGAAAAGGCATATCTCTATCGGGGAGGGCTGTATAATTGGAAAGTTGTGACAAATTATAAGCAGAATAGTGGGGGAATACTGTATTCTTAATTAGTGTAGATAATAAAATTTCATTACAGAATGTTGTGAATTCTTCAACTGTCACGATTTTTTTTAATAAGCTATGAATAATCGATTGATACCAGTCAAATTTAGATCATGCCAACCGCAGAAGTACAACCAGGAGAACACGAGTGCCGCAAAGAAACTAAAAGAGCGATTGCATGGTGTAATTGGGCAACTGAGCAAGAAGTTAGTTAGCTTGGATTCGTCAGTCCATATCCGAGGCTTGTGATGGTTGTGTTTTGCAGCAATATAGGCAGACCACAGACCAACCAACACTTATCCTGTTATATGAAGCGTAACTCCCCACTTTGCGAATTCCGAAGAAACTCTCTGATGGCACGCGAGGAGGCGTGGAGTAGGACTTATTAGCAGAGATACAAAATGTAAGAGGCATTCTTCTCGTTTTTCCGTGCAACAAACATCTATGGGGAGATGCGACTTTTACGAGGCCTAATACTAGTCATTGCAACAGCTTGGAGTGACCCTTAAAACACTTAGATCAAATGATTACACCGCTGTGACTGCTTTGATTTTTTTTAAAAAGATTTTCTGACGTTAAAGTTTATATCGACCTTACTAGCTGTGATCGTGATCTGAAATGAGCGGATCCGTTGGTATTCAAAGCTTGCGCCTCTTTCATACGTACATATGTCCTTATAAAGTGGAAAGGAAGGACGGCACAACACCCAACCTGGAGGACCAGTTTCATTGTGAAAAAGAAAAGAAAAAGACACTTAGGACACTTCGGTAATGTCGTTGTCCCATTAAGGGCTCATCTGCCACCATCTCTTTTCCAAGACTCTGACTATTCCTTGGAAACCCCTATAGTTTTAAGCTTCAAATATGACGGAGTAAGGTGGTATTTTTTATCCCTGCGTTGGGAGAAGACATGACAATTTGGCAGTTCTATAGGAACTTCAAGCAATTGGCATCTGGCTTCAAGGCTAGAACTCAGACTCTTTGAAAACTAGTGAAGGAAACCTTGTCACCGATGCACTGGGAATTGTGCACTTACTCAGTTGCTGAATGGGCATAATGGTGAGAGAGTGATAGGGAAGAAGAGCTTAAGAACAACAGCTGATGTTTTTGGTAACTTGGTCAACGAAGTATGGGTGGACGAAAGTTTTTCGCGATGACTGGGATATCAGCACATATGCCCCACAGAAAGCACTATCTTTAACAAATCCACTCAGCTGGGGTACGTTGACGTTTCGTGACGCCATGGAACCGAGTTAATCTTGATGTGAACGAGGGCAAAACGTCGATCCTACAATAAAGTTCCAGTGTTGATAGCTACAACTTCGAGGTAGTTAAGGAGTTAATGTACATCGGAGTCAACATCAACTCCACGAAGACACCCCAGTGAAGAATCGAAGAAGAAACTGAATCAAATGGGATCAGAATTCCTTATTCGAAAGACAAAAAGTATGTTCTACCGGACCCTAATCCTGATAGTTTGTTGCTATATGTCGCCGAGTATTGTACTATTAGCAGCGAAGAAGAGCAAATATTGACGACTTTGGAACAAAAATTATTCGACGAATATTTGGTTCTGTGTGCGAGGATGACGATCGGAAGATAGCTGTAGTGGAATGTTGTTCCAAAAGTCAGGATACGGCGACTACACACTCAGAGCTCTCTGGCATCTGGGATCGACGAGGATGAAATGCCACCCTGTCCAGTATTGTGTGTTTAAATACCACATGTTGAAGTCGTTTTCAGTGCGGCAGTTAATTTAGGAAGGCTGCAGTGAAACAATATCATTTTGGCAAATCCCATATTTTGCTCACACTAGCGATGTGTGTCTCTCAATCTTAGGACAGCATTAGTGGCTTGCTGCATGCCATAAACGTCTAGAAGCTTATAAAAAATAATAAAATAGGCAAGCATGTCTATAAACATTGGCACGATCATCAACACCAAAGTGTAATAAAAATAAGAACTTAAATAAGCGAAAATAAATAATACTACAACACACATTATCTGTCAGTTGACTATTGATCACCAACTAGATCATCATGAGTGTGGAAAATAAATACATATGTGTATTCATTTTATTATAACTTAATGTGGGCGGGATTTCTAGTTTATTTTCATGTTTTTTTTTACACCTATCAAATGGTTAGTTAATAAAAAATTAATTTTTGAAAAAAAAAAAAATTTACATAAACAATTAATCGTTCTAGATTTGTTTCCACATAATAATATCTCATAAGTATCTCACACAAGATTTTTCTTTTTATTGCCTGACAGACATAAACACTGCACACTGGCAGGGTTAACCAAGTTGTAAACGAAAAAAAAAAAGAAGAGAAATACTCTACAAAAGTAAACAAATTAATTAAACAACCTTGCTATGGAATTAAAAAAAAATATAACAACAATCCTCCCTGACATAGTTTACCGCCTAGATCACATTTCTCGCCGTTGTAACATGTGTAATTATGTATAATAACAAAAATAATTGTTTGATATCATTTTTTTTTTTTTTTGTTAAATGTCAAATGGAACCGGACAAGATAAGAAAGTATCTAGATAGGCTTATAGGCAAAAAAAAAATAAAAAATAATCGTCGACTCTTCATTTATCTACATTTTAACGATAACAATCATCAAAATGATAATTAACGCGCAAGTTGATGGCATGTTATGTACACGTTACACTTCTTAATGCCAAGTGAAAGTTTTCCTTTATGATTGATTGAAAGTTGAGAGGGGGAGGGGTAAACTATTTACACGATATGTAGCTAATTATAGTATTTTTGTTATAGTTAAGAACCACCTAATGAAAGGTAGCACACTCGACTTGAAATTGAAAGGAAACGCTTCATAGAGTCAATGGCATTGATCGTTTTTTTAAATTGTATACTTGTTTATTATTATAACGGACAAGTGGAAGGTTTTTCCACCTAGAGCTCATATAACAGTGTATAGATTTTCTTAAGGCTTTTCTACAGCTTTTCTATCAATCCTCTTATGCTTATAATTCTTGAAGTGTACGTTGACATTGAAAAAAAATATATCTTTTCTTTATTTTTGCTTGGCTGAGCATACAATAGATTTCTTTTTGTACCCTTTTGTACGTAAATAGGCTTTGTTTTAAAAAAAAATTGTTGCAATAGCTACAAGTAAAAAAAAAGACATATAATTACCGTTGTCTGCTTCTAAAAATATTCTCATAGTGTCAAGTGACTATGACTACAAGTAATACGCTTCTTGTAAATCTTTCATTAGAGCTATTTTAAGATGTAAGATAGTTTATTGTTACGCATGGTTATCACCCTGGAACCATGGGCAGGCACGCGATATATTCATTGCAGCTCTACTACTCCCCGCAGCGTGTCTTATCGTAAATGATAAATTGACTTGATGAACTAGAATCCAAAAAGGCGTCATAATTCTTTTTGTTTCCTGGTTTCCATATGTTGTATATGAATACTCAAGGGGATTTTGTTTTAGCGTATCTCATCATGAAGATGAGGTTAGAGAAAGTTATAGTCTTTAGATCGGATCCATGGTTATGATTTTTCCAACACATACCCTTGTAAAACGTGCACTTCGGAAGTTATTTGTAACATGAACACATTCTCTTTCTCCCTGTTACCTTTACCTCTTTGAGGAGTATAGAGCCTCTACAAAACCTCTTCATCGAGTACGGTCTTTAGCAATTATTTTAAGTTTACTCCAGCATTTTCTCAACTCATGAATTTTGATGTCAAGAGACCCTTTTCATTGTTTCTTTTTTGGTTCGGTCACGGCTTCTACTGAAACGTCCGTTGGTGGCTTGGGTAAATTGTGCCCTACGGAATCTATAGTTGGAGCTGGCGTCTTTGGACTGATCAAAGTATCAGTTTCAGGCTGAAATCTACACAAATGAGATCTGCGCTGGAATTGACCTTTAGATATGTATTAAGGCCGTTCGAATACATAGCTTTTCAAATAGAAAGGTAACGTTGGCTCTTCCTAGCTTTACAGCAAGCTCTCCTCTCTTGATTGCTTATATGTATTTTCATTTTAAAAATGCTCGAGAAAATTCGCCCTACGGTATCGTATTCCCTAAGCCTAATATAGTGGCTGTTCCCCAGTTTTTCTTTGACTTTCTTAGCTGCTCCTTTGATGACGAGGTGAAGTGAAGATAATTCGGAAGAGTTTTTCAAGAGTTCTCCTCGTATTGCATAATTTGGTTCTTTTGGCTCATTGTATCGCTCTTTAGGTGATTAAGGGTCTTACAATCAACCCAAAGACACATATGTCCACGAGCTTTTTTCACACCAATGAGAGCTCAAGTCGTTTTGGGTGCGACCTTTTTTACACACATATCTGTTCTAGAAGGGTTGTGATAAACTGGATGGAGTTAAGAAGTTGGAAGAAAATATTTGTTTACAAAACAACAACCGAAGACCGAGACTGCTTCATTCCCATACATTGGTTGACTGCCACACTTGGCTTCGCAAAAAGTTCGCTAACCTTGAGTTTAATTCATTCAAATTAAATGGCAACCAAATCACGCGCTTTCGCTTGACATAACTTCGAATTTCCAAAGCAAATTCTTCACATTATCAGGTTGTTATGTTCGAAATGCTTAATAGTAAGAATTCCCCCTAATCATTTGTCTTTATCTTTTTTCGAACTTTTAATTCCTCTCAACAATTTTCTTATGTCTTAGCTCAGTTTATTTCCTCTTTTTTTTATCTCTGGAAAAACTTTAAAAGTTCACATGTGTACGTGTACGTACATTAAGAAACTACTCTAAGAAAACTAGCAACTAGCATAGGATCTCCTTCAAGAATAATAAGAACACCACTTAGGAGTAGTTAAATTTTCAAGTGACTTTTCAGTTTCAAAACAAAAACCTTAGGATGCGCATGGAGATTCTATAAGTTTTGAATATTTTCCATCAACTACTCCTTCCACTGTGAGATGCAAACATGGATGGGAGTCAGTTCTCCCGTCGATTTCCATATTCATTAGGTATTACGATGAGATTATCCTAATTCTTAGAGTCACCAAAAAGCCGTTCTGAGCTTTTAGGGTATCCCTTCGGCGACGCCTGTAAGGAACAAAACAAAAAATCAATTTCCTTCTGGTGTTGGCGCTCCCATTTGGATTTTGCATCAACACTAGCATTCTTGGCTCGAGTGCAAAAATTTCGTACTTTTTTAGTTTCTCTTATGGAGTTCAGTGTCAAAAAGATTAGTGTGACTTAGCGAGATAAGCAGAAGAGCAACGCCAACTATGCAACCTTCGAAAGGGGAAGTATGTAACACACAACGAGAAGCAGTCAAGAGAAATAACTTCCAAGTTCTTTATTTTTAGACGAATTCCACACACACTTTCACTTCACAGTGCAGCACTTGGTCGATTACTATCGGCATTTGGCAGCTACAACCTCTTTCGTGGTGAGTTCCAAGTGAAAAGTGCGTTCACATAGAAAGAGAGATGAGTGATTGATGAGTGGACGCGTCGGGAGAAACGATCTTTGATGTGACAGTCCAATTTATTGAGTTAATAATAGCTCAGTGATTTTATGGCTGAAAATTGTTATTTCAAATATTTGTTGACTTGTAATTGCAGTATTTTACGGTTTTAACCGCCATGCAATGGTCATGCATAAGTAGAGTTAAATGACGATGAACACTAATGGTTGACTGATACGCACTTTAGCGTTATGGATGAAAAAATATGAAAAACAAATATAAGAGCCCAGGGGAAACAACTTAAGCTGTCATCAAAATAGGCTTTGAAAGACGATGGTTTTCATCAAGTCACGTCTGAAGTCGTAACGTAAAAGGATTGCAAAAATACAGACTTTGATTACGTTGCTCAGCCATTCAGTGACCAGATATTGACGACGTCAAATTTCAGAGCAGGAACAAGAATTTGGGAATGAAAAGTAGAACGTTTGTAGTCACTTGATTGTCGCCCACAATTCAACACTCAATGGGAATAACGTCATAGTTTGGAAGCCAAAGCAAGCAAAGTGGGACTGAAAATTAATACGATCAAGACTTAATTCACCGATCAGCCTAATAAAGCTACCCTGGCTTTGAAGTAAGCAAACAGTACTTGGAAGATGACTTCGTATCACCAATTTGTCAAGCAGATGTACTTTATGTGAGTACAGATCAGAAACCGATGGTCAATGGATGGAATCTACTTATCCAGTGGGAATCTTTGGGAAAAAGTAAGAGAGAAGTAAAGCACATTGCAAAACTCCGAACACCGTGTCGTCCAAGGAGTTTAGGTACATTGTTTTGGACGCCCTATGCCCTAAGTTCACAAATAGCCAAACTTGATATTTTGATTCTGAGGTTCATATCTCTATCCCGATGGTTTCCAGAGTGAAATCATAGGCAAAATAGCCTTAATCGCTGGTGTAATTCAGCCGATAATTCATGTTCCAGGGCACGATGTTCAAAAGTGTGATTTAATCGACTTTAAAGGACATTATTCTAAATGATGTTGCACATTAAGAAAAAAAAATTCCTTTTCCGTAAAGTAAGGAGATTGCAAAGCAAAAACCACTTAACCAAGAACTGCGAAATTAGGTTATTAAAAAAGAAACTTACAACAAACCCGTAGAGCCCGCCCGCAGGCGTTACATATACCCTCTGGCACAGAATACTTTTCAGGACATAAGTTCAAGTGCAAGTCCATTCACTTAGACGAAACTAGGTCCTACACAAAAAAAAATCAAAACAATTTGTTCCCCGAATAATAAATCACAACACGTAGCAGTCGAAAAGGCGCTAAACGGTCGCGCAAGTCAACCGAAAACCAGTAGATAAATAAACTGTCATAAAAGAAACATCGTCTTCCGCGATCTAACGCCTTAAAGCATATCATTAACGGCTAACTTACATATTTTGCGTAATAAAATCAACCATTAAGATTTCTCAAAAGCATCCATTGTGCGCTGGCTGAGACCTCCTCCATTTTGTCCCTCTCCACTCTTCTGGTCTTGTTATTTTAATTTCCCAGCTTTTTCTTATTGTAAGAAAATGAATAGCACTTTTTCATTTATTCAACCGCATAAATCGTCGGCTCTCCCCTATGCTGACACTGTCACTGGCACCATAAAATAGATTCCTCCATGCGTTGGAGTTGCTCTCATTTTCCACTTTAGAAGAAGAGAAAAAAAAAACACAGAATCAGGTCACCACATGTCATAAAAGGGGCGCTTTGCCAGTTCTGCCCATCTCCTAGTTGTTCGACCTCCTCAATGAAATTTATGCTGTATGTGGTGACCCAGTAAATAGACGCCGGGTTGGGTGAACTTTGGAAAACTTAACATGTCCACCCAGCGGATAATAGAAAAGACAAAAAAAAAAAAAAAATTAATGTGCTGATGGAAGGAATACAAATTTTCATAAATTGCATCCTCTGGGCGAAATGAAATGGGAATTTTCCTTTTCCTCATTTTAATTGGGAGGAAAAGTTGTCGTATGGTAGGCCTAAAAATAAATAATTATCCCATTCTTGGCGGCGTGTCGTGCGGCCCTGTTGACGACAACAACGACAACGAAGACGACAAATTCCACCTCCGGGCAATATGGCGGCATGTGTAATTACCCCTTAATCCTGTTGAGATTACCTCCACTCGTGTCGGTAAAAATTGTCATCAAACCATACAGAGGCGAACGAGATGTGTATTAGGGCATAAAACCTCTGATGACATTCGCCGTGACAAACTCAAGATGGAAAAAGACAGAAAGACTGAGAAACCGGGCCGATTGAAGGTGTAGAAGAAAATGTTTTTATTAAAAATTGGATGTGCATCTGCAGCATATTTTTCAGGGCGGGAAACATCGTTTGATTAACGGAGTGACATTCGGTAAAAACATACGGAAATAGCAGAAGAGGTGAGGAGCACGACCCTTCAAATGAAATTGTGGAATGTGTTTTGGGGCATATTGGATGATTATATTGAAATTGGTTTGCTAAGAGGGGGATCATTTTTGTTTAAGTTCAAATAAGTCTTGCCAATGACCATTTTGGGGGCAATAGAATGTGAAGAGTTTAGAAAAAAATATGCTGTTGTTGATTAATGTGAATAAAATGTATGATGAGGTGCTAAGAACGATGGAGAACAAAACACAAGGTGCCGTTGCACCACCACAATCGCATTACGAGTGGGTAAATTAGAAACTACTCAGCCCCAACACTTGAGGTTAAAGCGCCTTTGATAGGGCCTCCAATGAAGCTGCTAAAAGGCTTCTCTGTAGCCAGAAGAATAAACAACGTAATATCCAGGGGAATATGTGAAATGCTACACCCTACAAGTGCCAAGTCGTAGACAAAAAAAGAAGACTTAATGAAGGGCTATCATCTCACTAAACTCCTGACCTGAAACAACGACAGGAAAGCTCTGTCGGGAAACTACAATGGGGAAATATGAAACAATGTAAGCCCTAAGGGACTGCGACTATATAGTAGACGATGGAACAGATGACGAGGAAACTCCATATCAATTAATAAGAAACTTCAACGTTAATGTCAAATTTTTCGCTCGAATCGATAACATGTCGTTGTCAGAAGTGATAGCAGAGCCAATTGATTCCTTACTACCTCAAAGTTATAGCTGTCTTCTTTAGCGTTCAGTCCCATTCGTCTATATTAAGCAAATTCTTGATTTTTTCCACATTAACCTATTTGGAGAGTACGAGTAGGAGATGGTGAATGTTGGACTTCTTGTTGTGCAGCAGGCACTATAAATCCGAGAATACCTCGACTATCTCCAGAGAATACGAGAAGAGTACCCCGGGTCGTACACATCACCACCACCTTGAGAAGCGTTTTCAGATTTAGAATTCGGTATTCATCTACATTGTTGCCGTGCCTGGTAACGATCTGTTTCATAAAATTGAATTAAGCTATTTCTTTTAAGTCCTGGATTGTGATTCTAGTAGTAAAGATGAACTTTTCATTGCCCATTGTATGCCGTATTCCTTAACAATGCCTTATGACTTCCTCCATCAAACACACTCAATAAAATATTTGTTTCCTCCTTAATGGATTTTACTCAGGTTATAAACTGAAGTCCATTAAAAAGTTATGTATGTGAACTGTGTGAATGAGTTTTATTTGTGAATGCCACTAGTCATGGCTGTTTCTATCCAAATTGCAGGTCTTTCTTTTAATGGACATTGTTATCCAAAACCATTTTGTCGGACTCTTTTAGAACTCAGCACAGTCACCTATTAACCGAAACTACTCGTAGCTTCCTTTTGATGCCTGTCTGCAGATTACACTACGGATCCATGGATATAGTCGGAAGGATCAAATCAAATTCACGAAATATACCTTCTCACACACACATACATGTCTTATTTATTCTAAATGTCTTTATTTTTTGATTGAATGTTCATTTCTTTAACCAATATAACTGCAACATGCAACAATAAAAAAACAATTCAGCTGCCAGGGAGATGTTAGGCTCACAACAACAAACTTTTATTTAACAACAAAGCTTCTTTCCTAAACAATTTGAGTTTGTTTTGTTATTTTTTCGTTGCAAAACAATTGCGTTATCGATTTTTGTGCTTTATTTCGTTTCGCTTTTATTTTATTTGAATTTTCGTTTTTTCTTTTCTCTTGATATCTCTTTTAGAAATGATTTTCCATGGACATATGCAAGTCATCACATCATCGTCGTCGACCACTTTCATTGAAACCTAAGCGCAATAAAATCATAGGAAAACTTTTAATCAACCACGTATGTCATCCAATAGGGATTTAGAGGAAACAATAAACGACTGAAATAGAAAAGAAGTAGTAAAACCAAAAACAAAAAACCAAGAGTAAAGCAAATTAAAAAAAGGGAAAAAAAGAAGAAGAACACAAGAGAAACGTTGAACAACATAGTTTTCAAAAGGCGGAAGCTGCTTTTTACGAAAAGCAACAGCCACCACATAGATCAACAAAACAAAACAAAAAAAATATATCTCCAATCTCTCTATTGCTGGAATGTTGGAGCATCCCCAACGATTTGCACGCAATATCCCCGATTCCTCCTCAACAGCAATAACGAATTCAAACGTTCCAGCGCAAACAAATCGCAATCACTATTTGCCAAGTGGCGGTGCTGGTGTAACTGGTTCATGGCATCAGCAACAGCAGCACTCTTCAGCATCTACACCAGCATCTACACAATATCAATCGTATCAGCAGCAGCAAAACTATCCAGTGCCACCACCGCCCGGTTCACCGGCTTCACATCATCATCAGCATCATCATCGTAACTTATCGTCGGCTTCCAATTGTAGCACGCATAAAAGTGTGACATTCAGCAGCAATACAAATTCGAATTCCAACGGCGGTGACTGCATTGGTGGAAACCTCGGCTGTGGTCCACAATCAATGGCGGGCAACATGAAACACGGTAATATTCCAATCACATACTCGTACACATAAATCAAAGTGGAAAAATGATGCAAAAAAACATGAGCATTTCTCCTCCTCATCCATCATCCATCATTCCATCGCTAAATACATACAAAATATAGAAAACTAAATCCAAATTCGATCCACTCAATTCCCGCTTTTATCTTTCGCAGGAAAATCACAGGAAGACGTTTGCTACGTAGTAGCCAAATACGATTATGCAGCTCAAGGAGCACAAGAGTTAGACTTAAGGAAAAATGAACGTTACCTGCTGCTGGACGACTCCAAGCACTGGTGGCGCGTGCAAAACAGTAGAAATCAATCTGGCTATGTCCCTAGTAATTACGTGAAAAAAGAGAAACCATCACTGTTCGATAGGTAAGTGTGTGCCGAATTAAAACAAAAAAAAACAGTAGTTTTGAGTTACTAATTGAGAAAGAAAAATTGTTATTTATAGTTCTAGTAGATTAGTTCCGATTTTTAATTATTTTTCTTATTTTCATTGAGTTATTTTTATTTTTGTTTCGTTTTAGTTGCTTGCTTTGTTTTTCTATACTTGATTTTGTTACACACTTAGATCCCACATTAGAAACTTTGAATAGAATCGTAGATAGTTTCCTACGTAGAGCTGCCCCAATCGGAATTCAAATCCTTTTGTCATGTAAGATAAAACTCCACTGTTGCACTTGATTGGATGTACAATCTTTTGCAGTTATTGTATACCACTAGCTTTAGTTCCCTGTAGGTTACTTAGTCGATTTCACATTGACTGCAGTTTAAGAAGGGTTTATAGAAAAAGTTTGTAAGTTGTCTAGGTGAAATTTAAACTTTTCATCGTAGGTCGTTGTCTCTTACATTATGGGCAAACTGATGGACCGTGGTTGTTAAGAAGTCTGAAAAAAAAGTTCAATGATAGCCATAAAGAAGTCTATTTTGCTTCTATTTTGTCTCATTTTGTTGAACACCAACAGCGCAACTATATTGGAAATTGTTTACTTTCAACGGTTTTAAACTGATTAAATAGGAGAATCGCCATCATAGGATGACACTGTCGTATTATAAAGCTGCTCAGTCTTGTCCTCTTCTGAGCTGAGTCAGAGAATTACATTAATTTAGATGTTGCCTGAGATTGCAGTGACTGCAAAGAAAGCCCAGCAGCCTTTACGTAAAAAAAAGGTCTTCACCTTCAGTTCAGTTTAGACGCCGAAAGTCTCAGTAATATCATAAACTTTCAGTCGGTGGTGACTTTAACTGCAGATTCAGAGCGGACTTCAACTGCCATGCATTCTTAGCATCAACTAATCTGAAATTGATCGCGATCTTTCCAAAGTTTATCAAACTTATTAAACGACCTTTATTTGTTTACTTACTTAAGGGCTAGTACCTCTTGCAGGGCATATGGCGTCAACAACACCATCATATTCGAGGTTGTGCAACCGAATCCTGATTCATCCTCAGTCGTTCTGCGCCACGTTTGTTTTGAGCGAACCGCTCCTCTATGTAGAATAGTCACAACTTGGTTTTAGCTCTGAAAAGATGATTTTTCCAAAGTTTTGATTGCATTCCGAACGCCGCTTTTGCTTGCTCGATTCTGCAGCTCATATCCAGTTCGGTGCTTCCGTCAACTGAGACCGTACATACTTGCTAGATAAATTAAGTTGTCAACTTACTCCCCTGCAAGGTTCAGCTGGGCATTAGAATTCAAAATGCTTAGGACTCTAGTTCTGGTCACATTTATCTTAAGCCCTACTCAGTTTGTAGGTGATTAAACCACCCTAGTAGCACAATACCATTTAAATTTTAACTCGGTTAGTTATATGCCTATTGCTAGGCCTTTCCTGGTTAGATAATTTGCTTTCTCTTTTCTTTCTACCTCGTCCACACCCAGTAATCCAACAAAAATTTACATCGTCGGTGTTGCATTTTTTTTCTCCAGAACATTGAAATGCATAGTTTAGCTTATTTTTGATGTTAAGGTCTCGCTGTTCAGCTTTCCCTTCTAACAAAACGATAGAGGTATCTCACATCTGCGTTAACCAAACCATCGAAGTAAAAAGCCCGAAAACAGAAACGTCCGGTCAAGTTTCTTTGTACTCTTGATGAATTTCGATCAGGGAAAAACATGGGTTTGAGTCCACCCTCTCGACGACGGCAAGCAAGCACCAAGCTTTACTCAATCGTTTCATATTTGTTGTGTTACTGAATTAAAGCGTTTAAGTGGAAGAAATTTCCGCCAATCGCATTTTTGTTTTGTCGCATTACCTACAATAATCTGCTTGCATTCAAACCATAAACTCGCACATATCGGAGCATAAATGTTCTGTTTCATACCATCTCCATCAAAACACTCATGGGAATCACATCATCATCATCATCATTCATATCACTCTTTTGCAATAACCATCTTTAAAAACAAGCCGATTCATATCATTGTGTACAAAATTCATATCGGCTAGTATTCTTATAGCAAAGATTTACATAAATGTACTTGTTCTTGTTACTGCTTAGTTTAAATTATGCACAGAAGTATATTTATTTCTTAACTAATTTTATTTCTATTCTTTCAGCATAAAGAAAAAAGTGAAAAAAGGTTCCGGCTCAAAGACTCTTCCTAATTGTTCGCCCTCACGACAAATTGAAAGTCCAACAATGTCAAGAAGATTACCACCCGATCCATCTGAAGCTATTGGTACTGCAATTGTTAAATATAATTACCAGGCGCAGCAAGCTGATGAATTATCGCTGACAAAAGGCACACGGATCCTGATTTTGGAGAAATCCAATGATGGCTGGTGGCGAGGACAAAGTGGCAATGCAGTGGGATGGTTTCCAAGTAATTACACAACCGAAGATTGTGATAATGATGGGGAAATACATACGTATGCGATGGCTGAGAATGTTCTTGATATTGTGGTAAGTTATTTCAAAACAAATCAGCAATTGTATTTCTTACCAACAAATCGCATTTGATATTTTAAAAAAAGGGGACAATTTAAGTATCACGTCCCAGCAGTAGTAGATTATCAGAGAATTTTAATTTCATTTCATGCTCATTGCGACTCAGATGTGATATATGAAATGCATGCTCTGACTGTTCCAAAGACCGACGACATGACAATGTAGAGGTTTCTTCAGAGAGGCATATCTTTTAACTTCTCTGATCACTGTAGGGTATTCCACGGACAACGCAAGAAGCATTTTAAAGATAGCCAATTGGCTATTAAAACGCTGTTATCTGCCTCTTACATATCAAAGGTCGTTTGAGGTTGTCATTTGTCTCTGAACGTGATAATTGAACAATTAAACATTTACCTATGTTGAGACACAAAGTGACATAGCAGGAAACTGTAGAGATGATGAACTCTATAGATTTGGACAAACATTTCACTTAACCTGCTCGTTATTCGCATTTCTATTCTTCCTTTTTCTTCACAAATTTTTTTTATCACCGCTTGTGGGTCACAGGGTATCAAAACGTCGGAAGTTATCGTATTCATTTTTTTTCTTTAGCTATTAGGTGAGCATTAAGCTTTAATGAAAAGTCACTATTGAATCCGGTCTTTAGCGATGAGTTTTCCTCGTTATTTTCGGTATTCCTGGTTTTCTGATGGCTCGTCGGCCACTAGTGTTCGTAGTGTATTACCGATCCGATCCCATTTCGCCAGCAGAGAGTTAGGGACTGTCACAGATGTTCGAGAGCATGTTTTTAGCATTCCAGTGGACCTCTTGCTCTTAAGACTGTTAACAGCCTTAAGAATTTGTCGAGCAATGGCGGCTGAAAGTGGAATTTATAAGCGTGGTTTTCTGAAAGTGCTAGTAAAGAAGTGGGTGGTGTTTGGGATTTTAAAATTTCGCAGTAGTATTATTTCTTAACCATTATAATTGTTCATCGACTGTGGTTATAAGATTCCACTGTTTGTCTCTAATTGAGTGTATCTGCTGAAATGTTTTACCTGTAGTCCTCCGAAGGATTTCGTATAGTTGTCTGAGGTTTTTGGCTTCTGTGTGCGCCTTTTGCTCCGTCTTCATACGTTTTCAGTTCTCTCTAACTCATTTTAGAAATTTAGAAATTTTTAAACGGTTATGCATCACGTTTGCTTAAACTTCTGCTAGACTGGGTAAATGGACTCCATTGCATGGCATGTTTTGCAACAAGACTATCTTTGAGCCGTAAGTTGTGACCGACCCTTTTCTTTTGCCGCATTGTGAGGCTTATAGGCTCCTGACATGTTTTCACCTATAGTTTAACATTTGAGGTACGTCTCGATCAGAAAACCGAAAAAATCGTATCACGAAAAACTGCAGCTTACTTGTGACAGAGAAAGTCACCTTCCAAGAAGCACTGAACACCACATTAAAAGGGAAAAGTCTCAGCATAGTACCATCGCGTTTATACGCTTTAGACATTCTTTATTAGTTTGAGTCAACAGTAGTAGGATTTCTTAGATCTGAAGCTTGCATTATCCTCTAAATAGTTATTTTTTTTATTCTATTCCAGGTTGCACTTTATAGTTTTACATCCAATAATGATCAAGAATTATCATTTGAGAAGGGGGACCGTCTAGAAATCGTAGATCGACCGACTTCGGATCCCGATTGGTATAAAGCACGCAACAATGCTGGTCAAATTGGTTTAGTTCCGCGCAATTATTTACAAGAGCTAAGTGACTATTTAGCTACGCCGTATCGCGGTAATAATGGTGCTGGTGGCGGTAGCAGTGGTGGAGATTCAATTGATCGACGAAACGATGGTATGCCTAACAATATGCCGCCACAATCATCACCGCCAATGCCACCAATGGAACGACCCAATTTAGCTGGTAAAACTTGGTACTATGGCGCTATAACGCGCAGTCAATGTGATACTGTGCTAAATCAACACGGTCACGATGGCGACTTCCTTATACGAGATAGCGAGACTAATGTAAGTAACCAAACGGTAAATGTCAGCAAGTAAATGATATTAATCAATTTTTCTATATTTTATTTCAGATGGGTGACTATTCAGTCTCCCTAAAAGCACCAGGCCGCAACAAACACTTCCGCGTTCATGTCGAAAACAACATGTATTGCATTGGTCAGCGTAAATTCCACACCTTAGACCAATTAGTTGATCACTACCAAAGAGCACCCATCTACACAAACAAACAGGGAGAGAAACTCTATCTAGTACGATCATTGCCCAAAGCCAATGGAACGTAAGCACGGGTGATGATGGATTGCAGCAGTAGGAACTAACAAAAAAAAGAAAAGAAAAACGCGTAAATTAATATCCATAACATAACTAATTAACATACTCTATTATAAAAAAAAAAACAAAAAAAAAGGAAAACAAAAACTAATTTTACTCTCTTGAAGTCTCTCTTTCTCTCTCGTAACTCTCCTTAAATATAAAGACCCAAAAAAAAACCTTATCCCCCCTCAAAATGGCCATCAACCCTCAACTAGCAACAGAAATACTAGGCATACACATATTTTAGATTATATTTTATTTATATCTAGTGTTAGGTGATCAGAATTATTAATTTTAAATTAAGTTAGGTTTTCTTCTTATTTTTTCGATTTAAATGCGTGGAACAAAGAAATAAAAACAAATCTCAAAATGTTAGCTTAAGTTGCGGAACTGTGCTGTATAAATGGATTGAAATGTAAGTGAAATATGTAAGTAATATCTCTTAAACTGCCTACTGACACTAAGAGTAGTGCAACACACCAGCCAACAAAAAAACAAAAAACAGAGTGAAACTTAGTGAAATGCAATTTTTAAGTTCAATCTTCGTAAATCCTTTTTTTTTAATTTGTAGTGTGATTTTTTTTTTATACATTTAACTATACACATATATATATATAAATATACAATTATTCATGAAAAATCGAAATGGGAAGATAGAAGAGAAGAAGATGATAAAACAACACGCGTACTCTAATGCAAAGTAAATAATATTTTTGTAAATTTTTTGCTAATACAAATTGCTTTACATTTTAATTAGGAAAAAAAAAACTAAAAACAATATCATTTCATAAATATAAATATGAATTATATAGGAAATAATTAAAGAAGAAAACAATCTTTAAGTGAATTAAAAAAGTAAAGTAAAAACATTTATCACTCAGAAAATTAGAAGAAAAAACAACAATTTCCTTGCTTTTGTTATAAAGAACAACAAATCCTTTGTAAATGCGAAGCTTTTTTTTTTTATGTTTAAACTTATAAAATGGAGAGAAAATATAATTAAAACTAAAGCAAGAGAAAATGAAAATAGAAAAAAATTATATTAAAATATATACATGCAAATATTTAACGTATCTATATAAAATATAAAAACAAACAATATACAGAAACATAGAAACCAAAACAACCTATGTTTCTTTTTATTTTTTTTCTTTTATTTCATACAACTGTTTTGTGTTTGTACTTCACAATGAGTACAAAAAAATTGAAATACAATTTTAATTAGTCAGATGAGAAGTTTCTTATTATTTTTTTTTTTTTTAAAAAACCTACATTCACAAAAAATAAATAAATTTTAGTAGACACTACTTATACTTATTTCATCAATAAATTCTACATGTAAAAAGATCTAATTTAATTTAAACTTACAGATATTCTAATCGATTTTTATTTGTTATCATTTAATTTAGTTAAAACAAAAATAAATAACTTTTTTGTAAGGAAGGCGTATTAAATTATAAGTTAGACATATTTAATAATTGAATAATAAAGATTTTTTGTAAAAATACGAAAGAATATATTTTTTGGTTGTGTTTTTTTTTTTTTTAATTATTTCGTTTTGTTTTATGTGCTTTCTTTTGTTCGTTGAGTTGAAAACAAATAGAAGAGGGGTTTTTTTGTTTCTTTTCATTTTGAGTTTAATGGAGTTGTATTCTTTAAACATTACTTTTATGTTTTATGTGATACATATGTGAGAAATGCATACGAAGGGGTGTCCACGTCAAAAGTTGCTTTTGTTATACTTATTTCATTAGTTCTGCAATTTACTAAATACGAATATACATAACTTTCATCTGGTCATTGGCACACTCCCAAGATGTTACTAAATTCTTGAGAAAAATTGGACAATTTTGATGAAATCCAAAATATGTATGTCCTTTCCAGCTTTCGAAAGGAAGACCGTACCCGACCGAAAAGTAAAGTCGATATTTGAGATTATATTTGCCCATTCGATTTTCGAAGGCAGTTCAGTTCAGTGGCCATCCATGTCTCGCATCCATTCAAAAAGATAAATTTAACATGCGTGGCTTTGTCCTGGTGCTGTTTCTGGCAAGTTTCTGGTGTTGAAAACTGTGTTCTTATTAGTTGCATTTAATTTCATACTTTTCGTTTTAGAAGGCTTTATTTCTAAGCCAACCTTTTCTGCTTCCATTACAAGGTTTTGCATATCTCTATGCTTAGTCTGAAGTCCAAATTTTCTGGATGATCTTTGAAACACCACTGAATTCCACTGCATACTTTTTTCAGGATTCCTTTGGAAAATATACCTCTTAGCTTAAAGGAATTTCAAATTCACTATCAAAGGCTGTATGGTAGTCTATGAACATCAGCTAAAATGTTGTGGGCCACTGGTTCGGTTTGATTTGGTATACGCAAGGTCGGTTTGGGCGGAAATCGTCATTTTTCTTTTGAATATTAGAGTTCAGCTTATTTTTATTTATTTCTTGAGCAAATTCGATGAAACCAAGAAATCATATCGAAGCGCGGTTATGTTCTTGATTGTAGTTCGTTTCGATTTTGTAGTATTTAACATCATCATCACTTAGTGTTATAGCTTAGGGTGATTCAGCTTCTCCAGCGCCTTTACGCCTATCATCTTCGATATCATCTATCCATCTTGTTTTGTTTTTTCTTTTTTTTGTAATGTTTTATGCTGTAAAACGATCTTTAACTCATAACTGAAAGCACCTGAACTGTCTCCGACGTTACTCTAAGATGAATTTGACAATGACTTTTTCATGGTATAGATTGTCGTTTTCGCTTTGACTTTCGTTCATTTCAGGTTGTCTTATAAAAAGTAAGTCTTGATATAATAATTTTGGACTAAAATAGCGTAGTGGTGAGCGTAGAACGCCTTATTTTCTGGTAGCCTTGCATTCATGCACACTTTTGTCGTTTTTTAAAAATTTATTTACCAAGAACGATCAATTCTGCCACTTCTTCGAAAGTAAATTCGTCAATTAAGAATCTTTTTTAATAGTTTGGAGAAAAAGTGATCTTCCATGTATAGTCGATTTCAAAATTATTATTCTTGCTAAGTCATCTGCGAATGTTATTACTGATCTGGATCTTTTTAACATACATATGGACTGTTCTAATTAAGTAATATTGTAACAGCATAGTGGGTTAGTCTACTGATACTCCCCGATGATATTCACAAGGCGCCTATCGATAAATGCCGCGGCACGACTCAAAACGTCGGCAATAAAATAAATGATAAAGGTCATTGCTAAAAGTAATACACATGTAAGTATGTATTATATTCGTACTCTTCTACAACGAGAACGTCAAAAGCTAACATAAAATACCCTACAAGAATTCACCGTACCCTTAGGTATCTTTTCATTACTTTAGGTCCTGGATCATTTCACAAATTGCCATGCTCTGAAGAGCTGGTCAAATGGGAAAAGTTCTAAAGGGTTCAATCGTAGCTAATATGTAATTTCTAAGTAAAGTGTGCCCTTAATTGTTGCCCTAAACATATTTAAAAATCATAGCGTTTGTTCAACTTTTAGGCATGTTTCTCAATTACCTACTTTGACAACTGTCTCGATTTATGATGAGTAGAATGACTATAGCATAGAATGGCAACTTAACTCATTTCTTCTTCACAGGAAAAAGTTCCATCTTTTGGATTGTTTTTGCTCTTACAAAAATCTCTAGAAACCAAAGTGTTTTTTTGCAAACAATTGAATAGGTGTGTGGACCTAAGACTAGATGTTGTATATTCTCATTAATTTTTAAAAACATTTATCAGCTTTCTTACAAAAAGTTTATGTATGTGCTCTATCAGGACTGGCAAGGTTTAACCCCGTCCTTACAAAGTTTTTTTGATTTGTTTTAACTCCCTTATTGACTAAATTTCTTTTACTACTCAATTAATTTTTTTTAAAGTAAAAGTTTGTAGAAGAAAAAATATGTGAAAAATGTAAACAATTAAATAGCTGTGTCATTATCGCCACAATTAACCTACAAAAAGGCCACAAATATAACACTCAACTGAAACACATCCTTTAATTGAGAAACAAAAAACAAAACCTATATATAAACTTAGATTATCTAGACTAGAATGTGCTTTAAAAATCGAATACAAATATGTATAACAAAAAAATAAAAACAATTACATAAGTATATTCCGCACACCCATAGATAGCAAACAGTTAAGTGAAAACTGGTAATTAGTAGAAAATGAATTGCAATCGTAAAATGGTCCTAAGAAAATCAAGTAGAAATCACAAATTGAATAGAAAACCTGCAACAAAAAAAAACTCAACTACAAATAATACAAACAAAATGCTTCAATTAGAGAGACATTAGAAAGAAAATAGTATTTACATATAAGAAATACTAAATACAGTTATAAAAAAGTTATGGCCCAACAAAAAAGAAAAACTCTATTACAGTGTATAAATGTGAATATTTTGTTAAAATTACTATAAAAAAAAACTTAATTCAAAACAATGTGTCCCTTCCTTTTAAAACTTGTCATTTATTAGATTTGTATAAAACAAAAAAATGAACAAAATATCAATTATATTCCATAAACTATAGATGTAAAACATAACCTAACCACTCATAAACAACTAAGCAAAATCCAATATCCTATATAAGAAAAATAGCATTAGCTACAACTAAATAAAAAAAATAAAACAAAAAACATTATGTGTCCTCTCTCCACTTTGCCTCGAATTACACACTCTGAATTTTTGAAATATGCATCAAATGTCAAAACAGTGGTTTCTTCAAATTCACCATGATTCTTTAAATTCTTTAAATATAAAACAAAAATATAAGAAATAAAATCCAGAATACAACAATTGAACAGAAAAACACACATTTTTATACTTTTTTACTGAAGAAAAAAACAAAAAAAACGAAATGAAAAATATTGATAAGAGTATTTTAATAATAAAAAAAAAAAAAAAATAAAATCACAAACATACTGCGGAGCGGAGTGCTGAACATTAGAAAATTTATAAAAACAAAAAATTTAACAAAATGCAAAAGAGTGATAGAACCCTCGAAGACATGCTAAACTTTTTAACAATCCTTTATCTGTAAATTAATTTAATTTCTCTCTATTGGGAAATAATGTTTTTAACTACCGCTATTTCATTGAATTCGTAAACTTTACGTTTGTAGCTACGTTGGTGAATCCATAAGTTTCGACAGTTTGGTTGTAATGCAAGAAGACTGGGACTAAACACGGATGACCTTTGCAGAGGCTGTGGCGACGAAGAAGTAGATGAGGACACCCCACACTTTCTTTGCCACTGTCCAGCGCTCTGCCATGAAAGATTCAAAACCCTAGGAAGACATTCCTTTCAGGATCTAGAAGAACTGCCCGACAAGTCTGTGGTCGACATACACAGATTTATCCGCGCCTCTAAATGGCTCGAGAAACCATAGGCTAATGGCTCCTAGTAAGGGGGCTGAGTGTGACGGAGAAGGGACATACTTTCCCGTCAACCCTATTACCTAACCTAACCTAACCTACTCTCTAACTACAGAATTTTATGTAAAGAATGTCCATTTAACGCTCCAAGATGAAATGCTCCGTCGGAGCAGGTTCTTTCTCAGCGTAACGTACCGCCTTTCAGACTCTTTACTGCGTCCTCCAAATAAGTAGAACAGTGTAAGGAAAGCACTCCGTTGAATATCACTCCTCTGTGGGTTTTCGGCCATAAAGAGCATCATAGAGGGTAATGAGAGAGCTGAGATGTGGATCAAACATGGTTCATGGTTCACTTGCGGTTCACCAGCACTTTCTCTCAATTGCCAACTCCATGTGGAACATCCTAGAAAACTATGCTATATCCAAACAGATATGGCTAAGCTACAAGAAAAAGAGAGCGCACGTTCTAATCAAAGAGAACCCGCACTTAGACAGCAAGAATTGTAAAGGCCTATGGCAAATTGGCTCACACGCTGTCAACTTGGCATTATCCTTTAGCACTCGTTGCCTTAGCTGAAAGTAAACCCTATTCCTCTGTGACTGTGCGGCACTAGCTACAACTCGTCATTTTACACTTGACAAAGTTGACATACAATTTGACACCAATCACTTTCTCTATTTCTCAGGATGCATTTGAAAAGTTCCCCTCATACCCATCAACATCAACAGGCAAAACGCGTGAGTTGTGCTATCAAAAAGGGGCACATTACTTACTTATTTGCCTGTTTAAATAGCACTTCCATTCAGGATGAAACTCTATCAGGGTAAGATTCAAAGACTCTGTAAGGCGGAGCATTTGCGTCTATTTGCTCTGTATGTCCTAGCCATCTGAAAAGTAGATATTGCTTTGTTAAACTCGTTTCTATCCTATAAATGATGTCATTGGCGGCCTAAAAATCGGTAAAGGAATGGTGGATTTTGATTTCAACTTCTTCGGCTTTCTTGTGGATTTTTCTGGCCTAAAGCTGCACTAAAAGAAGTGCAAATAAGATCTTATACGCGATGCTAGGGAGACCGATGCCTCTGTAGTTGACCCACTTGAGCGGGTCTCCTCTTTTGTGGAGCAGTCATAGGATGTTGAAATTTTATGCACTAGGGATACCCTCTTAGAAAGCCGACCGGTGCGCCTTCCTAGCATAGAGCTTGGTTTGATCCACAAAAAAAACAAAAAAATAATACACTAATTCTTCTTGAGTCTTTTTGTGAGATTGAAATTAAGGAGAATTGACGTGACTTAATCTTTTACATGCATTAGGGAAAAGAATCATGTCCAATTAACAATTGTGTCATTTCTACTTTGCCTTGCCTACGGGTTCTCCATATTTTAGTTCTAAGCCAATATGTTCAAGCTACCGTTGAACAATTTCGATAGTATCCTTCCTTACAGTTTGCCGACTGTAATTATACCGATATCGTCTGCAAATCTTCTAGTATGGGTAGTTTAGGTATTCCATCACAAGGTCATGATGTCTCTCAACCGTGCATGCAAAGCCGAACCCTGCGGTACCCCTGTTGTGTCATGAGTTTTTTTCGAAACACCATCTGTGTTCTAAATCAGAATTCTTTATCTAAAATAGTCCGTCATTCTAGGATGTACATACTTCCAGTTTCCAAAGTTGAAAGCATTTAGTAAAAATATACTCGACGATTACGTTGTTAAGCTTAGGCTAAGATCCAATTGTGATGCCTCAAGCGCTTGCACCTGAAAAAATGAAAAGAAAAGGAGTAAAGAGAAATGAAGATGAAAATCATTGCATTGCAGTGCGATTCTGAAGAGGAATTCTTCCTTTGATCTTGACTATGAAGAGATTCAAATAAACCCTGCATAACTACTAGTTGTTTTCGAGATATTTGGCTTTCAGTATGCTTTAGTCTTTTGTCGAGATAACTCCAAGGCGTCGTAATAGCAATGGATGGATAGAAGACATGAGTCCTGTCATCAGTAAGATCTTTAAAAACAAGACTTTCCCCTTAAACTTTCTGGTTCCTCCAACGCATATTAAGTAGTCTTCTGTGAATATTCCTTTTAAATTTAAATAAAAAAAACCCCATTATCCACTAAAAAGCAGTCGTTTTAAATATACAAAATGTTTTTCATAGCTTTTGTGTTCCCAACATTAAAGTCCACATATCGCATTTATTAATTTTATGTAGAAAAAATAAAAAATAATTTTGTAGTTCAATATAAAATAACTTAACATCACTTTTAAAGTTTTTATTTGCTTCGATTATCAAAATGTTAATTAAAATTTACAAAAAAGTGAAAATAATGCAATGATTGCAAAAAGAAAAGTTGTGATTTGTTCTTCCTTTGGAAACAATGTTAATTAAGGAAAAAAACTGATTTTTTTGTTTTGTTTATTAACAAAAAGAAACTAAATGAAATAATTTAAGCGAAAAATTATTTAATGCTGCTATTTTTTAAGTAAAAAAAAAAACAAAACAATTGTTAAATAAAAAAAGTTAAATTAATTTTTCGCTTGTTCTTCTCGAATTTTTGATATGGCACAATTTTATACAATAAAAAAATAAATATATAAATAATTGTAAGAGTAAATTAATTGAAATGTAAAAAAAAAACAAAACAACACAATAATTATACATTATACGAAAAATATGGCTACATAAGTACATATATAAAGTAAAATACCTGCTAGTATCTTTTTACTTTGGACATAAAAATTTTACAATTAAATATTTATTTATACTGGCAAATGTATAAATTTTTTAAATAATTTTCAATTTTTTCGTTTAAACAACTATAAACAAATAAAAAGTGTAAGTTCTAATATATAAACATCAATGTAAAATTTAAGTTTATTTATATTAAGAGACAATTTAACGAGAACTAAGTTAAATATGATATAATTTCAAAAACCATTTTCATACATAAGAATTTAAAATAAAAACGACAAATATAAAATTGAATGTCTTTTGATGCACTAAGAGAATAAAGGGAAGGGGATGAGGGCCGGAGGAACACGCGAGAAAAGTAAAATTTAAATTCGCACATAACCCTCAGAAAGTTTTGACAATAGAAACCACTTGCCTCATCCTGGGTTATACGATTCCAATTCATTGCTTTGTTAGCTATGTAACTTTTCTATTCCGTTAAATCTTCTTCTTTATCCTTGTCTTGTCCCATGTTATTTGGGGTCGGTACTCCTAGTGCGAAATCGCCAGGTGATACGATCCTGGGTTATTTTGTCGTCTACTTGGTCTTACGATCCTGGGTTATCCTGTCGTCTGCTTGCACTCTTGTCATGTTATTATTGACTAGGCGGGATCTTCCGGGTCTGCGACGTGCTGTGTTCATCTTCATAACTTTCCGTGTCATGTGCTTCTCTATTCCCTCTCTTTTCCGTTGAAATGAGATGTCTTTTGGCTTTTGCCCATTTCTCTAGTTGATGTGTCGATTAATAATGCGATTAAGCGAGAGGATCCTTAGACAGCGATTTAGGAACGATTGCAGCTTGCTCGTGTTAAGCGCGGTTTATCTCCAAATACAGCATTGACTTTGAAGTGGTGCCTAATTTAATTGCATTACTTCGCTTTATCTTTAATTATATTCCATGCGCAGACTTAGCTTTATCAATTTGACGACACTCTGTTGGGATTTTATTTCAGTTGAGATGATATGCACATACTTTCAAGGTTTTTGAGACATCACCACACTAAAAATGGAGTGCCAAGGCCTAGCTTCTCACAACCACGAATGGAAGGGACCTACAGTTTTATTGCCGACTACGAGTGGTGGATTGAGAAGGTTTTTCATGACGGATTATTCTCTTGCAGGTTTTTCATGCCTGCGAAGAGGTGGTGCTGGGAAAAACACGTTTGGTGGTTTTGAGGAACGAACCTTTGTCCTCTAGCAGTCCAACGGACTTCTTCTTACGGTTTCCCTTATATCCTTCAATTGAAATTTCATTGCAAAATAAATCATCTTATGCTGCGTCGACAAGCGTTGATAACTCCGAAAATTGAGATCATCATTAAAATTCTTGTTCTGATCGGATACCTCGATAAGTTTGAATGCCTCTTCTACGCCAAGTCAACTTAAATAACTCTCTTATGACACTGCTGAATGCTTTTTCGAAATCTATATTACCGTGAACTCTATGAGATGAACCAAGATGAACAACGCTTCAAATTAAAAGAATTGCTGAATCGCAAGCTGCAGTATAGAGATTTCAAGTGAGACCAAACTAATAAAGATCATGTGAAGGCGAAGTGAATTTGAAGACCACTTACCGCTTCCTCATACAAAACCCCTTATGGGGTAGAATACCACTAATGTAAGTATGGAGGTGGTATGTAGGCGGCGGCGGAACACGCTGCTATAGTTTGGAAGTCTTATTGACCGTGCGATGTTTGGTTCCGATGCATAGATCTCGGAGCCTACACCCGCATCCGTGAAAATGAATATGTGATTGGGGTTTATGATGTCCAGGTCTCTCTGCAGGGGATTTTGAGTTCGAGGTTTAGGCTGAATTCAGCGATCGGTCTTAAATAGTCAGATTTACCTTCAAAGTTCACCCACTTGGTGATTACTTCGCGACCAATCAGAACCTTCTAACAAAAGTTCTACAGGCATTAGCTCCAGCTTCATCTTGAGGGCTGCAGTCCTGATTGCACTAGTGGTTTCTATGCAAGCCAGCCGCTGAATCTTCGTCAGGATGTTAAAATAGGAGTAGGAATCGAACACTACTCTAAGCATTGGCAGCCGACCGGTGCTCTCAGTATCTTATGAAAGATTTCCATGGGCGGAATGTGCTAAAGAACATGGTTAAAGTTTTGTTCAATAAAACACTCAATTGTATTAATACTCTTATTTTCTTTTAAATATATTTTAAATAAACGAAGTTATCATTCGAACAATATTTCAATATTTACCTCAATTATAGTATGTATATATTATCTTTATGTTTTTTTTTTTTTTTTTTTGATTTTTCTCCTCACAATCTTTTATTTCATTTAATCATTTATTTATATATAATAGTAGTAATAATCTTAATTTAAAAATTAGTTAATTATTTTTTCTTGTTTTAGTTTTATTTATTTATGTATACATATATAGAAATCATTTTTTGTTAAATTTCTTTCCAGCTTTGCAATAACACGACGATACAACAGTGTATTTATTTTTATCAATATCCTTTTGTTTTATTACAAGAAAATACAATATATAATATATGTATGAACATCTCATTTCGTGAGAATAAATTTGATTTTTTCTTAATAATTTTTCACACATTCATTCCATTTTAACAACTAACAAATAATTTCATTGAGCTAATAATAATATGATTCTCTATTTACAGAAAAGCCAATAAAATATGTTTTATTTAAAAACATCTTCATTCTGAGATAGTTTAGTTACATTTTCAAGTTGAAAAATCTAAAAGAAAATTTTAAATTTAAGGAAAATTTTAATCGTAACCTAATAAAATAAAGAAAACACATTTGAATAAATATATATATATATAAAAAAAAATGTATGTATCGCGTTATTCTTTGATCGTTGACAAGTTATTTAAATAATTATGTACAATGACAATATGTATTAATCTAAAAAAAAATCATAAACATGATGTGTGTTAGGTACAAGAACATAATCATGAATATAAATAATTTCTTTGATTTTCTTTTAGATATTTTTCATCCCTCGTTTTTTACAAAATATATATATTAAAGCATTTTTTATTTGATTTATATATATATATCAATGTATATTTCTTTGCCCGATAACATATTCATATGCGTATATAAAAAATATAATGTATATTTAGTTGTAATCGTAAAATATATTATAAATTGTTTGTTTTATCGCAGCAAAATAAATATATATTTGTTTTACCGATTTATTTAAAAACAATATTTATGTATATGTATATATTTTGAATTTTTTGTTAAGTCTTTTATTTATATTTATATATTTTGTTTTGTTTAGAAGTGTATTTAATAAGGCCACAAGCATAAATATATATATTTTTTTTGTTTAAACAAAGGAATATACGTGTTTTTCTTTTCTGTTTCGATTTTGAGCTCAGTTTGTAACAAAGGATACTAATGCAATGGAAACACATATCAAAAAGTTATAAGTCTTAAAATATCAGGATACAACGAATGAAGGTGCATCTTCCATCAAACAATTTCTTTAAACCTATCTAAATTGACGAAAACACAAATGCCTTAAGCTTTTCGAACTCGAACGCTAAACTAAACATTGCTGGACAGGAAGTTGAGAAAGATAACTATTAAAGACTTTTGCATCTAATGGGCCAGAACTAAATATAAATCCTAATAACATTAAATTTGACAGTGAACTCACATATGGGTCGATATTATCAATGATGTGGGTTGAGAAGCATATCTCTAATGTACACGCGGTCATAATGGACGTCATTAAAATCGCACTCTCCCTCCTCTTTATATAATTTCAAGGTCAAGAATTATAGGGGAAGATATTAAGGAGAATATGCTCGATCTGAGTGAGAAGAGAAGTACTGAACGGATAGTAGATGCTTTTCTGGGTTCTAGTTTAGATTATCTAGTACATTCCAGATTATGGAAAAATCTGACTAAATAAAAAAAATCCTCGATTATTTGCTATGATGCGTCTGTAGTTAGGACTTAATTTTTGTGTGACAACATGCATACGAATAAGGCAGTATATTACTTTTCCAAAACTGTGATGCATCATGTCATAGCATGACATATTCTAAATCAGTGGCATATAGATCGTAATTTGAGTGACGGGAATTAATTCTTTATACAGCCATTTATCAGAAGGATGACAGGGGTTCACGAACATGTGCATGAAATCCAAAAATATTAATACTGAAACCTGTCAACATATGCCTGAGACTTAAATCATAGATAAAAAGGATATCTTAGCTCAAGCAGGCGATCAACATACATCTTTAACCGTGTTGCCGAATCACACATGTTTTTTTTATAATTCACAAGCGCTAAAGGGGTTATGAATACCATTATGATGCTATTCACACAGCGCTAGTGTTGGTGTAGTGATTTTAAAACTCAGGTAGTATTAGGTTTCAGTCTTTTTGCTCCGAGGGTGGTGTTCAGAATGACTGGGGAGAATTATTGGTACTGTCGCCATCACTTATAACTCACAGTATTTCTTTCGAACATCCCGATGTTATAAGTACAATCAAAACTTTCAAGCCATATGACCACCCTACTGCCAGTGTTATGCCTCTGCAGTAGAGTTGACGGCAGCTATTTTCACAGTTGATCGATGTTTTTTCCTTTGACATCGGGATTCGAACCTGGAACCTTCAGCATGACAAGCGATGATGCAACCACTACACCAAGGCCACCCCTTTACATGATAAGTTTTAGCAAAATGTTCCCTACAAGGATCTTTTCAGTGAATATCCAATAAACTTCATCTTTACTAAATGTATTCGGAAAGACACAACCTTTATACGAGTTACAGCCTTAAGATTTTTAGAATTTTGGAGAAAATAACAAACAGCTGCGTTTTGAACTCGAAAAAAGCGGGCGCCTCGTAAATCTTACAAGCATCCATGTCCTTAAATGTTCTTTGATCAACTCCCTTCACAAAGAGCATAAAGATCGCCATAAAAGTCAGGGATTACTACGTGAAAGGTATCACGGAAAACAAAACAAAAAATGCGTTCGAAGAGACGGTCGACTATTGTTTTTAATATCTGCTAAGTAGGTACGAGTAAATATTATATTTCTAATCACATGAGTGCTAAAGCGATTTTCCCAAACAAACCTAAACTTGTCGCTTGCTTTCTCCACTAATATTCTTTTTTTCTTTTTAAACATAATTTCTTACGTTTACCTAAATTTAACAGAAATATCGAAAGTTATTAACTACTCATCTTAGAATTTGTTTCTATAAATCGCATGTTCTATAATAATGTTTCTTAATAATTTATCTTTACTATGTGTACTAGAGTTTTATGTATGAAAATTTTTATATTTATACTCGATACAGACTTTTTATTATTTATTTTATAAAATTTATTTGTTTTGGCGAATTTAATTTTTGATTTTGTTTTGATTATATTGTATATTGTGAAAAGCTTAATTTATTTATCGTTTATAATAAGATAAAAATTGTTTACAATTAATTTTACTTTATCACAATGTACAAAAAGAAAAGGACATTATTATATTTTAAGTACCTTTACAAGGACGTAGGTTTTACATTGATTTAACATGTTTTTTTTATTTTCAATTCCAAAGATACATTCAAATTTTGTTTAAAAAAATATGCTATTTCACATAAAACAGAGAAGAATTTTAGGACAGTAGTTGGAAGTGAAAGTTTTTGACAAAAACAAAATCGATTTGTGAACACGATTGATGAAGCAACCCCAAAGTTGAAGTTAAAAAAAACCTAATCTTATCCAAGAGCTTCTGGATTTGAACGAATTTCTCTATTAACTCTTGTCTATTACTATTACTTCGTTGTTGTTAAAAAAAAAAGGTTGTGGCATAGTTAGTTACCTGTTTCAATTTGAAACAATCTCTTCTGATATATGTGTACGAGTATATGTCGCTCTAGACTTATAATGTGTTTTAAGTTTTATTTTTATATCTGTTTCCTTGTGTTACATATTTCTGAAACCGAAAACAAACTTTGACAAACTCAAAGCTGTAGCCAGATAAAAAGAATTATGTTCGAAACGTTTCTAAATACCTTTGTGTGTGTGTTTCAACTCACAGATACATTTGAGTTTAACGTAGCCGTTGTAATTGTTATTTATTTTTGAATTGAAATAAACATACTTTTCCTTAGTCGATGTTTCTGCTTTTGGGGTTCTTTTAGACTTAATATTTAATTTCGAGGTGACCTTTCTTGTATGGTATTTCATAAGAATGGATTATTAGAATTTAGAGTGCCGGTTGCCTAAAACGAAAGGGTATATCAAACATTTATTATGATAAAACAATTTTTTTTGAACTTACTGCAAATGGATTATTGAATGCTGCACCACCACCATTAGCGATTGGTTGCTGCATAGGGCCAAAACCAAAACCACAACCATTTGGACCGGATGGAAACATATTTGTAGTTGGTGGTCCATATCCATTTGAATAATTGTAGAATGCTTGCTGTTGTACAGGCATACCACCAACATAACCATTTGAAAGACCATTCTGTTGTTGATTTTGTGGCATACCACCGAATAGACTCGTCGCAGCCGGGTTAAGTGACTGATTCGCTTGGAAGGGATTGGCGATTTGTGATGCCTGTTGGGGATTCACAGCCGACTTAAATGGATTTACATTGGAGTTGTCTAAAAAAAAAAAACACAAAGCAGGTTATACAATGAATTTGGTGAAAAGTAAATGTATAGACTTACTGTGTGCACCTCCAAAAGAGTCAACAACTGAAGTTGCTACAGCTGCCGCTGCAGCGGCTGCAACTGCTTTACTTTCACGTAGTTGTTCGTCGAGATCCTTTAGGGCGGCATATCTATCTGCTGATGGGGATGCGTTTAACGATGAACTTGCATTGAATGTGGCACTCGACGAGAGGGAATTACTGGTTGCTGAATTAGAAATTGGAAGACCTGTAAAGGAGAATGTAAACAACAATTAAAGATGAGTTTCAAGTCAATAAAACAATTTTAAGCTAGGATATCAACGGGTAATCTGCGCTTATTTAATCTAAATCTACTACAAAGTTGGCTGCTGGGATGATCATGCCAAACATAGCAGTTGAGATCGAATTAATTTCTGAATCCATAATTATGAATAGTCTTTTTCTGCGAACTGTTTGTCCAAGAAATATTTTAAAGTTATTGGCAAGGGAGAGATCTTTTAGCATGTCTTTTCGAAACCCTTTCTCTCTGCCTTTCTAACAACGCCTGTCATGCAGTAACCTAACGTATAGCTGTGACTTCGGCCCGTAAGAGACTACAATGATTTGGAATATTAAAGTAATGTTGTATTATTTTGAAGACTACCAACACCAACTGATGTCTTCCTTATTATTTCTGGTGGTGATTAATGGCGTGCTTCGGTGTGTTTAATTGGTTAAGAGGTGACGGAATCCAATGGATTCTAACAACTGCCGTGCCGGGAATCGTTAGATCAATTGTTGGGGAGCTGTTGCACTGCGGTTGAAACTTATTATGCCATACCTAAGGTACTTGTAGACGTGTTTGTTTATATCGATTAGTATCAGAAAGCCTATGATCTTTCCGGATAAACAGTAGCAAGGGTAGTTCATTGGTTCTTTTCCTGTGGGAGAAAAGGAAGCACTCTGCAGCATAGTCTGCAGATTCAGTTTGGCAGCTTTTTAAATGATTTCTGTTAACTACAGAGGCCAGCAAAGGAATTGGCATTACTGGTCTTTCCGAGCGAATTAGCCATTTCATCCATAGTTTTTGGAATAAAATCCAATTGTATTTTTTTCTAGCTAAATCCAAGTGTACCAAGATAGCATGACAGATTAAGGTCTGCCTTCTTTCTACCAAAAGTCATGTTCAAATAGTTAAGGGATTTCTAATTGGACACTGCCGAATTAAGTAAGCAAAGATAGTTGTCTGGACCTATGTACAGACACACTTAGACTAAAGGAGGTCCATTGAGAGATATCTCTTTTACAACTTTTAAAAAACTTATTGAATCGAACCTGCTGGATCTCTATATAAAGCAGAGGATGCTACGGTGGTCGTCGAAGAGAAGACCCTTCCCCCCGATAGAGCAATAATTTTTTGGACAGAGCTGGCTGATATATGTAAGTAGTGGTGTCCTGGTGAGAAAGTTATGTGTTCTGCTGATTCTTCGTTTTCGTTACACATTCGACAGATGCTATCCTGGGCTCCACCATAAGCATTCTGCATCTCGCTACATGTTAACTTTTACTCATGCTGGATATCTACAATCCGCAAAGCCAACTCCAGATGGGAGACGTATCAAGTCTCTAGAGTCTATTCTTAGCTGGATTGAAGACTGATTTTGCTAAAACGATAGCAGATCACGGCTGTCATTGGTGTCTTCACAGGACACTGCCCTATACGCCTACAGGTCCACAACAAGGCCAGACTTCCTTTTGAATGTGTTTTGCAAGAGCTGCAGAGGCATGGAGAAAAAGAAAATTACATAACCGGATTCATCACCAACTCCGGAATCATGGATGAGCTTTAACAATAAGAACAATAGGCCCACTTCTAGCCGCAGGAGTTAGATCCCACCGCTTTATGTAGAGTAATCTAATCTAAGCATCAGTAAACATCGCATTTTTAATCACAGAACTCATTGCTTTCAATAGTTTGATACTTAAAACAAAAAACTTTTATAAAATTCACGCAAATATACACAAAAAAAAAATGTTAACAAAACTCAACTTAAAAACCAAACTCATATTTTTAAAGGAAACTGCATTCACTATTAAATAAAACAAAACCAACAAGCATATACACAACAAAACTATTTAATTACTTTCAAAGGACTGGGCCGCAGGATAACAACAAAAAAAAAAAACTAAATCAAAAACAAATCAAACAAAATAGGATACTCGATTCGAAATAAATAAATTTAGTTTAAGGATGCAGAAGGACAAGGTTTGTAGCATTCAATGGTGCATTTAATCGGATTGAAAATCAACACACATATAAACTTTCAAATTAAATGCAAACAAAACTCAACAACAACACAAAAGAAGAATTCAGATGGATCTGTTCCACATGCTCTGGGTATTGTAGTTGGTCACAACAACGAAACTTACTCCAACTGTTTCGATTCATATGGTGGCTCAAATCCGAGTCCGAAGGGTCTATTGAAGTGCCGCCGACACTTATGGACAGGGGATGGTTGTACGACGACGTCGTCGTATTATTATTATTGACGTTATTCGGAACACTTGACAATCCTGGCCATTGTTGCTGAACACCGACTGTAGTAGTTATCGACTCCTGCCACGCATCTCCCCACTGACTTGACACACCAAATGGACTGTTGATGTTATTGTTATTGAGTTGGCTACTACTGTGACCAAGGACAGCCATAGCCGTTGCATGTGCTGCCATTGCCAGGGGGGTGAATTTTTGTTGTTGCTGTTGCTGTTGCCCACTGTAGGGATTATTACAGTTGTTACTATTGCTAAGGCTACTTGAAGCGTTTCCATTGTAATACGGGTAAGATGACATGGAACCATTGCCATTGGAACAAGTGTTGAAAATATCTTTGCTTAAACTATTTCTATTTCTACCGTCCTCTTGGGGTGTGATACTACTGAAGAGTGATATCGTACTTAGGTCGTTACTTAAGTCGAACATTGAATTAGAGTATAAATTTTGTTGTTGCTGTTGTTGTTGTTGTTGGTTAGTGGATGCAAAGAAAATATTACTATTGTTGATGTTGGTTCTGTTTTGGTTGTTGGCATTTGTTGTTTTATTATTAAATTCTGAAATAATTTTAGAAGAATAATATTGAGTAAGGATTGGAAAATTATTAACAAAAAAAAATAAAAGTTGTTTTCACTAGTGTGAAGCTGTGTTCATTTGGTACTTCCTTGCGATGGAATAAAAGCGGAAATAAGCAAAATAAAAGCGAACAAACTTTAATTGAATGGAGTTGAATTGGAAAACTTAACTGTTTTCAATGTCTTCATAGCTAAGAACCCAGGAAATGATGCTGTTTTACAGTAGTCAAGTAGCTACAGACAAGCTTAGATTGCAAGCTATTAGCGCTGCCCAGTTGTCTGGGACAATCTGTTTTGCATGAACTCATCTATCATCTCGAAACTTCAACACTATAAACATGTATTTGTCTTCCAAGCTGAGATATATGCTATCCTCATAGCTGCGGACTATATTGTGAGGAACAACTGGAAAGGACGAAGTATCTGTGTCTATGGCCGCAGTCAAGCTGCGCTTAGGGCCTTGCGAAATCCAAAATAGTTCAGGAATGCAAAAAACTACCCCGGGTTCTACTAAAATCTGAAAATTTGGTCGATTGTGGACTTTCCTAGATTAAAACCGATATAAAAGGTTATTGACAAAAGATTTAAGTAGACAGAGGCAAACAATTGGGATCATCAGGTTAACCCTCGTCGAACCCAATCTTCGAAAACTGCGTATTGGACTTTCTAGCACTCCGGCTAGCAGAGTCTTCAAATCTAGTCCTGAAGCTAAAAAAAAGTGAAGGAAGTGTGCAACAGGAGGCAGATAGCTAAGGGCAATGTTTGCTGAAGCCTAGGTTAACACCGAACTGTAGCGTCACCTAACTAAGTAACCATTTCCCAGAGCCTCTGGTACCTGCTTGAGCTTACTTGCTCGTGTTCAGTGTATAATGAATTATCAGTTCATTTTCTGGTATATTCCGTCAGAATGTTGGACAATAAATGTTCTTGATTGGATGTCTAACTCTATGACATATGCACTCTTAAGGCATAACTACATTCGGCAAAAAGTGCAAAAAGTACAAAAAGTGAACAAAGTGAACAATACACGCATATGCTGGCGCCACCTTTCGCTGAGAATTTTTCCTAGAAAAGCTCCATTTGACATTTAAAAGCTATGGAAAAACATTTTAAAAATCCCATAGAGAATCAACTTTAATTTTTATTTTAAAGCATCTAAGCAGCCGAAAAAATGAGTTTAAATCCTAAAATTGTAAGTACATAGTTTTATAATAATATATGTTCATATCTGAAATAAAGGAAATCTATGCAGCTCCATTGCTAGTTTTTGATTGCATGTACTGAGTGACCGCAGCTATCATTGAAATTTGATTTATGTCAAAAATTAGGTCTGTTTCCTCCAAATCATAGTATCACAGAGCCATCTGCTGCAGAGACGAGGAAAAGTTTTTTGAGAATGTGTTAGTTTTTTGAGCTTGAAAAAAGTGAAAGCTCGGACTCCCCTGAGCTTTCAAAATAATTACTTTTTGAAAATGAAATGGAATGATGCAGAGTACTTAATAAGATGAAAAGAGAGAATGCACTTTTTCCACTTTTTGCACTTTTTGCCGAATGTAGTTATACCTTTAGACATCTTGTCTATAGAATAAGCTATTTTTTAACATAGCTGGCGTACTCAATATTTCTGCATTCCCCAGTTCAGTACCAAGTCCACCTCGAGTTTCTTTTTTATCTACATTCGGTTAACATCGTTAACTTTTGAATTTCAAAATGGTTAAAGTGACGCAAAACAGATAAAGTGTGTACCTTCTCTGTCCGCAGAACCACAGGGTACTTAAATACTTTCATCTTTCATCGTAGATTCAGATCACTTGTGTGAATTTTAAGTGCAACTATAGTCATGAAACTGCTCCATATTCTGTCAACTTTCTATAAATCAGGTTTGCAATCGTTTGAATGCAAAATGCATACTAATGGCTTCGTAAGGCTTCCTAAAAAAAACTTTTCCACGAAATATAAATAAAATGAATAAACACTTTGAATTTAAATAAGTTCTTCAATTGTGTGACATAATTCATTAAAAAAAAAAAAACACAACATCCATCCAAGTTTTTTCAAATACTTCATCTAAGCGAACCTTTCTCAGAGTCCTTGCACCAGAAAGACCATCACGAAACAAAAATCTCCTATTTCAACGTAAATACCATCCTTCCCCACCTACGAATATGTTATCCAGATTGAAAACCAAATGGCAAATCCACCGGACAAGGATACAGAATTTGCATATCCTTGTGTCCAAACGAGATACAAGTGTTGCAATGAAATTCATGAAAAAAAAAACACCATTCGACCATTCAAAGTCCTTGGAAATAAATTATTCACTCAAATTAAATGGCAAATTTCAACGAGTTTCACATTGAAAAAAAAGGACATCTAATTTATCCTTTCTTTCCCTAAAAAAATAATAAATTGTCCTAATTGATATGAGAACAGAACATAAAATTTAATGAATAAGCATCGAGAAGGGTAATGGTAATGGAAAGTGGAAACTTTTTTAATTTGAAAATGTATGCGCCTTGGAAATTTAAAATAATAAGACGACTTCCTTCCATTTTGTAGGAAAAACACATGCTCTACTACTGAAAAGTTTTCTCATAAAAATCTGTAAGACTTTCCTATTTCAGAAAGTGGAACTTTATCCATAAAAATTGTTCTTACGTATACAAGCTTCGCTTAGTTGCGCATTTAACTTGTCAACACACTAGGGTTTTTGGAATTCTAAGATAAGTTTTTGTTTTAAACTTTGTCTTCGTTGTGCAGCTGGTTATTGTTGAAAGAAATATTTTTAAAAAAAAAAACATTTTTCTTACTGTTACTGTAGACAGATAGTTTTCGGTCTGAAAGAGTCAGAGAGCACTCCGATTGCAGGCTGCATGTCAATTCAATTTCGGTAGAGACTTCCTGGACGACGGCGGAAGTTCAAGCAATCGCCGGAGCCTCGAGAAAACTATCTCAACAGGCACTCCCAAGAAGCTACATTGACATATACATCGATAGTCAAGCAGCCATCAAAGACATCACATCCACAACGATCAGATCTAAAATTGTGAAATGCTGCAACGACACTAATCACAACGTCACACTCATCTGGATTCTGGGACACTCGAGCATCAATGGAAATGAAAAGGCGGACGAGCAAGCAAGAATGGGTTCTGATATGGATCTAACAATGACCAATGACGAGATGGACTTCACTTACACCTTGTCGCACTTCAAGAATGCTCTGGACAGAACTTAACAAGAGAAAAACAAAAGAAATCATCGCAGTCAACAGAAGTCACCTATCACTTCTCACAGGTATTATGTCAGGTCATAACCTGCTAGCGGCCCACCTAAAAAGAATGCGTTTGATCACAGCAGACCTATGCAGAGGATGTAGCGACATAGACCCGGAGGAGGGCACATTCTACCTCTTATGCGAATGCCCAAGCCTCAGCAGAAACAGGAAGACAACCCTCGGAGAACATTTCTTTAAAATGATCTGGGCGAATTGTCGGACAAGCCATCGGGAGCCATTCTACAATTCCTTTGGAACTCGGGATGGTTCAGGGAGGCCAATTGATAATATAATATGTTCATTCATTTTAGGTACCCCATATCACACCGGGGAACACAATGGATCCGAGTGAAGCTGTACTTAAGTGTGCAACTCCTACAACCTAACCTAACCTACTGGACAACGATCCTCTTGGTGCACTGTTGGAAACATCGTTAAGAAAGCTGAAGATCACCTCGTGGAGAGCAATCGGTTGACTAGGAAACAGTTGGCAAAGATACTTAAAATCTCAGCTGAAAGCTTATAGCGGATGTATATACAAGCGTATGGATAAGATCAGTTGCCCAGAATGATGATGATGGAAAACAAGCGCCAACGACTGGTGGCTGCAACTAAATTTCTCGACTGATCCGAACACGATTTTCCATCATATTGTAACGAGACCTTGATCGACGCGGCAGGGGAACTGTGTGGGCATCGAATTTAAAATTCAACCCAATGCCAGCAAGATCATAGCCTTTGTTTTCTGCGTTGCGTTACTATGACGAGCTGAGTCCTTACACACCCACCCGTATTCTAAAAACCTTGGCACGCAGCGCCTTCTTTCTGTTTATGAACCTGAAGAAGGAGATCAAAGACAAACGATTTTCGTTCAATGGAGAGGTTCAAGACACTGCTTTCGAGTACTTTAACAGACCACATCATTGGGCCCCCTTTTGTGTCTCTTCCATAAGTCGCTGAAGTCAAAAGTGGCATGTAGATTGTTTCGCAGTCTTTCTCTGAATGCGATCCTTCGTCAACGATATTTAGATATTCCTTTGCTAATCTTTAGGGTTTGAATCTATTGGCAGTTGAAAATATGGCACAATGTATGTATATCCAGTCTCACCGTCCTCTAGACACAGTCGATACAGTTTCAGTGTCGTGTAGACAACGCCACTATCAATTTGAATATTGCTCGCAACATGCTTAAAATTTCCCCTTGGTTTAATCGGCAGACATGCGAATGGTTCAGGACATAGAAACTTAGAGGCTGACACCTGCTTCGATAGGTTGTCCACCTTTTCATTTCCTTCGATATATGTGTGTCCCGTAACACAAGCCATTGTCAGATCAATTTGAACAGCACAGTCCTTGAACACATTCCATTACAAGTAATGTATTGATATCGGTCACCATCACACACCTGATCCTCTGATTGTTTCTTTAAGGTGATCATGCAATTGATTCAACGCGTTTAACAGTGCTAACATCTCGTCTGGGTATACCGAAGCTTTTGTTTAACAGACTGAGATGGCAAGCTAGAACTTAATCCTTTGAGAAGATATCTGTTTCCGCTCTACTTTCTATCATGGATCCACCCGTGAATATAGTTAGGTCTCCTCAATTTCTATCCGGAGGCGATTAGAACTAGAACCTTCAGGTATGCCTAACTCTTTCTCTACCATTCATGGGCATATCAAGATCCCCAATCTAGATTTCTTCAAGACACGTGATCTTTCTCTGTCCATAGATCAATCCACGCTGGTGTCATTATACATTTCGGTGTCTGCTGCTGTTTTCTTAACAAATAAGTCAAACGGCAGAATTCCCACGTTCTGCTTTTTCTTCTTGCCAACCTGACAAATCCAATTTAGTCCTGCATCCCAGATACTCAATCCTTCGGACAGCTTGACTTCCGTTTAAAAAAAAGTGTCAGAGGTCGAAAATTCAGCTTTTTCCTACTCTTTTTGGTTGTCTATCTCTTGATTACATCATAAGCAGTTTCGCAGATAGCTACGTAATCGCAAAACAACTTTTTTTTTGAAAGAAACTCATGCGACTAAAAAAAAAAATTATCTCGGATGGGTTAATCAATAGTTAAATTGATGTATGACACGAAGACGACGAAGGTGGTGATGCGGTTCGATGAGCTCAGCATAGATAGGCTACGCATTAATGGATCATCAAGAACCTATTATCGCCTAGTTATTGTTAAAGTATCCGTTTTGATTTGACTGAAAAAAAAAAAAATACAAAAATAACTGTATTTTGTACTTTCACACATTTGAAGTTTTGGGGGATTTTCCAAACTCGAAATAGAACGTCACTGGTTGCGGTTGCGGTCTTGTTTTGGGAAGTTTGGTGTCTGTCACCAATGTGACAAATATAATTATCGACGTCTAATTTGATTATTTTCCTTATATGAAAGGTTTAGTCTGTTGTAGGAACTAGAGAAAAGGGGTTTGTAGACTAGTCTTTGAGTGGATCCATATACTTCATGTAAAGCGGCTTGTTGTTTGCAATCGAAAGAATATAACCCGAGACTCTCGGCCTACATGCCAAACGAAGCTATTAATTTGAGTCAGTCCCGATTTGAGGTACCTAGCTTCCCAATAAGTGCAGTTAGTCTTTGAGTCACGTCAATTGGAAACTCACTTTCCTTGTACAATTCCCTAGTTCCCATACGAACAGCATGATAGATACAGTCATCCCGTCGAGCTTCAGTAATTACGAACCAAGAAAGGATCACCTATTGATCACCTACGAATCTCCTTGTCTGATGTGTGAGTGCCTAAAGCTTTTTGTCTGCAACAATACGGCAGAACCCAGGTGGACCCAATCACGACCTTTCATGTGACTTCTTTCACATCACACTTGTGAAACTTACCAACTAACACGAACGACACAATCTTTCAAAAGTCTGTTGCAAGTTGTCAATGCTCTACGATCGCGAGTATTAAGGCAGAAGAAGGCGAAATAGGATTATTGGTAAACTAGGGTAAAACCAAGTAATTTTCTGTCAACAAGAAGAGACACCTTTCATCGACGAATCAAACAGAATGTCACAGTAGACAGCTTCAGCTTCGAGGTAGTAAGGAACTTTGTCTGACAACCACATCTCAACAGAAATCAAACGATGATCTAATCTTGCCAACTGCTACTTCTTTAGGCTGAGAAGGCAACTAACTAGCCTTACTCCATCCTGAGAAACTAAAAACACTCCGTTTAGGACCTTTATCATCCCTATTTTGTTATATAGCGAAGATTTATGATCTTTATCAAGAATAGATGAGGTCGCCTTCGGTTGTTTTGAGAGAACACGGACGCTGAAGGAGGAGATCCAATGGCAACGTCCAAAGGACTAAGATAGTTGGGACATGTGGACCGGATGCACAACATCGCTTCGGCTTGGAGAATCTTCGAATCCATCCCGGTGGGATAACGACTTGGTGGAACACCCCTAATGAATTGCTCACAAGCACACAAACTACATCAAAGGTTAGTCTAGATTGTCGTCTCTTACGGTGATGGCGGAAGGATTTTATATTCGCTAGTGACATTTCAGCAAACTGTAAGAATGACGAACTCACGAGAGAGGGCATCACCCTTACGATTCAGCCAGAAAGGCGAGACCTACGTACTATGTCTCTTGCTACGTTAGGCTGGGTTAGGTTGGAGTGGCAGGCTGTATATAACCACAGCCACACTTAAACCAGAGAAGGTCCTTTATGATACCACATGGATTATTTCAGAAACTACCCGCAGAACCAGGCGAAACTTTCTATAAAGTGTTGGAGGCTACTTATGCTGGTATCGGCCAGTTTTTTTTTTTAGCCTATGGAAGAAGATGGCTCCTAGGAAGGGCCTTCTACGAGCTGAGAGGGCTGATCACGTACATAAAACTCTTTCTCCTTCTCGTCTATACAGCTTCTACAAAAATCGTTGTAGAGGAGGCTTAAACTATTGGTATGCCTGCCTTGCTACGAATAAACTTCTAAAAGTTAACCATAGATGAAAGTACGATGTGTCAAGTTCCAAAGTAGATCTATATCAGCAACCGTCAAAAGTGTACACTCACTCACAGGGCACTATTTGAGTAGCCTGCTGACCACAAGGTTGAGTCTCTTCTTAAATAAGTTTTTGCAGAAGTTAGGTAGGTAGGTGGAGGTGGAGTTTCAACATGAACCCAAGTAGCTCTAGGTGTGCCTTTTTGTTACCACGACTCGTGTAACCTGGTTGGTGATTGTAAAAGTTACAAGACAAAACATAAAAACAGGAAGAATCTATCCGGTCCTGTCCAACAAAAGACCATTTCTCTACTAATATTTGGACAACCTAACGAACATCAAAAACTTCGGTTGTTTTAGTTACGAATAGACACCCGTTTTATAGCAACAAATTCAACACAAAAAATCTGTAGAAGCTGGTTTTCACTCTAACGCTCGATAGATGGCGTGATATAAATTCTAACGCTAGAGAGACACACATCCTGTACTGAAAGCGAATACACTACAGCAACAGGGTGTGAGAACAACAAAATAATAAAAAAAAAATTAAATTATGCACTCACCTGCTGCATTAAAGATCGGAGCATGATCAAAATCAGCAAAATTCTCCGAATTGCCATTGGTTGGCGCCGCAAATCCACCACCATTCTGTACTTTCCCATTTCCATTCATCAGCGGAGCAGCATTACCATTCATAAGCTGTGCCGCTGTAATTGGCTGAATCTTTGCATATCCATTTGTCCCCGACGAAGCTGATCCCGATGAAGTCACCGAATTAGTTGACGTTGCATCGAATATATTCGCCGAACTAAAATCAGCCACAAAGTCTGACTCGGGCGTAAATCCATTGCTGTTGCAGCTGCTCGTCTCTGAGTTGGCAGCTGAACTATTAAAACCCGATGACTTGGAGTTCCCATTGGTAACACTGAAGCCATTCAACCCATTCGAGAATGCATCATAGTGATGATGACCATTCTGCTGTGGTTGCTGATGATTTGGCCGACTGATCGCCGACGGACCATAACCATTCATATTACCATTGCCATTGGTCCGCGACGATGGCGGTGTCAACGTGATGTTCTGGAAACTGTTGTCCAACGAACTGTTCTTCTGATTCATCGCCTGTATATTCCCATTGCTACCACTAAGATTATTATTACTGCTGCTTAGGCTATGCGTCGTCGAGGAGCCATTCGAAGAAGGCGTCAATTTCGCGGCGTTCGCCAACGACTTGAGCGGACTAGCTGGCTCCAGGAAGTAACGTTTACGTTCGTATTTGTCTATCATCAGCTCACGCTGATCTTGATGCACTGCTCGCTTTGGATCCCACAGACCCAACCAGGTCTTGGCGCAAGTATCATTGCCATGTGATTTGAGGAATTCGATCTCGTCCGGCGTAAAGGTGGCCATCGAAATTGATTTGACACGATGTGGTGGGGTGAGACCGCGACTGTAAAGAGACAAAAAACAAAATTCAAATTCGATTAGTACTCGAAGAATCGAAAAAGGTGCAAAGACCTAATGATAAATTAAATTTCAATTTCTGGGGTGTGGTGGAGGCAGCAACACGTCCTGTGTTAACGAATAAAACAAAAAAACGTCCCAATTTACAAGAGTCACCAGCGAATGAAACGAATAAAAATGCATTTCACGGCACGGCGTCACGATAAGGGAAATTAAATTACCCTCTTGACGAAGCGAAGCAGCATTCGGTGAATATTCAATGATGGCTGCCCGGTGCAATGCCAGCGCAAACAACGGTGTATGGAGTATACAACGTTTTCCGGAGAACGTTACAAGGAGAGTTCTTTGATCTTTGGCTCAGTAGGTGGGTGTGTGCATAGACCGACGTCTTACATAACATGTCATCGTGATGTTTAGCTAAATTGTGAACATTTCTTTGTACAGGATATTCGATTGGATCACGTCCTATATGTGTTTGGCAATTTATTCAATTTTACTTTCGATTGGTTATGCAAGAGGTAGTTACAATTGGTAGATAGAAGAGATTTGAAGCTACACCATGGGGGGGGGGGGGGTTTAAATTAACAAAATGACTCACTGCCAAAGAATAAAATCCACCGAATCATAGGAAAGAGTAAAATCCAACCTACAAGTGGGACGCGATGACTCTTTTCTTCGATTGCTAACTTTGTCGACACCCGAATCTAAAGCGTAGAGCATTAAGTGTGTTGTGTGTTCTTTTGGTTTCTCCACATGAGTGATCAAATGGGAAATCTAAACTGAAAGAAACCAAGAGTTCCGAGCACAAAGAAATATCTATTCAAAGTCCAAGTTTGATGTGATAACTTTTAATCGTACCGATGGTCCGTCACTGGATCCTAGAAACCTGGTATAATACACAGAAGGACTGTGGAAAACGTGCTGAAATCTATGGATCTAATAACTTGCAAAGCTAGACCGACTTCATAGGTCTAATGGTTCTTCCAGAAACTCTATGATATTGATACATTTTTATTGAAGCCTTTGGTCCGAGGCGGACTGGATTTACATATATACATTCAGAGACTAAAGAGACCTTTCGATTTTAGCATAACCTCTGACCCTAACGTGATCACTTAGTGGTTAGTGCGTTGGACTGCTAAGCGAGAGGACACAGGTTTCATCCTCAAAACCACCAAACGTTTTTTCGCGGCACCACCTCTTTGCAGGCATGACAATCACACTTCATGTGAAAGGTTCTCAACCCGCCGCGGTTTGGAGTCGGAAATAAAACTGTATGTCCCTTCCATTCGTGCGAAAATATAAGAGGCACCACATGGATGGTTGTGAGAAGCTAGGCCTTGGCCCTCTATGAGCTGATCCGCCAAATTTTTTTTTTTTTTTAACGCTGAAAAATCATAGAAACATGCCGACGACAGGATTAGTGGTCAACAAAGTACATGCTGCCAACAAAAAAGGACACCCAACAGCGACGTTTTGGACAGAACGTCACCCTTGACCGATGTATTTAGACACCGCTAGTAACTCGAACAATGACACCAGCGCTAAGATTTAACTTTTGCCAAGCACTGGTTTTCTGGGCTAAGAAGACGATTGAGTAGCAAATACTGTCTCAGGGACAGCCAAACCGAGTCTATATAAGATTCTGATCATCCTAGTCACTTCGAATCCACTCCCCCAGAGATACGCACAGTTAAGAAAAACCGAAACTAAGGTGGGAAAGGACGTCGACCTTTGGCAAGGTTATCTCTATTCCCAGACCTGAAAAAGAAGATTGGCCTTAAACCCATCAGCTTTTCATCAGTTGTTCAAATTCAAAATAGCTTTCAGCAATGATGAGTGGAAGTACCTTAAGATTCTGTAAACAAGGGAATTTACCCCCCGACCACATTTATGACAAGAATTAACCAATAATAAACGGATTGTATTGATTTTCAAGCTGAGGTTACGGCCACTTTACAAGCGGCGAAATGAATACAGGGTGGCAAAATAGCTGGTCGAGAAGACTATACTCGCAACACTGTGTATGTTGACGGTCCAGTGACCCAGTCGGATTACCAAAAAGAGATCTCTTTCTCCTATAAAACTCGGTCGGCGTTAAAGAATTAACATTCATGCGGAGCACTTCCGCATTTTCCATGACCTCCATGGGAGAGATTGAGAGATTTATACGCATTTTCGAGAACGGCGACTAATGTTTAAAATGGAGACAAGGCTATCCTTGCAAAGGGATGGAAATATTCTGGATTAGGGGATCTACGGTAATAAAATCCAAAATCTCATTTGTGTCATGTGTTATAACAAACAAAATTAAAGTCTCCACTTCATTGCAACTTCCAATTTGAGACATTTGTCAGTCTAATCAACTACCGTGCGTGACAAGAAAAAAGAAAGCAAAATGCTAATAATTATCCAATTTAAACTAAATATTCCGCTCATCTGTCCAAGTTAAACCGATTTCCACATCACACATCACACAAACCTCACGGCAAATTTAATTTACCGTTAGCGAACGATCACAAAGAAATGTCAGTCAATGCCGACTTCGACAAAAAAAACAAAAAAATGTCATTGTACCAGCTGCTGTTTGTCTCTGTCCAATGTCTATTGCATAGTCATTTCCTCGTGTCAAATCCTCAAATCCCACGAAATCATGCGCTAACAATTCTCACGTTTCATCTAATTGAGCTAACCTCCCATTAACCATCTCTACCACTAATGCTAATCATTGCAATCTGCCTTAAACCCATCTCTTCCTTCTCTGTCCCTCCTATTTGCAGAAAAGAAAAAGAAAACCAATTTAACTACTTCAAGATTGACATTTAAAATTTCGTACCATTGTTGCGCGCGATTTTTCCTCTGTCTCGTGTCTCACATGACATTCCGAAAAGAGTTGTTCAGAAACCAACGGTTACTAGTCAACAATTACCTGCCTTGTTTGGCAAATTTTCTTGAAAATAAAAAAAAAAATTCACAATAAGCTTCCAACATTTACATAAAAAAACCCACGAATTTCTCTTTTGGGAAAAACAATGGTGAAACGATTTAACCGCACACTTCTAGCATACATTTCACTTTGCATAACGAGTCAAGGCGCCCCCATTAAGGAAGGAAGTCTGTCTCACCCTTCCTTTGGAAAAGTGTGTGATGAAATTCTTCTCTTTGAGAACATATTTCCATGTTTTCCTTTTACAAAGTGGAGAGATGGGGGAGATGGCGTTATAATCCCCCTGGTATTCGGATAACGTGATGGAAATGAATTTAAATTGCACTTTACTTGGAATTTCTTTTGTATCTCTGAACAAAACTAAAACTACAAAGCCCCCTTGTATCTAACGAATGAGTGTGTCTAGTGAAAGGAGGAGAGATTCTGGCATGTAGGTGGTAACAAAACAATTTTTTCTAGTTAAAGTTTCGTGCCAAGACTTGATGTTCACCTAGATGTTCATGATTTGCATTTTCATTAAGAAGAACACCCCCCGCCTGATTGGATACCATGGAGGAGATGCACACGTATGTTTTTTAAAAGATGATTCTAGAGATTCCGTTGTATAGAAAAAGCCACTACTATAGATAAGTGTAAGTGGGTCAGAAGGGTGTCTGCCAGGATGTATCTGAACTTAGAAGAGATGTGACACGTTTTCAAGGGAATCTTTTGTAAGCATAGTGGAAGGATGACTCTAGGGATTTTTAGTGAAACCCGTCGTCGACTTTATTTAACAAACGTGTATGAAATCGCATATGAAGTGGATAATTTGTGACAGGTTGTGTTTAATGAAAAAGAGATCTGTCGGGGGAAAACAAAGGTAAAAATGTCGCTGGTGTGAGATATAACTTTGCGGGGTTGTGTTCATAAATGTAACAAACTCCTACTCCACTGAATAACAATTTGTTGATGAAACAACGAGGGACTTGAACGATTACGACAAATGAGGATGCTCGTATGTGTGTCTGTAGTAGTAAAACAGACATGTTATGAGTTCTTAAACATCATAGTTGAGCATGCTGGCTCAGATTCTAACCCCTGCAAACACCAAAGAATTTTTCACATCCTCTCGGTAGGCAATGACAAACTCAGAAGTACTAACAAATAGGTAGGTAGGTAGGTAAGATTGGCAGGCTGCAGCCTCCCTCACTTAGACCAGATAAGGTCCATTGTGATACCACCAGGATCTGTATTCCACCAGAAATACTACCCGCAAAACCAGCCGGAGCTTGCTATGAAGCGCTGGAGACTGCCTTTATTGATGTCAGCCAGTTCACTTAGGTTGTTGAAGAAGCTGGTCCACAAGTATGCTCTTCTTCGAGCTGAAAGGGCCGGGCATGTACTAAGAAGATGGAGAATTGTCTCCTCCTCTTCCTCATCCATGCAGCTTCTGCAAAAGTCGTTATAGAGGAGGCCCAGCCTATAGGCATGCTTGCCGATGATGCAGTGTCCGGTAATGACACTCACTAAGGTACTGATGAGACAATAGGAACGTTTGAGATCAGCTTTGGCCAAATCTGCCTAGTGATGAGACAGGTGCTGCCACTTGTCCATCTATGATTGGCAAGTTCCAATGCAGTTGCCTGGAATGTCTCTGTGCCCCGGCACCCATGCCCGCCTACTATTTTCGGATCAAAAGAGACACCTTGCTTGTAGCTAGGGTCAAGATGGTGTCGCCTGCTTCGTGTGCCGAAAAATAGATCTTTAGATCTTGTTTGGTTGAAAAGTACAGCTTGGAGATAGACAAGACGATTTATTGCAGTCAAATTCATCATATTACGAGTTGAGCTATGTATGTATATGTGTGCCTAAGTAAAGACCTCGAATAATTCTAAATTGTAGCCAGGGTTGGAAACTCAAACGAATTCTTTCGAACGTCATGAAATGCCATCGTTGGCAATCGACTACCGCTTCACTTCATCACAAGTACAGAGAAGTTAGCTTCAAGAGTAGAAAAGCATTAGGAAGATTCTAAAGACATTAGGACAACCACAAATCTCTGACTTAGCAAAGCTCAATCCGTGATCGAAAGTTTTGCAAAGAAGCCAAAAAAACACACCAAGACTGCAGGGACGAAAAAGTACCTTAAAGTGCTGCGCCTGACAGCCTAACCGCCACCGAAATATTTGTAGGTGCGGGAAATAGAGAATTTCAGAGAGTTTTTGGTTTTGGTATAACCCCTTTAAAGATCTGAACAAATAGTCTAAGAGTGCTCTAAGGCCTAACCTGCACTATACACCGATCTGCCAGTATTTGATATTCCCGGCCAATTCTATTAGAATTTTCAACCACAGATGTTGCAAGTAGTCGGTGAACCTCCTGTCGTTATACTGTCGGCCTCACCCTACTGTAACAAGTTTACCTTTTTTGATTGATCAACTTGGTAGACTTACTAGGGCAGTGAAGGACTGCCGAGTGTCTTTGAATGAAATTGATAAACGAGTCTATGTCTCATTCTGTATGGTTCCAATTCACTATATCATTCCAGAGTTCCCAACCTGGTGGAGGGCCTCTGGCTGAGGCAGCATTCCATCATCTTTGATCCCGGGCATTCTATGTCAAGCACTCTTGCATCCGGCATAATTTGGCCCTTAAAATGGAGGTTCGGTCTTCCGGGAACTGTGACCCGAAGATCCTCTTGGCTGGAGCATTATTACCTATTCGCTCGATGTTGGCCGATGAATTTCCTGATTTACTCCAAGATAATGTCGATGTTATCTGCAAGTACCAGCAGCTGGACAGATTTGTTGAAGTAAGCGCCTTCCGTGATAATACCTGCCCTGCGCATTATCTGTTCCAGCTCTAGATTGAAGGAATCACATGATGATGTTTCCCGAATTCAAGCTTCGCCCTATAGACGTCAAAACGATGAATCCTGGCAGACTTGAAATTCGTTGGTCTTTTTCAGGATTTGCCTTAGTGTGTCTATCGTCGATCTGCCGTACCAAAAGCCACACTGATACGTGCCAGTAAATGTGCTACAGAAGGGCTTCAAATATTCACACAGTACGTTGAATACGACTTCGTGTGTAGTTACGGATTCAAGGCTTACCAGTGTTCAATTCGTTTTCATTTTGTGCGACGATAAAGCTTTTTATGCGAGGTTATGACGTTCGCAAGATTAACTGTCAAAGTGAAATGAATTGTGACTGTCACAAGTAAAAGAAATGAAATGTCAAAACGCCATCTCTAAGTTAAACTAAGTACTTCCCAAATCAAAAAATGCCTTAATGTGTACCCATCTGCAGTCCTACTTTTCGAAAGTTTCTCCAAATCCTTTCCCATAACTCGCTCTGACATTCGTTTTAATCCACTGTCCCAAATTCTTTATGAAAATCCAATGAATCCTTATCGCATAATATTTTCTTAAAACATTTTGACAACCATTAATAAGAATCCATTAGTGAGACTCCTTCTTGTTTCCATTCACATTCCATGCTTACTCCATTTATTACAAGACTTTCTCTGACCTTTAGTCACTCCAATAATGTACAATGACATTGCGAAAAACAAGAAGAAGATATTTAACAACCAAAGTCATCGTTAACCTCATCAGCGGGATCGGAGCATCATCCCACAAGAGTTTTGTCTTCTTTTTCCCCAAAAAAAAAAAAGATACTTCCACTCGGTATCATATTTCATTCGACAAACATGATATTAATCGAAGTAAGCCTTACCACCCGCTAGTGGGAGATGTTTCTCCTTTCACTTCACATATCTTTAAGTCGAATTCCTCTCAGCAGACTACGTCGTCCTCCTTTCTTCCGGGCAACGATTAACCCTTTAAACTTCAGATTGCCTCGAAGAAATCCTCTGAGTTATGTCTCTGTAATTCGAGTTAAGTAATTCCTTTTCCCATTGATCCTGCTTTATGGCCGAATGCCTTTGTGACCACCAGCAGCCAAGTAGGCACCGTGAGGTGCTCCCACAGGAAAACCCTTCTCGTGTTCTTTTACTTCTTACACACTCTCTCTCTCTCTGTCTTAATTTCTTTTTATTTCCTCTTTATCCATGTCCGAGGTTTATTGCCACCCATAAATTGCGTATCGGTTTCACCCGTTTTAACAAGATTAAAACACAATTGTCGGGGAAATGGTATTTCCTTCTTATTGCAAAATGTTAACTGCGTTGGTGGTTCTGTCTTCTTCTTATTTTTTTTCGATGAAATATGATAAAGATGATGGGGACCTCGGGAGTGCTTCAGCGGATTACATTTTTTCTTCAATTTCATAGGGACATTGGCACTGAAAAAAAAAAAAACCGTTGCAAGACTCATTCGAAATTGGCTTATGTTCGTCATCCAAAAGGACAGTTTTTCTTTTTCTTGTGCCTTGCGCCATCTTCTTATTACCATTGTCCTTGTGTTGATTTTATTACTCTCCAAGGATATAAATTTCCCTACGATTGTATTTTTTTTCGTTTTCAGATACATTGTGTGCGTTCTCAGATCCCATGTGTTGGACGACGATGGATGCATTCAGAATAATGATGTGACGAAAGGGGCTCTTCTCGGCCATTGTCCCTTTGGTCTGATTTGTTGCCCCGGATGTCGTCATTGTACACTGCTCCAGCTATTTCAAATTGCATATCGTAAAATAGAATGAATTTCAGGAAATTGTCATGCACACTGTCATTTTGGACGAAAGAGAAATGAATTGCATTTGAGTTACTGATGCATTTACTTCGTGCTAGCAGAGGTACAGTACATATAAAGAAAATTTTATTGTGTAAGCTTATGACCGAGTTGCAAACGTTAAGGCTTTATGATGTTTTGTGGAGACTTTAAGAGCCATTAAAAGATTACGTCATCCTGTGTTCGATGATGTAAGATTTGAACAGGTTAATGGGACTTGTTGAAAGATGCACTCACTCATCAACACAATAGAGGAAAGTCAACCAATGGATACCTTAACCCTCCACGAAAAGAGAGTCTGGCTATGTGATTCTTCACCATCGACCGCTGTACTTGAACCTCTGTAGCAAAGACTAAGAGGCTCTTCAAAAGCGACCGCATAATTTCACGTGCATCATGAACAGAGCTTGCAAAAGTCTTCCGCTTAAAACGAATCTTCAATAATCACCAAACACTGCCACTGGAAACATACTCCGAAAACAGAAAGATGTCCTTTACAACCTAACCTACCCTAAACCACTCCAGAAATCGTGCTAAACTTGATCTCGCTGGATCATGCTTTCCGAGTAGGTCCGGGGTTTGGTGGAAAAAAAATCACATTTTTAGGGCCTGCCTCCTGCCACAAGAGGAAGAATCTATCGTGCACTTTCTCAGCACATGCCCCGCCTTTGCCAACATCAGAAAATCTGTTTTCGGGGAATACTTTAACTTGTTAAAAGTTTGAGCACTGCCTGCATGGTCGATCTAAACGGTTACGTGGGAAAATCTAAGTGGTTTCAGAAGTGGATTGTGGGTTTCTCCAACGCTCCTAGTGGTATCGGACGACGAGTGAGAAAGGAATTGTTCGGAGGGATGTTAAAATAGTGGAGTGGACCTAAGTTGAAGGGCCTGCCAGTTATAGCCAGCACACTTAGACCAATGATAGGTCCATTTTGATAAACCTAGAGTGGACCTAAATGGAACAGAATCTGTTCCTTTAGAACAATTTTCAAACAAAATTGTTTTATGTGAAAAATTTCGCTTGATTTTTGGACCGACAAGGTCAAGAATCTTTAAAGAAAAATCCTTTTAACACAAACTACACATTTTTTTAACACACCCCTCTGGATTTGTACACATAACGACAATAAATCACACAAAATGCGTTCCGCAAAACTTACAAATTGTGCTCCATCATTTTGTAGACTTAAAATGTAAATCTTCAGTCGTTAAAATAAAAACAAAAAAAAGAAACAATTTGTTCCGATTGTCAATGGCGAAGTTGGCTGCGATCCAAAAGTTCAGAAATAAATATTCAAATTCGTTGCAGTCAAATGCAGTTGCAATGTGACGACGCGACAACAATGGCGGCTACAACGCGACCGGTCGGTCGAAGTCATGTGAGAACTTCACGGATTTATTGTTATATTTGAAGTTTTTTTTGTTTTAAGGATATCGACCTACGAAAGCTAGCAGAGTAATTATTCTCACCCCTAATGGGGAGAGAACAAGAAAATTTGTCCCAAGGGCACGAGGTACACTATTGTTGGGTGCTTAACAATTCATGGCGAGTGTTAAGTGTTCTGTTGGCAGGAAGCTGTTGTCGTAGCCTCGCTCTTGAAGAGAGAAAACTTTGCCAAAAGTGCACAAGTACATTTGGATTACAATTTGCAAAAAAAAAAAGGTCCTGGAAATGCAAGAGGGGAAAAATGGGTCAATGCATTCAAAGTGTAGGTTAGGCAAATGAGTAGAAAGTTCTACTAATTGAAAATGCATTGAAATCTGTGGATAACAGATGGCGTTGTGTAATGAATTGTGATAGCATGGCGTAGGCGTATGCAAAGGATTTGTTGTGAAAAGTTTGGAATTTATATGCTGGGATTGTGCCCACGCTTGAATGCAGATAGTAAAGGTCTGCGAGTTTGGAGGCCTAGTTGTAAACAGAATGGTTTTTCTTATTTATGACAATTTGCTTTTAAGAAGATGTCGCGTTACCTTTAAAGTTCCCATGTACAAACATTTTTTTAAAAGGCTTTGACCTTGATTCATGGTGACTGAGTGCGTTGGACTTGTAAATGAGGGGAGCGTCAGATGACACAACCTCGTCGCAGGCATGACAAACCTGCAAGAGTATAATCTGTCATGAAAGAGCTTCTCAATCCACCGTTTAGAGTTGGCAATAAAACCGAAGGTCCCTTCCATTCGTTCGAAATATAACATACGCAACATAAATGGTGAAGCTGGACCCTGGTCCCTCTACGAGCTGTCGCGCCAATGAAAAGCTATACCTGCTGGTAGTACAATAGAAATATTCTTGGTGGTTACTTTCTTGAAGAGTTAAGATGTCTGAGCTTTGCTTTGAAGTGCCCCCTAGCGTTCACATCCGGCGTTCACATCCGGGTGGGTTCTTAATCAGCTCTTTCTTGTATTTTTGCAGATTTCCAGGATAACCTAACCTAAATAATATGCAAAAGCATCGACCCCAATGTAAGATTAAGTTGCAATTAGATTTTAAAAAACGAAAGAAACCTTTTAAGATTCGACTCTACTCTTATCACGTTCGTATTTTTCTTTTCTTTATAATAAAAAACTTAATTAAGAAATCCAATAAGGTTTCGTTTTAATTTCTTAACACCCCCAAAGACAAACACATTTCCCAAATGGATTCAAGAGTCATGTGCTCCCTCGTAATCTTAGTGCTGTTGTAAGCACCTGTGGTGATTAAAATTACCTCTTGTGACTCCATTTTCTTTGAAATAATAAAAAAAAAAAAAAAAAAACAACATAAGTTGGTGAATTCTTTAAATTAAATTCAGCCAGAAGCAGTGTGCTTGAATTTTCCATCGCACCAGCTTAACTTCTCAACAGAGGCGTGACCTGATTCAATTTAGTTTCAGTAATGAAGTGGAATGTTTCTTGATGTCATGCATACGAAAACCGAAGGCTCTAAAGAAATGAATAGAGGTTACAGGAAATAAGACACACAGATACAATTTTGGCGTAATGATGGCAAGAAGTTTTCACTTCGAAAAACTATTCTCTGAGTAGAGTTCATTTGAAGCCTAGTCTTGAAAATGCGAAACATTCCCTTTAAGTTGAATGGGAGACATTTGTTTTAAATGTTCTCGTTATTTATTCATTCTTGGTTAGCTTTTGTGTTTGGGAAAAGACTGGTAGTTCCCTCTTTTTTATTGAATATAAAATGAAGCAACGGAAGAAAAGTCTAGTGTGTTCTTGAAAACTGTTGTTAATATTCATAAAAACAAATGACAGTTGGTTTTTGCGTGGGGAAGTCTGTTTTGCGAAAACTATTTTTGGCAAAAGTGCTTTAGGAAAGCGATTGACATTGTATTTTCGCAATGGACATTGCTGGGGCGCCTTATCATTTATTACCATCATAAGATCTCGTGAAAATGTGGTTGTTTTATCTGCAAAAAAAAACAAACTATAACTGACTTCCCCGCGGTCTTTTTTAAGGGAAATCAAGATGTGTTTCCACCCTTAACTGGTTTTTCTCCATCCTCCATTGGCGGATCTAATTTTTCAAAAGAAATTACGAAAGAGTTGCCAGCATGTATACCCGTAGTTCAACACACTCGTAAACACGATACTGATTAGTTTTTTTGAAGACAAGATGGAGGAGGTAATCGCAGGCGGCTTAGTTGTTTAAGATCTAAGCGTATAGTATCTGGAGAAAACTCTACTGTGGATGTATGCTAAAACAGTATGATTAATCATTACCTATGGACAAAGAGAACTTAATTCATCAAGATGTAAAAAGCTTCATGTAATGACATTCATATGAATAATCCCTTGACTTGAGACAAGAATCAAACATATAAAATCAATGAGCACACGACTGACACTTGACACACACTTTAGCCGTCATCTAAACGGGAACTATCGCAAGCAGGAAACTATGATTATATCAAACAAGTTACAGAAAAACGTTGCCAAGCAGAGAGGACTGGGATGGGAGTCTATGCTGCTCCGAAAAAGAGCTATCAGTGGTAACTTCTGTGAATCTCGAGGTATAAATCCAACCTTTAGATGCAGCATTTTTCAAGTCAAGGCCACCGTCATTAAACAGCGTATGTTGACAGCCAGAGAACAATTGAAGCTTTACGGTCAACATCGGGAAATTGTAAGCTTATAAAGATGCGCTAAGGCAATAAATGAAGATATTAATATCAGAAAATGAGCAAGTAAAGGGTCGGAACTAGATATTGTTTATGCTTTGTAAGAATGACGATTGTCACTTTATATAGAGAAAAAGATGCGACAACTCATAATCAGGGCCAATACGCGATGGTGTCTTCTAGACGCATGTGCAATTGCCAACGGATCTCATGAAACTTAATCAAAAAAAAATAAAAAATCAAGCGATAGGAACTCACGAAAAACGACTTGAACTACCCTACAACGGTAACAGAATCCTGCACTAACCAACACAAAGTTGAGTATCTACTCTTGGTAGTAGCTTCTTCTATTTACTGAAGAACCCTCATACTGCTAATTTCTTAAAACTCCTGACATTCCTACCTTTTTTTTCCCCCAATAGACAAATTTGTATGGACACAAGGGTGTAAGTAAGTCTTATGATAGCTAGAAAACCAAACAGACAAACAACCACAAGTAAACAAGCGCACTCTTGAGGTACCTTCTTTAAACTGAAAAAGCTCTAAACCTGTAAATTTAAATCGACGACACATGCATACTTCGAAGAACCGCGAAACACTAACTTGTGACAGAGTATTTGGGGACCCAAAGATAGACGAGAGATCTCTTCCGGGATCTAAATTTTCTAGGGAAAACTGCTGGACAATGTGTTTTAATCTAAGAATAGCTTTGGCCAACATCCAACGGAAACACAGTTAAACATTTATGTTGCACTGCATTGCACTCAGATGGCACAGAATAGCTTGGTGCAGGTAACTTATTGAAGAGTTCCTCAAGCTTTGTAATGCCGTACCTACTATCGCTTATGCATTATACCATGAAAAGGACCTGCGAAGTAGTAAGGCAAACAGTCTGGAAATACAAAAACGAACAGATTGTCCAAACAGCAAGAGGAGATATCTAAGCACAATGAGACACATATCGGAGAATTGAATGTTTGTTCTGAAAAGGCCGACTCACAGGCACATGAATCCATTGGACCCGAACCCTTTTGTGGGGTAAGTAAAAAACTCTTCGCAAGACACGCAAAGGGTCTTTGCATGCAAGAATCTAGAGAAGTCTGGCTCAACACACCAGGGCAAGCATGTTCAAAACTGCTATTCCCTGTACCGTCACAAAGAAAATCGAATTTCATTGTGAACCTCGAAAGGAACGACCTTAGAGCAATAATCGAATTCCTCAGCGGACACTGCCGTCTGAATAAACACCTACATCACAAGAATCTTGTAACAGATTCAAGCTGTAGACTGTGCCTTGAGAGTGAAGAGACCTATCTACACATCTTAACGGAATGCCCAGCTCTATTCCAACTTATAAAGAGAATTCACGGCAATGAAGTCATCCCCACGGAACAACTCGCTGGCATCCACCCAGAGAAGTTGCTTAACTTCCTGACATCTTCTGGGGTGAAACAATTCATCTGAGAACACTAGGAAAGGAAAAATAGGATTCGCTAGAAACCGCAGTGCCAAGGGCTGTGATCAACCCTCCCGATACCATAATTATAACCCTGTTCAGCTTACTGACGATCAAATTGATCTCAAGAAGTAAATCTGTCACTATGACGCACAAGCTGTCATTTAAGATACGATGATTTTCCTTATGTCATTCTCAAGTGATCGTTTTCGCAATGAGGCACAACTCGATGAGTCAGTAACGTTTTCATTCAGACATCGGTAAACGTTCAATCACTTGGCCAAAATTTACCGCACAGTGAGTTCAAAAGTGAATCGCTTGCTCTTCAAAAATTTCATTAATTTCCAACGTTTTCTTCATCTTGATGTTAAGGAATCGCACGACTCACTGAACACTAAAAAAAACAAAAAAAACCTTGTTCTGTCGAGGAACCATCATTCAACTGCTCATTTTCAACAGTTCCGGTCTGATTGTCCTGAACAGTTTCACCAAACAATTTGCTTTCCCAAACTTCGCAAAGAGAAACACCAAAATAAAGATTTTAGTGGCTTGCGTTTGCGTTTGTTTCTCTTGTTATTCCGTTTAATTTGAGGCACATTGACATGCAGAGTCCATCTGCCGACAGAGAGTCGGACCATCTGTTCCATGCACACAACCAACGTTTCTCGTTCGTGTTTAGTACAAAAAGATCAGACATGGTCTGTAATTGGCCATCATACATCGGGACAACCAGGTGAGAATGTAAATTGCTTCGAAAAATACTTTTTAATTATTCAAAGTAAAAAACAACGTCCTTACAGAGTAAAACAAGTGAAAAAAAATTTTTTTTCAAGTATCAGCGAAGAAACGCATGAAAGAAGAAGTGTACCCTAGTTAGACAACTGACAACATTCGTACAAGGTGCACCACTCAACTCTCCACTTCACAGTACACTAGACAAGTGACTGCTACTACTCCTCCTCCGTTTTATGTGCAGTTAGCTATGTTCTAGAATCGTAGGTGCACAATTCTAAAATGCATCTGCTTTGATCCGAGGGGAACTTGGTTGCAGTCGTTGCTACTGGCTGCGGGATAGAATTTATGTTGATTGAGCTTGACACAGTTCCCATGTGGAGCGTTTCCATTGCACACATTCACTATTCATACCCGGGCAGCAGCAGTGTGTACCACTCAAAGAGATGGAGAATGCGGGGAGGTACTTGATACTTCAATGAGATGTTGTTGTGCCTATTTCCCTTCTGGTTTTAACGGACGCATATGGAAAGACGACGCCCGATACGCTAGGCTTCAAAATGGTCGGGTCGAGTCGAGAGGCATACAAAAGAACTTCATGTTGCTAGTCAACTCACCTGATGACGGCTTTTATTCATGCATTTCATGTGTGTTACCTGAGAATTGAGTTGACCTGGGACTCTGCGACGACGATAGTGATGATGTGATGATGTGGACATTGTGTTCTTGGCATAGTTATTTTTTTCATTTTTTGTTTTTGTGTACAAACATAACGTTGAATGGACGTGAATGTGAATAAGTGCATAGAGAATATGACCTTGTCTCGTGCTGGACAGATGTGGGGTAGATTTTGTTGAATGGCAAGTTAAACTGAAGATTGACTTTCAAATTCAAAGGCGAACAGTAGATTCAAAACAAGGTGTGCTGATGGGTTTCTTATGAGTGACACGAGTCTTTAAACAGGAAAAATGCCTGAAAGGCGTTTCCTTCTTTAACCAATGAGTGGTGAGCAGCATACATTGCCATTTGGTACGCAAGAAAAGGAAGATGTCATCATGCGTTAAATGCTGCTGAATGTCCTTGCAACAAAAGTTTTAGGTATTATCGAAGAGACCCAAGGTTTACGCTCACAATGATGCAATAAAGCAACGTGATACGACAAGTGTTTGCTTGCGTTCAATTTCTTAGACGTTGATGCTTTATTTAAGTTCAGTATATCTGACAACTATATGTCTAAGGGCCAATGCACACGGAGCAACTGGAAAATAACTGATCAGCGATGTGAATTGGCATTTAGTTTGCTTTGAGTCATACCCTGTGTAATCAAATGGGACGCCGCACACGACGCTACTGGTTGAAAACTCGATTGCGATTCACAAAAACCAGTTTGTAACCAGTCGTCTGTTGATTTGCATGTCGGGTCGCCTATTGATTTCAGTTTCTAGTTTGTCGAAGATGAGCGAACAACAGACCAACCAGTTGCTGGGGGGGGACATTTCCGAAGACATTTATCCATGACGACACTGAACGAACTAGAGATTTTGATTGGTTATGAGTTTCCTCGTATGTGGAGTCAAGTCACCGCTGAGTCCATCACTGGTCTGTAACCCGAGTTGCCAACCAGCTTAGTTTTCTTCCAGTTGCTCCGTGTGCATTGGGCCTTAGAATTTGGATACAACTTACAATCACCGCAACCATCTTAACTTAATGGCAACTGATCGGTAATCAGAAGATCCTCCTGGACGAATACTTTCCCCACCATTGTTTCGACGAAATACACACTAGTTGCGTTCCAACTAACTGGGATTCCCCTTTTATGATCAATCGACGATAATGCATCTCTGCCTTGCTACATAAATTCTTTCGCATAACAATGTAATTCCCCCCCCCCAAGCTCAATGCAAATGCGTTGTAATTTAAATTTCAATTGTAAAACGATTCCTTTTGGATATTTAAATTTCCACTGCAGACACAGTTTGCCTCTAAGCAAGAAGGCGCGCTCTGCGAACAAAACAATCAAAACAATGGAATGAGAATGCAATGCAATGCATTTACGCCCATTATCATTGACATACTCGTACCCCAACCAACAGAGAGGACCGCCTTCGAACCTCTGGTATAGAACTACAGAACCCACTCGATGGCCAATTTGACAATTACATTTGTGTGCCTCAATCATGCAAAGTGCCAAATGCGGCTCGCAATTGAATGTTGCACGAATACTTTTACCAATTCCACTCTTGTGTCGGCGCAGAGACAGACGCTTTGTCTTACATCTTTTGGAATCTGTGTTGGCGTCGACATCGTCATCATGAGCGCCAAAGGCGAGAATAATAAATTATTCAAATGATCTCATGCATCTCTTGTTGGAGGAACATTTGCATCTGAATGCGATTTGTATGGAAAGTAATTTTATAAAGCAAAAAAAATTTATTTTCTTATTCTAATCTTACTGTCAAAATATGGAGCCCCATGAGGTTAACTTACCTGAAAAGAAAGAAAAACAAAAAATTAATAAAAAACAAACATTTTGAAGCAAATTATGTAGTTTTAATAAAAGTTTTTATGCAATATTGCATGGTTATGTGTAGACCAACTTAAAGTCTTAAGACTTTTAGACTAATTGAAGCACACAGACAAGCAGACGTCTGGAGGTTGTGTAACTATTGGAGGTTTTCACATACCCTTCACCTTTACACAGCTTGCTTAAGCCAAAAAAGAAGAGCCCTCTACGAATACTACCCTTCCACCGGGATGACCTAAAGACACCAAAATCTAGTGGCTAGCATACAGCAGCGCAACCGGCTCCATAACAACTCCCCAAGCAGCTGTCATTGAAACGATATTTTCACTTATACCGCTCGACGAAAAAAAGGACAGCAAGGAGTACCCTTTAAGCATTCAACAGCTGAAAATGGATGAGGATGTAGGCTCTCGATATCAAAACTAGTAACGAGATATCACAAGAGGTTTAGCATCCTAAGCTTCAACCACAAAGTCTCACTCTGTTGTGTCCCAGGGCACAGAGACATCAACGAATGGCTGACTGCCAAGAATATGGTCAACCAAATAATGTTCGATCAGTCAGTTTTGATCCCCATGGAGGTTAGTAAAACACGATATATCCTAAGACTTCAGGAAGCTTGCCGATGATAGATGTACAAGGTGGCACAAAAGTTGTCACCCGATGTTCTTCGGCTGTAATTTTTTTTATGAATGAAAAACGTTGGATTATATTTATTTGAGTTCTAAAATTTGTTGCTCCGAGGCCGGCCAGACCTGACAGCATCTCGTTTTATCCCATACTCTTCTACTCGCGCGGCTAAACGTCGTAGTGTTTGCCCAGTTGGTGTCGGACGACCGGAAAATCTGCGCCGAAATTCACGCTGCGCCAACACCACCGACGAACTATTCCGCAAAAAAATCGAAACAAATATTCCACATTCTTTAAGAGTATAATGGTTTATGTCTCGTTGACTTGTATTTTGTATCTGTTTACTTCACAAATGTCAAAGTAGAATTGACATTTGCAGCCATTTGCAAAAATTATAGCATCTTCCGATAGAAGATGCACCACCTAGTAGAACACTCCCATATTAAAGAAAATATTGTCACAACAGAGCAAAAAGAAAGATCGCACATAGCACTTGTGATCAACATTCTCATAAGACACAACACAACCGACTGGCAGTCCATTTAAGAAGAATGCGGAAGAGGACACAGACACATAAAATCAGCCATCGGCACGCTCTTCTCCAGAAAACAAAGTGAACTGTCAACCACACTACTAAAACGATTTTAAATAGTTCACTAACCATAGTTGACAGGTATTTATGAGAATCCAACACAATGAATTCATGCAGATCTTAGTTAGGCGGCACGATCCATCACGCCGTCACTACTTCAACCTAACGTTATCTATGCTTTGTCTATTAGTAGTCATTGGCTCATTGCAAATTTGCTCCACCTTGTCTAAATGTTTTGCAACAACGACTAGTGACAGCATAACATTTTAAAACAGCTTCGTCTGGCGCCTAAGAATATATTCGTATATAACTTTCTACAGCAGTGGTCCTAGAATTAAATCTTGAGGGACTCCACCCATAATGTTTGATACTCTAATAACCCCATGCGATTGTTAAATATAGTTCCAGCTCGTAGACGTTTTTAACGACCGCATCTAATTGTTTGAATTTCCTCTAGAGTTCTTCCCTTTTTTGCAAATGCAACCAAAAATTAAAAAGGACTCTCACTGCTTTCCTAATCTTTTTCATTCTTCGTCCTCAATCTATTTCAAAATAGATGCACCCTGACCTGCTTCTATAAACTTCTGTTCTTCTCGGTGGTGGCAATTGATACCATCTCATGCCGTTTCTCCTTATTTCCTGTTACACCAAATAATTCTGAATCACGGTCATCTGAGTCATATTGTTGATTTTTCCAATGACTAGTCCCAATTCGAAGAACAATACCACGTGTCCTAAATTACAGCCCAATGACGAATATATTTTAAACCAACTCTTCACCTCAAACAACTTTAACGCCATTTGGTTTCTTTTTCACCATTTCTCTACTAATTGGCTCATGGAATTCACCTTTCACAAGTTGAATGCACTCATCAATGTTCAAGTGACTTGCACCAGAATTCAATGCAATGCAATGCTATGCGATAATATTTATTTTTATTGCTTTTTATCATTGCCAACAATAATTATTGTTAATAGAGTTTCATCAGACTTTTACGACTTGAAAGGTGTACTATAGTACGCCAATGAGAACAGTTAAATAAATCAACGAACTTCCATGAGATTTTTTTCAAAAGTATTTTACAGCAAATCGACTGAAACCACAGTTTATTGTTGAAAAGTCAATGAAAAGGTACTTAAAAGTATAAGCCCGTTATGGATCTGTTCGAGGACACGATAATATTTCTCGAAAGGTCATGCTTGTCATGAATGTCATGAATTGACTAATAAATCGTTTACAAAACGTGCAAGCACCGAAGGGATTGACATGTAAGAGCTAAAAATCCGATTCAAAATGGATGCGGAGATGAAGGAAGGACAAATAAGAGCTCAAGAACGTACAATTTGACGCAACATTTGTCAACAAGGGGGCCAACAACATTGACAGACAATGTCTACCCAACTTTTAAGGACTTAAAACGACGACAATTTTATCTTTAGATCCTTAGCTCTGCGCTTTCATTAAGACGCTTATTCTTCGATAAGGTTATTGTCTGACAACAGAGACTGTAGAAAGGTAAAAAAAAACCTTCACTCCGTAGGCAACTTTAATGACAGATGGTCCAAGTTCACTATCACTCTCTCTTGTCCATTAACGTTTCGTTGATGAGTCTTCCCTCAGTATCCCGAAGAGCCTGAGATCCGAGCTCGAATCCAGGGACAAGCTGCTTGTCCTTTTTATTAAATCTCCGGATGTTTTTTTCTCTTGCGTAACTCTTTGAGCTCCTTAAGCTGGGAGACTGCAAGCATTCTTTTCAGCTTTTCTTTTTACTGCTCTTGTTTTGCATCGCAGCGCTGTCAAGTGGGCCTTGTACGTCCGTTTCTACTTAGGGATGTGGTTGGCATCCTGGGCGTTAACGTTGAGTGTAGGAGAAAGCTTAGAAAGACTTTTACTCAGACGCTTCTAGCAGTCTTTGGCTACTCCAGACCTTCAATGTTTATATTTTTCCTCAGTGGGGGTTGGAGCTATCTTTTATTGGACAATCGGGCTCTGAATCAAACTGTTAGCCAGAAATCGTTTGAGTTGATGTTGACCTATAGAGACATTCACACTATTTGTTGCTTAAACTAAAGGACATTACATATACCTATGTTAAATGGTTTGGCACAAGTTCTTCTTTATCGGCAATCAAGGGTGCATGTCTTGGAGTGTTTTGAAGTTTAGTTAACCCTCGTCGAAACATTTTAATTTACATAGTGTGAACATTTCCTAAGAAAAAATTTCAAATCGAACAGTACTTAAAGTACTTTTTTTGCTTAAAGAGTTCAACGTACGTACTTGAGTCTTTCTTTTCTTAGATTTTATTGACCTATAATTTTATAACCGTTATTTTAGTCTTTCAATTTCCTTTATTTCCTTCCTATTGGCAATATCTTTCACAATGAATCATAATTAATAAACAAAAAGTCATTACAAGACACACATCAATTGCTACAGAAACAGCCCCACTCTTTCTTGTTTTCCCTTCTCCTTTTTATTATTGTATTCATTTCGCTTCTTTTTGGTTTCCTTTTCTTCTATGTATTGCTTTTCAGACAAGGCGCCGTAGAAGACACCAATTTGAACACACATGTCATGGGGGTATTAGTCAACGTTTTTCTTATTCTTTTTTGTCCGTATACAGACGAATTGAATTGAGTAATATTGCGGTGGCGATATCTCCACTTTGTACGCACAAATAAAGCTTCACAAACCGGCGAATGGACGTAGAATGTGACAAATGAGAAGAAAAAAGAAACGTGTACACACAGAATCTTAGCATAAAAGTATTTGCACTCGCACTAGGTATCCCACTTTACTCTAAAAGGTATTTCAATTAAAAAATTTCATTTTTTCGGTAATGAAAACACAAATAATCAAATCCATTGATTTGTTGTTTATTTACTTAAGAGCAATACCCAAATGGTTGCTATTTACTTTTTCCATTTAGATGCGAATATCATTCCACAAAAAATAAATAAAATATCCAAAACCCCACCAAGCAATTAGTGGAACTTGTGTGGAAGTTTTTTTTTTTTCTACGATCGGTTTCGGGAAACCTTTTGTTTTTACTTTTTTTTTTATGAACGCGCAGCAGGATTTTCTAGTTTCGTGGAAGCTGAAAAAATATATTCCGACATTTCATGCGGAAGTACTTAACGAAAAAAAAAACACAGTGTGGGTGGTTGTGTTTTATTTCTCAGTTTTACGTGGATAACCTTTTTATGCTCCTGAGGGCATATAGAGAAAATTAATTGGGTTTACGAGCGGAAAAAAAAAACAAGAAGGGAATAGAAATAACAAACGCCCATTGGGGGTTGTTAACGTAAAAAACTATGAGCAGGACAATAAAAAATGAGTTTTTCCCTTTTTTTTTCTTTTTTTTATTGTGCGGGGATATTTATGAGAAATATATTGTTACCAAAATGTGGGTGTACAAATGTTAACAAGAGATTTATTAATGTTGGGGTGGCAACACTGTATCGTCACCTTGAAATGGCGGATAAATAACAAGAATTGAATTCAGTTTTTTTTGTTCTTTTTCAGGAAGTAGGTGGCAACACAAGGAATTGCCAATGAAAAACTGGCTAGAAATGGAAAAGGTAAAGGTTAGAAGTTTGAAACTTGTCAAAGACTTGTATAATCTTTTGCTGCCGCGACGCAATTTTTAGAAAAAAAAACTCCGTCTGGACAACTTTGCAGTAAAACGAGTCTCGGTAGAACAATGCTGCCAAATACAATGAAACCTCTCATTATGGACACATTTTTATAAGCGAGCAAAATTCGTATGACGAAGATGTCTACCTTAAGAATAATCTATCGGCCAGACGTCATCAGCCACACTTATGGACCAATTGGCGGTCAATTAGTTGCGATTGGATACCATGATACTTTTGAAATTGCTCGTCTGCGCCTAAACTAAACTAAAACTAAAAGTAACATGAGAACTGAAAGCATATTGGAGTTCAGTTGCATTAATGTGAAAAGGTTATCGAAAACTAGACTTCCCGTATGTGTATCATCAAACGAAGCTGTAAAAGTCATCTGGCCGATGTGTATTCCATACATAATGCCACAAAGTGTATAAACCACGCAACCACTCTACGAGAGGAGAACCTAGGGACAAACGTCTAATAAACCATGTAGAGCATAACTCAGGACTTCTCAAACAAAATTGGAGCCTCCATAGAAAAAGACGGCGACGGTATAGTGCTCGTGTCTTTTTTAGACAAGTGATGGGTTAAGTTGGATTATAGAGGAAGCCAGCTTGTGCCGGCATACTTAGACCAAGAGAGGTCCATGGTGATACCATGATTTCGGAGTTAATTTCGCAACCTTTTCGTTGAAACGTAGAAAACAATTGATTGCTTCCAAGTGGAGTTTCCTTTTGAAAAAGAAGACAGGATAGGTAAATGGGGAGGAAGAGATAATGTCCTCCTTGTCTCCACCTCTATAGCTTCAAATCCGAGTTTGAGACCCTATGGGAAGCTTAGTCTAAATGACTGGAAACTGCGTGTTAGAGATTAGGACTACAAACGTAGGATCTGAAAAAGTTCTTGCCGTGTTGGATTCATTAAAAAGAGCATGGGCATCCAATCTAAGGTTAGTGTACGTCGTCCCACATTTTTTAAAGGCAAGCTGTTTGGCACAGCACGTGCAGAGATATACATACATATTTATGACAAACTCCACCGACAATCACGTCGAATTTGTTTTCAACAGCTGGTATAACAGTCAATGTACTGTACATATACATAGACACGAACAAAATAAGGAATCAATATGCAAAAGTTGTCCCCAAGTTCAATGATTCCAATCGTTCAAAATCTTTGAAATTATCTTGATTGAGGTGCGTTGTCCATATTAAGAAGGCTATAAGCAGTAGAAACTTGAAGTCGAATTGAAAGAAAATAAAAGTCCATATAAGGAAACTGAATTTAGTGCAAACATCGCCCCATCAGAAATCCATTAAAAATATCTAACGCACATCTGATCAGCGGATGTCAGTTTGCAAACAAATGGCGGCGAAAAAACGATTTGAACTGAAAAGAAAACCGCTAAATAACCTTCGCAGTAACCGTCGTGATAAATCAGTTCTCGCGCGAGCCTTGAACATTAATGATTGGCAGGTGAACAACAAAAGTATACTCCAGACAAAACCCGAGAAGAAAAAAACAAAAAAGACCGCACCGCACATGCCAAAAAAACAAATTCCACAGTCTTCCACTTAATTATTTCTTTCTTCCTTTTACTACATCCGTTCATTCGTCCTGCAGACAACGGTAGAGAAGTCTTTAATCAGCTGCCGAAGATAATAAATTTCTTCAACCGGAAATTATATACAAAAAGCAGACAGAAAATAACGTTTCTTGAGTGTTCTCTTGAGTCTTCTTCAACATTTGACCTTTTGATGGTGTGTTGTAGTATCGATGCGATAGGAGCACAACCAACAGCAGCAGCAGCAGATGACGTCAATGTGAAGGGTTCCTGTTGTTCGGCCATGGCCTTCTTTCTTGCGAATATAAAGTATAGGGAAGTAAACTAGAAAACGCTTCCTTGCACCAGATGTTATTCACCCCAAAGAAAACATCAAATACAAATGTGAACAAGCAGTTGAAGGTGGTCAAGATCCTTGAGGCACATCGATTGAGTTTCTCTTCTTTAGCCATCAGTTCGTCAGGTAACTTATTTTTTTGGGAGAAATGTGGTGCCAAAGGGCAAGTTGTTGGCCAAATGCCACGTGAGCACTTATTTCTGAAATAAACCACGTGAATGCTTATGAGCAGGGTTCAGTGGTGTCGGATTAAGAAGCTTGTTATGGGATTAGGGGTGATTTAGCTAAAGGAGATGATGGAATTAAGATTGTTTGGGAAATATACACGGAAGCCTTCAAGGAGTTGGTTTCGTGAGAAGTAAATGGGAATTCCGTTGCGAAATGAGAAGGAGTATACGAAATCAGCTGCAAATCTGACACCTCGCTTCTAAAAAAATGGCTTATGCCAACCCTGGTCATGGATCTTCAAATTAATCCTTTCACCAACCCCATGATACTAAGAATATATTTAACAGTTCTTCGTCTGTCACTTAGGCTGTCAGTCACATACTTGTGTGTACGAAACGTCAAGTCAAACGTCAGATCATAGCCAACTGCAGATTGACGTTCATGAGCAAGAGTAATAATACAAAGCTGACAATACCCTAGACGATTTGAGAAAAAATGAGAAAAATATAGCCTCCCTAGCGTATGGCCTTACTATAGGCTTTCGAAGAAAAGATCTCATATTTTAGACCGATAAAAGCTCAGAAAGATGGATAAAGGAACCTTTTCTTCGTCGTTTTGAGCGACAAATTCTTCTTAAGATACTCGGTCCGTTTTGCGTTTAAGGACTTCGAACGAAAAGTTTCAAAAATAAACTGTATAGGGACATCGGCCTTTATCAGCGTGAACTAGACAACAAAAAATTGTGTATTGAACATTGAGGATGGCTGGGACATGTAGAATGAGTGGTTGCCAACGCCTCAGCCTGTAGAATCTTTAAATCCGACCTGGACCTCGCTTTAGTTGGCACTTACAAGCAGAAAGGGACCTATACCAATTTTAAGTCCACAACTTAAGGCAGTTAGCTTGGAACCGGCTCTAACTGGAGATGCTTGTTGGTTGAGGCCCATTGCTCATCTCGGGCTATAGCGTCACCTTAATAATGTGACGGATGTTTGAACAATCTGCACTAACCCAAATACAGTCCCAAATTCCCTTAAATTGTAAATACAAACAAGACTTAGGTGGATAAGAACTTGAAGGGCATGTAGAAGGAGACTTCATAGTCAACAAACATTTTGAATCAAAGCCGCCTTAATGACTTTGGTAAGCTCAAGCTGAACTATGCTTAACGCCAAAGGAAAAGGGTTCTAACGACCGCCTTCAATACTCTGAAGAGGACAGACAATAAAACCCGTGATTTGAAGAAAGACAGACGAGAGAGAATCCTCAAGTTGAAGACAGTGAAGGCTGAAGTAAACTTTGACTAGTTTTTGTTGTTGTTGTTCCTCTATATGTTGACAGCTCTTGGGTTGTAAGGTTTCTGGAATCAATACAACATGCGCAACACAAGCTTGGATAAGACAGGAGTTCATTTCTTGTTTAGACACAGTCACAGAAGTAAGAAAGCGTTTCTCCGGTTGGAAGCGCCTTAAGGAAGTCGACAATGACTACTGACGTGGAAAAACTGAAATTTATACGTCACCTATAAGACTTTCGCATGTGATACTCTAACTTAGAATGTTAAGGCTTCTTCGCTGTCGGTTTTCCGATGAACTGATGTGTAAGTTCAACGTCGATTAATTCATATCGTCTAACTTAGTGATCGTTTACAGATTCCTATGTCCACGATTGATCCAATTGTCCGCGGCCAGAAGGACCACACAAGACTGGCAAGGAATGGCTTTAAAAGGGATTGTGGAATATTAGCTGGTGTTTATGAAATACTTAATGACAGTTTTGATGTAGCAAGAGTGGAATAATGTGCCTTCAGGCGTCTCACAGACACCTTAAAAGTTGCTGTTGCTCTTAACGAACTGTCTCACTGGTACCAGCACTTAGGGACACTTGCTTTTCTATGCTCGATTCAAGAGCTACCACTAGTCCTTCAACTGTAGTTCCGGTGTTTTTATTGAAGACAATAACCAAAACAGCCTTCAAAATTAAAAGAAGGATCAAATCTGCGCTTTTAAGTCCAACCCAACATAAGCAAGCTTAGAAGCAACGTATTTAGAATCGAAAAGCCAGGAGTCTTCAATAAAATCGATAAACACATTCAAATCACAAACAATCCATTAGCTTCCAATGGACATACCCATACAGACCCCCCACCACTACTTCCATTTAATTAGTCTGCCCCCTGAAAAGCACTCGACGACAGATTCATGAATAGAAAAAAAAACAACTTCATTAGTATTTATGACGCCCATAGCCTGAAAGTAATTGAAATTGAATTCAATTGAAATGTGCTCCACTTGTGTGCCTAGCTATAGCTATCGATACTCGTGAAACCCATTACTCATAGATACTTGTTGAAAATGAGACCACCCTCCCTCACGAATGCTCCTAATTGCTAGAAATGTGTTCGCGTTCCTACCTTAGGAACAGCAAATACAATTTTACTAATGAAATGTAATCAGAATAAGATTTGCAGCATTCCTGGCCGAATTATGCAAAGCCGCATGGAGAAAGGAGTACGTAAGTCGGGTAGTCATGATGGCGCCATTTGGAGAATATCGGTTCCGGCAAGCATTGGCATTGACTTCACTCAAGTTCTGGGGGATTAATGAATATCCTAATTACTGCAACGTTTGCATCATTGTGTAATTTCCAAAGTCATTCGTTTCATTTGATTTTAATTGCTCACTGTGGAGGCAGGCAGGATGGTTGAAGTTAGATTTGCCGCCCCAAATTGTTGAGTTTGAGGTGGTATCCATTTGATCGTAATCATCATCAATCAAGTTTATGATGATGGTGATGCATGCAGCTGTGTGCTGTACTTAGATGACGAAGTAAGATTGATTTGATTGCCTTTTTGTAGTTAAAATGGATCAGAATCGTGGATGAGTAGGAACATGAATGGTGAGATGGTTTATTAGACGGTTAACCTATTTAAAAATACTTGTTGGACGATGAGTTTGTGGTTTAAGTAACAAGTTTATCGAATGAGGTCAACCAACACGACTGGATGTATACGAGAATGTGCATAGGTTATGTTAAAGGCCGCGATGAAAGATGCTTTGAACTATAACATGACCAGGAACGACTATGGACTGTGTTTTGAAAGTGTGCTTCTGAACAAATTGTATATTCCCGGAGGTACTCTGCTTGAAAACTTATTTGACATCCAAATTCGCTCCAAATCAAACCGAAGGAACATATCACCAGTCCAACACGCTACCATTGAGGACCGATCGACAGAAGAGAATTCCTTGCACCACAAACAACAGACCTTCGACACTTTTCTTGATAATGAAGGATCCTTTACATATACACAAGCGTCCCAGAGGCAAACCTCAAAGGGATGTTTTATCACAATTTCTATAGGTCTAAGTAGCAAACTTCGAATCCGCCGAGGGACAGTGCAGTAGAGGACCGCAACTCAGGTTGCGCACCCAAGTGGAAGGTGACTTCAACCAACTTAGCGTACGAAACTGGAGGCAGCTAGGTAAAGATCGAGCTGACTGGGGACGCTCATTGGTTGAGGCACAGGTCCACCCAGGACTGTAGCGCCACCTTAAGTAAGTAAGTCCGTCGTAAACGATATTTTAGTGAAACTAGGGCGTGGTAATCTACTCCGACTACTTACTCGTGTTAATAACAGGAAACTTCCTAGCCACCATTTCGGGTCTACATTCACTGATCAACTGGCCAAGAATTGTAGTGTAGATGGCAACTCCCAAACGGTTCTCCGAGAAAAAGGTGACACCATCATTGAAAACTTCGATACTAAATGGAACACAGCTCCAAATCTCGGAACAGACTGAGAGAAAACCCTCTTAAAAGAACCTAGATCCATTGCATCCGTACAAATATCGCCATAAGGACGATACCGACAGCAACTCTCGTAATAATACTTCCACTCATATCACTCGAAGTATAAACAGTAAATGAACGTCTTCAAGCATCCAATTTCCGGAAGAAGGGCCAAATAGATTACACTAGTATACCCAATGGACGAAGTTCTATTAAGAAAGGGTCATTAAACCCAACGAGGAAAAGGAATCTACGCAAAAGAACCTGCTTTTGCCCGGTCAATAGAACTTCCAAACCGTGGCATTGTATTCGAAACTGTTTTAGAGAAAGCCGACGTCTCAAGAGGACTATCCTTATCCAACAACTGATTGATTTAAGCTGTCACAAATATCTAGGTAAGGTGCCTACCACTGACTACACAACGCCATACCTAGACTTCGAAAGACCATTTTTAAGCGTCTTTTCAAGCAGGGACGAATGGAAAAGCGGTCAAGCACCTAATACGCAATCAATAGCCGTCTATACCGACGGATCATAATTAAACATTAGCGGTGGGGCAGGAATCTTCTCCAAACCACTGGGAATTAGAAAATCTGTCCGCCTTCCGGACCACAGCAGTCGTTTCCAAGCGGAGGTCTTAGCAGTGACAATAGCCGTCCATGAGACTGCGATGAAGGTAATACCGCGCAATGATATTACCTTTTTCATTGACAGCCAGGCAGCAATAAAAGCAATTTCAGCTATGGAAATGTGTTCTTGTGTTCTTGGAACACAAGGTAACACTCTGCTGGGTCCCTGGGCATGAGGGCATACCAGGGAATGAAAATGCTGACGAATTGGCTAGAGAGGGCTCAGCGCTATGTCTAGAACAAGCCGACCTCGCGGTGAATATCCCACCTTGGTTATTGAAGTTCGCAACAAAGCTCAAAGAGGCAAATAACAGATGGTTCTCTTTAGACACTTGTGCCATTACAAGGAAGTTATGGCCTGAATTTGATAAGGCTAGGACCGCCAGAAAATCCCTCTCCACCCTTGAAGGTGTGATTACGGATCATAACACTCTGCGGTACCACATGTGTAGAGGCTGCGGAGTCGAGAAAGTTCATGAGGACACAACGCACTTCCTCTGCCACTGCCCCGGCCTGTACCATCTAAGATACAAATTCCTCGGGCGACATTTCTTCCGGGATCTCGAGCAACTATCTTGTAAACTGGTGAAGGATCTGAACTTTATCAAATCCACAGAATGGTTTGTACCACTATCGCAGTAAATAGTTACTAGTACACGTACGTTTAAGGGTACGATTTCCCTCTATGGGTGGCACAATGAGTCTTAGAGACCTGAGTGTGGCGCAGAGGAACTCCTCTTCGCCGGCCCACATTTCTAACCTAACCTAAGCTGCCACAAACAGATGATCCAACTCTTATTCTACATCGACCCTTAAAACCAATCTACAGAGCACTATTACTGAAATAAAACATTTTTTTCACTCGTTAAAAGTAAATATTTGACACCCCTTTTGAAAGCTCCCCGAACAGTAGGTACTCGTAAGTACATATCACTACCCTCAGTGTGTCCCATTTGTACAATTTACACTGCGCCAGTAGGTCAGTATCTAATTATCACGCATTTCAGATTACTGCACTAATTGGCCACAGGTGCAATTTGCATAATTCCAAAATAATTGCTATCACCATCTCAATTGGAATGACGTCGTTTTCACCTGTAAATGTTGGTTAATACTCGTAGCATACGTTGTCCACAATTGCCTTTACCACCCACTCATTCCCATGTCACCGCAACCAATGCCAAGGGACATTATACATTAAAAAAAAAAAAGGAAACTTGTCCTCCTTTTATTCCCCCAAGCTTAATGGCTTTGTAAATTGCAGGTCTTTTGACTTAGACGCCCTACAAAACCGCTCAAATAATGAGCAAAAAAAGAAAAAAACCAGGCGACACTCACCGCCCACTTGCTCCGAATAAAAGCGGAGCACGAGTCTTCTCTCTTTGTCCTTGGTTTTTACATTTATTCCGGATGAATTAACGCGAGCGCTAATCCTACAACGAGCACTTCATTATCCTCGAGAGTACGCTAGGGATTGCGCGATTAATTCTGCAATTAATTTTCCAAAAGATTGTACTCAACTAGAAGAGGAACACAACATACATTTTTTTTAACGTTCATTTCGTGACGCTGCCCTATTTCTACGCGACGAGAACGTGACTAATACGTGTGAAAAATTGTAAGTCGGTCAGGTAACCGTATACATGTTATTGATAATGATAAATTAGAGCAGGTAAATTTATTGGAATTTTAATTTGACTACACGAAGCAAAATGTGATTAATAATATACAGGAAAGCAGTGTGACACATTTTGTATCGGAAATGACGATGTTTTGCATGCAAATGTTTATAAATTCACTTGTCAAATGTAATTATGAAGAAATTTAGTTTTATTTTTAGATAATTTCATGTGAATATTTCGGAAATGTGGTTGGAATTTGAGCAAATTATAAGCGTACTGTTGATAGAACACTTGTTAGGTGAAGATTGATTTGGAAAGAACTTCGAATTAGGTCGACTTATTAGAAATTCTAATTTCACTATAAGTCACGAAAACATGTGACACGAACTATAATTTCATATACTCAAGGTCGACTTGTCGTCATATTTAGCATCAGAGTGCCATTTTGAACGCACTTCCCTTAGAAATTCTACAATTATTATGCTTTTCGACCTAAATTTCACCCCCTTTTCGCAGAAAACATGAACGAATGTAGTACTTAGGAACAGGAAAAATCAAAGTTGATTATATGCCTGAACGCGTATGTTTACCAAATGCCAAATACACTTGTTTGACAGATTTGTTGAATTAGCAGTGTTGCCATATTCAGTTTTTTTTCTCAAATTTCCGAGTGCTACTTGGTACTTTGGTAGCGAATCCAGGATGTTGCTATGCCCTCAACATGACCAGCACCCTGACTACGGTTACTAACTTACTTAAGGTGGCACTTACAGTCTGTGGTGGATCTGGGCCTCAACGAACAAGCGTCTCCAGCCAGCTCGATCTGTAGCTAGCTGCCTCTAATTTTGCACGCTAAGTTGGTTGGGGTCCCCTTCCACATTCGTCGCGGTTTTCTTCTACTACGCTATCCCTCGTGTGTGAGTTCGAAGATTTTCCGGGCCAAAGCTTTAGTGTCCATGCAGCCACCTCAGTTGCGCTGGACCTTCACTCTTCTGACTAAGTCGATGTTGGTGTACAACCTCATACACTTCGTAATTGTAACTCCTCTTCTTCTCACCGTCTATGCAGATAGAACTGAATATGACAAGAAGAATTTCCCTCAAAAAACAGAAGAGTACTCTTATCCATTTTTGATAAAGTCCATGCTTCTGCATCATAGAGCAAGACTGGGATATTTAAAGTCTTGTAAAGAGTCACTTTAGTTGTTCGAGAGGGCTCTGCTATTTATTGTTTTCTCCTAGAGAAGCAGCAATTGGCTACGCTACATAATGAGACATTTTTGATCTGCAGGCTTGGTTGGATAAAAGCGTATGACACTATGGCTACGAGCACAGTGAAGCGATAAGCGTTTTCTTGCGACAAAACTGTCCACATGTATTCTTAGGCTTCTCGCATCGACTCACTGTATCGCTTCACTGTGCGCACGCACATACGAATACACGTGAACAGTTTTATCGCAAGCAAACATTTCTCGCATCACGTCGTTTTGTCGCATTACTGTGCGCGGTGCCTTATAGTGGCTTTTTGATATTGTAGACTCTGACAGTAGTGTACATCCACAAGATCATCTTTGGTTGAAGATTCCAAGATCAGTAAGCTGCAAATGCTTTCTAAACACGCTCTTCTATGTTAAATATCTAGATAAGCTTTGGTTCAAGAGTTATTCCTAGCCGTGAAGAAGTGAAGGTCGATATTTTACTTTAAGTAGTAAACAGCACCAATTTAACTTTTCTTGAGTAAGTACCAAGTTCATAACTAGTGACCCACATGCTTACCTTATCCAAGGCTGCACCTTCCATGATTGTACCAATTACGAAGGGAAATATTCCGACACTAGGATAACCATCAGCATACGCAACTACTTTCCTTCAGTAACAACGGATCAGATGTCATTCTAGGATTCAGAAGGCATCTACTTAAAGATCAGTGAGTCTACTTGGTAGTCCCATCTTCTTGGGACTGCTCATTATGTTTAGTGTGCCAGTTGCAACCAATGAAACCACATGACAAAGCGATGAAGTAGCTCCTTACGAAACTTTCTCACGCACGTTTTTTGCTTTGCCAAACATTTCACTATGCAACTGTCGTTACACATTTTTAAATACATTTGCCATACGCTCCATGTGACCACTCAACTGACCTTCACGCTTAAATGTCAGACTGGCCAAATTTAGACTTCACAATCCACAAAAAAAAAAGTGAAAGTATTGATTGACCACACAAAAATAACAACAAACGAACCACACGGCGAAGCAGTTTATGAGAGACGAGAGTGAAAGCGAATTTTCCCCATTTCCAATTGCAACCAAATTGACCGTTAAATTAGGTTCTTAAAAATTCAAAAACAAAAGGCACGCTTCACCGCCACCGCGATACCATAAATCTAAGCGCAAAATCAACAAAAGAAAATAGAAAACAGCAAACGCCAAGAAAGACCACACTTGAGTCATACAAACGTGTCCACATGCTGCACACAATGAGTCATCATCACCATTGGAATCATAAAGTTTTCCCTACCATATCCAGGTGATTGGCCACGAATAGAAACAAAAGTGAAATAAAAAAAAAACCCGCGCAAAAATAGGCAAAGAACGACAACGTAGCGCATTTAAATTTATTTTGCGCTTAGATACGTTTCCCAGTGAACGCTTCCTTTTTTGGGTCAATCGCTTATTTCCGAGGTGAGTGGGCCGGGTGGTGAAGACAGCGCGCTTCTCCACAACACAAAGCCAAAGTGGCAAAAATTTGTCACTACCGCGCCACAACACTGCTTATTTGTGGATTCTCATGGTGTCTTTTCTTGTATCTGCATTCTGTAACACTGTTTGGGGATTGTTTGCGTCGTTTGATTTTGTTGTTATTTCACAGATATGGCGACAACCATCTGCTGAATAATAAATAAATTTTGAATTGTCGTTCACACGACACGCGCACACACACACAAAAGGAGCCGGTTATTTTTGTGAAATCAACCGAAGGAATAAGTGAACATTAGGCGGATGATTTAGATCTTTTGAAGGAAGTTTGCACAAGCTCTGTGTCATAAGATCTGTTGATGGGATAAGACATGTGAAAATAGATGACTTACATGGAAGGATGAGTGATTGGAAAGAGGATTTCATTTTGCCCTTAGGGAATATTTAATAAATAAATATTGCGAGCGTATATAGGAGGCGTATACGCACTATTTTTTTTCCTCCTGGTAACAGAACGCCTTATTGGTTTGTTAATCATTCCGAATTCTTTATAAATGTCAGTAAATCAGATATCACTAAGCCTGGTATCTTTGCTAATGAAGAAGCTGGGGTCTAGGGAGGGGTAATGACTGTTAGATTGCGTCTTCACAGCGTCTATTGCTCACGGTAACAAAGCAAGTATAGAAACGTGTAGATTTGAAGAAGGAAATCTTGAAGAAGACTCACAGAATATGGAAAATCTATTTCTGCAGACTGTTTAAAGGCGACGAAGACCAAGATCCCGCTGTCTAGCATCCGCCAGATCAGAACGATGTAAGAATAGCAATATTCAAGCTAAGATCCAACAACAACTGTTGGACCTGACTTCTTACCGGCGGAACTTGTTAAAGCAGCAAAAGATGACTTGGAAGAGAGCAGTCGCAAACCAGTTTTTTTTAGAATTGGACGGATAAATGTATGCCTTACGAATAGAATCTTACTACCGTTTGCCAGATCGACGGGAAATAAGCCACCTTCTGCGCTAGCTACAGCATCAGTCTCATCAGTATCGCCCCTCAAAGCGAAACAAAGTCAAGCTCTGGTGGGTACCAGGCCATTGATCAACTTGCTAGGGTAGGCTCTTCAGAAAGGTACATAGGTGCAGAATGAGTCCGTACAGATGGGAAAAACGAAAATTCATATCCTACTGGAACAACACTCAGGGACTCAGAGAGGCTAAAAGGGCCATCTGACCCCTGAACAAAACCACTAAGAATATTCTCAACCATAAAGGAGACGATATCAGAAGATTTGCCGGCTTCCTCACCGGTCACTGTAGCCTCAGATATCGCCTACATAAACTAAATATAGTTCAGGAATCTGAATGCAGACTCTGCTTAGAGGAAGACAAATCAGCCGAACACATACTATGTGAGTGCGTGGCTGTCCGCAGAGTCAGGAAACGCTGTCTCCACAAAGAATTCCTAACACCGGAGGACATTCGTTATGCCTCGACTGGAGATATCCTAAACTTCATTAGGAAGATAGAAGATCTCCTTGTCTAACTGGCTCCAGGCTCTCAATAGATCTTTTAGGTCGCAGTGCCATTTGCGTCTGTCGCAGAGCCTTACTAATAATAATAATAATAATAATCGCCTGAAAACTTTCGTCAACAATTTGATTGGCTGCTACTGTGTTTCTAGGCCAGAAAAGTCCACAATCAGCCAAATTTTACCACTTCGACAGGCCCAAGTCCAAGACAGCATTTATAGAGCCATATCTCATTAAGGCATTCCTGCCAAACTCATCCGTTTGTACAGGATGTTACTGGGTACACTGTCTGTTGGCGTGATTGGAAAACCAGTGGACAGCAGAGTCACTCACTCACCACACTCTCTTTCTCTGGGCCATTCGCTGCTTCTTCTCATTGAAGACTCAAGCTCTGAATTTAGTGGCGACGAGATAATGGTCAGATTCGTCGTCTGATATTTTCTATATAACGCGACAACGGTTGTTGCACATAAAAAAGTAGTTAACAGTCTACACAATGAACGCATCCCAAAACCTAATGAAGACATAAATATTATGTTCTAAATACAATTTCATTAAAGGGTCGACAACCAAAAGAATTTAGGTCGATCGTCTTTATCTTAAGAATTCCAAAGAATTTAAGAAAAGTTCGAATTTAAATAGAATTTGAGTGCGATATTGTTTAAGGTTACCAACGAATTAAGTGGTTTCTTTAGTTTTAATTTAATTACACAAGTTTTTTTTATTTTTAAGAATCATTTTCCAATTAGTGGGAATGGAAATGCATCTGTCTTGTCTTAATTGTGTTCGATTGACATTTAACGTAGAACAGGGTTTCCTACTCAAAAAAAAAAGTCAACTGTCAAATACAAAAAGTAGTGATCCATTTGACAGCTGTCAAAGAGAGAAAGTGGGTTTTCGATTAAAACGCTTCAAACCCAGGCTTGATCGAGTGGTAGTCTATACATCTGATCATGAATAGACGCGTTCCCAGACTTTAAAGTTAAAATCGCAAAATATTTGATTCATCACTCCGTTTAGGGTTAGAGATAACAAAATTAGTGATGCCAAAGTGACTAATAACATCTTAACGACTTTGTCAGGGTAAAGAATATATTATTGGCTAAGGAAACAAAGGGTTCTCATCGATTTTACATAAGAGGTGATTCCAATGGAGCTTGCCATTTATGCGAATCAAAAGTTTGTTCATTATTCATTCATGGATAACAACTGGGCGTTCAGGTTTTTTTTTCTATGAGAGACGAGAGCATTGAGTTACTGAAGCATAAAATTCCACGCAGTACCCTACATTGAATCATGTTTGAAGATCGAACTTGAATGAATTTAGCATACAAGGTCAAAGAACAAGGTCGTGAACTTGAAAACAAGTAAATAAAACTGAGGGTGGAATTGGATTAAAAGTGATGGACAAAAGGAAATAGAACTAAGCCTTGAGGAACACCACAACTAGACCAAGTTTCTGAGGTTGTTGTTATTGTTGTTGTTGTAGTGTCAGTTTCTAGGTCCAGGAAATGAACTACATCGATAGGTCGATCAAGGAGTGCCTCTTGGCGCAGGTTGGTAGGTTTTGCTAGGCATTTGTCTTCGTTGGAAGGATCGAGACAGTTTATGTAGTTTTTAAGGGAGCCGCACCATCCTGAGCGCAGTTGAGTCATGGTGGTCCTTTTTTTTTTACTACATACGATCTTCATCGGCGCGACTCAGGTGGCGCACGCAAGTTGCGAAACTGGCGGCAGCTAGCCAAAGATCGAGCTGACTGCAGACGCTTGTTGGTTGAGGCCCAGGTCCACTCCGGACTGTAGCGCCACCTTAAGTAAGATCTTCATCGGCGATGGATGGATGACGACCACCAAGGGCTATATTGGGGCGAAGACACTTACATGTCGTGCACGCTCTTAAGGGCGTTTTTTTTTTTTTTTTTTTTTTTTTAGATCGGCACGTCACCCTGCGTAAATGTTTATTTTGTCTGCCTCGAGCTATGGCGGGGCATTCGAACAAGAGGTGTGGCGTAGTTTCTTAACCTATTAAGCAGAGACGGCACATATCCGTAGGACCTCGGCTAAGCTTGTTGAGATGGTAGTTGAGTAAGCAATGTACGGTAAGGAAGTCCAGCATAACACTGGCTTAGTGCCAGGATTTCTTGATTTATTTTGTCGTTTAAGGGGATAATAAGGGTTAAGATTGACGAAGTACATTAATTGAGTGAGAGCTTCTCTTAGTGTTCTTATGAGTTGGGCTTCAACTTAATTTGACAAGTTGATAGACTACAAAAGGGAAGTGGACGTTGATGGAGCTACACGGCAATCTCATTGCCTTTGTGTCCAGGAACCCACTAGGAGCGGGATAACAGACTAACGACTGCTCAAACAGTGTAAAGAAGTATAACACGCATAATACGAACGCTTGCCAGAAGCTAACCCTTGGTCCTTGAGCTATCGAGCTGAATAACTCTGTCTAACCTAACTTATCCCAGTCAAAAACCTTTAGGGAACTCTTCAAAATATCAAAACTTAACTTATTTTTTCGAAACTAAGTTTCAACGTGACTGTACTTCATTATGTCATGGCCGAGATTGAACTTTTACAATGAAGACGAATCACGTCAGGAAAATGAAATAAATCAATCAATCCACTGTCTTCCCGGATGTCACGATCTTTATTTCGGCTTAAACATCAAATTGTGTCTTAAATTCAAATAAAAACATGTAAATTCACATGAAAACATCTCTCGCCATCTGCAGCCAACCATACTGAAAGTCAATTGTTTTAGGAACATCAAATTTTTCCAATCGTTGAGCATAACTTCTCCTTCAGCCAGCCGCAGTCGAATCAGCCAACCACACCGCACAATGAAACCAAAAAGCCGGCATAAATAACTCAACATTCATCAAGCCACTCAGCGAAGCAAGGCAGAGTTTCACGCTATGCCGGAGTCAAATGGCACAGTAGCAAGCACTATTGCAAAAAAAAAAAACAAAAAAAAACACACTATAACAATATGACTATAAAAATACAACCAACAACAATTGTCCATTGTCAGAGAATGCTACAACGAAAAACCACCCAAGCAAGCAGCACCAGCGAGAGCACGAGGCCTGGCCTGGGCTTCCTGTGTATGTCATTTGCGGTGATGGCGGTGATGGCGTAAGGCGCGCACTCCCAAACCACAACCTAAAGGAGGGAGAAAACCTCGTCTATTTATGGACGGATGCAGCGAGAAGGTTATTTTTCACTTTCATCGCGAGAAAATGACACTTTTCCACACACACACACACCCGCCGCCGCTTAAACGCCTTTAAAAATATGAAAGGCGGAAGATTGGGGGTGTTTGCCAAAACGCCTAAAAGGGGCGTTCGTATCAGTCACACATGCGGCAGATATACATGTTTGTCTTTCGCGAAATTCAATTTAGCAGCTCCTGACCCTTTACACGCTGACCCACACGATCCCGTTGTGTTGAATCCAATTATATCTTAATTACTTGGCCTCTTATGACTGTGCCGGCAAACAAATAAAGAAGGAGGACAACGCCAGTGGCGACGACACAAACTAGGCCGGTCAGTTGAATTTACAAGATGACAGACATATACTTAGGTGTGTGTGGATGGAGAAGGCTAATTATGGCGACATCAATGCGGACAAATGGCAAATACCAGGAAGCCACCAACTGCGCTAGGCCCATACTGATATAATTATCCGTCACGATAAGTGACAATTGAATAAATTGAATGACGCCAATCGGACGTAGATACATAAAGGCAGAGAGGGGGAGAGAGCGAGAGAGCTGGGCGCGCAATTAATTAACTGAGGAAATAATTATTAATACGTAACACATGCGAGGAGAGATCAACAAAAAAAACCGATTAGTCGGGTTAAGAAGGTGGAGAGTTGGATTGCCGCATTTCAAATGGGAGTAGTTCAAAACAGGGAAGTCGTGGTCAAGCTGTCTTTAAGGTAATCCTATCCCACGGGCGCTTAAACAGAGTGTCAATGGGTTAGATGGAGTTCTGAGACAAAAAGCCAGTACTAAGCGAGGGAACCTTCAAAGGGACAGCGTTAGATAAACCTCATTTCTCAAAGCATCTGATTTCCCTACATCAGATCTTCCAGTGTCAGCTGTCTGGGTAAGAGTTCTTTATCCAAAAGGGGCTACGAACAAAGATGACGCTATGAATGTGCCAATTTTTACAATCTAAAGCTGCCACTTTCAGTGCTCGAAGTTCTAAAAATGAACTGGAAACATATAACGGGCCGCTATCGTCACAATACCTTAAATGCGACCTAAGCGCACATCCGCAACTTGTACAATGTCAGCAAAGTACTGTATAATGATGTCTAGAGCTTAACCGGCCACAAATCAGCATTCTTTCAACCACAGAAGAACATAAAAACTCGTCTTCCATCAATATTAATGGCGGGGTTAGACAACCAGTTATAATGGCTGCCATTTTTACTTAACTGTAAGCCATGGATCAATTAAGACACATTTTCAGAGATCATGACTTGCGGTAATCAGGTTCTAAATCAACTTTCAACTAACACAAGTCATTAATTGAATGATCCTTCCTGGAAAATGTCAAAAATGTTAGGTATAACGGACAGGTTTGACAAATAGCCTGACATCTTAAAGTGTCAGTTGCAAAAAAAAAAATTAAAAATAAAAAGAGTTCCTCTCTTATGTTTTACAAGACACCCTGTTAAACAAGTTAAATACCATTTTGTTTACATTATCTGCAGTTGGCACGCATGTAGACAACGATGACCGTTAAGAAAGGTGCTCTGGCAAGTTTTTTTTTTTGCATCAGTAATCGGTACTCTCCTCCTCCAGTGAATGTTACAAAGAAAGAAAGTTTCACCTTAATAGACAGATAGCCACTAACAGTACAAGACCAGACCAGACGCAAACTGCATCTACTCCGTGATCACGTCATTAATTATTCGCGCTACATACGAGTACGCTTGATTGGTGGTTTGGCTCTGATTTGTTGGAATAGCATTTGCGCGAATCCGATAGAAATGGGATCCAGTCTCCAGTTTCCCGTCTCCAGTCTAACCGCGCTTGAGTTATTACATTGAGTGGTTTCATTTTTCTTAATTTTATGCACGGCTGTCTTATCTAATCTTTGGATGAAATTAGGGAGACGGCTACTTTTGAAAGTCATTTCACTCGGGGCAGCAACTCCCCCGATCTGTCCGAAACTGATTTCTCTTTTCTTTTTTTTTTTCGTTCCCTCAAACGTAAACAACTTATGATTTCTGACGATTAAGAAGATTAATCTTAACTAAGTAACGCTCACTCGACCTACAATTTATCTAAATGAACGACGACTCTGACATGCACATCTACATGCGCTCGAGCGCAAGAGCCAAATCAAGCTCTCTTGCACGGACACACGCACACGTAAACACAGCACAAATGGATAGATTAGGTTTGTGACTATTTTTAGACTTGACCTAGTGACTTTGGGCCATTGGTGGCGCGGTGGTGGGTACTGAACATACAGCATATGTTTATCTAGATACATTGAGTTGGAGGAAATTTCATTTTATTTGGTTAACTGATGGTTTTTTTTCTCTTTGTGCCACTCATACTTGGATTTATTCACGCACTATAAGTTAATTCTTTGGACACACAAAATGGGGATATGGTTGGAACTTGTCATGAAACGGAATATTCCTTTTTGAAGAGATTGAGCAATGCATGGGCATGTACGGATGACTAATTGGTATAAGTACGTCGTAAGAAATAAGCTGACAGATCGTATGAGGTTGTTGATTGGTGGGAAACAAAGAAACACGTCAATGGCACAAAGGTCGGCTTAGAAGGTAATCATATAAGAAAGAGTATCTACTCCTTGGTAATGGAATGAAAAAATAATTATTTGTACAATGCCATCAATCTTCATTTGACATTTGTAATTTTCAAATAGATTACGGTAATAAGTGTCACTCAAAAGTGTGACATGTCAAAATTCACTAAGTGAGAAAGTTTCCAATCTATCAGGAGGACACCAATGGGTTTTGTGAGAAAAACGTCACACAGACGTACTATATTTGGTTTGTCCAATGAAATATCATTTAATTTGAAGTTTCATTACAACCAAATTTGTAGTGACAATACTATCTGACACTCTCTTACATTTTTTGAGTACGAAATGAGGATCAATATTGTTGAGAAGCAAATAGACCTCATATACAAGTGAAAGGTGAACAGGGTTGGCTTTCTAAAATTTCGTTTATGCTCAAGAGACGTTGGCTGCACATACTCTAAACACTGTCACTTACGTTTATACCTCAATGGAATAGAAAAGATACAATCCCTTGGGTCGTTGTGTAGCACTTTAATTACGGTTTGGTTAGAAATACGGTCGGGAGGTTTTTGGTTTTTTGTGTAAAATCGACTGCCATCTATCCTTTTACGGTGCAAACTAGGTCAATAATACAACTTTGACGACATTTCAATTAGTCGTGTAATAAGGCATCTTGTACACACCAACTTATCAAGTTAAAAGTGGAAAAGCAAATTGAGGTTTTAATTAGAGACCTTGCTATCAACAAAGTAAACACAGACAGAGATAATAATAACAGAATTTCTAGCTAAATATTGTTAAATAAACGAATGAAATTAAGTTGATATATTTTCGGACTAAGCCTGTCTTGGGATACCAGGCTTATACCTATCCTGACGGAGACCAGGAAAGCACTGTGACGACGATTTTGTGTGACAAGCAAGATTCTCCTTCAACTGGAAAATGTTGCTATGGGATCGTGCTTGCGAATAAATAGTTGAATATGGCTGGCAAAATGAGCCTCCTGCCAATGTGTTTTTATTTCCTTCGAGCTATGGCGGGATATTCACACAAAATACAGTCTCTTGGTCTTTTAAACAACGTTGGCACATGTTCGAGGCCTTTAGACACTCGTATGTCCAGCCTATTGAAATGATAGTTGAGTAAGCAATGTCTACTGAGAAAGTCCTTAAGAAACTTAGCATCATGCTCACTTAGTGTGAGAATTTCTTGACTTCTTTTATTATTTAAAGCCTTTATAGCTGCTCAGGCCGTTAGAAAAGATGACAACCTAATCTGTTTGCTGATAGACTAATGTTTTTCATCGATTAGTACACCACCAAGACAGGAAACCTAGTTCTAGTTTCTTTTGACTCTGAAGATGGCGTGCGGACTAATTTGAAGAAAAACTATCAGGGACTCCAACCATTTGAATATAAAACATATATACGCCCACCGAGACTTGAAAAGGACAAGTGTCAGGCACTACGAAAATTAAACAGACGCCCATCAAGAATGACCAGTCGCTTCGGACATTTATTGCAAAAACTACAAACTACATAATCGGTGTAGATAACTGCCTTTCCATTCAAGTTGAAGCCTTAAGAACCCTCGGCGATGAGAACAGTAAGTGGAAGATATCAAGGTTGTAATCCTGCATCGTTTTTTTCCATAAACTCCTCGTAACATCTTTACATCTTCCACCCATTAAAACAAGAAGACTTTAATTGGGGAGAGGGAGGAATGGAACCATTGTAACGTCAAACAAATGTTTCAAAAAAAAAGAGGAGAAGTCGCTCGGGAAGCTTTCGAAGCATTGCTATGTCAACCAAGGGTGCTATTCAACAAGTTGTCTTTGAAAAGTTTGCATCAAAAGACTTAGACCTTGCTTTAGACCTTAAATTATCAGAACTGTCTGGAAATTGTCCAGGAAATAGCTAAAATTGGTTTAAGAAATCGTACCCCTTAGTTCTGTTCTGTAATATGTATGTACAAATCTTGAAATGAAAATTTATTACAGTTTCTTAGAATTCAAAAGAGTTTCTAATGCCAGCAAAAATGCTGACCAAATATATCCATTTCGGCACGTCTATCAAGAGATTTTAACTATTCTTCAGTAGTCTGCTTAGATCTTATGACATAACCGAATCAACAGACACCTATCTACGGTATTAGGTTTCTCTAAACACTTTTTTAAAGAAATAAAACCCTGTAATGGGGTCGCTTCTTCTGGCACCACCTCTCATAGAAGTTAAGAACAATGAGCACCATGTGGCCTTCATTTAAGAAAAAACACACAAAATGCATCACACATCACCGTGACAAAAGACAGAAGAGACGAGGAAAGAAAAAAAAATTGTTCATTACCTCAAAGGAATCCAATTGTTAGACGTATCTCATTCACTGGAAACTATATTTTTTCCACTTAATTATTTTATCTATTGTTTTGCTGACACTTCACTTCAGAAATGCAATTTAACTGCACCGAATAACGAACACCAAAACAATATACACCGTATGACAATGGACACTTTTAAATGAAAATACAACACACTGCCAAGTAGTTGAATTTTCAGAGAAACTTACAAGACTCTACGGTTATCACAGGCACAATGGAGAGACTCTACCGCAAACCTAACTATTCACGACCGCGTTAACATCTTTTTTGCTAACAAGTCGGGAACGGGATAAAATCTTAGCTAGAGCAGCCAACAGCCATCAACAGCAGCAATGGCAGTAAAGCGGTTTTGTATTACCAGCATTACTAGTAGTTAGCCTGGGTATTAAATTAATGAAGACACTACCCGCCCATGATATGATAAAATTATATACGCCGTAGACGGATGTCAATTGCATGTGTGCATGAAGCGCCATCTGGCGATAGGCAAACAAAATTTGAAAAAAATTCACAACTGGAATCGACATAAGAAGGCGGCACAAGGTAATAGATAAAATCGTCATGAGTGGTAAAGTAACTGAGAATACACACTTTCTATTCGATCATGTGGATATGAGTGCGTTTTCAGCGAATGTTAGGATGGAAAATATGAGATATCATTATGAACGGATGTGGAGGAGCTTGTAAGTCCTTGAGAAAGAATGGTGAAGTATCTACATATGAATAATTATCAATTTTGTATTGACATCTGTACTTACTACTTTTAGGAAAAAAGGATTTGAATAGTGAAACTTACCTGAAAAGAGAAAGAAATATTCATAAATTAGTTAAAAGTAAAAAATTCTAATTTTTTAAATAAAAACTTTGTGTTAACTGCTTTAGTAAAAAAAAAAAGACAGACATCCCTGTGTACACAAAATGGCGTATTACACAACGAATCAAAATGGCGTCAAAATGTCACTATCGCCATGACGTCGAAAAAAAGCGATAAAACTGAGACGAAAAACTAACTAAGTTCTCATTGTCCTGCTGTGGTCTTAATTCGAAAAAGTTTTTTTATGAGGTACTGCTTCGAACATAGTCTCTTGGTAAACGTCGGAAACTTTCGACCAAATGTCCTTTACCACTCTGGATGCATATCTGTGTTCTATTGTTGAAATTTCTAATGAAGTTTTGCGCACACATACGGCTGATCTTGATCCTAAGCTTGGAAATAATTTGTACTTTACAAAACCCTACAAAAGGAAGTCACACGGTGTCAAATTGTACGATCGTGCTAACTGATTTCTCCTGATGTCTACAAATCAATTGGTCCTTACTCAGTATGACACGTAGCCCCATTCTACTGGAATCACATATCATCAAGACTATATCGGTTTATTTAGAGATATATATAGAAAACGACGGCGCAGGGTCATAGGTCCACAGGCCAAAAGTTCACAATAGACAATAGACCCACATGGGTGGGTTATAAGTTCACAATTGATTTGTAGATTTATAACCCACCCAGGTGGGTCAAAAGTCCCACGAAATTTCTGTGGACTATTGACTCATCGATTGTGGTCTTATGGCTCACTGTGGTGGGTCATAAGTCCATAATTATTAAAAGTTCATAACACCAAATGAATTTAACTACAAAAACTTGTTGCTTCTCACCAATTTTGGACATAAAAAGGACGGTAGCAGCGAAGTGGTGCAATACAGATTCCCAATATTTCAAAGTGTTTCAATAAACTCGCTACAGAATTGTGCACTTATGGCCCACTTCCTATTTAACATTGTGGAATTATAATCCGAAATGTTGTGGACATTCGGACAACTTAGGTGAGTTATAAGTTCACAATTGGTTTGTGGCATTTTGGCCTGTGGACTTGTGACCTATCTAGCTATCATCTTCTAGAACCGTATCGAGAAGTTCACGCATCAACTCTGTCATTGTTACCATCGTGCGGTGATAAAGAATGTCAATAAGAAATCACATTCGAAAAACTGTATCCCAATCGCTCTGCCTGTCCAAAAACAGCACCACAGAGTAAATCTTCAAGGACTGGACTCTCATGAATCATTCGAGAGTCGTCTGTGGCCCAAATTCAGTCAAATCAGTCAAAAGTGTGCCCCATCACAGAAGATGACTTTCTTTGCAAAATCGTCATCTTCCTCTTGATTCTCTAGAACCCAACTGATGAGCTGTCAATACAAGAATTGTCTGATGTCTTGAGTTCATGATCCAATCAATCTTTTGTGAGAACACGCTGAAGGAAACAGCACAACGCCACACTTTGTTGGGTCCCAGGTCATGACAACATTCCTGGGAACAATGCAATTTAATCATCGGCAAAGGATAGGGTTCAAGTCTGCCCCCATCCACTGCATATACAGAGTCATAATGAGGCCTTTTAATACTTTAATATGCATGCCTTGTTTGGCGACCAACCGATGACTCAATCATGCAACCACAAGAACTTCTAAAGTCTTGTATCGCCTTGGAATTCCAAAAACTCGCGAATAAGAGATGGAATGCCCTCACGACGACGTGCCACACCTCAAGGATGCTCTGGTCAACAAAAGAAATCATCGCGCTTAATACTTCTTATACGCATTATGATAGGCCACAACTTGCCCACATTAAGAGAATGTGTTTGAATACAACGAACCTATGCAGAGGATGTGGCGACTTCTATGCAGGGGAGGACACATTCCACCTTTTATGTGGTTGCCAAAGTTTCAGCAGCCCTTTCATGGTCTGAACGGATCATCAAAAAAATCGCCCAAAACCGAAATAGTATCAGGAGTAGATGCATCACAATGGGTCTACATTGACCTAAGTGTGACGGGGAAAAGACTTTCTCTCCCTGTCAACCCTTCTACCTATCATAAGTAGATTGGCAATTTGATAAATTTGATAAGGGTTAATCTAGACATGTCTCTCGTCTGATATAAATTGTAACTTAAGCTGATACATAATTGTAGATAAGAGAAGGCACCACATTTTGCATTATCAAACTGGATGTTAAGAAGTCTATCGGCTTGGTTCTTGTGAACCTTGCTCATAGGTAGACACGAGAACAGTCTTGAGCTCTTTTTGGAGAGCTTTTCGTGAATTGGTTGCTACTTTTGATCTAAGTGTACCGCCAAACAGGACAGGCAGCAATCTGAATCTAACCCAACCTAACTTTTTGAGGTCATCTCTAGCTAAGTATCGCTAATGAGCCTCGTACATCTCTAATCATTTATAGTTCCATTAGTAACTATCGATCAATTAAAATGCAAAGCCTAAGCTTAAGCCAGCGTAACGCTAATGCTTGCTTTGTTCCTTAATCGAACAAAACTTGTCGAAGTAATTTGTCAAAGATTATTGATTAGCCACCTTCTTAGTTCTAGTAATTATCGTGTCGTAAATAGTTTATGTCCCACAACCCAATGATGACATAAACAGCGTGTTTATTAAATATATATATTGTGTGTGTTGACCTTAAAAGATATACGACTCAGGTAACCTTGGCCTCTTAGGGTAAACACTATGAAATTTAATTCTATTTCTGCGTGTTCTTGAACTCCTTAAACTGTCTAGTGTTGGATCATTTGAAATGCGATCCAAATCATGTTGACAGTCTAGACAACTGTCTATATAGCGGTAATAAAGAAAAGGTTTATTTTTTTTTTGTCCATCTCCCATCGGAATCACAATCAGCTTCCGATTATGTGTCCTTGTATCCTTTCGTTTGCATTTTTTTTTTAAACGCATTGCAGACAAAAATACAAATAAGTCATTTGAAAAACAATAACACAAGTAAATGGGATTGAAGTCTTCTACAGAAAAGGACTCTCCTCTTTGTTTATTTATCGTGGGTGGGAGAGTTTGACAGAGGTTCATTGGACGTTTTTATTTATCGACAGGAATAGCTCTAGCTATACCCACTCGTATATATTTGAGTTCAAACGATTTTTGAACTATAAACACATGCCAAGAATTGAAATTCGTTTTGCTGAAGCTTTGACTTGTCTGTTTTTCTTTTATCTCAAGTGTCGAATATATGCAGTTTTCTCAATTCAAAAATTCATCCAAACATTTACCAGAAATGCAAGTTTATTTATTATTCATAAGCAAGGCATCAATTGCAAATGAAATATGGTGTACTTGCAAGATTATGAAGCGCAGAAAAAAGCATCTGGAGTCGATTTTGATTTCCGCGTTTTCTAACTTTTAACGTTGAGTTTATCTTATATCTCAGCACCTTGTACGAGATCCTATTAAGTAAAATAGTTTTGTTTAATGTAGCTCATACATTCAGTTTTTTTGTTTTAAAAAAAAACAACTGAGGGCACACGTATGTGAAAGAAATGATTTCTTCTTTAGATCGGTTATTTGTCAAATATTGCAGCCCCACTTCTTGATGAAGGTGATTGAAGTACAAGTTCATAAAAATGCCGATGAAAGTCAGTTCAAGTTGATTGAATTACTGCCAAACGGCTTTTAGTCACTTAACTGTAATGGCTACTATCGGTCTGTCAAAGTTTTCGATGGAAATGAATGTCAAGTGGAAATGACATTGCAATGCATGACGCGATGCAAGCTTTTCTCGGATCTCCACGGATCCATTGTGTTTCTCTGACGTGGAATGTCCAGTCTGAAAAGACAAAAGAAGGGATAGCTCTGGGCAAGTGCAATTACGATCGTTCGGCCTCCCTGATCCTCAATTCATAGTGATTTTTAGAATTACTTTTTAGATAGGTCACCCAACCCAGGTCGTTGAAAAAGTAATCACTGAGGGCCGCCTTTCTAATTCTGTGTAAGACTTGCCGACCTCCTTACCGGTCACTGTAGCCTCAGATATCACCTACATAAACTAAATATAGTTCAGGAATCTGAATGCAGACTCTGCTTAGAGGAAGACGAACCAGCCGAATACGTACTATGTGAGTGCGTGGGTGTCTGTAAGGTCAGGAAACGCTGTCTCCACAAAGAATTCCTAACACCGGAGGACATTTGTATCTTAGGAAGATAGAAGATTTCCTTGTCTAACTGGCTCCTGGCTCTCAATAGATCTTTTAGGTCGCAGTGCCATATGCGTCTGTCGCAGAGCCTCACTAAAAAAATAAAAAAAAGCTGGGGCATTCGATTAGGAAGTGTGTTGTGTTCCCTTCCGCGTCTGTATTCCCACAGCCTCTGTAAAACTCGTCTGTACTTAAACGCATTCTTCTGAGGTGGGCTTGTAGGTTGTGGCCTGTGATAATCCCTATGAAGAGTGCTAAGTTTGATTTGTTTAGCGCAAGAATGTGTCCCATTTTTATCTTGTTGATATTTGTCCAGAGTTTCCTGGAAATGTGGCATCAGCTCATCAGCTCGTCTTTGAAAGTCAAGTGCAATGCTAGATTTGACGAGAGCTACCGGGGGCGTACTGAGTAGTCGACCAGTGATAGATCCTATTCCAAGTACTTCCTGGCTAACTCATCCGTCATTTCCCGTGGATACCTTTGTGTCCAGGGATCCACGACAGTGTTACGTTATGGTTCGCGGTGAGTGTTTTAAGCTCGTCATGACAACTTTTCACAATTTTTGACTTTACTACTGTGGATGAAACAGCTTTAATAGCAGGTTGACTGTCTATGTAAACGTCGATAGTTTTCCTAGAAACTAGCTTCGTTGATAGTTCTCGGGCTGCCTTGGAGATGGCTAGGACTTCCGCTTGGAAAGAATAAAATAATCCGTTTTTGAAGAATTCACCTGTCGGTTCATTTTAAAAGAGTGGGGACTTCATTTTGCATTAGTTGTCTCATTCTCATCACATCACTAACCATCTATAAAGGATCTTTGCCCTTAGTAGTTTAGTAGGGCACACAACGGGGAACTGACATTCTTTCAGTCATGCGGCATCTGAAAATATCTATGACATATCACACTGTTACAGATAAGTCAACAACTACTAAATCTTTTATCACATAGCCCCAAGATATGTATTTGAAATGCACTTCGCTCGCGTAAACTTCTCTACCACCATTTTGAATAACAAACGTCAAATGTTTGTTCTGTCATATCAGATAATTTTTTATCGTCAAAACTGTCGTATAAGCTGACATTTTAGTCTTTACTCGACATTTAGACTAAGAAAGAATCTGGAGATGGCAAGTATGTGTCAACTTTCGAAAACTGTCACCTCTGGTCATCGTATACTTGATGATGATGATGATGATTTGAACAATAATAATTCAACCTGGATAAGTTATCTATTTTCAAGTGCCTGCTCACTCTAAATGTCAATATACATAGACCGACGTTTATCATTTTATATGTGCGCATTAACAATCAAAGTACGCCCTGAACCTACCGTCATTTAAAGGAAATGGCACACAAATATCAGCTCAACTGACAGAATAGCAAAAATGACACAATCCACACGTTCTTCGTGTCAAAATTGTTGTCAAAAGTTCGGCACAAGACTTGGTTTGAATACAAATAGTTTGTAGTTGCAGTCATGAACATCTGACATTTAAAGGTTGCGTTCATAAAACGTGGCCAAATGAAGTGTCAAACTGATGCGGTCAAAAATTTTTATTTGCTTAAAGGCCCGTTGTTTGCAAAAGTTTAAACCTTAAAAACAAATCTGCCAACACATTTTAATTTTCTTCAAATTTTGCCTCTAGCAACCCTGATGCGATAAGGGTGCGATTACACTTGATGGGTTGAAAACTTTCAATGAAATTTAACAAATACCATTAATGAAATTTGTAATTTATTAAACCCTAAATCTAAAGAGAAAACATCTAAAAAATTATGTTCATTTAGATCCTGATGGTTCCTTAATCGCCAAACTGTTTAACGACCCCCCTTCAGGGCTATATACACTTCCAACAAAGTGAATTCTAGGAAATCCTTAAATTATCTCAAACGACAAACACACAAAAATCGCCATAAACACTTGATAAAGTGCCTGAGAGCATCAATTAGGCGGTAAATAGAAACATAACTGCTGTGTGTCCTCGTTTCCCAGCGCATGGCTATCTCACCATCAATGCGAACATTTTGGCAACCGTAAAATGTTCATGACTCCTTTTTCTTTTCCTTTTTTATGGAGAAATTAAAAACAATCAAATAGCAATCTCCCACTCAATCTAATTCGCCTTTTTCATAGCCAAAAAAACACAAAACTTAATTTGTAATTACACAGCTTGTCACTTTGCAAAAGATAGAAAATATGAACGAGTAGGCGGTGTGGTGGTGGAATATGGAACATAACCCATCACCCATCACCCACCACATCGTAAAAATAAAACAAACCGCGACAAGGAGCAGAAGCACGACCATTATACCATTTGGGAGTAGGCCCCCCCACATGGGCTTGTATGGAAATATGACTAGGATTTTATTCCCGACATACATAGAATTTAATGGCACATGGTTTTTGCGAGGTGCGTAGGTGGTTGCCAATAGACCGATGGACGCGTGTGGGTGCAAATTAATGGAAAAATTTTATGGATTTAGGCTTTACGAGCTCAGTGAGGAGATGGATATTAGATACGCCAGCTATGAATATGTAGACGAAATAAAATTCTTTTCTTTTCACATAAAGCAATCGTGTTCCGCTTTTCGGTTTTAGTCAAATGCGGGAGCTGACTTTGAAAGTAATACCATTGTTGATGGATGCCTTGGTGGGCATTTTCCAGAAGACCACACAGCGGATAGAATTATTCCATAACCATTGAAAATGGTGGTGATTACAGTTGTGGGTGGATGTTTGGCAAGGCATGGTGGTTTCGTTTCGTTGAAGTTAAATTAAAAGTTGTTTTTATGTATCTGCATCTGGGGAAAATTTGATCCATACTGGTATGTAACCTTCACAGGGGACAAGCTAAGAACTTGAGACTTTATTTTTTAGTCGATGAATGCACTCCCTCATGCTTATCAATGTAGAAAACCCTTACCTTACTGATCGAGCTTGACTGGGTCGCTGAGGTCTTCATAGAAGCACTTTTCTTTGACTTCTCAACCTTGTATGGAATGTAAGTTGCTGCTTTGTCTTTTTCCTCGTCTCTACAGCTTCAGCAGAAATCGTTCGAAAGGACTGCCATTCTAGTGACGTGCCTAACTATCAAGCAATACCCGTGGGGGAGCCTACCAATTCTTTTACATTTCCTATTAATGGACAGACTTTTCGTTCTCTTCAGATGCAGGTCAGACCAGATCTGCCTCGACGAAAGACAAGTGTTGACATTATTTCACCTGCTGTTTGCCATTCTTCTGGCTTCAGTAGAAGCCTCTTCAAGGCGATTTTTTATCGATTCTACAGAAGCAAGCGGTTTCCCTCTATTTTTAGAAGAGTTCTGACCTACTGCCTCCTTTGTCAGCTTGTCCGTTCTATAGTTGCCCGGAACGTCGCTGTGTTCTGAAACCTAGCATAGGGATAACATTTAGAGACCCTGTCTGAGAGGATGAATATGGTTTTCCCCATATCTTGCACACTGATTGAAAGCAGACTTCTGTTTAGGCCTTAGACGAAATCGAAGGGCCATCTGTCGGATTATGTTCAATGTTTGTAAAGTAGGATCCAAACGAGAGAGCCGACGCGGTAGCCAAATGTGGTTCTACCCTGGATGCCTCCCTTGCGGAGTCAGTCTGTTCTCCGATGGGACTCATCAAGGGCAAAATTTTCCAACAATTTTCTCTCTATTGCCCACTTTAGGTGGAAAAGTCTAGCAACCTACAATATAAACAGAACGAATGACCTAATCAATAGGAACCGCATCGAGACAGCAAGAATCACAGCAATTAGCATGAGTCACTGGCCAATTGGTCTACACCCTGCAAAGTTAAGCATTCCGTTCAACCCTCATGGTCGTAGTTGCGACAATTCACGCGAAAAGGAAACGTTGTTCCACTTTCTCTGTAACTGCTCGGCACTTGCCACAGCCAGACAGCGCACTGTCGGAAAATCCTTTTTTAAGGAACTTTCTGAGATTTCTATCAAAAAATTCTGCAACATTATCAACTTTCTCATCTCCACAGGATGGATATGAAAATTAAACCCTCAGCTACGCCCATCAACATCCAGGTTACGAGAGTTGTGGTATCAAAACGGCGCATCAGCGCTAATTGTGTCTCTGGCAGGCTCACCAGTTTCAACCACCAACCGATTCAGTTTTAATTTCGTGTTCGATTAAAACAGACGTTCAGATCGGAACACAGTTTCATTTTCAGGATAACAACTAAGTTTAGGTCAAACAATATTTGAGATCACCGGGGTTAAAACCTGTCATCCCTCCACTATACTTCAATTCCGATCTAAAGCCAACGTCATTTCAATTCCTTCCTGTCATGCGAGGTGTAGCTCAAGTACCTATAGATTTTATTTGAATTTCAAAATTTGCCCCGTAACCAATGAACTTTACAACCCCTAACAAGGTTTAGTTCAAAAAACCAACCTTTGATGATGAAACAAACTCCAACACAGACCGAATGTTTGAATTCCAACTCCCTCACAGGCAAACTTGATAACTTTCAATTTATTCACTTAAAAAAAACACAATGTTTGTGCGCAGTAAAAGAAAACACGTGTAGCCTGCTTCGTTATCGCTGACTTCCTGTTTTCCAAACTTAAACAGTCAAAAATCTATAGCCTACACCGTCGTTAGTGCGTCATAAATTCTCAACAACTTACACGTAAACTTTATTACAACGTAAACAAATTAAATATTTTCTTGAACGTTTTTCAAAAAAAAAATATATTAATCAACCGAATAAAAACAAATATTTCGAACAATTTCAACGTTTATGTTTCGACTCTTCCGTCCGACTTATTGCAATAAATAATTAAAACTGAAGTAAATTTTACATCAGACGAAATCTCTTCCCCACAAAGAGACTCCCATCCTGATCTCATTGGCGCCTTTAGAAAATTGTTTAAATAAATTAGCACACAACTGCAAATGAACTTCCAAATGCAAAGGAGTTCAAGGCAGAGATGCCCCAATACTCGTAGTGTCTAGTCCAAAGTACATCGCCGACCAGACAGAACTCTTCTTTCGAGAGATCACAATCGAGTGCAGCCAGCCAAAGTTGTCGATTTGTTTGTGACCAAAAATAAATCACACTTGAATTAAATTTATCATTTAAACTAAATAAACCGCGCAATAAATTTTTATATCAAAGCACACACAGCTTGAGGCTATTTTTAGAACAATCTTTGTGTCTCACTTGCATTTGAACGTGACACTTGTAGTCGGTTTGTCGCTGCTGGTCATCGGTCTTTGGCGAGAGAATTTTTAAATGCGCAAAAACCTTGGCCTTTTCATTTGAAAAAAAAAAATTGTTTAATCTCTACAAATTGAAATTAATTTTTTTTTTTTTTAGAAACGAGATGGAAATTTAATCCATGCTGCCACCACGCGCACATCATTCCCACATGATTCATATGTACTCGAGAGGATATGAATGACAAACGGGGCGACCATCATTTTAGATAGAGAAACGCGTCTAATTACTATTAATGTTCAGTCATGTGTCACATGGGAATAGCGTGGATTTCCAAAACCAAAGCAATAAATTGCAACACGATAAGGATGCCGCAACAGTATCTATGTTTGATGAACTCGAAAAGACTTTTCTACAGGATAGGACGAAAGTTATTGTCTAAGATTAGGGCAAACAATTTATTGGGAAAGAAACGTCAGCGAAAATCATTGTGTTGTACTAATCAGTAGGTTGCTTGAAAATGTGTTATTGCCTTAATGAATTTTCTCTACCGACGCCATTAAAATCTAATCTGACAGCTATAGCCATCTTAAAGGAAATTCGTCACGGTGGATATGTTCGTTAAGTGAAGATTATTTTGTACCTAACTACATCACAAAACCTCTTCAGGAGAGAAAAAAATGTAAAGGACACAAAGCTCATTCCGTCGATATAGAAGTAAGAAGGCGTGAGTTCGACATTCCTTTTCTCCAATCAAGACAGGCTTGGACATAGATCAAAGACTCTGCGGTGTTCATTACGTTATGTTCGTCGTGTTAAAAAGAAGTTATAATAAGCCATACACTCAAAAAGGATGTTCAAGGTAAAACTTAACCCTTCCTAGAGCCTAGCTATCATCTTGGCAAGATGAAAGTGATCAATCGCTATTTGCTGAATAACTTCTCTGAAGTTCAAGACTTGACTTAAGTTTTGTATTCAGTTTCGAGTTAAAGACATCTCTTTAAATTTCCAAGGCCTAAACTCTGGCATTAACTAACCAGCTCTCTCCCGTAAAAGAAGGCTCCACTTAGGAAACTTCTACTTTAGCAACTTAGGCGATCTGATAAACATGGATGTCGGAAACCTCCGTCGGTTCATCAAAAGCTCCAATTGGTTCAACGAGTAAGTAAGGAGATCTCTACAGATCCTCGTGGTATCACAATGGGCCTATCACTGGTCTAAGTGTGCTGGCATCAGCTGGCAGCCACTTCAACCTAACCTAACCTAAACTCTGGCATTAGAAGACTAGGTAGTAAGTCGTCAAAACACATCATCGTTTTCTAGGTAACTACTACCTTATGGCGGAAGATATAACTACCAAACATCGCCGGTTTCATCACTCACTCCGGAATCATGGGGGACCTCTGAAGTAGAGGATATCACAATAGCCCCACTTGTGGCCCCAGTGATAAGGAACTAGGGCCCGCCTCATATCTAAATCTAATCTAATCTAAAGTTGTCAAGAGAAGACTGCAGAACATTAAGAAAATTCATGAACCTTGACTGTCAAGTTTATTCGCAAACTTTCCACCTGTAGCGCCTGATTAAAGTCGTAGAAAGTTATAAAAACCATTCAATATATAAGCATATAGTAACTATCTTTTTTGTGGCATACTATAGGGAGGCATTGCTTTTACTTTAAAACAAGCTCTTCTTTCATATTCCTGCAAACTACCTTTGTATAGTCTTTACTAGATTATTAGCCTTCCGGGCCGAATATTTGGGGACGAAACTGATCTTTTTATTTGTCAAGAATTGACCTGTTTATGATTGAAAAGCTCACTTTTTTCCAAAAAGTGTAACAAGATTCGTACGAGAGAAATACAAATGAAGAAATTCCAATACTTGCTGTTTCATCAAGGTCGGTAGGTTAAGACCTCCTCGAGACTTTTAATGTTGAAAAAGGTTTTAGATAAAATGACGCATTGGCAAGTGAACCCTTTTACAACATATTCCCTGGCGCTTGACTAATATTAAGATAAAAACAGCCACTTTGGGTTTATTTTGTCCACATGAATATACACTCAATACAGACATGTCCCAGACAGAACGTCACAGTGAGCAGTTATAACTTCGAATTAGTAAGGGATTTGACTTTATCTACCTCGGCGCTACTATCACTTCTGACAACGACATCTCATCAGAAATCTAACGAAGAATTACGATTTACCGAACGACGAAGGATATCCTAAAGAAGACATTAAAGAATGTTGTGCTATTCTGCAACATGGACTCTATCGAAGGCGCATGAAGATTTCCATGGTCATCCGAAACGAAAATCTCTTCATAAAATATTCGGTCCTGTTTGCACTGACATGTTTTGGAGGAGGATTTAGTCAAAAAAAAGCCTTAGCCCCCTGGGAAGCTTGAAAGTCGCTGTCGCGAAGACCTAGGGGTTCTTGGAGCGTTAAACTCAAAATTGTATACCCAAATAAGCCACCATCTCAAGCTTGCATAGTTGCATCTTATACTACACATCAACGGGTCAAGAAATAGAACACCATCTACACTCATTAAATGCGACTGATAGCTGCCTTAGCCTCAAGCAAATGCAACAGTCATCACCTTTGTTCCACCCTGTAGTAACGTACAAAGGAACCCACCCGCAATTCGAAATTCAATAAAACAAATTAGCATCTCGATGCAAGCCCCTGTTGTGATGAGGTGCTGCTGTGGCGATGCGATATTCTCATAAAATGAATCTAAATACGAATAATAGCGACTTTAATGAAGTTTCTCTCTAATTACTTTCGACAGATACTAGCTGATACTTGCGAAGTGGTTTGTTGTTTGTGGTCGAGACGGGATTTTCCTTAAATTTCTTCGTCAATTATCGAACAAAGTGCAGGTGCACATTGTAAAAGAGATTACTTCGTTACGTAAAATTAATTATCAACAACTTACATACAACAGATTGGAATACAATCTAAAGACAAAATAAATGTTTGTACTACGAGTACACAAGTCTATATTTGTATCTTATTAATTAATTTGCTGGGCAAACACTGAGCAAATGTGAGAATTTTAATTGAAATTCAAAACATAAATTCCAACAAAAGATGCTAAAGCCTAAAACAAACGAGAATCTAGCTAAAATTACAATGAGGGTCTTTACGATTACCCTCAAAAAAAAAAAAAAAGATAAAAGAGGAGGAAACGAAGGGAAAAGGGGAAATTCAAGAAGATTCCATTGTCCACAAATGGGTTTATTTACAAAATTAGGCAAATATTTGGGGTGGAAGGCAAGTTATCTGACACAATAATGGCTGACGTTTTCAAATTTGTTGATGTCTACACAAAACCACCGGGGAGTGGTGAACAAATGAAACATGTCTAAGAAATACCATAAGTCTTATCGACTATAAACTAACGACCCCTGGAGACGTTGTTTATACAGGGATGTCATCCAAAACGATTTTATTTCATTTACAATGCTAAAACAGAAGCCTGTAGAGATTTGAACAAGAAAATTTTGTAGTAAAATCACGGTCGGGTTTGCTGTGAAGTGATTCGGTTTTCTATTTAAACACCGAAATTGGCATAACCGGAAGGAGGAAGGGTATTGTCAAAAAACTCCGAAATTAATCTAAGGGTAAAGGACACCAAACACAAACGATTCAGATCAGAATTTTAGGGATTTTGTCAACGGAAGGATCTGCTTGCATTTGGGCAATGATACGTCACTCTTTCATATATGTAACTGAAGTAACGTTGTCTAAGAACTTTGATCATCTCAACCCTCAACCCTTTTATAGGCAAAGTGAAGAAAAAGAAAGAAGAGATCCAAAGGTGAACTGAATGTATCAACTTCATCAACGCCTCACGTTTTCATGTCGAATGGATCAAAACCGTTCCGTTCCGATTTGCTTTGTGAACCAAGTACAAGAGAGCATTGAATTGCTTTTCAATTGAAAATCTGACATTTGTCATGATTCACAGTAAAGATAAAATAACTGTCAAATTAAACGAGCTGTCATTCGAAATTAGCTGATTTGACTCCAATGAAAACATTGTGTATAGTTTCAACACAGTATGAGGATGTGGGGCTTAGCCTTAATCGATCACCATTTCCTTTACCAGAAAGAGATCGCGAAATCGACTCTATCGCTGAAAGGCGTCATATTTCATTTTCAAGGAAAGTCAAGTACAGTGGACCCCCGGTTATCCGACAAACGTTTTGCAGGGCGGTGTTGGACTATCGAATTTGTCGGATTATACAAAACTGCCACAGACCCCCTATAGTCCGGAATTTTATGAAAAAGTATACCTTGTAATCCGACAAATTACAAGTCAAAGATTCTATCTGAACTGCATGTCGGATTACAAGGGGTGCCGGATTACCGGGGGTCCACTGTATTTAGGAGTAATACTAGCCCAAAGACTCACTTGGAACCCTCAGCTAAGACAACTCTTAAGGCATGCACGAACACGAGCACGAGCCCGTTCAATTCAATCATACTTGAACGCACTGCACGGGAAAACTTTGATTTAATCACGAATCACCAATTCACGGTCAGTGGACTCTTAGCTGCTCTACATCTTTCTTTCAGGTCATATGTACTTGAGTTCTGCGATAGAGATTGACATCTTTTCTGACACCCAAAGCAACGATAAAATCAACCAATTTATACGGTTTTGACTTAAGGCTTGTCCGAAGCTGCATTAACACCATCAAGCAGCTAGTAGCTTCGGGGTTTGGACCCTCTTGTTAAACGTCCGATGCTACTTGGTTTAACGGTTTTAAGGAAGACTATACGATTAATCGATTTCTGAAGCTTAAGTCCCGATATCTCCACAGCTTAAGTTGACATGTGTGCGATAAATAAACAACTGTGCAGTAGATTCTTATTCAGTTTGCATGACATTGTTGGATGTTCCTTTAAGGTGGTTACAGGATACAAATGGTTATGTTCCGCTTTGAGGAGATTAAGCAGCAGTAGATCATTTCAGTGAAGGTAGCTTTTTTTCACATATACTTGTCAAAACCTAAGAGTGGTTAAACTAATTTCTATTAAATTTGCTTTCATATTCAAAGGATGTTCTAACCTAACTTGTAAAAGGTCAAACAAGTTTCAAGACTTTTATTTCACAAAAATAGCAGTTGGTACGAATCAATATCCACCCTTTTCATAAATGTTCACCCACCCCTTACATGGAAAACTTAAATTCCATTGTAAGTCAACTCCAAACAAAACCCCTAACACAAAAGGACTCTCTTCTCAAAAAAAAATCAAAAGGAAACCTTTGAATTCTCTCAATGAATGCACCTGAAATCGCAGTCAATCGGTGTACACAAACACAAACACTTCATGGTCACTTATTTTAATTAAAAGAAGCCCTACAAAGGAATCAACTTTACCTTTGAAAGGAGGTGGTCGCGTCGACAAACAGTTCCAGCAAAACAGAGCAAAACCAAGAAGAACTCGAAAAGCGTAAAGTGAAAAGGCAGCAGGTACTCAATATCATACAAACACACACATACGTTGCACGTACAACTACTTAGAGAGCGTCTAGTTGCTTGGTAGCCGGCTTTTTTTAAAATTGCTACCCTTGATCGCTTGATGATGGTGCTATCTGCTGCTATTGTTGGTGACAAAAACGGCCAATGGCGACGACATCGTCATTGGCACATATGGGAAATCAATAGAGTGAAAACGATGGACGATTTTTTTGTTTTGTCGCCTCGGTCTTGTACTCATTCATATTCTCAAGGATTTCAACAAAACTGTAGGTCTACGGACAAAAGGTGGGGTATCACCTCCTCAAGGTTCAAATAATTCAACGCCTACCCCTCCCCCCCCCCTGTTGATGTGGGTGGATAAGAGCGAAAACAATAACACGAGGATTATGTGTGCATGAGCAGTTGTTTCCCTTTTTAATGTTTGTTAGAAGAATGTTGTCACCTGGTGTTGATATACTCTACTTGCACTGGATTGTGTTCCATAAAGTTGGTGCTACACATCGGGGAGTACATGTTACAGGAAATTAAGTGAAGCGTAAGAATTTGGGGTGGCAAGTGGCAAGAGAAACAGTGTTTCCTTTACAAGGACTCCCCCCAGAACATCTGTGTTGTTTGTCAATAATTCTTAATTAACGAATACCGTGCTCAATTCCATTCGACTATATGTACATAAACATTCTAATTAATTCAGTAACACGGTACATTTTTCCCGTGTTTTGGATACCGGAGCCTTAGTTTTATTTTTGTCCCAAGTTTTCACCGGGTGTTTAGGGGGAAGGAATGAAAAATGTTGGCAGTTCGTAATGGAAGAAGTGAGAACATGATTAAAGGAAACGAATGACACAAAAAAGGACTATTTTAGGATGCAGGTGGCAGGATTAACTTTTAAAAGAACATGAAATGTTATTGAAATGTCAAGAGTTATAAATGGACCTCTTGTCAGTAAGAAAAGTTAAGACTAGAATAGGCTTTTTGGGAGCTCAATGTCGGTGGGTTAATCTTTTGAAAATGTTAGTCTTAAGGGAAGCAACAAGGTGTGAGATGATTACTTCATTCTTTATTACGTAACACTACATAAGGACGTCTATATTCCTCTGTTACAGGTCTTTGGAAACGTTCAATCGTAGTGTGTAAAAAAAAACTACCAGCTAAAGTGCTTTTTAAAGAAAGTTAAGACCACGAAACAGGGAGTTGTTCCTAAAAGTTGAAAACTAAAGAGCAACCTGAATTTCTTCGCGGATCACACGTGGATCCTCTTTGATGCGAAACTTTTAGAAAACCCGACACAAAGTTGATTGGACTGGGCGGAGTTTATTCAGATCTCGTGAAATGTCAAATTGCAAGACTCAAACATTTGCTGGACATTAGAACAGAACGCCGCCACCGCCATCAAGTTCAACAAAATACAGCACGTCTCCAACCTGACGCATAGTTGTGACTTTTTTTGGATAATAAGCGCGGACTAAAGGACTTATCACTACCCTTAAACTAGAGCACGTGAGACGAATGAGATACCGATGTACTTCGGTTTCAAATGCTTGCTTGTAGTGAAGAGGAAACACAGAGGTGTGTTGATCATTTCACATTCGTGTCGTACGGCTAAAGAAAGAATGCCTTATTGGACAGTATGGTCGAAAGTAGGCTGAAGAGTAAACTGATGAAAAGTCGAAGCATGACGTGAAATGTTGAACGGCCGCAATGCAACTGGCAGAAAGACGCTATAGGTGAAATTGGGTGGTGAATGTCAAGGTCTTCCGAAAAGACGCCGTCACCGACTCCTCCGGCTGTTTCAGAGTCGTTCATAAAGATCGAGTAAGACTCAATAAAAAGTACTTTACGCTGACTCCAGGCGCTTCTATCCGCTATTATCCACAGAACTTCTCAGGTTGGTAAGCCTCAACTGCGACCTGCTGACTTCTGTCTGTAATGGGTCTTAAATTTTAAGCACCACTTAAGAAACTCAGTGGTGTACCATTGAGCATCGATGGGACAGTAAGTGAAACCTTTTTTTCTCTGTTTAAGATGAATTGACACAGCTGTATCTCCAAAAGATCAGCTTAGGTACTTAGGTTATAGGGGTGGTTGCATTTATATACACGCTCACTCGGATCTCAATGGATCCATTGTGTTCCTCGATGTGGTGTGGGATACCTAAAATAAAGATAGTGTTAAATTTTGTTCTTCAGTTGGCCTCCCTGAACCATCCCGAGTTCCGAAGGGTAGTTCTCGGTGGCTTGCTTGACAGTTCGCCCAGATCACTGAAGAAATGTTCTCCGTCGTTGCAGCGTTTCACAGTTCTGGATCTGATTGTAGTCGATGTGATGGCTTTGATGACTGATTGACTGTTTACGAAAATGTCGATGTGACTTCTTGGAAGTGACTGTTGTCATAGTTCTAGCTTGCTTAAGGCATAAACATTGAATAAATCTGACAATGTCTGGGGGTATCTAGCCGAACGCAGTGATGGCAACATTGCAATTTGCAACACTTCGAATCCTCTAGTTCCCGAAGTAGTTCGTTAAGAACTGAATTTCGTGGAAAATGAAATGGAACACCTTCTTAAAGTGTAAAACGTACAGGGTGGCCGTAATATAGTGGTTCACTACACACTAAATCTTCCAGGTTCAGCTCATGAAGTGCGAAAAAGAGTCAATCACATGGAGTAAGGATGATGACATCAGGAAATTGGAAAGAAACAATTACTGTGAATTTTGAGCAATGACCAACAACAGCAATAAATTCTCCACAGTTATCATGAACCGCACCCTCGAAGCAAAGACTGAAACCTAATGCTAACTGAGTTTCATAAAAAAAAAAAATACTACACCACGATTCGCGTTGTATGAATACCGTCATACGGATATTTAAAGCCCCTTGAGTGGGAGTAAATTACGAAAAAAAGGGTGACATCACCATTCGTCTTTGGTTCATAAACAAGAATTTTATCTTTCTTAAACTGAAAACGCTCAAATGTTATCGAGATCAATGCGAAGAGCTTCAAATCCTGGAAACTAGTCAATGTAAACGGTGTTTTTTATTTTCGTTGCATCAAACTATGTATCACGTCAATTTCTTTGGTTCCTTTCAATGTCGACTTGATTGTTAAGCTCCTTTGTGTCTTAAATTACGACACACCCTGTAGAATAACAAAGCTAATGCGCCATTGCTTTCTAAACTTGATTTGCTAATATTTAGCGCAAAAAACGAAAACTAAAACCAAAATAAAGCGAAAAAAAAATGTAAACAAATTTTTTTTTTGTTTAAATCACGCAATCAAACGACCGACGACGGACCGGTTCGTTTGCTTTTGTGGTTTCATTCACTCGACTTTTTTCCGCTAATTTGAGTTATGTCACTCACATCGGGTGAAAATTAGCACAAAAGGTTCTTTTCCTTTTCTTTTTTTTTCATGCTTTTCGCCATTTTCTATTTTTGTATCTTTTGTAACCGGTTACTGTTACATTTTCCCCTTATAACAAGAAGACATTAGGTATTCCAAACCGTGTAAATATGAATAGCGTGCAAAAATTTAATTTGAATAGAGCTTCGTAAGCAATTTAGTTATAAAAATGTTTCTTGACACCTTCTTCTCTTCGTCTTTCTGTGCTTTCTTTTCGATTTTCTTAGGAAAAAAAAAACAAGAAAAGTTACGTAATAAGACAAAATCCGATTATGGATTGTTTATTTTTAAATATAGGCGGGCATCGGTGTCGAAATAATATTTCATAGTTAAATAAATGAACAAGGAAGAGGAAGTACTACCTGCATAACTGGAGGTGGGACATTTCTTTTCAAAAATCGATTATTCGATGATGGCAAGGGGAAAATTCCCATCACTAGATCAATCGGGGTGTGCATGTACATTGTTAAGTGTAATTAACATTTGAAAGATGAAAAGATTGCCATGTTGGTTAATTAAAGTCGAGACATATGGACCTAATGATGATAGACTGACAGACAGACACTCTGACATCTGAGGTGATGAGACCTGACACTGTGTGGGGTGATGAGAACTGTTTCTGTTTAAAGTTGAAGTACATACATAAGTACTTACTAAGTTCGATAGGAAAAGCAAATTCTAAGGTGTGCCACCAGTAATAATAGATGCTGACGCTCGGTGATTATCATTAAATGAACGATTGGCGAGTGGAAGCGCTACAAAATTCACCACGAACAGAGCTGTGGTGAATAATAGAATTGCTATCTATTCTATCTATCCAATCAAAGTCAGCTTATATTTGAGACACTTATGCCCAGCTTGTTGAGTGAACAGTATCTAGTGAGAAAGTCCTTAAGAATTTCTTGACTTCTCTTATTGTTTAGTGGGATTGATGAAAACACGTCGTGTCCTGTTGTATATTTTCTTTGCTGCTCCCAAGAATAGAGCTCCAACTTTATGTGGCTGGTGGATGAGCTACAAAAGGAAAGGGGATTGAGATCCCTAACTGCCTTTAACGCTTTTATATCCTATTAGATGGGCAGCTAGCTACTTGAAGATACTTACGCAACTCCATACAAGCCTTGAGCCGAAACAGTCAGAACCTTCATCGTTGTTTGGCTGTCAGAAAACATAAGAATCTGTCTGGATTCCATAAACATACCTCAGCTTCAAAGGCAGATGTATAGCAGCCAAGAAACCCGCGCTGACTGGAAATTGTTGGTGATCTTACCACCGTTTTCCCATGAAGTGCGGTCTAGGTTGATTGCATTCAACAGACTCTTGGAGCTGTTTTCAATGAGTGTGAAGTCTGTGAAGCGTTTAGGATTTTTTTTACGAAAGATGCTGCGGCCGACCTCTTAACTTTTACATGTAAGGGAGTCTAGGAGATCTTTCAAAGAAAGCCAATGCAACAGTGTTTTGCTCGTTTTTTAGAGTGTGGTCGCCGTGGCTTAATGATAAATGCGTTGAACTGCTCAGCGAACTGACACAGATTCGGGCCTCTTCAAAAGCTCTCGGCAGGCAATGATAAACCTCCGAGAGTATAACTTCTTATGAAAAAACTTCTCTCGTTTGGAACCGGCAATAAAACCTGTAAATCCCTTCTAATCGTGCGACAAATACAAGAGGCACAGCATAAATGGTTCCAATAAGTAAGGCTTCGGACCTATATGGGCTGTCGCTGAGACTTTTTTAAATTTATCTCACAATATAAGGCGAGAGGGTCCTGAGGAAATCAAGTGAGTCTTTGGTCTAGCATTGTCCTCAAATACTTGACGTCTCAAGAGAATGGGATAGGCCTTCAGAGAAAAGCAAAAATAGTAAATCCATCGACAGAAACGATTCGGGCTACGGATATTCTAACAAATTTCAACGCCGTCCCACAAAACCCTTGAAATTCAATAATTTCTTCGTGAGATCATTTTAGGTAATGATTTGGGTCAACAGTGCCTGTTCATCAGACTCCAATCCGCTAGATTTCTATTCAGAGTTACTGGCCAATGGTACTTTGGAAATCACTAAAAATGAGAGACATGTCGAAATTCGTGCAAGTTGGATTGCGAAGGCTAGATAAGGCAAAGTTATGAAGCAATGCTGTCAAAGAACACTAGGCAAGGGCTCATCGCATATTAAACGAACCTACGGCTAAACGTGATTGAGTTTGGTAAAAACATTTTTGAAAGTTTCAAATACAAACGTCAAAACTTGAGTTATAGCCTATTTTCTCAATGACAGTTGGTCCGGAAGTAAACTTCTTCATCCAATCACTCTGTATACCACCATTCTCTGGCAAACTCTGTCTCAAACTTTATCTGAAAGTAGTCAGTAAATGCTTAAATTTGCTTCACAACTTACTCATAAGTTGTCTGGAGTTACGATACCCTGAATTGTCTTAAACCTTGTCTGGCGCCAGAACATAACCACAAATAATCGTTTTCTCAATTCTATCAACGTCAGTTGTCTCTAATTTTACGTCAAAACACAAAATCGATTTAAGCCCCTTCCACATGTATGATACATACGTTCTTATTACATCATACTACTAGCATATTGTTACGTCACAAAATAACGGTATAAAATGAGAAAATACAAAAAAACAAAAACAACAAACACCTCACTTCTTGCGCTAGAGAAATGAACAAAAATTTATTACTTACCCTAGAGAGGGTATAAAAAGAAAAAGAAAGAAAAAAGAACACAAGCCTCCCTTCCTTCCTTCCGTCTTTGGGATGGGGACGTTTCTTTTCAACTTTCTATCCCATCCTCCGCGAATGAAAGAAGACGATGAGATGAAAGATGGCAGAAAACCAAACAATTAGCCATGATACTCGTACTCGTACGAATGAGTATTCTTTTCTTGGCAGTGACATCTATATTCAGACAAACGAAGCCAAATTGCCTCAAAAATCATGTCGTACTTCTTCCACCCTCAAGAGTCCATCTTTTATGATTTGTATATTTAAATTTATGTTTTGATTTATGACCAGTTCGCAGTTCGTGTCTACCGTTTGGAGTCGCCCAGTGGGGATTTCCTTTTTATTTGTTCGAACTTGGGCTGGACCAGCACCAGTTTTTTTTTTTTGTATTTATTTTGCTTTGAATTAAATAATCAACTTGGTCGGGAAATGGGCAAGTTAATGGACCCCTTAATCATAGGGGCCGTACAGAAGGAAGGAAAAAAGAAATAGAACAGTCCTTGACTTTTGTAAATATTTGATTTTGCTCGTTTTGTTAGTCTTTCTTTGGGTGATTTCTTCTTAATTGATCTCTTGCCAATGACGACTTTGTTTTTTTTTTTATTGTTTATTGTTTGTTCCGTCTCATTGATGGGTTTTCAAGTGATGAATTCTTATTTCCGAAGTTTGCCAGAGATGTAAACAAAAGGCGATACGGTTTTATAGGAGGAAATACTCGTATTTATTGCAAATTCATAGACGGGTCTTAAGTTAAATGACTTCGATATAATGATTGGGGTACAACAAACAAAACGTCAAAAGAGTCGGAAAAGTAGGGTAATGATCAAGTTTACACGACGGATTCGAAAACAACAATCTGACATTTGTCTGAGTAACGGTGTGAGTATTTGACATTTTAATTTGACGTTGAAAGCGCCATCCAGCGAAGATTTTGAAAAGTTTATTTTAGGAACAAAGTTTTACCAAGAACATGTCTACTACCACTTCTGCAGACTGTGAAACATCTCGTTGTCAGGCACGAACCATTCAACCTAGGTGATGAAAGCCAAAACCTCGATCCACTTGGTCAAAACAAAGTAAAGATAGCGATATCCAATAAGGCTGATGGAAATGACGACTTACCGGCCAAACTATTTAAAGACGATCTTGTAAAAGCTTACACCAACACATATCCTTAATTAATGTAATCTACGCATCCTTTGTCTAATCCATAAGGTGACTCCCTCAACTACACCACCTACAGAGACATCAGTCCCCTCAGCATTACATGCTGAAACCTTTCGTCAACAACATGATTGATCCTTATTAGTGTGTTTTGAGGCTAGGATAGTCCACCATCGACCAAGTTTTCCCACTAGAGTGGATCATGAAGTAAACCCAAGAAATTCAAATCGATACCCACCATCTCTTTATGGATTTTAAGGCCACCTATGACTGCATTTATAAGGACCAGCTGGTATTCACGCAGAACAGCAACTCAGGTAATATTAGGTTTCAGTCTTTGCTTCGTAATAATTCACAGTATTCCTTTCGAACTTCCTGATGCCATGTCTACGGCCGCAAAACTAAATTGTTTTCAAGAAGGGATACCTAACATCATTGAAGGAACTTAGGTTAGGTTAGGTAAGGTTGGGCGGCCGCCCCAACCAAGCAGGGGCCCACTTAGGCCAGAGCAAGGCCCATTGTGATACCGCACGTAGAAAGCCGGAAACCAGCCTCATAGACCTCACATGTGTAATTTCCTGTAGGAGGAAGTATGAATTGGGCAACCGTATCGGTGTAAACCCTATACTGTGCCACACTGAGTGCGGAACCAATCAGACCCGCATATGAAACTCTTAACTTTTTAAGATGTCGAGCCTGGCTAGGTCATTGAAGAAGTACTCCCCTTATGTTTTCCTCCTGAGCCTTGATAAGGCAGGGCAAGTACAGAGAAGGTGCGTAATCGTTTCCTCCTCCTCTTCGTCTCTGCAGCTTCTACAGAAGTCGTTCGGGGGTACGCCCATTCTAATGGCATACCTGCCAATTAAACAATGCCCCGCAAGGGCTTCTACTATATTTCTTATGTGCTTCCTATGCACGGATAGAAGTCTTCCCGTTTTCTTCAGATCCAGGTTGGGCCAGATCTGCTTTGACAAAAGACAAGTGTTGATATTATCCCACCTGCTATTAGCTATTCTTCTAGCTTCACCATCAAGATAAGATTTTATCGATTCTAGAGAGGATCCGACCCGCTCCTTCCTCAGCTAGTTCGTCCGCTCTGCAATTGCCCGGAACGTCCCTGTGTCCTGGAACCCAGCACAGGGAAACGTCGCATCTGTCAGCGATCTCATTCAGAGACCTGTGGGCCTTTGTCTATATTGATTCTGCTTCTGATATCACTTCTGTCAACGACATCTCAACAGAAATCAAAGAAAGAATAACTCTTGTCAATCTTTGGACTGCGTTGTAAGACTATATGCCGAACAATTAAGCAGACTCTCTATATAAGACCCTAATCATTCCAGTCGAAACTCTATAGAGCTGAAGCATGGGCACTGTAGAAGGCGTACCAAGATACTTTCGTTAGCTTCGATCAAAAAATCTGACTTGCGAGAAGATTCAATGACGAACTATACGACATGTACACCAACATCGACCTAGTTAAAAACCTGCGTATTGGATCTTTGAGATGTAGACCGAATGAACACAAACGCTTCGGTCCACAGAGTTTACGAACATGGCAAGGAGGGACAATGCAGTTAAGTAATTCGTCGTTTAAGGGAACACGCACAAGTAAAAGAGGATCTCAAACAACTTGAAGTACGTAACTGAAGGCAATTAGCTAAAGACCGGACTAAATGGAGAGGTTTGTAAGTCGTTAAGCGTAAGTTCACTCAGAACTGTAGCGACACCAACATAGGTAGGCCATCTGTTTCAAGTTTTCTAAAGCCGACCCCACTTCTGCAGGATAAAATGTATAGACAGCCCTGAATTTTGTAGGTCGAGTAACTTTCAAAAAATGTTCACCTAATGCATATTTCGCGGGGTGCCGCAGGTATTATTCCTTTCAACTATTCTTTTTCTTCTCAACGCGACTTCATGAATCGACTATCGAGTAGAATCGTAGTACTGTACCGAACCGTTCATTAAAGCTTTTTCCGTTCGTGTTCAAGTTCCACCACTTCCACCCATTTCTCGTCCCCTTTTCTAGTTAATATCTCACTTCGTAAAGTTCCATTAAAGGACCTGCGAACAAAGGAAAAGAACAAGTGCTATCTTTTGTCACAAGTACCTGCAACATCCTTTAGTTTATCAAGCTGTGTTCAGTAACATGCATGTAAACTAATCTTCGATCTGTTAACTTTGCAGTCTTTTTCTCTCCCGTAAAGGGAGTTTTTTTTAAGTGACGAACAAAGTACACATTTCACAAAACGCTTACCAAACTTTTCACCACCACCCTCCATACCTTCTTAAACTTTTTTAATGCAACTATAACCACTAAAGATATAAATAGATATTTTACTTACTACTTTGAAGAAAATTTAAAAAGATTGAAACTTACCTGGAAAAGAAAAGAAAGGAACAAAGATTAAAACTAAGGGAAACTTTATAAAAACGCAATATAGAGCTTAAGTTTGAGAGTAAATGGAAGTTTTTGTAAGAAGACCTAGCAATGTCTGCATACAGAATCATAAATCAGGAAACAGATTGTCATTCTCTCCGACATTCAGGCAGGCAAGAAAGTTTCTAAACTCATATCGTTTAAAGATGAACCTAAAACGGTTGGTCACAATACAATTTTGGGCAGTGAAATTGCTGATAACCTCGCAAGACAAGGATCTCAATCTGTCAGGTAACCTTTTGTGTCTTATCCAGCAGCCACATAAAGTTGGAGCACCAAAAAAAGCAACTGAACAACATGACCCCTCAAAACCCTCAAACAGTAGGAAAAGTCAAGAAATGTTCACAATAAGCAAGTGTGATGCTAAACCTCTTACAGACTTCGTCACTGGACACTACTCACTCAACTGCACTCTGAACAAGGACATAAGTCCCTTGGACATGCGACGACTTTTGTTTAGACGACCAAGAAACTGCAGAGCATATTTTGTACGAATGCCCCGACATAGCTCGAAGCAGATACAAAAATACTTCGGCAGGAGATACCTTTTCCCAATCATTTCCTCCATCCGTCAGCACTACTTGATTTAACAGCCAGGCAGCGATTAAGGCTTTGAAGTCGCCAACAGTTGAATCAAAGCTAGTAAAACTCTGCAATGCGATGATATATCACTCTCTGTTGGAGTCATGAACTTGCTAGAAAAGGGTCAGAGCTAGATCCATCCTTCTCGACATCGGGGACGAATGGGGCTTACAATCTCGAAAAACTCACTAACTCTACATCTGTACATCTCGAAAAGTTCCAAGTTACCATGGAAGGTGTTTTCTATAAAAGGCTTTCTCTCCGTCTTTCAAATCATTGTAGGGTGTTCCAGGCGGAAATAAAGAAAAACGTGATATCCGCCATAGATATTCGCATCTTTTCGGACAGGCAAGCAGTCCTTGGAATCATTTTCTCTAAACTCTTTAGTAGCTTTAGATTGCCGGTCGTCTGTCACAGTGATGGCGGAACATTCACTCACCTCTGTTGGGTGCCGGGGCATAGAGACGTTCCAAGGAACTGAAAGACTCACGAACTCGTCAGATATGGACCAAGTATACCCATTTATCAGAAAAAGGAACCGATCGCTGGACAAATGGTTCAATGTGTCTAGCGACCAAAGCTGGATCTGAAATCAGCACTACAATAGGTTTCATCAATGGGCACTGTCTAATGGGCAAGCATGCAATAAGGATTAACATACACTGTACAACGATTTTTGAAGAAGCTGTATGGACGAAGAAGTGTTACCTATTCTTCACTTACCTTGTACCTGCCAAGCTCTCTACCGCAAAGAAAAACTTCACTCAGGTGATTCCTACTATGACGAACTAGGCGATCTGATAAACACAAATGTCCAAAGAGCTTCAAAGAGGATCTATCCAAGATCCTACTATTGGTTTAAGTATGCTGGCTTTAACTGGTAGCCACGTCAACCTTAACCTAGATACATCGTTCGCCATTTCCTTTGTGCATGTTCCATTCAACTGATGATGGAAACCTAGATAGAGAAACGTGCCTAGTAGTGTGACGCTTTAGTCTTACAGTTGCACAAGTTGTTTTCGGCATCCTTACTGGACACTGTCTCATTAGAACTCTACTTAGTCGGAGCCGCACGGGATACCACATCGACTTTTATAGAAACTGGAGGGACGGTACTTGCACACACAATAAAAAAAAAAAGAGGACTCTTGGCAATCCCTTCTCCGACGAGCTGGAAAACTTGCATAGTATTGAACTTTCTAAAATTTAAAGCGGTTGGTTTTTCTATGTTCCAAGGATAGCAATTAACAAGGACAATGGACCCATCTATTGAACTACAAGAACTGCCACCTCAGTTGCCAGGCAAAGGTCAGATTGCCTAATTGTCAATGATGACAACAAAAGCATTTTTAAAGCTCACAATGAACTCAAGATGGTAGTTCATAGAATTCAACAGCTTTCACTTCATTAGAAAAGTTTTCAAAAGGTGATAGATGATGTCACGTTTATTTTTTAAAAGGACCTACAACTTTTCACTAGGTAAACACTTCTCAACGCGCTTCTAATGGCTTTCCATGTTCCTTTAATGATGGCTATGCCGTCAGCTTAAGGATATAATTGCACGGTCTTTCAAACAAATGTACATCTGATGTTGGTTTAGGATTTTAGTTAATTTTGTTTAGAATGGTGTCAAGTGACGAAAGGTTTTGCAAATTTAAAGATTTAGTCAAACTGAGACTCTCGTAACTGAAGACTGACAAAAATTCTTGGGTTTTACACATAAGAACAGACAAATTAACAGACTAATACCTCTGTGGACAGGACACTTCTGAACCGTCATCTTCTTTGACGACCGTCTCTTCGGACTCATAACATTTTATCGGTTCTGGTTCTGCTGGATTATGAGTTGCGTGAACTTTACGATATTTAACTCTAGCCTTAGATGGCTTCATAAGTTTATATTTTTACGAAAAACAATTAGCACAAGATAAAGCGCACAAGGTCGATTACTCCTCCAAAAGCAACATTTACACAAGGAATTAAATGTTGTTGAAAAATAACTCTTCAAGCACCGACGTTTTTTTTTTTTCACCGACTTTATAGCGCCAGATAACAAAGCGCCATTGGCATTCTCTCAATCTTATTTATATGCACACGCACAATAAAAAATAAATAAAATGTTCACTATCAACGTACAACAAGAGGCCTTAACTCGGTACACCATTAAAATCCAACTCGGAACGACTGTTTACTGATACGAGAACAACACTTAACTCACTCCTTAAATGCAAGTGCACTATCATTTTAATGAAGCGCCAGACAATATTTAATCCACACAAAATGTCAGATAATGTACGAAATGTCAAAAGAGTTAAGGCTATTGCAAAACGATAAGAATTTTTCCGAAGAGAAAGAAAAACTGTCAATCGACAAACACCCGGATTAAGAAATAAGAAAAGATGAAATAAAACAATTTAGTTGCGCATAAAACTCTAGCAGAAGGCTAAAGCGACCGAAGACGACTGTCACCGTGACAGTCATACGAATTGTATTAGATTAGAAGAGACAAAAACAAAGACAAATGTTAAACAGAAAACAAAACAAAGCTTAGAGGAGCTGTCAACCGGCTGGTACCGATCGTAACCACTACGAGCAATTAGCATTTTGTCATTTGTGAAATTAATTAGCTGCGAGTGAACTTCCTTAAACGCAACGCCAAACAAAAGAACACGAAATGAATACAGATTTGCAAAAGTTAGTTTGGTTAGCACATTTGAATTTGAATTTTGTTGTCACATTGTGCATTTTAAATATTGTAGTCCCCAACTGTTTGTGGAAAGGGAAAACTGTCATGTCGATTGAGATGTCCAAATGCGGAATGGAAAAGTAGAAGCGAAAGTTGTACCTTGACACTGTATTTGTCTAGTTGACGTTTGCGTTTTGTTATCGGATAAATTATGTTCATCTGTCATTTACTGACAGAACACTTCTTAAACGATTTATTTACCCATTGAAGTTTGAACCGGAAATCGATTCAATCATTTGAACATGTCAAGTGTGATGATCGAAGGCGCATGTTAGTTTTAAAATCTCGGTAGCAAAATGAATAAAACATGTCACTTACTCGACATTTTTGGTTTGATTACGATTTTATGAGTTTAGCCAAATTTTATTATTAAAATGAGAGTACACTGTCGGGACAAAGTACGTCTTTGTTTTAGACAAGTACGAAAGTCGTTTGAAAAGTTTTGACGTGAAGATCTATCTGAGTATAGCTCTTTTCTAGACGACAATTCACAACTAAACTCAACTTAAGGTGGCGTCGAAACTATTCTACTACAATTGTACGTGCTTTGAAAGAACACCTCTGAAAATGTCTGCCATTTTGAATGCTCAGTTGTTGTCTCAGTCTCGAATCGAATGAAGGCAATACACCTGCGAAAATAAAGCCGAGTTGGACGCTGTTTACGGGGACTCAACTCCATCATATTTTCCACCGAGAAAGGATGCGTAGCTGATTAAAAACTGCGACAAAGAGGAATAACATCGAAATAGTTCACCAAATGATACTGGATGACCGTCGAATTAATGTTAGAGAGATGTTAGAAGCTGTGGACACATCAATGGAAAGGTTAGACTGTCACAAACACAATTAGACCAGAAGTAGGTCCATTGTCATACCACAAAGATCTACTTTTTCCGGAAACTACCCGCAGAACCAGTTGGATTCTCATGCAAATCGTTAAAGGCTTGACATGACATCCATTATTGCCAGGTCACCAAGATTAACGAAAAAGTATATACAAAAGGTAAAGTTCCCTTCCAATGGAGAATCCACTTCATCCCAACAGCTCAGAAATGATTTGAGAAGCATTAAGCCCTTTGGCATGGCTACCGATATGGCAGTGGTAGATATTGCCGATGTTTTCAGGAGAAACAAGCTACTGGAGCTTTTCTGATCTAGCTCGGCCCGAATCTTTCTAGTTACCTGACACATAGTGTCATTTGTCAAAAAAAGGTTGGTATTTCTGATAGCATCAAGCTGGAGTAACACGAGGGGCCTGCCGGGATTCCTCTTCTCTGGTAGAAGACTCACCACTCCTGGTGAGTTTATCCGTCATGCAATATCTGTTCTCAGGCACATAGAGTAAGTGAATATAAAACTGCTCAGCTATCTCTTTGAGGGATAGGCAACATTTAAGTGTGGGCTTTCTGATATGGCATTCCACTGCAGCCACGACACGGCCTCCTTGATCGCTATAATCTCCGCCTAGAAAACCCAAAAAAAAAAATCTAGAAGGCGGATGAAGATATGGCTTCTATTACGACTGGAATTTAAAAATGCTTTACGAAGGCATTATATGTTTTAGACGACGAACCAAGTAACGTGAGTCTAAGATAGAAACTCTCCCTGATGCGAGAACTCGTTAAGTAAGCTAAGAGATGTTGGCATCTAGGCATCTCTCTATCACCCAAAAAAAGGCTGACATTTGTGTCAAAGGAAAACGAAAACCGTCCAAAAGAAGACGAGCCAGATAAATGTGGTATTTCAATGTGGTCACTGCACCGACTTGAAGACGGTGCAAAAACTGCTACCTACATGAAACCTATCTGCAATAGTTGTCAAACCATGAAGTGACGAAATGCATTTCCATCTGGTAAACTGAAACTCTCGCTCCATTCTCTCAGTCACTGTTTGATACAAGCTTATATTCATGGAAGGGAGTTGGGTCCGACAGGTTCGAGAAAGCTGTCTGTAACGCCATAACTGTCACTTGCGAGCGCTACAGTCACTGAAAACACCACAACTGTCACTTGAAAGCGGTTCAGCGTCATGTTTCGTGGTTTTCTGGCACCGTATTTGTACGAATTGGTGTTGAAATATATGTACGCCACCACGTGAAACAATGATTATTCAAAACCACTTACTCCGACTGTCTGATCTCCGTTTAAGAAATTTGTCGCCCGACGCAGGATTATTTGAAATCGCTAGAGAAGCCTTAAGATTATAACCATCCAAAGTAATTCCATTCTTACAACACAAAACTCACTACACTTGTAACGTAACCAACTTACATAACACACCCCTGAGGAATTCCGTTTAACAAACTGAACTTACACAATTTCACCAAGAATTCCACTATACAAATTGTATAATAAATTTTATTTTTACTATATCACAACAATTAAACAAACACTTTACACGAAAACTACTAACGAACATTTAATTTGTTTCAATAAAATATTGTAGAAGCCTATTCTACACGATCTCCAACGCCACAAAAACACACACCAATTATACACAATTCGGATGGTATCCTTGGAAGCGAGTCCTGTTCTCGACGGTGTAACCAATACGATGGAAGAAAATCTTTATCACTCTGTTGCGGAATAGTGGACTACTAGTTGGCTATTAGAAGACTTACAGCGGTAAAAGGTGGTCGCTCAAAGCACCCCTTTTAATGGTTTACGTTAGTAGTATCTAGGTAGAATGGATTTTATTACACTGGGCGCCGAAATGGGTGGGATTTAAGTTTTATGCAAGTTGGAAGAAATAAAAGAAAATGTAGGTATACCTGCACTTAATTGTAGGAGGCAAAGAATCTGGTTTTTATTATAGCACAACGTTTAGGGCCGATAGTATTTATAAATAAAGAACACGGTTCTCTAGCGATTTTTATGTGGCGCTTCCAGTAGCACCCTTAAGTCACGAAAAATCAATAGAATAGATGGTATAATGATTGAAATGCATGGCGTTGCATAAGGCGTAAAGGAACTTGGAAAGCAAAATAACTGCCGACTGAAGTAAGATTCGTGGTTGAATAGTTAATGAAAATTTAAGACAAAATTGTCAAAACAAACTGACCACATGTAGCCATCATTTGAAATAGAAGTACGACGAACTTTCCAAAAGAGGAAACGTCAATTCTGACTCGACACGACTGTCAAACGAAAATAATATGCGATCACGTAGCAAAAATTTGACGTTTAACGTTGAAGAACAGGAGAAATGATTCGAGATAACAGAGAGCCTTCGAATACTTAATCACAATCGCCAACGACCAGTGGAATCTATGCCGCAACTTCATCACAGGGGTAGTTGGCAAAAAAAACCAAGCAACTGACATCCAAAATGCAGACAACGACAGTAGAGTCATCGATACGACGTAATTAGAAACGCCACCAGTACCCGATAAATGAGAGTACAAGTAGGCCATAAAGCAGGAAATGTGAGTATCTGTGTTGTACCTTCAAAAGGGTGAGGCATTGAGATCTATTGTGCTGGCCTAATGTTTGACCATCTGCTCAATTGAAGCTTTTCATAAACATCAATAGAGTTTAAGGTTCCGTGTTCTAAGCCGGGCTAAGTGAAGTCCGCATTAGATGGAGGAGTTTGTTCTTTGTGGCACCAGGACATTCACAAAGAATATGTTTTACCGTCTCTTTTTGTGCCCCGCAAAGCCGACAGATATGTGTAACCGATCCACTTATCTTGTGAACATGATGTCTGCGTGGACACTGACCAATGAAATAGCCCGTTAAGAGCTTCAAATCACCCTTGTTTGATTCAAGTCATTTCTTGGCCTTATACAGTAGAATCCGGATATAGCGACGATCAAGGGACCGACGTTCTAACCGGATGACGCACAATACGAACTGAAAATTTGAAATTCTGTTGTACGCAAATCTAACCCGTCACTTAAAGCGGTTAGTCATTATAAGCTAAGTCGTAGTAAAAGCATTCCACTGTAATTTGACTTGGATTGATTGTGATTTTCAGGTAGACAATGCTCGGTGGTACTCCAAAATAGGGCTCAGGACCAACGAGTGAGCGAGACGCGCTTCTTTTTTTTTACTAGACAGTCCTCCCGTCCATTTTCCTCGAAATTGTAGCGCATTCGAAGCAAGGTCTTCGAGCAGATTGAGACAGTTTCTGTAGACCTTAAAGGGACCTAAGCGCTGTGCCTGAATGTTTGAAAAAATATAAATGCGGGTTTTTTCAACTCTTCTCCGCCGACATTCAAGAGACTTGCCAAGCGTTGTTACTTGCTGAAATCTGAGCCCACAGAGCCCAGCTCTTGTACCGCCAATGACTAATTTGGATCTGTCTATACCTACACCAAATTTAAGAGTTTGGAAGTCTTATTGTCGGTCACACATCTATTCTGAACCAATATGCAACGTCAGAGGAGGTTTGGATACCTACCAACTACATCATCCCTATCTCAGACTTTGATAGTGGATTTGATATTGAAATACCTACTAAGTAGGGAGGAGTGGGATAAGAGTTTATGTTATGTGTATTCGGGAGGGTTGTTTACAGCGCTTGACACTGTGGTTTCTCTTCAGAATCCTATTGTGCATTTACACAGATGAGAGTTTGGTTTTCTCCAACTGTTAACCGACTCAAGTTGACCACAATTGAGTAGATAGAAATACAGAGAATTCCTTTCTATGTAGGGTAGGTTTACTGCAACTCGCAGCTCGGGTCCGCATACCCGTGGTGAGTTCGTTTAGTTTTAATTCAGCATTCTTTCAGAAAGGGCGCATATCCGAGTTCGCGGCAATCAGTTGTAGATTCCTTGTTTTCATAGTTCTTTATCGTTTATGCAACGAAGAGTTAGCCCAAATGGATGCTGGAACGGGAGATAGGAAGCATCAAGCGAACTTAATAGCCCAGTAATTTCCATGGAAAGCAGAGGGATCCAAAACCCGGATTTGGAATTCATTTGAAACCAACCATTCGTTGAAATCGGTTTTCTTTTTCAATTTCAACTCTGAATGGCACTCCATCGAAGAATATTCATTCAATATCCATACATGTCACATCCATAAAACTGCTGACGTATCTATGATACTTCTATGCTTCACATTTAAATTCGATGTGCAGTACGTAAATGTACCTGCGATGACAAAACTTCTGGGAATAACGATGCCATACTGATACACAATGCCTTTGAGATCTTTAGTGTAAAACAATTCTACTTCAAAGAACTACTTTCCCCCTAACAACTGGAAATAATTTAAGGTCAAGGCAATGATAGGTCGCCAACAAAATGCCAGACACAAACAACATCTACATACACACATTTCCCCCTGGGGAATTGGGAATTCCCAATATCGTTTGAAACAATTTGCAAACTAGAGTTACTTTACCGAGAACAAAGAAAAACTAAAACTCATCCATCGAATAGTAGTTCTCGCACTTTGGATGACTCAACAAAACTGAAAACTGGTTTAGAGCATTAAGTCCGGGACAAAAAACATGAAGTGTGCTACTTGCTACCTGAAACTGAAACACACTCTCTGCAGTGCTAAACAAAACAAATTCTCAGAATTCGAATTCAATAATCTTAAAACAAAAAACACAAAAAAAAAACTGAAAACGATTTTGCGGATAGATACCTGCCGGCTGGAGGATAAGTTCAAAATCAAGTGTTCGATCATACTTTCGTTGTCAATCTTCACATTCTCCTCCGAGGAGGCATGTATAACATTGAATCAAACATTGTTTTCATTTTAATAATTTAAAAATTTTCCGCAGAAATATTATTGCGTTTTATTTAAATCATGTAACAGGGGGTGGTGTATAGCTATTTGCGAGAAAAATTCTAAAGTCTACATAAAACTGAGACGCAAAAATGGTTGTGACATTTGAACGATTACCTTTTGGCTCATGTACATATGTACGAGTAATTATCTTAAGATTGACGAGACAACACATGTCATTAAATGGAGAAAAAAATAAAGTTGAATGTGTTACATCATCACAAAGCAATTGCGATTGAAATCACTTAAGATGAACTCTAGTGTCAAATAAATGTCTGATTTCGATAATAGGAACGTGACAAGTGTATGTCAATGCAATTGAAAGGAAACGCAATATATGTAATTTATATAACACAAGCTTCGTTGGAGTCTTTATTTTTCTAATGAAATCTTTTTTCGTTCTTAAATAACTAACTCAATACTTTTAAAGTGTGCTATTGTGGATGCACCTTAAGATTCTTACGTCAAAAAAAAAAAAAAAAGTAGTAGAAGAAAACTAAACTGATACTGTTTACCACTGAAACCAAAATACTGACCTTAATGCCTGAAACAGATGTGCAGCAAAAATGCATGCAGCAACGCATGTGAAACAGACGTGCAGTAAATTGTTGACATTTCCTTGAATAGTTTGCTGTCATCATCAGATGTGACAATTGAATTCCGAAAACAAATTTTTTGCAATGGATATGGAAAGACGTGATAAATAAAATAAAATTATTATTTTATTATTAGTTTTCAAAACTTATTTGAAATTTGAGCATTTTCTTTCGTATTTCTTCCTCAGTCCAATTCAAATTGTAAAATGTCTCTTACATGAAACGTCAAAACACTAAAATTGTACTAAATTGTACTATTTTGCTGTTCTACTACTGTAGATTTGCATTAAAATTAGAAATAGAGACAACTTGCGTTGATGCATGGCCGTGCAGCAAACACATGTGTCCACTTCCATATAAAGCCATGTTCTCTAATTTTGCTGCACATCTATTTCAGGCATAACGCTTCCAAGTCTCAATAGATCTCCCTCTCCCTTTATTAAGGTAGGTATGACGAGTCATTAAACACAAAACTTCATCCAAACTAAGAATACCTATCTTCAGTGATACTCAAGCTGCTTCCAGGCCATAGATCCGGCAACATCATCCACAAAATTGATAGTACAGTGCAGGGCGAAGGTCGTCCAGTTGGGAGAGAAGTGTCGGGTAATAATCAATCTTCTTTGGGTTGCTGGTCACAGTCAAATAAAACGTATTAAAAAAGCCCATGGACTAGCTAGGCAAAGATTCAACATTTCGCCGATCCATAGCGAAAGAAATTCACAAAGTCGAAGACAAATGCTAGGTTGCCGGAAGGGCTCGAACCTCAAAAGCTCGAAACTTCAAATGTTCGTTTACCAATAGGTTTACATAACATGAAAGTTAGACTGTCCCTAAAAAGACTGTCAGAAAAGAGCCCATAGGCTTGATTCGACAATCGATACCTACATGTCTAAACGAATGCGTCAAACTGAAACCTTATCTAAGTATGGCGCGATTCAGAAAGGAAAGTCGACGTTTATGAGTGAAAAGCAAAATTTTAACGGGATGATGAGACCGTGTAAAAAAAAAAAAAAGAATGGCATTTGTATCATTTAGTTTCAGAGTCTGCAGAAATATAAGACTGCTGAGTTCTTTAACTATTTCGACCCTTAAATTGAAACTAGTGTTGCGACACAAGAAGTACTCTAGTTCGACATGGAAAACAGTGCCATCAAGACTGTGTCCCTATCACCAACTCAGATGTTCTTCAAAATGGGCCTCAATAAATGCGATTACCCCCAGTTTAATAAAAATGTCTTTCCTCCGAACTCCAAGTCAAACTTTGAACTTAAAGGGCTCAGATTTGATGTCAATTCAAACTGCAATTCGTGAATTTTAACCATTGGCTACCGACAAAGTGCAAAATTGTGCGTTGTCTTGATGGAACAGGACTTTTTCAAATGCGACCGTTTTGCGATTTTCAGTCCAAGGTAAGCAATCGGGGCACTGAAGCGCAGATAGCTTTCTCAGTCTGAATCCTTCCATCGAAATACCCACAGCCTCTGTCATTTCCCTAACGGTCATTCAGTAACATTTGGTGAACTTTTCGATGTTTTCGGTGGCCATCGTATTTGGTTCACCGTCCCATATGATTCACCGGTGACATACGATTGAGTAGCAAACAACTTCTAACTCGACTTTAATTTACACAAGCGAATTGCATTTTAAATGCATTTTTCTACTTTTACACTGACATAGCCTGATGCAAACGACTGTCAAACAACAATTGAACAGCCAAAATCGTCTTCGTGTCTTCCAGTCGTAATATGTACTAGAATTGTTTTGACGAATAACACAATCTTTAGGTTTAAGTTCAAAACTTTTCGAACAATGTGGTTAGAAACAAGTCTTAACCCTAAACATGAAAAATATCTGTATGTTTGTTCCTTTATCATGCAAAAACCACTGAACCAACTTCTTTTGAATTTAGTATATGAAAAGATAAAGTCCCAATGGAACACATCAGGTACCATTTTTCTTGCTTCTAATGGTAAAGTTTCACATGTCGAGAATATGCACAAAATTAAGACAAAAAGTTATATTTTCTGTGCAAAAGCTTTGTGTGATTAACTAAGTTTTGGAAACACTGTGAATACTCTGCAAATAGGTAAAGTTGGATACGACTGCAGCTAAGTACATGTCATAAATTCCCCCGAAAACTTTCCTCTATGAGTATGACTAACCCCGTGTCACCTACTTTGAAAAAAACAAGAAAGTTATTCAAAACCTTTGGCACATCAGTGAACACATTCACCACGATTATGAAACTATATTCATTAAACTGAAAAAAAGAAATATGTACTAATCCTATCCGACGTCTCTGCTGGTATCACTGTTTGCATTTCGATAAGTTAAGCCAAGTTGACATAATATAATTCCCAAGCGTTTATCTCCAATTTAGAGTGTCACACGTGAGATAATAATTGTGTTATCTTAAGCTCCCCTTTCGCAATTTATATTCTAAGAACATTACGTGCACGATTAAGCGAACGAATCAAATTCATAACTTCTACCGCAGACAAAAGAAGCGCGTTTATTTAAATTTTCACACACAGACAACAACTTCAACCGATGAAAACCAAAGGGGAAAAATCAATTTGTATCTACCACTAGCAAAAGAAAATTGCATTTTTCTTCTAGTTAAACGCGTTAAGAGGGCAACAAATTAGATTTCCCCAGGGAACTGGAGCAACACCACTTTAAAGAGGAAGGCATTGTCGTTCAAATCAATAGCGCACTCCTTGAATGCACTTAGAATGTCAAAGAGGAATGTACCTCCATCATTCAGGTTTTTTAGAAGCTAATTGATAACAGGAATTGATTTTTTTGAAGGACTTTAAAGACTCTGAAGCTTTAAAAAGTTGTAACCATGGTAGACAACAATAAAGTTTGTTGAAGGACATTTGGAATTTGCTTCAAAAAGCTGTCAAACTTAATACAATCGATTGTATCCTCTATTGCAATATTCATCAGCTGTAAAAAGCTATGGTCCAAACAGCGAAACTATGTCGGAAACAGATGACACATCTGTGAATATGCTTCTTGATGCTTCGTTTGATATTGAGCACCCAGTATGCAGTGCGAATGAATGCTGTCATTTGTTGTATTCCACCATGCAAGGTTTGCTCGTGTGCGTCACGGATTATAAGAATGGTGAAGGGGTGACTAGGGTGTAATATTACGGGGTATTGTTGGTTGTAAGACAGTATTGCATTTTGAAGTCGACCGCCGACTTGCATAATGCCCTGGCTGTCCCTAAAGGCATTTAGTCATTTTAAGCTTTTCGGGATAGCAACGCTGTCATTTACCTCGTCAGAGAACATGTCCCTTTGAGCCGACTGAACAGCTACCTGTGTTGCTGCTTAAATTTCTTCAGCTTGAAGTGTACCTAGCTGCTTGGACGTAAACCCTGGCCTGCAATTTTTACAGAAACGACGACAATAAGCCAAAACTCTAACTACCTTCGAGAGCTTTGAGAGCCTTGACTTTTCGCGTCTTTAAAGGAGCTACTTTGGTCTTTGCAAAAAGAAGGTGCATACGTGTGTCGTTCGCGTCATCCAGCACGCGTAAATAGACAGCTGCCCCGTATGCTTTGAGTGAAGCATCGGAGAAACCGTGCAGTTCGATTGCTGATAGTAACACTGTCGATGACTTGATAGAGATTTTAACCGAACTAAATTCTATGATTTGGTCAAACGAGTGTATGCCTGGTGAAAGGAATCTTAGCATCGTTAGCCCGACCCATAAGAAAGAAGACCACCTTAGCTACTTCAACTTCAGAAGCATCAGTCTTCGTAGGAACGAGTTGAAGATCTTTTCTGCTTTTCTGTGGCTTTTTTCATACTCAGCAACGGAAAATCTTTGAAAAGTCAGTACAGCCGTTTGTGTACGGCGATGATATTGACATCATTAGCAGTACTCAGCGAGCTTTCTCTGCTGGGTTCACAAGCATTAAGGCAGAATTTACCAAATTGGCTAAAACGTCAACAAAAATGGACACTCTACATCAATACGAGTCAAAGAGAACGTCAGAGTGGACAGCTATGACCTGGAGGTAGTAAGGCACTTTGTACATTTTGGCACTGCTATCAATTCTGACAACGACATCTTATCAGAAATCAAATGGAGAATAACACTTGTCATTCGCTTCTTTTTTTTATTAAGAACGCAACAGAGTTATATTAAGCCTGTTTGAAAGAAAAAGCGAACAACTAGGAAGCCTGCGCTGAAGCACGGACTTAACCTAAGGCATGGACTCATCATCATCGCCTACTGCCACTTGAAGCCGTGATTACATTCTGGCTCACACCAAAAAGTCATTCAACTAAAAAGTTGAACGAATATTATCTGATTTTGTCAAAGTTGATTTTACGAACGCGGTCTCGGTGAAGACTGCGAGAATGCAAATCTATTACAATCATTCTTCTGTATTATACATTCAACACTGCAACAAATTGTTTCCACTTCGGACACCTACTGCTTTTGGTACTGCAGTCCATTGCAGGGGCAATGAATCAAATATATTTTTACTGCAAAACAATTGAAACTACATAAAACTTTTATTCACCATCCCATCCACAAAAGTAATTACACCAGAGATATTCAATGTGTGTTGTAAAAATAAACCAAAGAATTTTGCAAAAACTCGTTAACAACTTTTGTGAACAACACTTCATCGTTTTGTAATTACAAAACTTTACAACAATTTCGAGGTTTCTCATAATATACTCTAGCAATTCATAGTTTATCTTCTTTTTTTGGAAAAACAGGGTGAAACATAGAAAAGATAAACTTTAAGTGAAAACCATCATTATCATCGTAATCGTCATCGTCAGAGTCGAACTCAGCAGTTGTTTCCTACTCGAGAGTTACTTTTGTTTACTGGATTTTAGATTACACAACCGCTTTCACTGTAAATCAAATAATAGCCTCGGGGGTATTTACACAAATATAACGTGTTTTCTTTTTCTTTTTCAATTTCATTTTCAAGTTTTCTGTAAAAAAAAAAAAAACATTCAAAAGAACCTTTGTTCGTCTCGATAAAAACATACACACAAACACACGTTATATGAGTCCCTATCAAGACATTTCAGTGTCAACATTTGCTAAAGCTTTGGCAATCTAATGAAATTTTCAACACACTTCCTCCGTACCAAAAAGTGGGACATAAAAAACCTATGCAACTCATGCCTATGCATTTTGAAAGTCGTCGAAAGAAGCAACGTTTTTGCATACTAATTGGGCACAAGTAGAACTATCACTCGGTTCAAAGTCATGGTCGTCGTTGAAGAAATCCACGCATCCGTACAAAAAAAAAGATGCGAGAGAAACTCAGAATAAACCAGCTTGCAATTTTGGATAAGTATAATGTATTTAGCACGTGGTGTCGGCGCCAGTTTACTGCTGCAGACTACTAGATATGTAACCAGGTCAACGCAATGTCAGTCAGCATTTCAACGTGTATAAATGGACTAAAGGTGTCTCTCGATGTTTTACCTAACCAGAGCACTGTGCCCTGGTTTTCGAACTACACTGACTGGGTTATTGGCCATTTGTCACATGTCGAATGGATTTTATTTCCTTTCGTCATATGGCAGATCACGTAACTTTGCAAATGAATCTTAACGAACGTGATATTTTGTGAATTTCAAATGGGAAATGCATCGGCGGAAAGGCTTTTAAATTCTCATTTCATTTGAATATTTTATGTTTCTTTCTTCTTCTTTTTTGGGTGAAAACATACAAAAACAAACTAACGGGAAGGACATTGAAAACTGTCGATTAAATTAAGTATTCTCTGTGTGACGTATTTGTCATGTAGATTTGACGCAATGCATATGTTAAACTGAAATCCATCGGAAATAGGTGTCATGTGTCAAATAAATCGTTTTGGTTGCGACAATGATTTTTTGGGAGTCTTTGCATAAAATTGGGTTTTTATCACAAACAGAACTAAGCAGAGTAAGCAACAGCATTGACAACACTTATCGATTGACATGCATTTATGAGTGTGCACAGTAAAATTGAGAAAACCATATTTGACAGATGACAGTTGATAAATTGCCAGTAGTGATTTCTTAAAAAAAAAAAAAAAAACCTTTGTCATCAGTAAATGACGAAAAAATGTAAATACGAGTTCAGCACTGTAAACCTCAATCGAACAGAACTAAATCTGACAAATGTTCGCCAGGTGTCTGTTCGCGGGATCAAAGTTTTTTTTACTGAATTTTCTATAAAATTGATCCGCATAATTACGATTATGTTTCGTCAATGAACCACCAGGACGGCCTCAAACTCGAGGGTTCGTAGCTAGGTAGGTTAAAGAGGAGGATGCATTGCGTGATGCAGCCTTCACTCGGATCTCTAACGTATCCATTGCGTTCCTCCGACGTGGAATATCCATTCTGAAAAGACAAGAAAGAGTGGAAGGGTCTGGATGATTGCAGTTACGAACGTTCGGCCTCCTTGATCCTGAATTCGTCGTGAATTTTAGAATGGCTTTTGGTGGCTTGTTGGACAGCTCGCCCAGGTCGTTGAAGTGGTATTCACCGAGGGCCGTCTTCCTTGTTCAATATAGGCTGTGACATTCGCAGAAAGGGGGTTGTGTTCTCGTCCGCGTCTGTATAACCGCAGCCTCTGCTTAATTCGTCTGTAGCTAAGTACCTATTGTACAACACTGGAAATGGACTGTTGGCGTCAGTTTTTGACAAGTGTTTAAGCACGCTCTTGTTACAGAAGTAATAGAAGACCCACACGAGACAAAGTCTCTTTCTACCTCGAAATTATAGCTCTCCGCTGTGACGTTCTGTCCAATTCATCACAAATACCTACTTGGTTTTGCTTTGTTCGCAGAAATCAAAGTCATTCCCGTTCAATATTTTAATCTTAATCAACAGTTGAGCTGTTCTAAAGCGTTGGAGGTTTCAACTATAAGATCCACTTTGACAACATCAAAATATCAATGTATGTCGTTGGACCTAGACTTTCAGACCGTAGTAGTCTTTCGTACTGAGGTCTTATCAGTGACAATAGCCACCAGCGAGACTGCATTGATGGCACCTCATTGACACCTAGGTAGTGACAAAAGCAACATCTATTAAAATGGCTTCTGAAACCACGGCGTAAGGCAAGACAGGCAAAACTGACGGCTTAGCAAGGAAATTCTCGGCACTAAGCCTAGAGTAAGACAACTTCTCAGTCAATATCCCGTCATGTGTATTTAGGCACGAAACAGAGATAAAACCAATAGACGGACAAAAAATGCAGTTCACTGAGTACTAGTGCTTTAGCTAGAAAATTAACAAAGGATGTACCTACGGGCGCGAATAAAAAGACAAGAAATCCCTATCTACATTTGTAAGTGGAATAATAACTAATAAGACATAATAAGCTGCGGTACCACTTGAAAATTGACTCGGCTACCATATCCTCCAAACTGGTACAGAAGTGCCGGAACGAGCTTGTCCGCTTGGACGCTTAAGGGTCACACTGCTCTGGGTTCCAGGGCACAGACATAGAAGGAAACGAGCGTGCAGATGAACTGGCCAGGCAGGGCTCAATTCTGCACGGTTCTCCCCTTGCAAGGGTCACTATCCCACTAGGAGTGGTTAAAGGACAAATCCACTCACACTTCCTGCAGTAGGCAAACCTCCAATGGGTTAACCAGCTGCGCCATATCAAGGAAAATATGGCCTACCTACGATAAGAGTAGAACAAAAGACCTAATAAACAGAACCCGCCCAGATATCGCCAGAATTACGGCGACAATCACAGGACATTCCGGGAACGAAAATGAAAAATGTCTCTGTAAATGTCCAGTACTAGCTAGAGCCAGACTGCGTGCACTAAACCAACCATTCTTCGACGACCTTTATGACATCTCCGGCTTTCTCAACTCCGCAGGCTGGATCTAGGCACACGACTGACCCACGTCCTCAACAACACACACCACCAACCGTGTCACACGAGTCGTGGTATCAAAAAGGCACATCAAATGCTACTTGGGTTCATGCTGAACTGCCACCTCTACCTACCTACCAATTGAAAAAACTACGTCTAACTAATGAAGATCTCTTAAGAAGTTGGGGTGACCAAAAATAACTTGTCCAAGCCTCTACCGCCTAAGACAAACACTCCTTGGAGGGTTCGCCTACCAAAGAACTAATGTACTGTGTGCTCCTCACCGCTACAACCCACAAGCATTAAAAACCAATGCGCATCGGTATCTCCCTCGTCTCTCCTCTAAATCCATAATGCCCGTGCTCTTGTTTAAGGGTAATCATAAACCCTGCTATCCATAATGTGATTTCAAGGTAATGCTCCACGAGCAATGGATATCTTCATCCCTAAATAGGCATCACAACGACTCTATTCCGATCTATTGACAAGAGATCTAACTTTACCAAAGTCCGCTCTGATATCCCCGTGGCCTTATACTACGTTTCAAGATTTCCGATGACTCGCTCTGCCCTCATTTTCGATTGAAGATGAATGATGAAAAGTTGCATCATTCACAACCGAATGGACTATTCAGGTCAATGCCAGTAAACGACCTGAAAGACAATACCATATGGCTTGACTAAATCTAGATACATCATTGAAAGGAGTTAACATTCAAAAAGAGAGACTCAAAAAAGCCGCAGAATTCTGCTTTAAATTTCTCCCTTTCCTCATGAATATCACCAAGGTCATTCGAATAAACACTCTTGTCTTCGTCATCTCAGTTTATTTTGAATTTCTCCAGTCAATACAAATGTTTATCAGTCAATTTAATTTAGAAAAAAATAAAAAATTTAGATCAACGACCAAATGGCAAACAAATTCGAATTCTCATTCCGCAGTAAAGCCTGGAAAGGCCGAAATAAACAAATGCGCTCATCTAATCTAAAAAAAAATAAAATAAAATTCCCGATTAGATAGTTATGTTTGGGTGTATTTGTATCTACGTTTTGAGTTTTTTATTCTTCAAAATTGCCACAACCACAGTTCAGTCCTCTGTCCTGTTCGCCAATGATCCGTAATTCGCAACTAGACAACGACAATGTGTGCTATTGCAACTGAATCACTCTACTGCAACGTGAATTATTCATTAGATTTTCACACACACACATGAGAAGAAAAAAAAAAATTCAAGATTTTCAAGAATCTTCAAGATACAAGTCTCTTTTTTGCGAAATTTTAACGCATTTCGTCGTATCTGTGCTATTTGTTGTCTACGCGTTACATACCTCAGAGCATACGTCACGGAATTAATTTTCCCAGCCTACGTAGCGCTCGCTCGCGCATTTTGCGATCAACAAAAAATTATAGATTCGGCAAAAAAAAAAAAAAAAAAGATAAGAAGCACACGAATGACTTTTCCTGTTTGTTGTTTGTAGATACTTTTTGTGAGCGTTTTTTTTATTTTTATTTGTTTTCGAAACTCGTTGTTTATACACGATGGCGGCGGCTGATATAAGATTCGGCGCAAATGAGTCATCCGCTCGCTTTTTGGATCGGTAGCTTTGCAAGCACGATCTTACTTTTGTTTGGATGCACTCAGAGAGTTGGATTTTAAGTCGGTGGTGGCATAACTTGCAAACTTGCACAAAGGTTCATATCGTGCACAGAGTCATCGAAAAGGAAAAGAGCAACACACATCGCCCCCACGAAACAATGAAATGTGGTAGAGGTTTATGGGTTCCTTGAACATACACACACACACTGTCACACCGGAATGGTTTTTTACTTGTCCTCCATTCACTTTTACTTGGGGGAATAATAGATATAAATGCTGACCTCCATGGAATTGCTTTAGATGGCGGGGAAATAAGAGGTGAATGACAACAAAACTGCAGAACGTGGAGTTCCATTTGTGGGTGATATAATGTCAATGGGTGGGTAGCTCTGGCACCGTCTGTCTGTGGCAGGCAAATACATAGATAGATTTCAGTTACGAGTCAATTTGATATTTGCAAATGTCAGATAGCATGGTTTGTTGGTTGGCATTTTGCGAGGATGAACTAGTAGGGGTGGGTTTAGAAATGCTTTGATGTATTACTTGGAAGCCATACCAACTGGACACATGCGCAACTGCCAGAATACGATGTCGTCCTTACGAATCTATTCCCTATTGACACCTATGAGGAGAGGCTCGATGTTGCGCACAATGACTAGCGCAGAAGATGCATGGACGAAGAGGAAGTTGAATCTGTCCGTCACTTGCCCTGTGAATGACTCGCTCTAGCTTTCTTTAGTAATATCTTGAGTTGAGGAGTGTCCTGAGGTTCACATCATATTCTGAATGGCTCTTATTCAACGGTGAGTGGAGGAGGAGATACAAGGACAAATTGTACAGCGACATTGACTTGGCCAGAAGAGTAAAGGTAAAACGACTGAGGGGGCTAGGTCATATAAACCGGATGGACACCAATGGACAGCGCAAAAGAGGAAAACCGCGACTCAGGAGACGCATGCAAGTGGAATCAATTTAGTGTGTGAAACTGAAAGATCGATCTGGCTAGAGACGCTTGTTGGTTGAGGCCCAGGTCCACCCTGGACTGTAGCACCACCTTAGGTTAGCTTAGGTTGGAGTGGCAGGCTGCAATTGCAACCTCACTTAGACAAGAGAGGTCCATTGTGTTACCACCAGGATCTGTGTTTCGCCAGAAATACTACCAGCAGAACCAGCCGGAGCTTACTATGAAGCGCTGGAGACTGCCTGTGCTGATGTCAGCCAGTTCACTAACGTTGTTGAAGAAGCTGGCTCCTAAGTATGCTCTTCTCTGAGCTGAAAGGGCCGGGCACGTACAGAGAAGGTGGAGGATCGTCTCCTCCTCTTCCTCATCCATGCAGCTTCTGCAAAATTCGTTGTAAAGGAGGCCCAGCCTAGAGGCATGCTTGCCGATGGTGCAGTGTCCCGTAATGACACCCACTAAGGTGCTTATTAGCAATCTGTTCTGTCTGATGCGACAGTGTGAACGTTTGAAGTCCAGCTTATTACCAACAGTCCGTCTATGATTGGCGATATTGATCGCGATTCTATTGAGCAATTTGCATGTGGCGAGAGGCATACTTAGATTCCCCTTATCCGGAAGAATTGGAAGAGTTGTGCCCTCTCTAGCGAGTTCGTCCGCCATGCGGTTGCCTGGAATGTCTCTGTGCCCCGGCACCCATATCAGGTGAATTTTGAATTGCTCAGCCATATCGTTAAGCGACAAGCGACAATTTAGGGCTGTTTCTGAGTTGAAGGCGACAGATTCCAGAGATTTTATCGCGGCCTGGTTATAAGTAAAAATTGTGATATCCCGAGAGGATAGTACATTATACTTCAGCCACGATAGGGCTTCCTTGATAGCCATTATCTCGGCTTGAAAGACACTACAATGGTCAGGCAAACGGAAGGAGATGTTTACTTTCACATCCTTAAAGAATGCACCCCCGCCTACTCCCCACAGCACCACCTTAAATATTTTACTTTTCGTTTCAGGTGGTTCACTTGGATCCTGGACCAAGTTGTGATTTAAGTGAGTCGCCAACGCATGGCACATTGCATCCATAAACCAACCTATCTTCCTATTTGACTTGACTTGTGTCAGGCATTCATCAAAATATTCAAAAACAGTTACATTTTGCTTTAAAATTCCAAGTTACACTAATAATTATCCTTAAAAGTTTACACCAGGCATTATGTAACCATTTCCCGTCTTTCGTGTCGCAAATATGTGGCTATCTATGTATCTTTTCAAAGTGTTAACTAGGCCAAATGACATTTTAATGACATTGATGACATTTCCTTTCGTCGTCGTTGCAATGTTTACACAATCGTAGGCCATAATTAAATATGTATGATCACAATGACAGGCTACTTAGGGTAATTTAGTAGTTTATACTGATGACCATGGGCAAAAGCTGCTTCATCCCACAAAGCCTGATACATTTAACAACGGCACTGAGGAGAGCATTTAAAATGACAAAAGTTTCGATACATCCTTGTTGCCAAATACCATGCATCATATTTCTTACAAAAATATTCACCACCAAGGACATTATTTGTTCAAACTTGTACTGGCTACTTCTCATATAACCAATGCATTCATAACGGACTTTCCCATCAGCAAAACACATCCGGAAACCTTCAACAAAATAAGAGAATTAACTTAACCATGCATTTATATTGCAACAAAAATCTAACAACAAAGTTCCGTAATAGAAGCAAATCTACACACATACATACATATGTATCTTCAAGGCCAATTAAAACGAAAGACTAAGTATGCTCCAGAGAAGGAAAAAAGTATAAAATAAAAACGAATGCCATGAACGCGAGGTTTTGAGCTAATATTCCACCATCACTTCCATCGTTCCAGCTTAGTTGGCTTCCTACAAATAAATTACAGAAAAAAAAAAAAGAAGAAGATACTCGGTACAACCGAAAGGAGAACTAAAAAGAAGAAAAAGTAACAAAAATATGTGGCAAATGATGACGATTGCAAAACTCTAGAGATATTGCATTGCATGCTGCGAAATTCCAATCGAAGAAAATTCCCACCATGCTGCTACTAGATATCCCACATCACCAATGGCCACTGGAGATGTATGAGAAAAGTATGTATGAGATGAGCATGGTGTATTTGAAGAACTTCAAATGTCACGTTATTGTTGGCTGTTTACCTGAACGCCACCAGAAGGAAGAGACATTCATGATATTTAAGCCGACAAATTTCAATCGTTCTGTCAAACAGATAAACATTTTAAATGTCTTCCAACACTTTGACAGAAGCTAATAAATGTTCAAATCAAAATGGCCTCCACAATCTTTTTGTAACAAAATTGTACGAGTGTATTGATTTATTTCTATGGGGCTAACGATTCAGTGTTGGACGATACAGCTAATAGTTGTCTTTCCTTCGTCGTCTATCGTTTCGTTAGGCACACGACGAAAATTAAATAAATTATGGTACTTAAATTACATGTAGCCTCACGGTTATTCAAGGTCACAAATAAGTGACTTCAAATAAGAATATCGCTCATCAAATATTAAATAACCAAGGGGTGACGACAAGTAGATGTATGACAGACAGTACAGTACGGTATAACATTTTGGTTGTAATTATTTGTAGGTTAGGTTAGGTTGAAGTGACTGCCAGCTATAGCCAGCACACTTAGACCAGTGATAGGTCCATTGTAATACCACATGGATCTGACGAGATCTCCATACCTACTCGTTAAAATTATTTGTAACTTTGCAGACACTTTGTAGATCCCTGTAGAGGGCCAAACCTTAGTTTCTAGCAACTTTTCTCGTGCAACATTTCTCGCACGAATGGAAGAGTTTTATTGCCGACTCCGAACGGCGGATTGTGAAGGTTTTTGGTTGTTTTGCTGCGGTTCGAACCCGCGTCAGGTCACTTAGCAGGCCACCGCATTAACCACTGATCCATGGCAACCACGCTATATACATCTGCAAGTGAAAAAGTACTTTTTAGCACAAACACTTGCAGACTTGTTCCTTGAATAAAAAGCTCTGTTTACAAACGGATCAGAAAAAAATGGAGTACACACAATGAGATCAAACAAATGCCATGCAATTGGTTCTATTGACCTTCAAAAAATTGACAGTCCGTCTTTAAGAAGCTACAGATGGTTCTTCTTTTTTTCCTTTTTTTTTTTTAGTAAATTTTCAAATCCCAGGAACACCCAAACTCGTTTGAGTTTGGTGTAGTGATTTGAGAAACTCAGATTTTGTTCGTTCCTCCCTTTATGTTCAGTGACTGTTGGTGTTCCCCAACCGGAGTCGAACCTGCACAGGTCAGGTCACAAGCGAACACACTACTCACTACACCATCGCCGCCAGGTTGAGGGTTCTCTTACTAACTGTTGCCTACCCCTACACGATACGGCGTTAACTTTTTAAAACTTTTTTCAATATGACCGCCCACGTATTGCAAATCCGGCTACATTCCATGTGGCATCGTACAATGTCCTGTATCTACTTGTGTAGACAGATTCTTCGTACTAATTCCGATTCTGGGAAAGATTGTGGTGACAACTGAAATCTACGATCTGTTTATCAACCTTGAAGCCGTATGGTTAGGTAAGGTCTGAATAGGCAACTATGGCAAGAGGGTCCATTGTGATAGCAAAGGATCTAGATTGGACTCTTTGAGCTCGTGTTGAAGCCCACAGTGCATGGTACTGGTAACAAATCCGCCTAGCTGGTGGATTAAGCCGAAAATATGGACATAAACACCATTGCATTCAACAAGCCAGTATTGAAGCCTTCAGAGCAGTTGAAACTGAAGCAAAAACAGTTGGTCTTGGCTTTGGTAATCAAATACAAGGGCAAGACAAAGTGTTAGTTATGGACTTCACCTACCAATAAAATACATAAGTCTCCCGTGAAAATCTGAGGCTTTGCCAAGACCGAGTTAAAAGTCATAAACCAAATAACCAAGATTGGGCTAGATCCACACAGCAATGCAACAGTAAAAAAATGTATACTATTTCTGAAAACAGAGCTTTACTTCCAGGGCCTCAACAAGCTAGCTGAATTCAATCGCTTACGCCGAATTGTTCGAGGTCATCCCCTATTTGCGCACGCTGTTGAAGATAACCTTCTGCGTAGTTCCTGGAATCGAAGATGTCCCTCGAGTCAATTGGCATCGGATTCAAACTAGTAGTGTGGAAAACTTACACTTAGTCTAGGAAAAGCCCAGCGTGCCTGTCTTCCACCGTGTACAAACACACTTAACACACACACGAAGGGAGGTCCATTCTAACTACCTAGAGATCTAATTGAGCCAGCTGGAGCTTCTTATGGAGCAGATGATACTTCTGACGTCAGTATTCGCCGAGATCGTCGAGGAGAAGACCCCTCAGATGGAGCAGTCTTCTTTGGTAAGAATGATCGTATCCTCCCCCTCTTAATCTCTGCTGCTCCTACATAAGTCACTTAAAAAGAGGCATTTCTTCTTAGCGTATGGACCCATAGGACAGTATCCGTTGCGTTGCCCGACATATCGTAAGAGTGGTGTCTTTTCTTGCACTTTTTCGCTATGTTTCTGTGGCTTCGCACCCAGCATATGTGAATGTTGAATTGGTCTGCCATCTCCGTGTCGCTTGGTTGTCCATTAAAATGCTAATATGCTTAACAGACATTACTGCAACATTTTCCCACTCATTACGGGAGTGAATCGATTCGTATGTTAAATGTATTACATCAAGGATCGAGCAGTAAGGAAGTTGGACCACATTGAAGAGGCTTTTAGAAGGTTGAGAAGAGAAGATAAGTTTAATGGTTAGGAAAAATCTACCGTATAAATCTAGAAATGTGTAGGTACTATCTTTGGACTTGTTCATCTGAGGATAATCCATTTTGTTTCGAAATCTGTCACATTTCTGCAGCGAAGTTCCTGTCAAACTTATCCCAAATGAAGTGCTGACATTTACTAATCTGGCAATGAAAGTACAAAATTATGACAGATGTCTTCGCTTTTCTGTCGGGGTGTTGGAACACCACGCTGGAACACTGAGGGCACCTAAACAGGTCCATTTATACTACCAGCAGGTACAACCTTGTACTGTGTTTTCATCATATTTCTAATTTAAATTTTTTTAATTTTGGTGAGGGCAAAAGCCCCCATTTATTTGGCTTAATACAAGCTATACAATCTTAAAACTAACTTAAAAATTAGACTTAAACCTAAATTTAAAACTAAGATTAGTTGGGGCGGTGAAGGAGATCGGATTTAAGGCAAGGAGTGGTGCGGTTGAAGTCAAAAAAGGTAAGGTTCGAATTAGTCTTTCGCAGCATACGGGAGATTGGTTCATTCGAGCCATAGGATGTGTGATGGGTTGGTAGATAGAAGAGACGAGAGGTTCGTAAGTTACGAGGGTTAGTGTTGAGGAAAACAGAGTTGTGGAGTGACGCACATTCAATGTGACCTGCAAACAGTCGATGAATGAAGAGAATGTCGGCTGCATTTCTGCGTTCCTCAAGGGTATTTAAGTTAATGAGGTTGAGGCGGTTTTGATAGGGAGGGAGAATAAAAGGGTCATTCCAGGGCAGACCTCGGAGAGCAAATCGAAGAAAACGACGCTGGATGTTTTCGATTCTCGAGATATGCACGCGATGGTACGGGGACCACACTTGACTGGCATACTCTAGGAGGGGGCGAACAAAGGTAATGTAGAGAGACCTGGTTACGTATGGATTGGTGAATTCTTTGGACCACCGTTTTACGAAGCCTAATGCAGAATTGGCCTTAAGAATTATTTCATCCATATGTGTACGGAAATTGAGCTCCCTGTCACACAAAATGCCGAGGTCGCGAAGAGATTGAACTGAAGAGACAGGTTGATTGTGCAGAAGGTAGAGTCGGGGAGGAGATCGGTGCCGCTTATGAGAAAAGGTGATGGATTGGCATTTGGCTATATTTAATTCCAGACAATTTTTGAGGCACCAGATCGAAAAACTATCGAGGTCTTGTTGAAGGAGTATAGAGTCTTGGGATGAGGAAATGGTTTTGAAAAATTTTGTATCGTCGGCGGAAAGGGAGACGGACGAGTGTTTGATGATCCTATCGAGATCGTTAATAGTGAGTATGAAAAGAAGGGGACCTAGATGGCTGCCTTGCGGAACACCGGAGGTGGCTAAAAAAGGAACAGAGTGGGTGGACCTAAAACGAACACTGTAAAAACGGTTTTCCAGGTATGAAGATATCCATTTCAACAGTATGGGTTCGAAGCCGATGGCAGACAGTTTGAAAAGTATTAATTGATGGGAGATTTTATCAAAAGCCTTGCTAAAATCGGTAGCTATAACGTCGACTTCTTTACCATTCTCGAGGGCTGAGAGGGCAAAGGATATAAATTCGACTAGGTTTGTGGTTGTTGATCTACCTTTCAGGAAACCATGTTGTCTAGGGGAAATGAAAGATGCCATCTGGGCCGGGTATGAACTCGTCGTTAAGTTGTTGTAACTTATGTTCGATAAGAGACGGGTCGAAACTGTGAGAGAGGAGCGGGCCAGTGGAGAAGTTCAGCAGGTAGTTGAAATAAGAGGGATCCGGTACGAAGGAATCGTTGGTGAAAGATTGTTTAAAGAAGGTGGCAAAAAAAGTTAGCGATGGTGACTGGATCAGTTGATGATTTGTTGTTGAAAGACAGGGAGGGAGGGTAACCGTCGGAATTTCTTTTGTAGTTGACAAATTGGAAGAAGGACTTAGGGTCGTTTATAAGGTTTGCTTGCGCATTGTTTAGGTAACGCTGGTAAAGGGAATCGTAAAGTTCGGTGAAGTGAAGGAAAGTACCGAGATAGTTGGAATAGTCGGAAAAGGATTTGGTTCGAAGGAAAACAGCCCATAACTTGTTTCTCTTGTTTCGTAAGGAACGAAGTCTGCGGTTATAAGAAAGTCGAGTAGGAGGTTTAGTGACAAGGAGAGCTTAGGTTACAAACGCTCATCACATCCCCAAAAATCTGCCACCTGATACGAACAAAGGCAGGACAATCATCGAGGAAGGTTTCCGCAGTATCAACGCCCTCTCCACAAGTGTCACTTAAACCTAACATGTTGAGATGTTTGATAAAAGCGTAGTGTACCGTTATAAGACCAATATATTGTCTGTCGTCTTTTATGCTGAGGGACAGCAAGAATGTCGCGGACTTCTTACACACATCGGGAATTATCTGCTTAGTCTGCCTGACATATGTCACTGACAACTTCAAATACTTACAAAGTCCTAGACTTAAAGGTCGTCTATAAAACAAAAGACCGGATGGACACAAGTTAATTTTGTTAAAACCGTCGAAGCAACGCCACCAAGCGGTAAATATATATTCAGAGACGTTGTTAACCTCCACAGGGAATATAATCACCACCAAAACAAAGCTATTACACAGGCTACAGTACAATGTATGATTGATGATACCCCCCAAGAGATAGCATTTCCATTTCCAAAACCTATTAAACTACGAGAACTCATAAAGCACAACCGTCTAACCAATTCTAGGTCACCTCTTACAGTTCTACTGCTGTGTTCTTTAACGAAAACGACAAACTAAAACACCAATATAAAGTTAAAGAATAGAAACATAAAACATAACACGAAGTAGGAAGTCACTAATCATCCCATTAACTCGAGACACTAGTTTCCGCACCTGCATCGAAACAGACTCCGCCACTCCTCTACTACTTTCAACTTTCAAGTATTCCATGCAACCATTCTATTACGGAAGCACAAAGCAATACAGTCTGTGTCAAATAATTTAAAACTATTTTCAAAATTCAAGGGTCATTTAGTTGCACGATCACAAGCAAACGTCAAAGTTGTAAAAGCAAATAAATAAATTAAATTTTTTTTTTATTTTTATTATGCGGGTCTACAAGTTCAAAAACCTTACTATCTCCCCAAAATGGAAAATAATACCGAACTGATACCGCTGTTGGTCGGCATGGCAGGGCAGTCTACCGCTATGTCAATCGACTACAAAGTGTCTGGCAGTGTAATCAGAAAAAGAGTACACATGGCAGGCGCGCCATGACGTTCAGAGCGGGGCGCATTCAATTAATAAAATTGGGAGCAATAGACTGGGAGCCCGTGGGCCGTGGACACACCAGAAACTCGTATATGAGGAATGGGGTCAGAGGTGATTCGTTTGCATTCCACCACACACGGACGTACGGTGGCAAAGAGATATACTCGTACAACGAGTACGATTATTGAAAGGCGTCACATCGTATCGAAGATGTTTTGATTGACGTACGGAAATGACAGTCACTTGATAGTCAAACCAAGATACAAAGACAGATATGGAAAGACATATAGTTTCTTCGATTCATTGAAGGAAAACGTCAAGTCTGGGAAGACTTAGGAATTCTAGGAGCAAAACCAGGTTTTCTTTTTCTTCTTCTTCTTCTGCTTCGTCTGCATTTGCAGTGGTTAATCATGTTGAACAACGTCATGCCTCTGGAGAATGTCATTATGATTTACTTTTGTACGTTTGTTTTAAGCACAGAAAAAGATAATGGAAAACAAGAAAAAATACAATTGGAATGTCATGCACCGATGGTTGAGTGACTTCTTCGAGATAATTTTGAGATTCATGAGTGATTGGTGGATTGGTTGTTGCGTTTACAAATTTATTCCAAGTATTGATCACTTCAGCTATGTCTTAAAGTTTATTTTGCAATTGACAAGTGTACGTACGTACGTAGCAATGAACACGTGATTACTTGAAGAAAACTTGATTGATGTTAATGACTCCCTAAACTATATTTGATTCGAAAGCAAGGTCATTTGCAATTTATTGTGACAAATATGTGTGTCAGTGTCAGTCAGTGTTAAAGATGAGATCATTTTACACGCCAATTTTCTCTAGTCGGATTCATAGAACAGATGACAAATGAAACAAATCTTATAAGTTAATAAGTTTAATGAGACATTTTACCTAATTCCGTTTCAGTGTCGTGTGGCCATCTTCTACGTAAACCCATTTCGAAATGTCCTTCTACAGCTTTGACACTTATCTTTAAATGTTCTACATCTGGAAAGAAAATGAAGCCGTAGTAATCCAAATAGGAGGAATACTAAGTTCCTGGGGCACAGAAATAGGTTAATTGAATCACGGACAGCCATCCAATCCATCGATCATCTTCCCACATTGTCGTTCTATACAAGATAGGCCCGTTAGAACGTCCCACACACATGACAGAATTGAATTCCTTAGTTTGAAGTACCGTCACATAAATCATTTAAGAAAATTCCTAGGAGTTGGACTCCTATCGCGATTCGTGAAGACACCTGCAATTTGAAAGAAATCTTAGACCAGTTGCAGAAGATTTGCCTTAGATAGTCGTGGACAAGTCTCCATTGTTAGAACATTAGTTTCGAGTTCCAGAAAAACCAAAAGGATTTCGCGACATCACCAAAAAGAGACACAAGAAGGTGTGAGCCCCTTGATTGTGATCTGCTTCGATATCTCTATGGAAACAGGTTCATATAGCATAACATTCACTGCGGTCTTTCCGAACAAAGCAATAGTTATAATTCACAAACAATAGTTGCGTTTTAAGTCGCCGACTAACAACGAACTTACAGAAATCAGGTGATTAAATGCCCCAGCCCGCATAAGTAGTACCAGACTGATGACAGTTTAGTTAGTTAATACAAAAAAAAAAACCCACATCAGCTGATGCAGTTTTATTTTCGTGTTTCCCGTTCACCACCATATCAGTTTCAAAGCTTATCATAGTAGAAACAAAAAAAACAAAAAACATAAACAAACAAATTTCAAAGAAGAACCGACTCGGAGAATTTTGCTTAGATTTCTATAACCCACAGGTTATTGCTGATAAGATACACCTTCTTGGGGAAAACAAGCTTTATAATGACAAAACCGAGAATTCAAAGCAAACCAAAACAAACAGCGTAGACCTATTAACATAACTTTTATATGGGGAGACAAAGTTGAACCGTGTTTGCTATTAAATAAACGATTGAAACGCTGCTTGTAAATATATGAACTCCGAAGCGTTTAATTTAGAAAAAAATATATAAAATTGTGACCGTAGTTTGGCATAAGATTGAAATATGTACAATGTTTCCATCAGTGGTACGAAAGTAATTGCAGATGTCAAGCTTTTTACATTTTCTGACAGTCTACTGTCGGCATCTACTACAATAAATTCCAAAACTCACTGGGGTTCTATGAAAAGGCTACTCACCGATTAAGTGCAACAAACAGAGTACAGTCACTGCCAATTATCATCTAAATTAACTCCATCCAGTACTTGTGTTTCAACCGTAAGGCAAATCCGTCAAAGTAAACGTCAAATTAAGAAACAACTTTACATTTTGTTCGTTTTTTCTTGCATTTACAAGAATTTCGACGTATTTTCCGCACAAAAGAGGTCAAACCCTTTGATTAAGTCACTTTCAAAAAACCTCAAATCATCTTGAAAAACTTGCTAATAACACCATCTTACCAAGTATGGAGGAAGAGGGTTTTCGAGAAGCTGAATAGCTTTAATCCCTCGACTAATTCCATCCTTCACATCACATTTGTTGCACTGAGTGGTAAAGGATTTCCTCAAAAGAAAATTCATAAAGCAGGAAACTTAATTAAACTAATACAGGGAGAGTGTTACCTTAAGAGACATGAGTTTCCTGTTCTCTGCCTCCTTGCGGATTATCGTTACGCTGACTATTTATTTCTTCTAAAAACAGCTTGATAACAGCTCACCGACTTTACATCCATATACACCTGACGGCGAAGCTTTTATCGAAAAGCTAAAAGCCTGGCTGCAGGCTACAGACCAGGAACTCAGGCCCTTCGAAATAATGAAGGTAATCTTGTCACCGAGCCGCGGGGAATTGTGGATGTATTTAAGCAGCATTTCCAGCAGCTGCTTAATGGGCATGGCCAGGAGAGAGTGATAGAGTATGAAGAAAACTCACTTTCAGTCGATGAAGTAGTTCTCCCACCCAGCCTTGAGGAAGTCGGCACAGCCATTAAAAAGCTGAAGAACAACAAGGCCGCAGGCTCGGATGGATTGCCGTCAGAGCTCTTCAAAGCTGGTGGCGATGTTTTGGTAGGGAGTATGCACCAGATCATCTGCAAAGTATGGGAGGACGAAAGCATGCCCGACGACTGGACTATCAGCTCTATTTGCCCCATCTTCAAGAAAGGCGATCCTATGTCTTGTAAGAACTACCGAGGCATATCCCTGCTTAATGTAGCCAACAAGATCCTATCCAGTGTACTGTGCGAACGACTAAAGCCGTTTTGCGCCACACTCATCGGCACCTATCAGTGTGGCTTCCGGCCCGGCAAATCGACGATAGACCAAATCTTCGCACTTCGGCAAATCCTGGAAAAGACCAACGAGTTCCAAGTCGATACTCACCATCTTTTCATCGACTTCAAAGCCGCATACGACAGCATTCATCGCACCGAACTATACAACGCGATGGCCGAATTCGGGATCCCGAGAAAACCTATCCGGTTGTGTCGCGCCACGCTAGAGAACTCGCAATGCACCGTGCAGTTTGGGAATAGAACCTCCGAATTATTCCAAATATGCACCGGATTTCGGCAAGGAGACGCGCTGTCGTGTGACTTCTTTAATATTGTGCTGGAGCAGATAGTGCGAAAGGCCGGCGTAAACACAGAAGGCACTATATTTAACAAATCCATCCAGCTGCTGGGATACGCAGACGTCCCAGCGTGCCATTATTGAGGCTTTTATGGCAATACAAGAACAAGCCCAACGAGTTGGTCTCACCATAAATGAGGATAAAACAAAGTATATGCTGTCTACCAAAAACCGATCCGTCGAACACCGTCTAGGTCAAAACCTAACAATTGACAGCTACAATTTTGAGGTAGTGAGGGAGTTTACCTACCTCGGGGTAAACATAAACTCCACAAATGACACCCTGGTGGATATTCGACGAAGGATAACCTTAGGCAACCGTTGCTACTTCGGTTTGTCCAAACAACTAGGGTCCAAACTCCTAACCCGAAGGACCAAAATCTTGCTCTACAAAACCCTGATCTTGCCAGTCCTGCTTTATGGAGCTGAATGCTGGACGATAAGTAAGACAGCGGATCAGATCTTGGGATCCTTCGAAAGAAAAATCCTACGTCGAATTTTTGGTCCAGTCTACGAGGAGGGCGAATGGAGGTGAAGATACAACCGCGAACTCTACGAGCTGTACAAAGATGTGGATGTAGTCCGGAAGACAAAAATCCGTCGACTGCAATGGCTCGGCCACATCGAGCGAATGGACGAGAATGCTTCGAATCCCAGCCACCTGGTTCGCGAAAAAGAGGAAGACCGAACCTCCGGTTTAAAGATCAGGCAATCGCGGACGCCAGAAGCCTTGGTCTAGTAAATTGGAAGCAGCGAGCCCGGGACCGTTAAGGACCGTAAAGGATGGAAAGCGGCATTAGTTCAGGCTCAGACCCTTCAAGGGTCGCTGGCCTGATAAGTAAGTTAGTAAGTATACACCTGACGGCGATCATGGAAAATCTCAAATCGAACATGAAGGTGTGCCTATGAATGTATGCACTGATGTAGATAATGGCGTTATTCAATTCTTTTTAAGATTAGATCTTATTTTAAGCTTCATCATACTTAAATTTTTTACCACACAATCATTTCAGAACTTCGCATCACATCTTCCAACGTCAGGCTGATGCTGAACGCCCTTGAATAGAAAAAGTCTTGAATGAGCATTTTTTTTTTTTTTGCAAAAATAAAACCTCGTGACAAAATCGCACAGTAATTGTGCAGAGATAAGAACAAAGGCCAAAACAATTATAAATTATTCGCTTCCATTGTTTCTATAGTTAATGCGCACCGTACATAGGCAAACGTACGACTTGAAAACGCTTCCCAGGAAATTCATAGCCAAGATAAGCGAAACGCTCTCTAAACAAGAATAAAAGAAAAAAAAAAAAAAAAACAACTTCCACTCGGAAAGCCACAACCGGTTTCGTAGTTTGGTTTCCTTGGAGTGCCTTGTACCCACCTTGTGTGCGATAACCAACTGCCTTTGGTTTATCCAAAGGAAGCACAAGCGTGTGCTTCAACATTTCGCACTGTTTTCCGGTAGTTCCTGATAAAATATTTACATTCCTTGTGAGAATTTCAAATAAGCAACAAGTGTTTCACTACCCACACACACACACATAGAGATAGAACGAGAGAGAGACTTATTCTAATCGAGTCCTTGAGAAGGATACCATTTCCATGGAATAATTAAGGGATTAAGTGAATACTTACAGTACGCCCGAGCAGCGAGTGCATACAAACGATCCAATCGTCATATTGACATAAGTGGGACCCTTCTGGCCGCAGTCGAAACACTGGCGATTGCCCCCACTTCCGCTGGTCACTAGCTCCCGTAGGACCTTCAGGTATTTGTCGTCTTGTTTCTTCCGAACAACAGCCATTGTTGTTGGGTCGCTGTTGCTGTTGTTGTTGCTTGTAATGTTGGTTTGTTGTTTTTGTTGCGGCACTGGCGATGGTGTTGCAATGCGTTGGAATTTTACGTATTTTCTTGTGAGTGCAATTTTTTCCCCTTTTTTCGCGTGTGGTTTGGTCACTGGTTACTTCTCGACTTTCTATCGCATTCCACTTGTCACAGACAACGATACACAAAACAGACACTCTTGGTTGAAAATTTTCACTTTCTCACACACTATTACAGATTTTCTTTTTCTTCCTCTCAACACAATTTATTGAATAATTTCTTTCGTAATTTATTTAAAACCAAAAATACAGAACTACACAACAACACACCGAAAGCAGAGAGACACACAAAGAAGGGGGAAGAAGGAGAGCAAATGCTACACGAACATATAAAATATATATTTTCCTGTGATATCTATGGATTCGGCTACTCAGAAACAAAAAAAGGAAGTAAATTTAAATTTTTCTTAATTTTTTTTTTCTTCACGACAAAATAAAACAAAAAAAAAGTTGAATTTTCACTTTTTGTTCAGCACGTCCCGAATTCAAATTTGACGTCTATTATACTCGCCGTATTTCGCTCGACTGAATTTTTTCCCATTTTTTCTATTCGAGGAAAGAAGAACAAAGATAGAAAAGCGAAAAGGAATTTGTCGTCAAAACGAGGGGAAGGAATATTGTTTTATATTTTTGTTTTGTGTGGTTTTCGCACGGAGAGAGATGGAAAAAAAAGAGAAGAAAAAAAGTGCATCTGAATTCGCTGAGGAATCTGGTACAATTTTTGCAAAATGACAGGTGGAAATCGTCTTGAATGGGTTAACAGTTGAAGTTCAGGTAACTTACCATGTATAGCGTACTAAACCAATTGATTTTTGTAAGTGCATCCTAATGTTTCGTTTGAAACTCTTCTATTGGCCTCTAGTAAAGTGTATTAGGAACTCATCTCACTAAGTGTTAATAGGATCACTTCCCCTCTGCGAGCTAACTCATTGGAGCACCAAGAGGATCTTTCAACGTTGAACCTAACTACTTAACTTTGTCGATTCAAAAGCAGTTGCATCTTTCAGTTATGTACAAGTAATTTCTTTACACAGATTGACACCAACAAAAACAAACGCCGATATGTTGGACATATCTTGACTCTAGAGTCTAGATGAAGTAGTAAATAACTTTATCTGATTCTGCAATTCTGGCGGAGAATTACTCTTGCCAGTCAATGTTTCGATTATGATGTGAATTAAGATGAAATGCAGTCTTTCACTCATCTAAATAGCGGCAAAGCCTGTCTCTCACACAGATCGATCAAAATAAAATATAATTAAATTAACAATACCGAGTTCGCAAGAAGATTTTGATTTACCCACGCTTTCATTTGAATAGTTCTCCATCTGCTAAATTTATACGTATAGTTGAAGAAAACAAATTCTTATTGTGTCGCATTTTTTAACGCTGTACGCTCAGCTTCGATAACACGAAACAAAAACAAAATGCTGGCTGTTTGTCATGCAAACTGTCAAATCATCGTCTGTCATTGAGATTCGCCGCAATAAAATTACATTTTTTAACAATACACAAATTTCACAGCTTATTAAAAGTTTTCTATAAATAATGGGCAAAACCGACAACAAAGGTTTCGATGCGCAATTATGTGTAAACATAAACGGAACACCTACAGAATTTGTGCTACAACGATTTGTTAACAAATGGCTGCTGATTCTTACTCAATACGAAAAGATGTGCAACGTGTTTTCGGTGCAATTTGACCAGAAGCAGAGGGATGGCTCCGTACCAGTACCACCGCCCAACTATGAGGATCCATCTATTCCGATTACAATTACAAACACCTTCGGTACGGACACAGATGAAGCCCGCAGCGCAATCCAATTCCTAGTAAACAAATCAAATTTGGGCAAATGTCCAACCGAATTGGTCATCAGCATCGGTCTGAAGGAGATCAATGGCAAGAATCTTCGTGAAATAGTGAAAGTGCTCAATGAAATTATAGAATCTAAATAAATTTTGAAATACCAAACACCACCACTGAGTTTTGTTTCACTTTTTCTGTAAAAATTTTATTTCACATTATTTGTACATTAAAACGTGTACAAAACACAAAGGTCAGCGTCACAGAGGTGGGAGACGTTGAGTTTTTAGTCAAAAAGACCGAAGCCCATATCGTCATCAGACTCCTCTGGTTCCTCTTCTTTCTTTTCCTCCTTCTTGGCCTCAGCTGGGGCAGCAGCTGCTCCGGTCTCGACAACAGCTCCACCAACAGCTGGAGCGGCACCAACTCCGGATCCAATGTTGGTAATCAAATCCTTGATGTTGATTCCCTCCAAAGCCTTAGCGAAAAGACCTGGCCAGTAGGGTTCCACATCAACATTGGCGGCCTTCAAAATGGTGTTGATTTTTTCACCCTACAATACAAGAAATCCAAAAAGATACAATAAGTCATGTCATTTATGAATGTTAAGCATGTAATTTGTGGCAGAAGGATAATTTGATTGACGATATTAACTTGGATTTTTTGCGATTAGAAATCCAAATCAAAATCGGCGGCAAAGCTATTGAGATTTCTTTTACTTACAGTAACGGCGACATCGTCATCAACCAAAATAAGAGCGGAGTAGACGCAAGCGAGTTCAGCTTTTGATGCCATTTCTGATAGTTTTTCTTATTTTATTTATGGTGCAAGTTGCCAAAAATTTTAAAAATCGGCCTTAGCTCTATTTGAGGACAAGCACACTTGACAAGTTCCTAAACCGGAAAGAAAGAAAAATTAATTATTTGCTGTCAAATCTTGAGGAGTGAAGTTGGATTTGAATTGAAAATAATTTCAAATCGGATGTTAAGTGACATCTGTCTGTGAGAAGAGTTTTAGCTTGAAGATGTTAAAATTTAGTGTTTTTTATAAATTATTCTTTAAACAATCGTAAATGACTATTGCCTTCTGTGAAAAGAAAACTGCAAAGTAAATTTATAAAATAATTCTAATCCGACTAAGAAAATTGGCCAGCAGATGGCTTCGGAAAACCGTCATCGAATGTACTAGATTTTCGTCCATGCTGCATATAAAAATCCAGCTCTCATAGAACACACAATCAAAATCAAATTAAAAATGATTTTTATTATCTTCTCCCATTTTTAATTTAAATTTTAAAAAAGTATGATAATTTTATACTTCTATTCCAAAATTATAGCCACGAATGACTCACATACCCATAATTAGCACCCACTCCGCTACTGTTATTCAAGAGACCAATCCGAAGTTAGTATCAATTTTCCCTTCTGAAATGGATAACCAACTACTACTGGGAGACATACTTCAAAAAGTGACACAGCGGCGTTTACCACAGAAAAAAGTGACAAAAGTCAAAAGGAAAAAGAATTAAATTTCGGAAATTAATTTATCATTTGGTTTTCTCTCCAAATAGATCCGAAATTATCTCAAACAAAAGTGTAATCGCCGTACAAAGAAGAACACAATGAGTTTCTCGAGCGACGAAGTTAATTTTTTAGTTTATCGATATCTTCAGGAATCAGGTGTGTTGACCTTTATAAATTTCGGTGGGAAAATTTGTATGCAATGTTGCGCATGTTTTACGTTTTCATTTTAGGATTCCATCATTCAGCTTTTGTGTTTGGAATTGAGTCACACATTTCACAGAGTAATATAAATGGGGCTCTTGTACCGCCAGCTGCTTTGTTAACAATCCTCCAAAAGGGTCTCATGTACACAGAGATTGAATGGAGTGTTGGGGAGGAAGGTGAGGTGTCGCGTCCTATTGAGGGTCTTAGTTTGATTGATGCCGTTATGCCTGAGGTTAAAACACCGAAACCTCCTGTGAAAGCTGAAGTTAAAAATGAACCGGTAAAAGTAGAACAACAAATTAAAATGGAAACAACTCCATCGGAGTCGGCATCAAATGGTTCTGAGGAACCAGCAGCTACAGCTACTAGTACGGCGGCAACTCCAACTCCTGCTGCAACAGTTGCTGCTCCAGTTACAACACAAGCTTCTACTACTCAACAGCAACAGCAACAACAACAGCAGCAGCAACAGCAAGCGCAACAGCAACAGCAGCAGCAACAACAACAACAACAACAGCAAACAACACAACTGGCTACTGAATCAATGGATGTCGATCAAAGTATTGAAATTCCAGCATCAAAAGCTACGGTGTTACGTGGTCATGAAAGTGAGGTGTTCATTTGTGCATGGAATCCGAGTCGGGATCTTTTAGCGAGTGGGTCTGGCGATAGTACGGCGAGAATATGGGATATGTCCGGCACGACGACGAGCCCGAATCAATTGGTGTTGCGTCACTGCATACAGAAGGGCGGTGCTGAAGTGCCCAGCAACAAAGATGTCACTTCATTGGATTGGAATGTAAGTTGCAATTTGGCTTTCACATTAAGATGGTTTTAAAGATCCATTATAACCAAACAGCACACTGCACAACGACAAACTGAGCTTGTGATGGAAAAAAATCTGCTCTTTTTTTTGTCGTGCAGTGAATTTTGCCGTCACGATATAATGCGAAGTGGGCATGCTCTTCTTCACTCCACTTAAATAATGTCGTTACATTTTTTTTTTCGTGTGGTCAAAACCGTATTGTGCCTTCTTTATGTTACAACAGATTGTAAACTTGCAAAATTGATTGTTTTACTTTTCCCTTTGCAGTGCGAAGGAACTCTCCTGGCTACTGGTAGTTATGATGGCTATGCTCGTATTTGGACGACAGCTGGAGTTTTAGCTTCGACCTTGGGTCAACATAAAGGTCCAATATTTGCTTTAAAATGGAATAAAAGAGGAAACTACATCCTTTCGGCGGGTGTGGACAAAACAACTATCATCTGGGACGCATCAACTGGTCAGTGTACCCAACAATTCTCCTTCCATAATGCGCCCGCACTGGATGTGGATTGGCAAACGAATGCATCGTTCGCATCATGCAGCACAGATCAACGGATTCACGTATGTAAACTTGGTACAGAGAAGCCCATCAAGTCTTTCCAAGGTCACACAGTGAGTAGAAATCTCTCTTAACTCATTAGTTTACCATACAACCAATTATTTCTCTTTAGAATGAAGTGAACGCAATTAAATGGGATCCGCAAGGTCAACTGCTCGCCTCGTGCTCAGACGATATGACTTTAAAAATTTGGTCAATGAAAAATGATACTTGCGTTCATGATCTACAGGCGCATTCAAAAGAGATTTACACAATTAAATGGTCCCCGACTGGCCCGGGTACTCAAAATCCGAACACAAATCTCATCCTTGCCTCGGCATCGTTTGATTCCACAGTCCGGTTGTGGGACGTAGAACGTGGTGCATGCATTCACACGCTTACCAAGCACACCGAACCAGTTTATTCCGTCGCCTTCAGTCCCGATGGCAAGCACTTGGCATCGGGTAGTTTCGACAAATGTGTTCACATATGGAGCACACAAACTGGCCAGTTGGTCCACAGCTACAAGGGTACCGGTGGAATATTTGAGGTTTGCTGGAACTCGAATGGCACAAAGGTCGGTGCTAGTGCCTCCGACGGCAGTGTCTTCGTATTGGATCTAAGAAGATTCTGAGATCCGGTTGCTATCGATTATAGTAAGTAGGGTTTGTACGAAATAGACGAAAAATTAACACGGAAAAAAAGTTGTCATTTCAAGTAATTATAAACCATAATTATTACCGTTGTATAAGGATATAAATTTCTAACCAATTAAAGTATTTAGTAAGAGAATTGATTGCTATTTTATTGAACTTTAACTATGATATGAAACTCGATAGCATAATGTTCTATGGACGATGATTATATAGACGATGAACTGAACTCGTATCAGCAAATAAGACAACCAAGCTTTTATACGAAAACATCTGTTGCACAATTTTTCGTAAACAACGACGAAGTTTGAGCAAAGTTTCTTTTGACGACAATGAAATCAAACGCATCCTCATAGAAAATCGCATGTATTTAGAGCTACCGAAACAAGCATAGGAAGACATTTAAACTTGAGAACAAATAGAACGTGCTGTGACTTTGCTGTGGTCGGCTAAGAAGTGGCATTGTGAAAAAAAAAAAAACACATGCCGGGTGTTTTGCTTCAATTTCATTGTCAAAATGCATTAACCACTGAGCCACAGCGACTACTAGTGATTTAAAACGAATATTTTAGTTGTGCTGGACAACCAAGCAGCGAGCATCAGCATCATCACTGACGAGACAGAAGTTTAATGAGTATTAAGTTCGAAATCAGTCGATATGGCCCGAGTAGGACAAGTAACGTAAAGGTAAGCGATTAATTGCCTTCAAAAGAGGACAGAGAGAGCGACTGCAGTAGTTCTATAAATTTGAACTGCAAAATGACGTGCAAAAAGTAAAACTTGCACACCATGAATGGTTGCACGAATCTAGGACTTGCCGTTTTACGATCTGTCGCGCCAAATGTTTACCCGCTAGCAGGTGCTGAAAGAGTCACTGAGTAGGGCAGGTTCTAACGCGCAGAGTACTTTATTTTTGGAAATCTGGATCACAAGGATTTCATTGATCAGATTTTCAGGTGAATAAACTACGTACTTCTTAGTTGGAGCAACACTGTTAGGTATTACCATCAAAAGCCCAAAGCATCGGACGTTTCATATGAATAAAAGAAACCAAAAACTTCTTAAATAACTGTTAGTTTAATTAAAAACACATAGAAACAGAACAAAGTATGAAAACATAAGTTAAAACTCAGTAACAGAATCCAAGAAACGTTCTTTAAAGAATCTACATGGTTCACGCTTGACTTCACCATCCTTTGTGGATCCTCTGAAGAATTTCGTAATCTGTGCGGCACCAGCAAAAGTAGGTTTTCCATTTTCCGGATCATCAAACTCTATGTCATATGACTTCCCTTGCAGGGCGTTTTCAGCAGTCGACCAACTAAATCTTACCAGTCGAGGAAATCCAAAAACAACGTCAATACTTTCCGATAGAAATTTTTTAGTCACTGGATCACCGGGGTATCCACTACCGAAATCCTTTGATGTTAGCTGCAGACCCTCAGGAAACTTCCACACTTTAAGCGCATGATCTCTTGTAACCTTAGCGCATATACTAGCGGCAGATACAATTGGATACGTCGAATCAGCTTTCTTTGCTACAATTATTTCGAATTGTGGGAAAATTTTCTTCAACTTTTCTTGGTATTTCTCTGGTGGTCCAACTGTGTCCACATAAACTTCTGCAATATTCACACCAGCATCAATAGCACAGTGTATCAGTCCAATAGCTGAATTCATTGAAACCTCATTTAGTGAACACTTAGTGCGCCGATACATGCTTTTGCTGATCACATTGGGAGAGATTATTTCAACTGCCCAACCAATACAGGAATTTGCAAACTCTTTTGTATTAGTGTCGTCAAATATCACATCACGTTTCTCTTCAGTCAATTGTTTGGAATCAGCACAACCAAGATCGATGAGTACTTGTTTCTTGGAAAGAGGGCAAAACGCAATTCCATACACCATTGGGCCAAGGACAGGACCACGTCCGGCTTCATCTACTCCCAGCATGCAGGGTTCATTCTTACAGATTTTGGGAATATCTGTAATGAAGACAGTGTTTTTCGAGTTATTCTTCGATGCAATGAATGGACCAAGTGTATCCAAAGATGTTATTTTTAAATCGTCTGTAGTTTCCGTCATAATTAAAAAAAATAAAAGAATGTTTGTGGTTTTAAAAATAGTCCCGCCAAAGAATTTGTCTATCAGCCACTTGCATTTGTTTACAATTTAAATTTGGCTGTCAAAAGAATAAGAAACAAAATGAAAATGGGAAATCAATGATGGCGAAAAGTATAAGGTACAGTAATGATGAAGGGATTGGTGCAATTCTTTATAGTTTGCTTCAAAAAATTGGCAAATAGAAAAATGTTTTTTTTTTGCTTTTTATTCCGCGGGATTATGAATATCTTTATAATATTATTCACGCTGTATGAGTGAGTATAAGCATTGGTATAAGCTGACTGAGAAGAATTGAGTTGTAATATTTCATGGGTGACATTAATACGATGTTTACATTTTTGCATTTGAGTGTTTTACCTTAATCAACGAACCTGTCTACCGAGTTCGATTGTTAGAAAACAAGCTCCTTTTAGTTTCTCTTATTAAGTGCTTAGAGGGCCCTTTTCACTTCTACATTCCCGTTGAAGTGAGGCCAACATAATCCATTAGACGAAGATAGTAACTGGTTACAAGCTCAATTTTTCTTGGTCTTCGTAATTCTTGTATAACAGCCATTCTGATTACGCCGTTGTCGTTTTCAATTCTTCATTGTTTGTATTCCTCAACTCGTGCTCCACGCAGAGGAGGGTATCACTTGAAGAATCCGTCTTTGAAAAACAAAGCAACTTCTATCTTCATTTACTTTAAGTATATCTGCCGCCATATAACTGGATGGGAGCATGAGGTTCTTATAGACACTTATATGCTATTTAATTGACTTAAAATCCACTCTATTAATCAAGCAGATACGGCCAGGATGTTGCCTTTTTGGAAGCCGTCAATTATATTTATCTTGTCTAAGTAGACTTATACCATTCGCAAGCAACAAAGTCTTTGTTCAGACTGTAGATTCAGGTTGGCGAATCCCATCTATCTCTTTCTTATTACACTTGTTCGCTAGTCAGTGTACTAACTAATATTACACTAAATCCACAAAGCAAATTTATTCATATTTCTCTTTAGAATTGCCTTTTCTATTTCTACATAATAATTTCATTTTATTAGAGATTTTTTTCAATTACATCCGCATCGGTTTACGGCGAAAAAGCAAAACGAAACAATTGTACGGAAAGAGATAGCCTCTATGTTTCGTCTTATATAGAGATAAGTGACAGAACAGAAGACGAGTGTCAAGTCAAAACGAAAGTTTGTCGAGTCGAGTTGGTCCGTTTTGGTCGTTGGTTGAATGTCATTCGCCGCGATAGGAGTGTATGTGTAACAAGAAGAAAAAAAAAAAAAAGAGATCAAGAATTTATTCGGTGGCAAAAAGAAAAATCAATAAAATCTTCTAATATTTCCTAATCGAAGTGTTGTTAATAAATAAAATTACTCTTTACTCTTCCCGATAAACCAGTCGCCGTTGTATAAAATAGAATCGCAAGTGAGTAAAAAGAAGTTTAATTTCTCCTCACTGCAGTGTGAATCATTAACGGGGCGAATATGACTGATTAATATTCAGTGTTTTAAGTGACGTGCACAATCGCAAAAACGCCGGTGGTGTCCGACAATAAAATAAGAAAAAAGTTATTAACAAATTGAGAAAACGATAAGAAAATCTATGTGAGAAAATCTTTTGTCACTTCACATAACAACGGATTTGGATTGGATTTGATTGGGGAGCGAGTATGAAAACATAAGTAGAAAACTATTACTCCCTTGCGTTCCACCATCCAATAAAAAAAAAAAACGAAAAGAAAAGTGGGGGGCGGTGTGAATGTGAGGGATTTTCTTCTTTTACTGCGGTTTATCTACTGAAGTCCCCATTTTTTTTTTCGTTTTTTGTTTAAACTAATAATGGGAGTAATGCAGTATGGAAGTGTGTGCAAAAATTGCGATAAATTGTGTGGAATAAGAAAGGAAACCACTTCCTGAGGTTATCAAAAAGGGGAGGCGGTGGTCGTTTTTATTTTTTTGTTGGTATTCCACTCCAATTTCTATTTTCACTGAGAAAAAAAAGTTGGATGGTTTTGTTTTTGGTTGATTAAATCATCAGCTTACTCCCCCCTGCTTTTATGTTGCTGGCTTCCTAAGTAATGCTCAAAATGTATATTGCCAAAATACTATACTAAAAAATTGAATAAAGCACAGTGGCAATGGTAATAACAAAAATAAAAGGCCATATTAAAGAATCAGCAAAATTTACATCACACGTCGTCTTCGTTTTCGTCTTCGCTTGCGAATCTAGTTTTTTTTTTTTTTTTTTCGTTCATCATCGGACAGTGACTCAAAGTGGTCTTCGTTTGGCATACATATGTTTTTTTGAAATGGAACTTTGGAGTTTTGTGTGTATACATATCGAGGGTAACTAAATGTTGTAGGTCGATTTTTTCATGTGCAAATGAATAGCCACGGGGAAGGTCATGGGAAGGCAAAATTACTAAAAAGTTGACCCCAATTTTCTCACTTGATAGAAATCAATATGCATTCCTCATTTTTGATAGAAAGTCTTTGAAGTTATCACATCTAGTGCTAGATGAGAAATGTCACTTAAAAGAAAAACACGTCACCGTTCAACCGGATGTCTTCTTACGAAACCCTGTGTTTTACAAAAACTCAATAGATCATAAAAAGATGTGCTCATGATGGGCATTAAGATTATTTTCTTGAACAGCCTAAAATATGGAGCATAACGCTGTGCTTGTTGGTGTTGTTGTTCTCAGATCAGAGTATACCTCCTCTAATCTGATTGAAACTTAAATATCTGAGGAGTGTCTGGTAAGTCTCCTAGACAGTTCAAAGTCTGTCTTAAAGGGGCTTATGTTCCGTAGTTTCTTTGAAAGTGTTCTGTTTCTTTACAAAATCTGGAGTCACCATTGATTTTTGGGCTTAACTCTGTATGATGTTTCCTAAGTTTTAGTGTTCCGCTAGCCTTGTTAGCATTCTAAACTTAGTTTCACTTAATCGTTTTTAATCAGAATTTGATTGTCTCGTTTCAGTTTTTGAAGCGTCTTACAAAGCTTATTTCAATCTTATGTAGCCTTTTTCGAATGATGTATACACCTCTCCCAGAGAAGAGTTCTGGCTTAAGTAAGGGTTTTGTTTCCAAAACCAACTCCTACTTCAAAGTAGCTTTGCACCCAATTTAGATACATTTTTTGAATATGCCCAGGCTGTTTAATTTGCAGTCCTGTCTATGATGACCCCAATTCCTTCTCTGCGTTTGTTGGAAAATCTTCAGTGAATTCAGCGAAATCTAGTGGTTATAGTGTTATTATGAACCTAAATGCGAATCCTTTACGTCAATGAAGTTCTTACAATCATCTGATGAAAGCTCTTGATTGTGTTGAAAAATCTCATGCGGAATTCTGTCTTTACACTCTCTATATGGACTAAAGTGAATCCGCAGAACACTGAGTTATTCTCTTTCATTGTGGAATCGGAAAACAGCTTGAAAAAGCATCAAGAAAACTATGATAATTGTCTACGACTGTAAAAAAAAAAAAAACGATTGGAAACTGCTCTGAAAGTTGCTAATTGGTTTTGATTTGTAGAGTTAGGATGTACCAGGGCGGCAGTACGGTCAGCAATTTTTCAATTCGGAGTCAATAGTCTTGGAGGACTTTTGTTCTATCGTAGGGAAGTCATTTAAGTTTCCCAACCTCATGCAACATTTGTTGTCATCGTCATCCAGGATTTTCCTTCCACTCTCCGAAGATACATAGTCTCTTCTTCACTGTCCAATTCGCTTTCATTGATTTTAAGGTTGTCAAGGGAGTGACGGTATTAATCGTTAATATTTGGTTTTGGGTAAAATATCGGTTAAACATAAGTTCCTCGCACTTGACCGAAGTGTACATACCCTTGTCGCCAGTAATGTGAAGCAAAATGCTTTTTAGCCGCTGCTACAGTACGTTGATGGGATATACATATTTTAAGCTATGGTAGCGAAGTCCTTCCATTCTTTGGATTCAGATATGTACATGCCTGTCATTGATATCATCGGCTGCCTATCTACGCAGAGATTGTGGTGCCACCAAGTTGTACATTCAGTTGAATTCTTTTCGTCATCAGTGTTATAGTCTCATTCGCCGTGTATATGATATACATAATCGATGGGCATTCTTCTCTTGGCATTTTCCATTTTCTATCCCTGGGGATGATGCGCCTTTTATATGTAACCCACAATGACATCCTAAAGTATGTATACTTACGCAACATAGAGGAGAGCACATCTCGTTTTAAAGCAAACGCTTTCTTTTAAAGGCAATTTATTTTGTGCCATAACTTTTTGCGATTTCTCACACCAAAGTCCGATGTATCGACTTGTTTTTTAACATCTTTCTGAGTCACTGTACACCTTTTTTTAGGATTCTATGGTGCACGCTGTGTATGTATGGTAGATGTTTTGTCTTACGGGTCATCGAGTCGTTAAAAAGTCACAGAGCGAGGGCGAGCGGAAAGCAAAACAAGACGTTTTAGTGGTTTGTAATAATTTTATTGCAAACATCTCTTAAATGATTGAATTAATGATATCGATTGCTTGAGCATAAATCAATTGATAGCCACACACACACATATTAACTCGTAATACACATCAATCCAATCCGATGCGAAACGACGTGCTGGTAGATAATTTCGATAGACTATCTCATAGATTTTCCCTCGTCACATTAATTACTAAAGATTTACAGCATCTTCAACTTTTTATATTACAGGTATTGAGCTACACGCACTTGTGTTAGGTTTTAACTTTAGTGCTCCGTAACATTTTGAACTTTGGAAAAAAGTTTAAACGTTGAATCTACAAGGAAACGAAAGCAATGGCACCCGTTAGAGGTGATGGAATGCGAGGACTTGCTGTTTTCATTTCGGACATACGAAACTGTAAGTAAAAAATGATTTATTTTTTTGTTTTTCAATTTAAGCAAGTTTAATTGATTGTTGACAACAGCGAATGTGATTGCACCCGTCACCGTTGCAGGGTCAAAGACATTTTCCATCATACGTAGGGCGAACACATACAGAATAAAAAAAAAAGCCGAGAGACTTCCTCTTAATTAATGGGCTGATATGAATATTGAATGAAAATACTGACTACACCATAATTGGAATCAGCGGGAGTCACATATTCGTGGATGGCTATGTGGGCTATGAGTAAATGGACGCGACACAGTCCCCAATAGAGTGTAAATTATTTGAATTTTTCTTGGAGTATACACTTAATTCATTTATTTATTTACATAAGGGCTACTTCTTTTTTTATATTTTGTGGCGTCAAACCAATGATTGATAGGAATATGTCTTGAGTTTTCTTTACATAATTTCGGTTGCTACTTTCAATGTGAAATATAAATATGTGTAGACATTGAATTTTCGTGAGAAGCGATTAATTTATAGAAATTGCTAGGGGTTTCTTAGAATTTTAAATTTGATTTGTATTTTGTGTGAAAGAAAAACCGATATTCCCTGTGCAATTGAGAATCTTAATTTGCATAAACCTTGAAGTCATCTAGGTATTTCAAAATACATTTATGCGAGGAACGTCCTTGCTTTTGAGAAACATAATAATTCACACATTAACAAGACGTATTTACATAATAATAATAATAATTAAGAAAATGCTTTTATATTTTAGACTTTTCTGTTAGACTTTCTCTGTTCATAGACCATTACAGGGACATTGCGAGTCCTTAGACTCGCTTGAACACCGAAGAAACATTTTCTGTCGTTCAATGTTTTATCGATTCTTCCACAAACAGTGCTCGAGCTAGATACATTTCGCTCCTTTAATACTTTACTCATAATACGCGTGACGCTTTAAATGCTCATCAGTTTAGCATTTAGTCCGCTATGGGAGGTACTGTCAAGAAGTGGTTTTAGTTATACTCACAATTCACGCTGGGGTTTTTATGACCATAAACAAACATTTTTCTTCGACGTTAGGATTCGTTCATTATAGCAGAAAAGAGTTTGCAACGAACTGATACCGACGGATCCAAAATAGATGTTGGTACTGGAGCTGATTTGTACTGTCACCGTGAGTCTTGAAACACAAGTTGCTTTTTAAAACTCAACAATGGCTGCATTGTCTTTCAAGAATATCCAATATCTACGTATGTACGTTTGATAGTTAATCAGCCATAAAGGCGTTATAATCAACTTCGATAAAACAAAATTGAATGAGATATTAACAATCAACAGTGTGATCCTTGCTGTGTACCGGGACACATGTATGTATATCACCGGAAACGAGAAGCATAAGAAATAGCTGGTATGAATTATTTAGTACACCAGTACATCGCTTATCATACTATACAGTCAAGGCGTCTAAGAACAATTAAGTTATTTCGTGAACACTACCTCATAAAACAGAACTCTCCAAGAGGCAGATAGTAGAATAGCTAGTAGAATGGCATTCTAACAGACAATCATCACAAGATTATAGAAGTCACACGTGCTTCTCCTTGGCAAAGTCCATTTCATTTTAGAATACTTAGAAGAAAATGCATTTTCCAACGTTACATAGTATAACTTGAGCTTCAGAATCTTTCTGTAAAGCTTTAGGTCAGCGGTAGCCAATATTATGGTGCTGCGAAGCATACCTATTTTATGCAATTTGATTGTTTTTACTTAACACAGCACGTGCCTAAAGTCTATCGGGTCAATTTGTCAATAAATGTGAAAATATACTTCTTTTCCCTGTTCAGAACAGAACCCCACATCTTTCGTCACCTCATTTTTCATGTTCTCTAATTCTTTTACCCCAAAGAGATTACTTAGAGACGATGAAATGTGTCATAACTTATTAAAAAGTTAAACAATCTTAGCCAACATTACATTTTATTCGATTCAAACTTTTAGCACAATTTGTATCAACTGTTGTTTCTTTTTTTTTGTAATTTATTCTCAGTCCCTTGTACAAAAAAAGTTTATTTCAACAAATGTATCACAAGTGACTGGGTCACATAATTCATTCCTCACTTCCACTTAACCTCAGAGAGAACAGAATATTCATAAAAATAACCTCCTACTTGAAAATTTTAACTTCCTTTTTCCCCATGTCATCCACTAACGACATCCATTATCCACACAGGATATTGTGTGTATACTTAGAAGGTGTCATGATGTTTTCTAAAAGCGGAATGAAAAAAAAAAAAAAAACAATTCATTTAGTAGAGCCTTTAAAAGTCCCTTTGTAGAGAGTTATACTGCGTGAATAAGCAGAAGCTGTGAAAGCTACACTCTAAGCAGGTTGTTAATACAATTATAGCAGGGTTCCTGGTTGTGTGTCTTTTTTTTGTGTCCTCGCACACTTATAGAATACATCCCTGCTCTTCCTATTGACTGCAATTGAGTTATTCTAATTGTGCTTTGTGCAACAGGCTAGTGTTGTTGAAAGGTGGTGTAATTTGATCAACCAATGAGCGGGGTGTTTTAATCGATGGTGAAGTTTTGCACTTTATTTTATGACCCATGTAAATGACTGTAGAATATATCGACACACGAACTTAGTTCGTGTTTATCAGATGTCGATAAGAGCTTATACTACTTGAGATGTATTATCAAACAAATCTTGGTTTCAAGAAAATTTACTCTGGTCCGAGTAGGTGTCTAATAGTTTCTAAGGAAACTTCACATGTTCCAGTGCTTCCTAGACCTAGCTTCCTGGATGGTTCACAATGATTGTAGTTTCGTAGGAGTGCCTTTGCTTGCCTTAGTTGAGGCTGTTCCCTAAAGAGCTAAGTCCGTTTGGTTTCCTCCTCTTTGCGCAGTACATGCACATGCAGTACTTAACAGTCAAAATTATCTATCTATTTAACAGTCACAAAAAGTTAAACTTGCTGTGGTGAGGAAATGCAAAATCCATCTTGTGGAAAGATTTTTATTTTGTATTCAATTTATTTTCATAAAACATACATATGCTACACTACCGCATTCAATTTAACTTAAGATTAACGAGTTCATTGCGAAAATTCACATTAATCTATTTATTTTATAAATGCTGTAAAATATTTTAAATTTTCTTATTCACTGGAGTTCCGTTGCTACTGATAGCGACCAAGTGTCGTTTGTGTACTCGTAGATATTCATTTTTATTTAAAGTCAAGCAATAGGCACCATATTAGCACCAAATGATGCATGCATTATCACTAATCTAATAATCCAGTGCGATTATCACCTCCAAAACACGGTGATGATTGCTTTATTCGCCCATTCGCGGGCAACAGGCAATTGGAGGCGTTTCATACTGCAGACCAGCATAAACAGAGCGTGCCACCATAATATCGCTTATTTAACCTTATCTGCGTAACTTATATCAAAAATAAAACAGAATTGTGTGTGTTCCTCGAATTTTAGGCGCAACAAAGCCAACTTATCGCTTGGCTTGGCTAGCTTAAGCTTTCACAATCATTTATTTTGTTTATTTATTTACAGATTGTTGTAGGAATCAAATATTGACAAATAAAATAATTATGGTGTATTGCTGGTCAATAATACGTCGTATTTGAATATTGGCACGCTACTGCGTACGCAAGAGCAGCTCATATTACCAAATCTTTCAGATAGTTGTGATAATTACCTTTAATGCATATTGGATAATATGCTTAGTCCAATTAAGTTGTCCGTTTGAACACTTTCATATGAGATATTCTAGCAACAGCATTATCGAATTAAATAATTTAGTCCAGTCTCTGTAATTTGATCGTTTATTTTCAGATGTATGGGTGGCGGCCTTACCGGTTATGATAGCGAATCTGTCATAAGCTTTGAACTGAAAATAAAAAGTATTGAGACGCCAAGGAATATAGAAACTGCTAGATCATACAGTAACTTATACAAATATTTGGCGCGTCACCTCATAGAGAGCCAGGGCTTAGCTTCTCGCAACCAATAATGTGCGTGGTATATTGTACTTTTCGCACGAATGGAAAGGACCTACACTGTTATTGCCGACTCCGAACGGCAGATTGAGAAGCTTTTTTTTATGACAGGTTATACTCTTGAAGTCTCGAACGTGTGTCCTCTCGCTAAGCAGTTCAATGCACTAACAAATTAAGTCGCAGCGAACGTAACTTTGATATAAAGCACTAAAAATGCAATGAACTTGGGGATCTGAATGTGTGCCATAGCTACAGTCCGTACTTCGCAATGGAGAATCATTATTTTGAGAGAACTGTTTCCAGGGCACTTAATGTCGTACACATTTACGTTAGGTAACCTGCATGATCTTGTTGCCTGTAAATATTTCTCTATGGGCTATACATACCGACCAAGAATTAACGATATAATAAACGCCATTGTATACTGCAGCAATGTGTATAATTATCATTTAAGTGATACGAACATGTTTCAGTTAATATACAGCCTATTACTGCTTCTATAAATAAGAAGAACCCTGAAGACACATAGTATCTATAACGATCGAAGACAACTCCACTAGGTAATCAATGTGCATATGTACACATTTGTACTACATATTTATAAAGATTTATCAAAACATCACATCTCATTGGGTCTTTCTTTGCCTCTCTTCCAAGAGTGGTTTCAGTCAAATATGCCCTTTTCTGACGATGATTCTTCGTGTCAACGCTATCATTTGTTTGAAACATATTTGACTATTCCTCTGTGTTTGAATTCATTGGCAGGCGAATATATCATTTCGTTTGCCAATGCCGATCTGGTACCAAGAAGTCAAGTCTCCAAGAAGATCCATTTATTTTATATTGTACCTGAAGTTTCCCCACTTTCCATTTGATAGTTCTTCGTATCATGCATTGCATAGCACCTCCTGCTAACTTGCCTAGCATCTCAACAAGTTGGGCATAAGTCCCATAGACAACACTACTCTGAACATATTTTTAAGCTGCTTACTTTTTAAGTGCTGTTCGACAATAAATCTTAAGTCTCCCCAACTTTTTCCCATTGCCCTGTCCTTAGGAAATAGGATTATTTTTTGTTACTAAAAACTAATAAAACCTTTTTTTCTCTGTAACCATTTTCTTCAGGTAAAAGTAAAGAGGCTGAGGTGAAGCGAATAAACAAGGAACTCGCTAACATACGAAGTAAATTCAAAGGCGACAAGACTCTTGATGGTTACCAGAAAAAGAAGTATGTGTGTAAGCTGCTGTTTATATTCTTGCTCGGCCACGACATCGATTTTGGGCACATGGAAGCTGTCAACTTGTTGTCATCGAATAAATACTCAGAAAAACAGATTGTAAGCGTGCATTTGCACTTGTCTAACTTTGAATGAGTAACGATTTCTTGAATTTATTTTTCACTAGGGCTATCTGTTCATATCAGTTCTTGTAAATACAAACAGCGATCTGATTCGCTTGATCATCCAATCCATCAAAAATGATTTGCAATCTAGGAATCCAGTCCACGTAAACCTAGCACTGCAATGCATCGCTAACATTGGCAGTCGGGATATGGCTGAATCGTTCTCAAATGAAATACCCAAACTTTTGGTATCCGGGTGAGTTTAATCTAAATTTCAGAACTAAATTGGTTTATAGAACAAGCTCTTCTCTTTTAGTGACACAATGGATGTTGTTAAACAATCGGCAGCACTTTGTTTATTGCGTCTCTTTAGATCGAGCCCCGATATCATTCCTGGCGGTGAATGGACCTCCCGAATCATACATTTGCTCAACGATCAGCACATGGGTGTGGTGACAGCGGCAACATCACTGATCGATGCACTCGTAAAACGAAATCCTGATGAGTACAAAGGATGCGTTAATTTGGCAGTATCACGTTTGTCGCGCATTGTCACTGCCAGCTACACTGATCTGCAGGATTATACGTACTATTTTGTGCCAGCACCATGGTTGTCGGTGAAGTTATTACGTTTGTTGCAGAACTATAATCCAGTCACAGAGGAGCCGGGAGTACGCGCGCGACTCAGTGAAACACTCGAAACAATCTTGAACAAAGCGCAAGAACCACCAAAGAGCAAGAAGGTCCAGCATTCGAATGCAAAGAACGCTGTCCTCTTTGAAGCGATCAATTTGATCATACACAGTGATAGTGAACCGAATTTATTGGTGCGAGCTTGCAATCAGTTGGGTCAATTTTTGAGCAATCGTGAAACGAATTTAAGATATTTGGCTTTGGAATCGATGTGCCATTTGGCTACTTCTGAGTTTTCACATGAGGAAGTAAAGAAGCATCAAGAAGTTGTTATTCTATCCATGAAGGTTGGTTTGACAGACAAATTTTTGAAATAATTGCTAACTGATTTCTTTTATAGATGGAGAAGGATGTTTCAGTGCGTCAGCAGGCAGTGGACTTGCTGTATGCCATGTGTGATCGTACCAATGCTGAAGAAATTGTCCAAGAGATGTTAAATTACTTGGAAACTGCCGATTATTCCATTCGCGAGGAAATGGTTTTGAAAGTGGCCATATTAGCAGAAAAATACGCCACCGATTATACATGGTAAGATATTTGTTTCTAAAAATACCGTCGATAATGTCTCTAAAGGGACATTATCGACGGTATTTTCTAGTCATAATATACAATATCACATTGTTTTAGGTACGTGGATGTGATTCTCAATCTGATTCGCATAGCTGGTGACTACGTTTCCGAGGAAGTCTGGTATCGTGTCATTCAGATTGTTATTAATCGTGAAGAAGTACAGGGTTATGCTGCCAAAACAGTATTCGAAGCACTACAAGCTCCTGCCTGTCACGAGAATATGGTCAAAGTTGGTGGCTACATTTTGGGCGAATTTGGAAATTTGATTGCTGGAGATTCTCGTTCGGCACCAATAGTTCAGTTTAAGCTTCTACACTCGAAATATCATCTTTGTTCGCCAATGACACGTGCTCTCCTTCTATCTACGTATATTAAGTTCATTAATCTCTTCCCGGAGATTCGCACCAACATTCAAGAGGTATTCCGCCAGCATAGTAATTTGCGTTCAGCTGACGCAGAATTGCAGCAACGAGCCAGTGAATATCTTCAGTTGAGTATTGTTGCGTCCACCGATGTGTTGGCCACTGTACTGGAAGAGATGCCATCATTTCCTGAACGAGAGAGTTCTATTCTGGCGGTGCTCAAAAAGAAGAAACCCGGCCGAGTGCCGGAGAATGAGATTCGTGAGTCAAGGAGTCCAGCGCCAGCAACTCAGAATAACACACATGTTAATCATAGGTTAGTAAATATTAACAATCTTTAAGACAATGAATGTTTCATTGTTTCTTGCAGAGCCACTAATAATTCGAATGCAAATGCTGATCTTCTGGGCTTGAGTACACCACCGTCGGCAACAACCAACAATAACTCAGCCGGTGGAACGCTAATCGATGTGCTAGGTGACATCTATGGCTCGAATGCTAACAGCACAGCGATTTATAACTCGAAGAAGTTCCTTTTCAAGAACAACGGTGTCCTCTATGAGAACGACTTAATACAGATTGGCGTTAAGAGTGAATTTAGACAGAATCTCGGCCGACTCGGATTGTTCTATGGCAATAAGACTCAAATTCCATTAACGGTCAGTTTCATCGTATAATTTTCCATTAAGTTTATGCAATGATGCATTTTTCTTTTTTAGAACTTTACGCCCGTGTTGCAATGGTCAGCGGACAATGCGCTTAAGCTTAACGTTCAAATGAAGCCTGTGGAGCCAACACTCGAAGCTGGGGCACAGATACAACAACTTTTGACGGCAGAATGCATAGAGGATTACAGTGATGCGCCCACCATCGAAGTGACATTCCAATACAATGGGGTTCAGCAGAAATTCAGTGTTCAAATGCCCCTGACTGTGAATAAATTCTTTGAACCGACAGAAATGAATGCAGAATCTTTTTTCGCTCGATGGAAGAATTTGGGAGGGTATGTGACCTCTGTGACATCTATTTCATTGAAATACAAAAAATATTTGTTTTTACAGAGAACAACAGAGGGCACAAAAAGTCTTTAAGGCACAAATTCCACTCGATTTGCAAGGGGCCAAAAATAAACTGATGGGTTTTGGTATGCAGTTGCTGTCCAGTGTGGATCCCAATCCCGACAATATGGTGTGTGCGGGCATCATTCACACGCAGACACAGCAAGTTGGATGTTTGTTACGATTGGAACCAAATAAACAAGCACAGGTTAGTACTGTGAGTTTACAAATTGTTTAATTAATATGTGTACTTTTCTATAAAATATAATTTTATTTCTTATTGAGATCTTATGTTTAGGTAAGAGATTAGAAAAGGATTCACAGACTAGTTTGTTTTTGATAAGTTAAATCATTCTCATAAGGGATGGCAAATATATTTGTCGATATCAATGGCCCTTATTTCATAAGGGAATGCCTCTAAAATGGCACGTTAAGAACGACTGATGATGTCAATGTTGTTGTCTGGGTACCCCAGCAGTAGGGCCGATTTGTTAAAGATAGTGCCTTCCGTGTTAACGCATGCCTACACTATTTGCTTCAGCACATGATTGAAGAACTCACATGATAGCACGTCTCCGAAATACAGTCTTTGATTAGAAGAGTTCGGACGAGCTGCTTCCAAATTGCACGCTGCATCGAGTGTCCCCCAGCGATACGGGAAACAGCTGTATCGCCAGGATTCCAAATTCAACAATCGCCCTGTAGAAAAACCACTGACCAGAGCTTAGCTTTGCTTTGCTATATTTAGGCGCACAGAACTACGTCCGGAGCAATATAGGCAATCAATTTTGATTTTTGACGAACACTTTCTCGATCACGGCCAATTGTTCTGCGATGATACGACACAAGTATATATAGATTCGCGAATAAGCCTCGCACGAATCGTTCTTTACGTCGGCGTCTACTGTGCCGTGTAGCCCCGAACCACGTAGCTTTCTCCCAGAGTTTATCTCATTGGTCATCTCTTTCTCTGTCTAACGCTATATAATCTCTTTATCCTTTTTTACTTGCAATTAGTTGAGATAAAAGGGGGTTGCACTTTATCGTGCCGTTATATTTTCAATACTCAGAGCGGAGAAAGATGTAGTTCTACTTCAAAACGGCCTAACTATGTATTTAAAAGTGATATCTCTATAGGGTGACGTTCTGTTGAAGATGTCTATGTTGGGTGCATTTTTACATTTACAGCATGTACTTGGTTTTAGCTTCGTTGACCGTTAAACCCATCTTTACTGCTTCCATGTCAGTTCTTCCGATTATTTCAATATCGTTGGCATATACAACAGACTTTTTAAAGATTGTGTGTGGGTTTTGTACAATTCTTCTAAGAACGGTGTTAAAGAAATAATACAGCAGCTTGTCGCCTTCTTTGACAATGAAAAGGGTTTAATACCCTTTAAGTGGTTAGATCTCAATTAAGCTAGACTTCTGATAATGTTTAGTCCCATAGCACTTTTAAATCCCCGTCTCTTTTACAGATGTTCCGGTTGACTATTCGAGCCAGCAAGGATACCGTAACCCGCGAAATATGCGAACTACTTGCTGACCAATTCTAAGCTGCACTGTTAAATTAAAAACAAAATCAACTTTTATGAAACAAAAAAAATAAATATTTTCTCTCGAACACAACAAAATGCTAAGGAAATGTTTTTCCCTCTTCACTTCTCTCTTATTAAATACAGCACTTCTTTAAGCCATATTTTTCCACAGATTCATGGTCACACACAAAAAACAAAACAAAAAAGAAAAACAATTTTTTTTTCTTTTTCTAAAAAAGACGATATATCGTAATAATTAACTTTGAATAGGAATTATGATTCTACTAGATAATAAAATTATAAATGATGGTATGATGTATAAGCTCAGAAGTATAACTAAAAAAAGGATGAAAACAATGATATTGAAACAATATATACAATTTACATATAAGTAAATATATTTAGTAATAAACGTTGTAGCAAAAAAAAAAAAACAAAAAACAAAAAAAAAATGTTATGTTATATTGATGAAACAAAAAAAAAAAAAATATATATATATAAAAAAATTAAAACATCTCATTCTTGTTGAACAAAATTTCGTATTAATCAAATATAGAGTGCATATACATAAATGAACACTATCAATGTATTATTTCGCTAATTATGTTTTAAACTGTATTATTCACAGCAATAGTTATTAAAGAAAAACAAAATCGTTAATCATTACTTGTAAGCGAACTTTAAGTTGTTTATTTCTTACTATTTTTTTTTTGCAAAACGAAAATTATACATATATATGTATGTAGTTATTTTTGAACAAATAAAAATACAATAAAACATTATAAATACGATTATATAGAAAACTTACATTTTATTAAATAGTATTACACGATCTGATGCTTTCCTCTCTTCGACAACATAGAGCAAGAAAAATTATATATATATATTTAAAATGTTAATATAAATTAAATATAAGTAAATATACATATTGTAATTATATGAAATACAAAGTTGATTAAAAATTATTAAAGTGAATACTAAATTTAGAATTTTGAAACGCGACCACACACACAGTAATGAGTATAGTTAAAGCGAGCGCGGCAAAGAAAAAGAAATGCAAACAAGAGATTGGCAACTGTAAGCATCAGCCAAAACGTAACAACAGACAGAGGATGTAATTATATACATATAGAGACACAACAATTCTTGAAAGCGATTATAAATACAATTTAATTGAAATAAAGGGAATCATTATTAAATAATATGTAAAGGTGTCTTTCGATTTTTATTTGTTTAAATTTAAAAAGGTGATGGGTAGCCAGCAAAGCTAGTCAAATACGGAGGTGATGTTGATGCTGGACTACCCGTTTCAGCTCCATATGTCCCATTTACAAAAAAAAAAAAAAACGATTCTTTCGAGGTATATTCCTGCTAAATGTCGTATTAAAGATCCTATCCGACGAACTGTGCAAACGTCTGAAACTCTTATGCAGCACATTAATCGAAACGTATCAGTGTGGCTTCCGGCCCGATAGGTCGACTATAGACCTGCCTCTTCACGCTACGGCAAATCCTCGAACAAACCAATCAATTTCAATTTGAGACTCACAACCTTTTATTGGACTTTAAGGCCGCTTATGATAGCATTCATCGTCTCGAGTTCCACAAGAGATTCCGGAAAAACTAGCCCGGCAAAGATCATCATGTGATTTCTTTAATCTTCACTGGCTCGGGCACATCGAGTGAATGTACAATAATGTTCCGACCAGGGGCCAAAACGTCTCTTCCGTGATCGTTTAACTCGTCACGTAAAACCGAGCATTATTACGTCGAAATGATCGTTTGTACGTTATAATGCTCATTTTTACGTGACGAGTTATACGATCACGGAAGAGACGATTTGGCCCCAGGATAATCTTCGAATTACAGCCCCCAAGGAAGACCTAACTTGCATTTAAAGAACCAAGTTATCACGGATACAGAGCGCAACACTGTAGATTGGAAACTTAACCCAAATGGGAGTAGGACAAGTACGTAGGAAATGATTCACAGTCCCATAGCTAAATTCACAGGCGCCACAGATAGTTGTGTCGCTTAGATATAACACAATGAAGTGCTTGAAGAAAGCGAATTGGCCTGTAAGATCATCAGTAAGTTGTCTACAATATTTTCTGCTAAGAGATGGCTACGGAGCACAGAAAAGCAAGCTCATAAGAGGTTTCATTTCCTGTTATCTCCCGAATAAGATTCAGTAAGTTCTAGCTCTCGACCGAATTCAGGGAGGTTTTGTGGGAGGGAGCCAGGCCTTAACTGCAGTCTGACTGTCGTTACGGATGCAGATTCTTTTCCCCTTCGACGTGTTCTTCATATAGCCAGCAGTTATTCGGATGACATAGGAATCTCCTCTTGGAAGTTTGCCAAATAAATGATAAGTTGGATGGGAAGGTCTAAAGCAGAGCCAGGGGAAAGCTCCAAAGCACCCTGCTATTTCTTTCTTCTTTTAAGAGAACAGCTTTGGTTTTCAGAGGATTAACTGAAAGTACATTCCTAGCATTAGTTGTCAAACGCGTGCAAATTTGTAGGTGGTGGTGGTAGGTGGTGTCATTGGTATCTTCCCGTTTTTAAGTAATTGACCGATTTTTTTCTAGAAAATAATGTTGTTAAGCTGAAATGTTACTGTCCCCTTGATTTCAAATCCATACATCTTTCGCATATCGTTGAAATAACAAGGCACGTGCTCGTGATTGTCAGTTTTGACATTTGTCAACAAACCAGTGTGGATTTCATGCAGTTTTTGTTTTTGCCGAAAGTGAATTATTTTTCTTAAAAGTCATGAAAACTTATCCATCTCTTACGAATTCCCGACCGGAATTCAAGAAATATCCACCCAAATTGAATGAGGTAATCCACAGGCGCGAGTAATTCCAATATAAAGCCTAAAATTTTCTTTGTTTTCTTCAAGCATTTAGCTAACTTGGGTGGACCTCATCTGGATTCGTACAATGAAATGCTTCGTTTTGGGTTGAAAAACTGTGCAGATCATATAATTCCGGTGCATTTTCAGACCAGAGCTGGTGAGAAAATCTCACTTTTCATTGAGGATATAAGCATAGCACGGCCTGCAGTGCCACTTGATGTCATAGAAGTGAAAGATCGTAAACTCTATCCAAGTGAATCACGCCAAAGGCATCAGACTTACAGTGGAATGTGTAGTGTTCGCGTTGGATGGACATTGAATGGCAAAGAGAATCCGCCAATTCACGTGGATGTGGGCGAAGTTCCCATTATGTTGAAGTCGAAGGCCTGTAATTTGGGAAATTTAAGGCCCGAACAGATGGTGCAACATGGCGAACACGCCTCGGAATGGGGTGGACACTTTGTGATTAAAGGAAACGAAAAAATTATTCGTATGCTTCTCATGTCGCGGAGGAATTACCCGATAGCTGTGAAGCGCTCCACCTGGAAGGATCGTGGCCAAGGTTTCTCCGAGTTGGGCATCCTCGTGCGCACCGTGAGACGTGACGAAGTTTCGTTTAACAATGTTTTACACTTTCTTAACAATGGCACAGCTAAACTAATGTTTTCTCAGAGAAAAGCCATGTCCTATATTCCGGTTTGCTTGATTCTGAAGTCTCTAGTGGATTACACTGATCAGGAGATCTATAATCGCCTCATTCGTGGGTACGAGGACGATCAGTACTATATGTCGTGCTTGCAAACAATGCTGAGGGAGGTTCATGCCGAGGGTCTTCACACACATGTTGAATGCAAGGACTACTTAGGAGAGATTTTCCGCAACAGATTTCAAGAGCTACCAGAATGGACAACAGCCTCACAGGTTACGGAGTTCTTTCTCAGCGAACGTATCCTCATTCACTTGGATAGTTTTGAGGATAAGTTCAATATGATTGTGTTTATGGTGCAGAAGCTCTTTCAATGTGCGCAGGGTAAGTACAAGATTGAAAATGTCGATTCGGTGATGATGCAAGAGGTTCTGCTGTCTGGCCATCTGTATCAGAAGTGGCTAACAGATCGTGTGGACCTTTGGCTGTTTTATGCGAAAAAGTTCATCCTCAAGAAGGCCGACAATGCTAGTGTGTTGATTAATTCAACAATTCTACAGTCCTGCTTGCGCCAAGCGGGTGGAATATCAAGCGCGATGGAATCGTTTCTAGCGACTGGCAATGCGGCATCACGTTCCGGATTAGGTTTGATGCAAAGCACTGGGTTAGTGGTGATGGCAGAGAATATCAATCGAATGCGTTATATGTCACATTTTCGGGCCGTGCATCGTGGTTCTTATTTCACTACGATGAGAACTACAGAAGCACGTCAGTTGCTGCCCGATGCTTGGGGATTTATTTGTCCAGTGCATACGCCCGATGGTACGCCTTGTGGCTTGTTGAACCACTTGACTGTGACTTGTAAGATATCTACAACGCCAACACCACAGCAAATAGAGGTGAGGATCCATTTAGTATTCCCTTGGAGAGTATTTAATTTTCAACTTCACCTTTTAGGCGGTTTCAAAATCTCTTGTAGATCTTGGTTTGATACCACTAGATTCGCTGTGCTTTGAGTCATCAGCAAAATTACTGGTTGTGTTCCTGGAAGGCAAACATCTTGGTTTCATTCGCCAAGTGGATGCAACAAAAATAGTCGATAAGCTTCGATGTCTAAAGATCGAAGGCACAGTTCCCGAAATGATGGAAATTGCATACATTCCACCAAGGAACAAGGGACAATTCCCAGGGCTTTATCTGTTTGTTGGACCATCCCGAATGATGCGACCGGTTAAGAATCTAGCCCTAGGGAAAGTCGAGTACATAGGTTCATTGGAACAAGTTTACATGGAGATTGCTATTGAACAAAAGGAATCTTATCCAGGCGTTACCACCCACATGGAGTTGGCCAAGACAGATTTCCTCAGCAACTTGGCGAACTTAATTCCGATGCCAGATTTGAATCAGTCACCTAGGTAAGTTGCTGTGTTTTTTTGTTGGATAGATCGTTATACCAGTTTTTGGTAATTGTAGGAACATGTACCAGTGTCAGATGGGGAAACAGACGATGGGCACTCCATGTCTTAACTGGACAAAGCAGGCGGCCAACAAATTGTATCGCCTGCAAACACCAGCAACACCACTTTTCCGTCCCGTACACCATGATAACATCGGGTTAGATGATTTTGCAATGGGAACCAATGCAGTTGTGGCTGTGATCTCCTATACGGGCTATGACATGGAAGACGCAATGATTATAAATAAATCAGCTCATGAGAGAGGATTCGCCTATGGAAGTATCTACAAGTCAAAGTTTATTGAGCTACCTGGAACTAGTTACTTTGCACGCGATCCTCATAATCCGGAGCTGGCGAATTATATCGACAATGATGGATTGCCACAGGCAGGAGCACAGATTAGCTATAAATCGACGCTGTATTGGTGAGTCTTATATTTCTTACTTTTCATCGTTTATCGCTTTTCTTATGTCGTGTGGCTTAGCATTGAGTAAGGGAATAAAGAATATTTGTCGCAGGTGCTCCCTAATTGAGTGCCATAAAGGTAATTTTGTATGTTTGGACATTTAGACTCAACGAATTTGGGCACTAGACTTGCCCACTCTACAACCTGATTATCTCACTCTTAAACTTAACCCTTAAGACGCATTGCGACTTAAAAAGATGTACTGCTGTTCTCAACTTAGTTTTCCTTCGGAAATCTTTTGGTTTCCTCCCTTTTTTTACTTTTTAAATGATGTGCTTACGCATCTCGGGTTTCGGTCGGCTTTTCCTTTACAAGCATATCGACCTCATTGTTTTATACTCCAATGTTGCCCAGCAGAGAATATACATACGTCGTCAGTTTCGTTCCTTAATTCCGACATTACTCCCTCTAATCGACTTGCCATACTTTTTGTATGTAAAACCCTTTCTAATACATTTTCTTTGCATTTCAGTTACTTTGACACCGAAGAATATAAGTACAAAGTTGAATTCAGCGAAGAGAAGGAAGACTGCGTCATAGACAGCATTCGTTATTGTGGAAGTTTTAAATCGAAAGCCCCGCGAACGGTTTGCATAACAATACGAATTCCACGTCCGCCGAACATAGGTGATAAGTTTGCTTCCCGCGCTGGACAAAAGGGTATTTGTTCACAAAAGTACCCGGCTGAAGATCTACCCTTTTCTGAGACTGGACTTATTCCCGATATTGTTTTCAATCCTCACGGTTTTCCCTCTCGTATGACAATTGCTATGATGGTTGAAACAATGGCGGGCAAAAGTGCTGCCTTGCATGGGCTGGTACATGATGCTACCCCTTTTCGATTTACTGAAAAACATACAGCCATCGATTACTTTGGTAAATTGCTGGAAATGGGAGGGTACAATTACTACGGTACGGAACGTTTGTACAGTGGAATCGATGGACGTGAGATGACAGCTGATATTTTCTTTGGTATTGTGCACTATCAACGTTTGCGGCATATGGTGTTCGATAAATGGCAAGTTCGTTCAACTGGACCCGTAGACGCAATAACACATCAACCTATTAAGGGTCGAAAGCGCGGTGGGGGTGTTCGTTTCGGTGAAATGGAACGTGATGCACTGATATCACATGGCTGTGCTTTTCTTTTACAAGATCGACTGTTTCATAATTCCGACAAGTCATATGCGCTTGTTTGCGAAAAATGTGGAAGCATTTTGGCACCGGTAAAACAGGTAATCAAGCAATCAGAACGAGGAATGACCACCACACCGGCAACTTGTAGGATTTGTGGAGATGGTGCAGGTGTGGGTAACATAGAGCTACCGTTCTCCTATAAATATCTAGTAGCGGAACTCACTTCGGTGAATATTAATGCGAGATTTAAAATGATGCACATTTAGAATGACTATACTCTTCTCTTTTGTATGATGTATGTACATAGATATAGATGTTCAAATAAAGGTCTTTTAAAAAATAGTTTGTACTTTCTCTTTGGTTGGATATGTGGCGGTCTGGAATTCGGCTTAGGATTTGGCGAAAAAGTGACCTTGTTCAATACGCAGATCAGCAACGAGAAGATATAAATATCTGGCAATGTTTTGTGCTGTCCCACACTTTATGAAAGGAAACGCTTCTTTAGCAAACGTTAACCATATTTATTAAATAAAAAAAAAATAAAAAAAATACTCATGCATCTTACTCTAAATGAAACATAAATTCTTCTTATATCCATGGTGAAAAGCCCACATATGAAATACCAAGTACAGCTGGATCGGTAGCTTGATCGATAAGACACTTGACCTGATCCTCAACAGATAGATTTTCTTTAGGGAGTCTCGAACGTATATTAAACTGCATATGACCACGTAATATCTTCACATAGCCTCCTAAGAATTCAGCATGCCTGTGAAGACAGAAGGATCAGCAAGATGTGACATGATAATAAAAAAGTACGTACCTGGATATAAGTCCCGCGTTCAGTTCCCTTTCGAAGAGACACATCGGATTGGATCCTTGCAACTTGCACCTGGCAATGTCAATACGATCGTTTAACTCAAAAATAGACTCATTACCTTCGTTCAATCTTATTCTGGCCATGTCAAGCCAGTTAACCGACGGTTCGCGTATGAACACCTCCATGCATGCTAACAGAATACGATCTGCACTACGGAATACTCGGAGCGCGTGTACCATGCACTTAAATATCAGCCCTGATGTACCCATTGGTGCCATTGCGTTCACTAAATGCGGAGTAAGCCTAAACGGTGTCAGTTCCGGCACTTTTTGATCACGCGTTCCAGACCCAAATGTGAATCCAAAATCGATTCCAGTCACTGAACCGTCCTTTATACTAATCAGTGTGTTCTGCAAATGTCGATCACCTACACCGAGTATCCAGTGAGATATATTCATTGCAGCTAACGTGGTTGCGAAATTATTGCGTAGAGTAAAAAAGCTTGCTGGTGAAATGGCAAGGTCCATCAGCGCCGTTTTCACAACATAAAATTCTATTCGATTTTCTAGTGCTCGTAAGTTTTGGATTAACTGTTCCCTGGTGTATTTGCTGGCAGCTTTTCCATAAACTATGAGATTGCTATCCTTTGCAGAAGCGTGCGACGGGCGACCAATGAATTCTAAGTAGTTTTTGATGGTTTGCTCAATTATATCATCTTTATTGGGGCACCGACGGCCGAAGGAATTTAAAATGAAATCATGCAAGGAGACTGTGTTTCTTACCCAACTAAGAAGCCCACAATTGCGGTCAATTGGAACCACCTGATAGGTTCGAATATAGAGGTTGTGCGATTGACAACTCTTGTCCTCGTGCAATTTTTGCGACATCAGCTGAAGAATTTGTTGAATCCGCTGATCCTGCTTCAAATCCTCACCATGTTTGACAAGGAAGTCATAGCTGCGACCATTGCTTCCATGGATGGCGATACGCAGTGGATAACGTTGAGAAACAAGAACTCGAACTTTACCATTGAATCTCACAATCTTTATGTGTTCCATTACTTTGGGATCAGCCTTTAGGGAGTTTTGTGTATACTGTCCCGGTATTTCGATACAATCCTCCTCGCCACACCATTGGTAATTCGCCAGCCAAGGGCATATAGTCTCCAATCGTACAGTGGTTTCAACTGTTTGCAGGTGCTTTCGAAGTAGTCGCACTATATCTGTAAGGGTTTTTCGAATGCGTTCCTCGTCGGACGTAAATGACAGATCTTTCAGCGCTTCTAAATTCTCCTTATATTTTAACAGTCGGCGGTAAGCGACTCCTTGAAGGCCTACCTCTTCACAATACACATCCTTCAAGAGTTTCTCAGTTAGGTTCTTGAACTGGATGTCGGTGATGTTGGAATGATTTCGAATGTCTCTGTCAAAACTTTCCAGCTGAGCGACTAAGTATGCTTCGGGAAGAGCTAAGTATTTGCAACTTTTAACAAACTTATCGCTCACCTTATGCTGTAGGCTGTCAATAATTGCCCGGATAACGCTACGATCGGTATAATACTCAGTATCTGATGCAAGACTTAATTGGAACATCGACTGGTTATGCCAAATGGTAAACGGGTAACGCATAGCGTCTGGGTACTTGGCAGCAATATTTTGTACAATACCGTCCAAATAACATGGCTTTTTTAGTTCTAGACGTGCAAGAATCTGTGGTATCCAAGCAAGATATGTCCACACTGGAACATGAGCAGAATGCTGTTTGAAATAATCTTGCAGGGTCCCGTTCTCTATAGACGGCAACTGGAGGACACATGGGAAGAGTTGCCTGGCTTCCTTCGAACCATATTTCATGCCTTGTAACACAGAATGGATAAATATTTCCTCAAAGTCCAACTTTACATGACTGTCAATTTCGTTGCGATTCAGTCCATCGTACGAGAACTGCGCCAAACTGAACAAACTCTCGCAAAGGGTCTTTGTAGTTATGGAAGGCGAGCTAGTAGCAACCGATACCCTTGTTCTGAGTGCCTCATAGGCTAGTTCAAGGAATTTCAATTTAAGGTCATCCGTTGTATTACCGGCGATCCTTCTTAAAGTCATCTCTGCTGCGTCGTCGAATAGTTGATGTTCAATTTTTTCAACAGCTCCCATTGCTATCGCAGACTTTAAGCTTAAAACTTCGACATGCTTCTCAGGGTGTTGTGAAAGTATATTACTCTTTAGAAGTTTGCTTGTTGCCTTCCAAGCAGCTTCAATGAAACCTATGCTGTTGGTATTGCGATATGTTTGAAGGAAGATGTTTTTAATTTGACTCAACTTATGTGTGAGTACTTGAACTTCTTCCGCTTTATTTGGTTGGAGGCGCTCGTAAACTCTTTGGGCAAGTGCGAAGTTTTTCTGATGCTCTGCAGCGTTAAAAAGTTGCAGTGTGATGTGGTAAATCGATTTAGTTAATTCATGTTGCGGTTCTTCGACTAGATTAGAAAATAAAAGAAGTGAGGAACCACTGATTAGCATTTGAAACTTGCATAAATCTATTCAAGACGCGAATAAAAGAAGATGAAAATGAATACTCACTTTGTGCATTCTGTAATGTTTTGACACCAAGGGCTGCAATGTACTTTCTGTAACCCACTACAGTGTTCCACAATCGCAAAGATCCTGTTGGATCTATAACGCATGAATTCCATCTCTTAGACAACCGATAAGCGCATTCTTCATCGAAACCACTCAAAAATTGCTGAGCATAGTAATCAATTTCTGCTACCCTCTGTGCGCTTAGTAAATTCTCCAACTTAGCTTTGGTACATAAAGAACTAGTAACGCTCCACTCTCTTAAGAACTTCTTTAGATAGTTCTCATAGAGGACGCGACACTGACGAAAATCTTTGTTAGCTATCCACAGCATCATCAGTTCCTCGCAGAATTCATTTTTTATATACTCGACTTTATCTGGCACCATCATCCAATGTTTAATGGTTTCCAGAAAATCTCTGCTTTCCGGATCGCCTTCCAGTAGTAATTGTATTCTTGCGTGCATATACTTGGGAAGAAGGAAACTCATATTGTAACTATCGGTCCAAAGTTCCTCCAGATCGTCGATTTCATTGTGTACGGCTTCCGTGATATGCGACCAATTGCTAAGCTCCATGGAACACTCGTAATAGCAATTGAATGCGTAGTAGTGTTCAATGTGGACATTCCTTCCGATTACATCCACTAGCAGTGATTGTGCCTCGTCAGCGCGACCATTTGCTCTCAATTCAATTGCTGTCGCTAGCCTCGGATCGGTACGGATTTTATCGGCGAAAATTGATGCCACCACTTCGTATTCTTTGAGTGAATTGTAAATGTCGGCTAATTGCAGCCAGTGTTGGGGTTCCACGGTCATCGAAAGCTCATGATCCCAATCGGCATTAAGACGATTCTCCAAATAAAGAGCGCCAATGGTAAGATTTTTTGTCATTTTCGCCATATTGGCCACTTGCTCGGGTGGCAGATTGAATGCGTTAGGTTTGAGCAGACTCACCTCGAGAAATGCTGAAAAAAGTGTTGACTCACAACTTGTTGAATTTCGCAGGACTTGTTGGAAGATTCCATCGATTTGTTGGAGGAACTCCATGGAATCTGATTCTTCTGCTTCGAGGATTGCTGTGAATATGGCCACAAACAGCTGTTTGGCAACTAGAAGATCTCTGCGTGCCAGCGCTTGTAGTGGAAGAAGGAATGCCAGGTTGTTGATAAGCAAGTCAGGGTATTCACCAAACCGATAGCGTCGGTACAAAGCCACATTGTTTTCACTTGCCTTTTGAGCTGATTTCTCGGCATTCTTCTGTCTGACGTTGATAACTCTTAAGACAGCGTCTCGTTTTTCTTTCTCTGTTTCTTTTAAAAAGCGACGGCGTAGCTGATTCGGAGCGTTCTCCTTTGGGTTTTGTACAACGATTCTTTGCGATCTACGATCGAGTACTTGGGTTGCAATTTGAAAGGGCATTGAGTTCTGACTTTGCAGGGTGAAACTGTTTCTTGCTTGTGTTATAGTTGTCGGATCTAGTGTTGGCTCGAAGGCATAATCTGCATTTGTGTCTCGAACTAAGCTACATAGTTGAGTGGCCTTGAATATACTCGGATGGGACTGTTGGCTTTCGGCGAATAACGGAGGCAATGTGTAAGTGTTGCGGCTCCTTGACTTGGTATTAATTTGGTATTCGTGCAACTTGGCATCTCGATCATCTTCGAAGGCAAAGATTTGCTTTTTGGACTCAGCGCTTTCAATTGCAGGATCAAGAACTAGTTGGGTGCAGAGACCAAGAAAATGTCTCTCGCCATCAGTGGCATATTTCCCCAAGAGATAGATTAGCCGCTCGATAATCTTTAAAGACATATTGGCTTCTTTCGACCAAAATTGATAAATCCGTTTCTGAATTTCGACGTCAGGATCACTTATGCCTTTCAGGAGTAACCTGATTGCGCTGTTCCTCAACTCTGAGTCAAAGTTCTGTGCAACGTAGATGCACACCTCGTAGGCAATGTCACGACAGTCCGTTTGTTGTAAATCCAAAGACTCTTTAACCAACTCGAAGAGCGATGTTATGTCATATGACTTCAGCATCGGCAGCGACCGATTGAGGATATGCAGCCCCAACAACTGATAGTCGGAGTGCTTCAGCAGGTCTTTGATTCCAATTCCTATAATAGTGTTATTAATGTCTTCCTCTTCAAACGATTCAATGCGCGACAATACCATCTCGAGGTAATTCCGTTTGGCTACACCAATTGCTGTTGGTATTTTGAAACATATTATTTCGCGTAAATGATCAACAACTTCAGGACTAGTTTTGTGAATGTTGTAAAGTATGTCCATGAATCGTTTTTCCGCTTTGCGATCTTTTTTATTGTTAAGCGTTTGCAGTCGAGCTTGTATTTCTTTTAAAAGATTATCAACACTAACCTGATCGCCGTACTTCGATAAGGCAGCCAGGGTTACTCCCAAAGCATATGCAGCAGGCTGATAAATTGTTGCAGAGTCGTTTTCAATATTGGTTAGGATGCTACTGATGTATAGAACTTTGTTAGATTCAGTCCAAGGAATTAGATCGTTCGACAAGATCATTCCCAGGAAAATGATTCCGCATTCGTTAGCGTTGGAATCACTTCTTTGGCTACGGGTAATCATGTCGAGGAGAACGTTACTCGGTACATGAATGATATTTTTCCATACAGTAAGCATGGTTTGGACGATTTCCATGTTGAACTTAAGAATCTCCCTTTTGTCATTCCAGGCATTCTTCATGACGAATTTTAGAAGATCTTCAATGAGTGCGACTTCATCAGCATTTTGTGGCACGTGTAACTTCTTGGAGGCTGAAAGTGAAACAGAGAAGTTGTGTCAACAAAGCGCTACAAAATGTGGCAAAAGCAAGTTCAATACTCACACCAAGTGATTAGTAGAGCAATCATGTCGGTGATGAAGAAATTCAATCTGTTCCCGGCACATTCATCCGTCAACATCCTGAGTATAGGCTTGAACAAGACATGTGCGAACTGTTGGAAAACTTCCGAGCAGTTATCTACTACTTGGGCAAGGAACACTCGAATGTTCTTGTGGTTTTCGAAACCTCCAATGCTGTTCGCTATTGCTATGACCCATGGGTAGGATCGCTTCATTTTGATATCCGATATGACAGGTGTGATGCTATTTGTGTGCATAAATTTGATTACACCACACAACATGGGCATAACTTCATGCTTGTTGAGGTCATGACTTTCTAATCGTAGGGACAGAACTTCAGAGGATCTTATTTCCTGGCGTTGCAGTGCCTGCGAGTGTGAACGGACTGTAAATGAGGTCATATCGACACCCCTCACATCCTGACTCAAGCTAGATTCCATAACATTTTGTGTTTGCAGTCTCTTGGAAGAAGTGATCGTTTTTAGCGACACAGACGGTCGGACATCAAGCTGTCTAATAGCAACAAAGCGTTTCTTTACTTTCGCATACTCTTCCATTTCTTGTCCAGGGAAGAGGTAATGTTTGCTTGAGGAACAGTCCACTAACCTTGACCATATGATTTCGTTTTTTCTTGTATTTTCCTCGAACAGAAACTTTGAATAGAACTTTAGCTCAGTTTGAGTGTTGCTGACCAGTGAGCACAGGGCACAGTAAGCCGAACATTGGTACTGTCTAAAAAGCTCGAGTGTTTCTTTGCTCTCAGTAGGAAAATCTTCAATTCGTACATAGAAGGCTTTCTTGGTGAACGTCCCAACCAGTTCACTGTCAGCTTTTGGTGTGCCCAGTATTTCTATTGCAATCGGGCATAAAGTGCTCCAATATAATTCCTTCCTTACAATTCCAAAGAAGTGCTCTATCAGTTTATAACCCACTATACGGTTTACAAGCGCTTGTTCCACAGCTCTGCCGGAGGTGCCAACTCTGTAGTTAGCTTCTGTTAGCTGGTTTATCTGTTTGATTTTGCTTTGAAAGAAGTCCATCAGAGCCTCTTCCTTACAGTTGGTGAATATGTTCATTAGGAATCGTCGTAAAATTGTTAACCGAATCGTTGGCTCATAGCAATCATTCAGGACAGTCGTAAAGGTTCGGCTTAACATTTCACATTGCTGCTCATCCGTCAGACAAAGGGTGAACGATTTTAATTCCTTTCGTATAACATCTTCTACTAGGTGCTCCTCATCGGAGGCGGTACATATGAACAGAAACTCCAAGACAACATACGACTTTGATGTCACCAAAGCGTTGAGAAGTGTGACAAAGGCGAATTTAAGACTAGTCTCTTTCAAACTATTCTTCGAGAACTCTGTTGATCGCAGAGGAAAATGTCGACATTGAAGATATTTCAGTGCACTCATAAGCTCACGATTCTCGTAGTCTGTCGCTCCCACCATGATAGGCAGCAGTGATATTATTTTGCATTTCTTTTCTAAATTCAGTTGCGTCGAGCGTAGTTTTCCTATTATCCATTTTCCGAGGACAGGCACTTGCTGATTTATTGCAATGGAATCATTGCCTGAAATCAACGCAAGGACTGTTAAATATTCGATGAAGTGGAAATCTTCCACTTTGTCTGAGAAGTTCACAATCAAAAGTGGCAAGTTTTGTACGCACATATCAATGATACTCCTAAAAGCAGTAGTGCTGCGACATGATTTGCTTTTATACTCTAGCACTCCGGTTAGTATTCTGAGTAAGTAGGATTGCTTTTCGTCGGTGAGGCATGGAAATTGATTGAAACACGATTCGAAGAAGCTGTATAAAAAGCCGTTATGAAAAATAGATTGATAAAAATTAGTTTACTTACACCAAAGTGGACTTTTCATAGATCACGCTCTCATATGTTTCAAAGTACAGCCAGCCATGTTTAACTTTCGAATCCAGACTCGCTGTGCATAGCTCCGTGTCGTCTAGCATAAAACCAACAACTTCACTGGAGAAATCTCGTACTCGGAATGCAATACTCATAAGATTATTCGCGAAACATTTAACATTTTCTGGGTGCGTTACAGCGATCGCTTTGTCAAAACTTATCCGTTTAATGCCCTCGAATAGGGTTTTCATAATAAGCTCACTGGTTTTTACCAAAGAATGCAAATAAGTAGCGTCGACTTCGAAAGAACTTGCTGCCTTTAGGACGAGAAGGATTCCTTTCACATAATCTGGTCTCGCATGCATAATGCCTCTGACTTGGAACATGGTTGTTATTTTCTGTGACAACAGTTCTACTCGGTTGACCAAAGCATCGATTATCTCCTGATTGAGTTCGGTAAAAAACTGTTTGTATGGACAGTTGGTTCGTATTTCTTTGCAAAACTTATTTACACGCGTGTCGAGTTGCGTTGATACATTCTCCAGGCGAAAGTCTAAATGCAGTTTATCCGGTTCGTATATTAGTTGTAGAAATAATTGCCGTAAGAGGTGGTTTGTCTTTGTTTCCCAAAAGTCAACGCCGGCTTCGAGAGCACACCCCGAGTGCAGGAACTCTGTTAGAAAATCAATAATGTGCATGGCTATGAGGCACTTGAGAACGTTCATGTTATCAGAGACCTCGGTGACCTCAGAGACCTTGGTGGACGAAGTGGGATCAACTTGTCCCAATACCTCGGCCATTGTAGTCCAGCAAACATTTTCCAAGTAGTACGCGATAACCCGGAGAATATTGGACCTTCTAAAGAATTGCCTGTCGTTGGAAATTGCCTTCTCCCGCAGCATCCAGGTGTAACATTCAAGTGATCCAAGAAGGTACTCTAACCAGTTGTAGAGGTTCCTCTCTGCGGATTCATTGTGCGGGAGCGACAAAAAAGTAATATCTGGTCGTGTTCTTATGCCGCATCCATTAGCAGGGCCTTCGCAAACTTCCAGCAAGTTATCATCATTCATCGAGCCTATTTGGAAGAAATTCCAAAGACCGGTTAGACCAGCCACCTTCGGAGCTAGTGTCTGGGCTAGCTTCATGCATTTTCGGCGGTAGAACATCTTTCTCGATCCAGCTTCGAAGACTAAAAATTTCAAAACATCGTTCAGAGTTCCCGAGTTAAGTGCATTGGGGACAAGACGTCTGCTTGATTCCTTGTTGTACAAATAGTTTCGCTCAGTGAGTACTCGTACAATGTGATCTAAGGCCTCAGAGATCATCTCCAGATCAGAGTTCATGTCATCATTTGGCGGCAAAGTTGTGAGTTCCTCACTAAGCTTAAAATTAACGCAAAAAGTATGAAGAAGATCCACGAAGAATATATCACATATAGCTTCTTCTTCTCTTAGTCGACGGTAGAGGTTGTTAAAAGCCAGCGCGGCGCCTACTCTTTTACTGGCGTCCGAATCAAAGCTGTACATCTTTAGTCTTCCCAAGATGATCTCAATACTAACTGGCGACGCTGCCAATTGCTGAGGCGTCGTTTGCTTAATACTCCACTCGACGAACTCGCGCAGACAGGAAGCCGACAAGTCTCGCAAGCCAAAGTTTGATTTGCTGGAGATGCCATCCATCAGCACGTCCATTAGCTCTTCAACACCTCTATCTAGATTCTCATACTTTGACATGAAATGCATCACCTGCATGAGCAGGGGTTCGAAAATTTGCTGTACTGTTGCATCCCCGTCACAGCCCAAGACCAATAGTCGCTTACAAATCTCCATCCACGTCTGACCCTGATGTGCTCGCGCCCCAATCAGGTACAAAACCAACGCATGAACAACTTCACACGCCGCGATTTTGGTCTGCCGATCAGTCGAGGTCAATGCTAGGTGGCAGACACGAGGAACCAATGTATCCAAGTATATCACCGGGCTTATGTCGGGTAATTTCAAATTCAGATGCACGCATTTCTGAGAATCCCATTTTACTAAATTTTCGGTCTTCACAGCATTTAAGACTAACAGAGTTGCCGCTTCCGGGTGCAACTTTCCCAGTAGCGCTACAATTTTCGCCTGAATATCATGGAATTCCAAGTGAGATTTCTTGGTTGCCCCAGCCTTGTGTAGTTTATTCCCACCACGACCTTCACGAATGCTTAAGTACTCCACGCTAGAATCTCCCATTAGATATGAGTCCAACAATGGCAGTACTCTGGCGTAGAGCTCCTTCAGGTCATCACCGTCGCTCTGGGTAGAAATCTTTTCCAAACAGTCGACTGCCAAATTCGCCAGCCAAGGCATTGATTTACCCAAATCAAGAGCGGTTTCGAAGATAGGAATCATCTCGATCAGACAATTATTGTAAAACATTACCGGATACTGCAGTACGAGTTCTATGGTGGAAATTTGCAGTTCTCCAGATACCCGTTGGCATTTCACAATCATTATCTTGAGAGCATGAGCTAATGTCACCTTTAATCCGGGCGCGAGTTCTCTTGTGAATACCTTCAAGTATCGGGCAGTGCTAAGACCCAATTCAAGTAGTTTTAAAAATCCACTGACCAGTGGGTGGCGCAATGAGAATTTAACCATTCGATTACAAAACTCTTCGATCCAATTCAATGTATACTGACGGCGAAACTTTGGCCAAATGTCTTTGTAGAAATCGACCAGGTTTATGAAAATGTGAAAGTCCTTGGGGCGGACAGGGCATAGATCGAAATTTGGATCGCAAAAATGGAATTCTTGATCTTTGCCATCTTCACCGGTGTAGACTCGTTTTTTTGTTCGCAGATCTAACTTGTCCAGAATTTTAAACAAAGTCAGCATTAGCTGATCGAATATTCGGTCGACTATAATCGTTTTATCGAACGAAAGTGGTGCCGTTTCCTCATCTAGCAGTGCATGCCACAGTATGCTGTATGATTTGAAAGTAATGTTGTTCTTCCAGTCGATGTTGTCGGCCCAATCTGCGTTCGCATCGAAAGTGTGCTTGTGAGAGCAAGTCCAAACAACTCCCTCGAAGATAACCTTAATAAGAAAGATGAATGATGTGAATATCATGCTGCCTCATGGAGATGACGTGTACTATCAACTCACCTTATTGAGCAGCCTTTCCAGTAGGGTGACGTCCGTTGAGTAAATTGCATTAAATGCGCTACACATGGAATTTGCCACATTAGAGCAATGACACTTGGGTAAGTAATGAAAATCCAGTATCAGTCGAACCATAATGTTCCTTAGATTCTCCACCATGACATCGGAAATCTGTGGATCCTGCACTTCCTTGACGACTGTAGATAGTGCTTGTATATAGTCAGGAAAGTGATCCAGCAAATCTCTCATCGTATCATCATCAGCCATCAGAATCAAGTCACACCTCTGGACCACTAGCGCAATCATATCATCTAGCATTGTGGGCAAATAACGTTTGCACAACTGTGATATCGTTCCGAAGCCTCTAATGGCGATTCGAGTTTCTTGTGGTTTCGAATCGGCTGACTCAAGTGTCCTACGGAATTCACACAAAATAAACTCTAGTGTGTCTTTGCCATTAGCTTCGTTTGCCTTTAGTTCTTCTGCCATGACCTTGTGGAAAGCAAAACAGCCGTACACTCCTATGCGACGATCATCGTAGACACTCGATGCAAGCCACTTTCCTAAGCATTCATGCCAATGCCTAAAATCACGATAGATCTGTTTGGAAAACAATGTCGAATGGTTGGTGAAGAGGTCCAATGCTGCTCGGAAAGTACTCTTTTGTTTGATGTCATCCGGCAGAATAGACAGCTTCTTAGTGCATACGTATATACGATCGCATACTTCTGGTTCTTCATCTGGGGAGGGCGCAAAATTGGCTAAATAATCATTTAGACATTCTACAGCACCAGCAAGGCTTTTGAAACGTACCTACAATATATAATGTGTCGCAAAGGTGGGACATTTTATTACATACAGACTCACCTCTTGCTGACTGATTATAACTGCGTTTAGGGTTTTGAAGCATTCGATTTTAATGCGCTGAGCATGTTCTTCGGACACTCTTTCTGGATAATAGCGCGCTATAATGCCTAGTAACTTGAAAATCTGATAGGTAAACAGTTCCGGTGGCTTCTTGAGATTAAAAACATTCAGAACCTTTTCCAGTATCACGCTGACTAGTTCTTCATCTACAAATTTGCTTTGAAACAAAATCTGCGTGACCATGGTGGCTCTTTCACGTTCTTTGGCTGAAGATGCAATGCTGGATGCGATGAATTTCATGCAACACTAAAATATATTAAAATTATAGGACTGTGGCTAAGGAAATCAATTAACATCTATGTATCACCTCGACGATGTCAGCAGCGTATGGGGAAAAATTCGACGTCGAGCAGTGCTTCGTGAGTAAGTTGTGCCATAATGTTAAAATATTTACGTTGGTTTTTTCGAAGAGTTTCTTAGCTCGTATGGAACTCTTCAAAAATGAAATGGTACTACATTCTTTGCTGAACAGTTTTTCGAAAGACAAATCTAAAACAGTTGAAAAAAGATAAGTTATTCTTGGTAAATAATATTGTACATAGTCTGTTTTGTTTTGTATTTACCGAGTTCAGCTTTCGTTAGGGGGCAGTCAAAGAAATTAATAACATTGTCAATGAATTCCTTTGCACCCAGGGGATTTTGTTGATCGATGTATTCCTTAAGTCCTTCCAATTGTAAAGTTCTTTCGGTCATTTCTGGACAAACAATTTACAAAAAGTGACAACATAAAAAATGATGAAATTAGTTAAGTTATCGTTTACAAATATATTTTAAATGTCAAAACATGACAGCCACCGGCATTTTCTTATCAACAAGTGTTTATATGGCTGAAGTTCAAAGATGCGGCTATGTATGGGGATGTTCGATTTGAAAATATTTTAGACAAATATTTTTCTGTAAAAAGAATATATTTAGGAAAATATTGGTGTTGTTGGAATGAAGTTCAAAAATTGCTGTTTGCGAGGCTATGGTTGTCAGGGATATTGTTAGTGGATTCGAAAAGGAATCCATCCGAATCCTATCAAAAATGCTTTTACCGGTAAAAAAATAGCCTTAAGGGGAAAGGATGAGGATTCGTTTTTGATAGACTGGTGGAATCCCAGACAATGCTATGAACAGAAGTATATTTTATCAATTCAAAGAAAATTTAAAATCACACGAGAAAATGAACGATGAACAGGAAAACAAGAAGAAGAAGGAGAATGAGATATCGCAACAAAGTACAAGTATAAGAGGTGTATAAATTGTGGAGCTACATATGTATGTATGTGTCACACCCATGGCAACTGCCCGTATATAGAAGGGAATGATGTGTTTCCAATGAATTGAGTTTGGACATGCCGGTCTAGGATGTTCCAAGAAAGTAACCGTTGGCGTAAAGTTATTTCAAATTTATGTGTTCTTGATCCTAGGTGAGCAGCTCCTTTAGCTTTCCGGTCACCATCAATTCAACTAAAAAATGATGGACATCTTTAACATTTTCCTGGCGGAAGACGCACAATCCCAAATAAGCCATCATTCGATTGTAAAGGATCCATGTGGATGGATCAGCAACATCTATGTTGTCTTATATTTGCGACATACGAACCAAATCACGAGCTTGGAACCAGTTATCATGCATCGCGTGATGGTAAATGTCTGTATCATCCTTAGAATATATAAATTTACATAGTTTTTTCATTATCTCGACAGAGGTTTCCGTGGTCCCGGGGAATTAACCCTTCTTCTTTAGTACATCGGCTTCTCAAAAGCAGAGCCTTTGTCTCACTTTCGCATACGATTTCTTCGTCATCTTCACCTTTTTTATTCTATCCGCGGATAGCTTTACTTGCTATTTATTTCCTTCCAGAAAAGTGTTCTTCTGATTTCACTTAGTTAGATCGATTGCGTGTGCTTAAGCTGCCTCTTTCTAGTGAACAATACTATCGCGAATTCGTAAGGGTTAATCCTGAAAGGGACACAATTCTTGATTGACTCTTAGTCCCCTTTAAATAAATTTACTGAGGGTGTCCTTGTATAGTAGCGGCATTCTAAATATGGGAACAATGCTAGCGTCGGTCCTGGATCCTTTGCCGTCGTGAGGTCTGCTGTTTTTTCGTCAGCCTATGCTATCAAACATCCAGCCCTAAGTAGTTCTTTTTTTCCGACGCCTTTCATATTTGACGAGCATGCTAATGTATTATATCAAAGCAAATTAACTTTGTTTATGTAGTTAGAACTTTAGCTGCTTTCTAGTTTTATATCATTCCTGTTTTCTATTTAAGCACTTTTTCTCTAAGTTTTTTTTTTGTCCTGATTAACTCTTAGAAGACAATGGATTCATAAAGAAAATGTTCTCATGGATGCGATTCTTTTGTGGAGTTCCCCACAGACGTGAAGCCACAAAAAAAAAAGAACAAAAGGAATGCTATTCGCGTTTATTTTAGGAAAACCTCCTCTTAGTTAATTGCCTTGTCTTTCTTACGTACACACAACAAGGCTAGTTTGCTTTCTCCCCACACCGTTATATTTAAATCTAAAATGCATTTAATTTAAACTTGTTTGTATATGCAGTTTTGGTGTTTTTAAAAGATTTCTAGTAGAAAAATCCATCCTTGCACCTTAAGTATAAGAAGGTGAGAGAATAGAATAGAGGAACCCTTATGAAAATATTCGGATCATGAAAATTAAAAGCAGTACAGGGTGGGTGAAGGAAAAAAATGGTCATATTCGGTAAAGGATTAAATCTTTAAAAGCCTTATGTCAAAGCTAATGGGGCTAAATTTTGACCTATGATAAGTCTGACTATGTGTATAAAGCTGAACACTCAGATCTAGGCAAGCATAGCTGTTATTTCGATGCAGGATTCATGAAATCATAATAAGATACCCTGAGAAGGAAGCGGGTGCATCTCCAATGGCGTTACTGACCCCAGGATTAATACGCTTTGTACGAGTACATTAACTTAGCACCCAATCCTTCAGGTTAGAAGTTGTGTCGTCGGCCTCACTGCAAATATTTAGAAAGGGCCACGACGATTGTGACCACTTGTTAGATACAGTTAAATTCACAGCACGACTGTTGCAACAAGTAGAAGCGACGAGAGCAAGAAACGTTGGACGCGTTGAGAAAGTTGGAGTAGACAGAGTTTAGAGTGGAAATGCTCCACCGACAATTAAAGAAGTCACACATGCGTGTGCAAGAATGGACTGTACGGGCTATATAGCGACATTCACTTAGTCTAGAAGGTACAAGTCCAGCGTCTAAGATGTCTAGAAAAATTTCCTTTAGTTCATCCCGGAGTGACAGCGTAGTAGAGGAAGAATTTTTCTTGTTAGAAAGGGACCTCAATCAATTCAGTGTTCGGAGTTTAAGACATCCTTAAGAAAAGCTTGTTGGTTGAGGCAACTCGATTGAATAAGCAATAGATTTCCTCTAAACTAAAATTTGCAATAACTTCTGACCCACCCTGTGTTAAAGAAGACGAAACCAAAAATAAAACTCCACCACCATTTATTTGAAACTTCCTTCAATGCAGTGTGTACCTTGTACGTTGCAAATTTGAAAGTGAGCAACCAGAAACGACCTTCCTTGCTCCCCACAGAGTAAGGAGCAACTTTCAGCGCGTAACCGGCGAAACGAGCAACCAAATAAGTGCTAAAACCATCTAACTTGGCAAACAATTCTTCCTCGTCCGTGATGATTTGTATGTCTTATCTTGGGTGGTTCTGCGTTCCTCTACATAAGTTTACATAAGGCAAACAAATGTGTGTAACTATTCATGTATCTATATGTACATCGGATGTAGCTACGACTTGGATTGCCTTCACTATGCCTGCTGCTCCTATAGTAACGTACAAAAGTTGTGTAACAATGGTGTTGCAGTCCTCCATAAGGACTCATTCAAGGCTTTATTTGTTACTTAGCCACAATGTGCTGAATAATTTATACGCTTTGAGTAATTTATTTTCGGTGAAAGTGCTCTGCTTACCTTGCGGCTAGCCTTGGCGGGAAGAATGCAATAGAAAAAGTTAGGCAAGAATATGCACTCATGTTGCAGCACCACCGGAGGCGTAATTTGCCTGATTTAGTATCCTGTCGCTGGAAATTGGGATTTGATAGAGTTGTTCGTGGTGAAAAATTAATAGCAATGCGGTGGATTAAGTATTTCGGTGAGACGTCCACGAAAAAGGTACTCGAAATGAAAAAGTAGTGAACTTGTAGATAGGAAGTGGGTTAAGTGAGTGATGGAGTGTTTCCAGTTCTCATTCATTTGAGTTTCGGGGTAACTTCTTATGGAACTTTTGAAATTCCTTTAAACCAAGAGCGACAAATAGCATGAAGGATATGCATCAAAATGTTGACAATAAGAACGATCTTTCAAAAGATTAAAGTGTGTCAAGGTGGAGCTCAGTTGTTTATCGATCTTTGTTTGGAGCTTTACAAGATGATGGCTGAAAAGAAAGATGTGTCAAATTTCAGCACGGAAATGCGCCATCAGAAGTTGAATCTTGAATTTTGAACTAGACAGTGTGTTGGGCTGAGTGAATTTGATACCCACTTCGCGTCTAACAGCATCTATAGGGACGAGCTTCAAAGAGCAACGTCTTGTTTTGGTATTCCTGTGCAGGATGACAATCGAGAATGCTGGCTGTTCCATCAAGTTCGGTTATAACTTCACCGAAACGTTTGATGTCAAAGACATTTTTATATAATGTGACGCGCTATGCGAAACCAGACCCACAATCTTTCAAGACTCTTTGCAACTACTTGCGTACATCGACGATATTGACATCATTGGCCGAATTCGTTAGGGTGTCATCGGTGTGTTCACAAACATTGAGACAGAAGCGGTCAAAGTGCGTTTAGTGATGACAAAACCTAGTATTTGCCGTGGATACTCAACATTGACGAATTGAAAGAAATCTCACAGTAGACATCTATAACTTCAACGTAGTGAGGGACTTTCTTTACCATGACTCTGTTAACACTTTTGACAACGAGAGCTCATTGGAAATCTAAGGAAACTCTATATAAGGTCCTAATAGTCCCAGAATGCAGATTTCTTGGTCTTTTCATGCGAGTGGCACGCAAAAGTCGTATTGGACCTTAACCAACGTAGAGTCCACAACTGGAGGCAATGACCAGGCTAACTGGAGATACACTACCTACGTAAGAAGAGAATGAAAAAAGGGCAAATGGAACAAAAGCACAACAATGCTCCAATTAAAGAAATTTCTAAATGAAAGATGTGTAAGTCCGAATCATCTTTTGAAAAACCAAGAAATTTCTGGAAGACTAAGAATGGTTTCTGGAATAAATGATGACAAGAAGTAGCACTGTCTCTGGCACTCATTAAGTGAGTCATTTGTATTAAACTTCTTCTTAAGGTTCCTTTCCGCTTCGAAGGTTGGTAATCATCGTTTTCAGTATCTGCTTGTTTGTAACGCCTCTTAAAATCGTTTGTACCGGAAGGTTGAGTCATCTGCGCAGATTTGCCAGCCATGTTAGTCTCTGCCCTCCTGCCACTGCTCTTCCTTCTATCATCCCTTGTATTGTTACTTGAAGCAGTTGGTATTTATTGTTCCTGAGCACATGTCCTAGGTACTCTAATTTTCGTCTTTTTATTGTGAAAATTAGTTCCCTTTTGCATGCTACTCCTCGTTTGTGATCCTGTCGACCCAGGAGATACGCAACATTCTCCTATAAACCCAAATTTCAAAGGCTTCTAACTTCTTCAAAATTTTTTTATGTAGTGTCCATGTTTCCACTACATATAATAGGACCGACCAGATATAACATTTAACCATTCTGGTTCTAAGGTTCTGATAAATATCTCTACTGCATAAAACTTTATTCATTTTGCAGAAAGTTGCCGTCGCTTGTTCAATTCTGCTTTGTATTTCTTTGACGGAAGTTGCGTTGCTAGTGACAGTTGTTTCTTGATACTTTATGCTGCTTACCCTTTCCACTACTGTGCCATCTATTCTAAGTTCAACGTTCTGCGGTTGTTGGTTATTTGTAAACAACACGAACTTAGTCTTGGCAGCGTTTATCTGCAACCCATATTTATGGCTTACCCGGTTAAGCTAATTCATCATGTTACTAAGTTCTTTTAAGCTATTTGCCATAATGACTGCATCATCAGCGTACCTTATATTATTTATCGTTACTCCGTTTATCCTGATTCCGCCGTCATTATCCGATATCGCTTCGTTAAAAATCTCCTCTGAATACATGTTAAAAAGTAGAGGTGATAGAATGCAACCTTGTCTCACTTCTCTGCGTATCTCAACCCCCTCTGAATCTTCTCCTTCCATGACTATTTTTGTCTCTTGGTTCCAGTACAAGTTCTCAATTATTCTGCAGTTGTTTTTGTCTATGTTCTTGCTTCTGAGTATCTTCACCAGTTTTGTGTGTTGAACTTTATCAAAAGCCTTCTCGCTATTCAGTGAAAACCTCCTTGTTCATCTTTAGGCTTCTTTGGACGATCATATTGAGGACAAAAAGTGCTTCACGCGTGCCGAAACCATTCCTACAACCAAACTGCGTGGGCTTATGTCTTCTTCAAGCTTATTGTAGATTATTTGTATTGATAAGTTCTACTGGTTGCACAAAACTCGAAAACTGTTTAAAACCTTTAAAGATTATTTAAGCTTAATGAGAAGCCTTTCTTCAAACAATTTTGCCAAATTTGACGGGTATGACATGAATCAGAAGTTTGATTTGAGGGCCTAGATCACTGACTTCTCGTTAAAAACATCTCCTTGACTGTGAACATAAGAGCTTGGTTTAAAGAAAATTCTCCCGCGGATTTGTTGAGTTAATCGGTCTAACTTCTTACTTATGAAGCACATTCCAATAAAAAAAAAAAACATGTTAGTGGGAAGGAGCCATATTGACCACATCAATTGTCCATAAACTCGACTCATTTGCTAATGAAATTTACTAATTCACAAAAAATTACATTTCATCAATCTAAAAATATTCAAAATTTAATAAGTTCCATCTGAAGTTAAATCAAAAAATCCCCAAATTGTTTAGATCAAAGTCAAAAGTGATGGTATCGTTCCATTTAGTTAAAAATACTTCACGTGTGTGATGTGACGAAAGAAACAACACACCTACTACATCAGTACATCAAATCAAATCAAAGTTCACAAGGGTAATAACTACAAATATAGAATTTTTGACAAGACCAATATGTTGTGAAATGGCCACGGAATTGAGGACACCCTACACGGGTGAGAATTTAATAGGAATTTCCCCAAAAAGAAAATCATAAACAACCATAAAACATAATCGTCTAAGTTGAAGTAGTTTTTCCCGTGTTTATAGTAAGAAACGCACGTTTTTTAATGATCTCCAGTCAAATGCTGAGGAATATTGTAAAGTTTTTATGTGTAAGTTTTATAATTCAGTCGGGTTATTTAGGTACACTATCATAGAACGACTATGGGAAGTTCTAAGAGAGTTTTCCATTTGCAATAGTTGTCAAGTTTTTCTTTAGAAAACTTAAACTACCTGAACTTTTGATTGATAACTTTTAAAGAAACTTTGGAAATAAAATGCATTGTAAGTCTTTAGATGGCAGTAGTTTCCTTACACGTGGTTTAAACCAAATTCAACTTAATTAAAAGTGAAGAAGCTCAAATTGCGTTCGGGTACTTGTCAAATGTAACGAGAAGCGAGCACTTACTCATAATCTTGAATTCGTACAAAGACACGTCAAGAATAGCACCAAGCTTTAAATGGCACAAGTCTTTCATTATGAAGCGTATAGTGGACAGTGGTGTCTTTATTACAAATCCTTCGAAATTTATGTTTCAGTTTTCCAACCGAAATTTAACAAGTCCTGCATTTTCGAACTATTTTGCATTTAGGGGAAAGTAGGTTAGGTTAGGCTAGGTTGTAGGGGTAGCTGCACTTAAGTACAGCCTCACTCGGATCTCAACGGATCCATTGTGTTCCTCGGTGTGGTGTGGTGTGGGGTACCTAAAATAAATGAACACATACTATATTATCAATTGGCCTCCCTAAACCATCCCGAATTCCGGAGGAATTGAAGGATAGCACTCAGTGGCTACTCTGACAATTCGTCCAGATCATTAAAGAAATATTCTCCAAGGGTTGTCATCCTGTTTCTGCTGAGGCTTGGGCATTCGCATCGGAGGTGGAATGTGTCCTCCTCCGCGTCTATGTCGCTACAGGGGAAGGTAAGGTTGTATCATAAGCCATCTTTTTTGATAATTATACTCACTTCAGTCAAAAAAACGATTTATACTCATTTCACCCACAGTAGCAGCTACACCAACCAATTGGTTTGTGACTCGAATTTGTTTCTCTTTATTTGACAGTGTTTAAATGTCAAAACCAAGCAAAAGCAACAAATGCAATCGGCTAAAGGACAATTTATGAGATTTTTCGCGCTTTAGGTGCCAATTTATGAACTGCTATCCTCACTTACGATTTCTGGGAAAGTTATCGCCACTTGGTGCTTCGTTGTTGCTCTGGACTGGGTATATAACTCTAAAAAAAACACGGCTATAGTTAAAGCAATCTTCGCTTTCGAAATAAAATCAAAGTTAGCTAAACGCTGTCACGAAGAGCTCAATGTTCTTGGTTGTCACCATAATGTCAAACTCGTCTTGGTGCCTGCTCACTAGAAGGTGAAAATGAGTGAAGTGGCTGATGAACTGGAGTGATCTTGAGCTGGCTGACCTGACAATCTAATTTCCATTCTGTGATTAGCACGAGTGGAACATGCTATTTATTCTGTAACCAATAATAGCTGGAAGACCTAGCCCACCTGTGAAATGTCTTAGAAAATGTGGCCGGTGTACGGCCGATCACAACCTCCACTTTGTATATCACTGTCCAAACCTCAACTATCAAAGATACAGAACTCTGGGAAGTTTCTAATTTCATAGTCTCACGGAGCTTACGAAAATATTTCTTTCAAATGTTTTCAGATTCTCAAGATCAGATCCTGTAAAAGCAACAAAGGAGCTAATAGTTGTGCAGCAAGGATTCTTAATTCCACACCCGTGAAACATTCATATAGGCACCACAATGGGTCTAATAAACTTGATGAGGAAATAGTTTTCTCTTCATCAACCAAACTTAGTCCTTTTTTGGTACTTATTTAGTTATAACAACCCTGACTTGTTTCCTCTGCGCTTGTCTTTGCAGTCATTTGCAGTTCAATGAGTTAGGTTTTGACTAAAATATATGTTAGGTTAGGTTAGGTTAGCGGGCTGATGAGAATGGTTGTATTCTCATCACACTTAGTTCCATGTGGACCCATTGTGATACCCATGGTTTTGTTTCCTACCGTGGTGTTACAGTCTGTTTTCTAGCCATCCGGACGTTCTGACGAATTTGAGTATTTTCGACGGTGATCCATCTGACAACTCGTCGATATGGTCGAAGAAAAATTTTCACAGGATTCTGTTTCTGAGTTGACAGAGGCTTGGGCAGTGACAGAGGAAATGGACCGTGTCCTCATGGGCCTCTTCATTACCGCACCCTCTGCAGATGTCATCATCGCTCAGACGCAGTTTTTTCATGTGGTATTTCCGCATGTTATGGCCAGTTAGCATTCCTACCAGCATTGACAGAGATTTCCTGTCCTTTTGCAGGAGTCTGCTTGTTTTCATTTTGTTGTACTCTGGCCATAGCCTTCTTGATATTTCACAGGTGGTGAGTGATCTCCATCTGTTGTTTGCATCTATTATTGACCTTTGTTCGAATTTTGCCCTTAAGGTTGCAGAGTGGAGGTTTGACCAAGCCATCCGCTTGTTCCCGGTCTAGGGCTGAGCCCTTTCTGGCCAGTTCATCAGCTGCTTCATTACCTGGTATTCCGCTGTGACCAGGGACCCAGCAGAGTTTTACATTGTGCTGCATACTAAGAACCTTAAGCTCTTCGCGGCAGCTCTTGACAAGCTTCGATGCTATTTGCGTATATGTAAGTGCCTTGAATTCTGAACGTGCCCTATGAATACGTAAAGCTAGGAATGAACATTGAATTTAGTAAGTCGTTGAATCTTCTGAACATCATTCTTTTTGACAGACACAAAAGCCTAAAATGTAAGCAAATTAATGTCCGAACGTGGCTTAAAGTCATTGATATTGCCACCATCTTAAGAATTATGTGAGTATGTTCAGTGAGTGTGTTCGGTCTTAAATACTCTGTTAAAGTCTATAAAAGTCGGTTATAAAATTTATCTGAGAAACCTTCCACGGTCAGATTATGAAAAAGTGGATAAGTTCACCTAGGAAACAATGAACCTAGATTCATCGTACTTTATACAATCGATCTTATTAGTCTGATCCCGTGCTCATCCTCACAACGAAAAAAAAACCCACATTACTCACAGAATTTTGCAAGACAATACATATGTGTATAGCTGCCACAAAAATGTTTACCAAAATCTTTCATAAAAAAAACCATGATTAAGAATATTTTGTATATTTGTATCTCATAGCATGGTAATTATCCCACTCGCCTTTAGATGACTCAATTTGTTAAACTAAACCGTGAACAACATTCCCATTATGAGAGAACATCACACCAAATTCACCTGATGCTTGAGGCGAAATAAATGAAATTGACATTCGAAAACGTACATTTTGAAAAAAAAAATGAATAAGCGAATATTTTTGACCAGAAACCAGATGCAAAACTACAAATGAAGTGAACACGCGAATAAAGTCTGTGCAGTGTGCCTGTCGAACATATGTTTCCATTATGTGTGTCTCCTCTGGTCGTGGTCGTGGGTTCTATGGCCATTTGGAGCGATTACAGATTGCCTACACAGTCTAGTAGTTCTATGAAATTCCAATCTATAAATGCAATTTGTGTCTATTTTGGTTTTGAGAGAGATAAACTTAAATGTGTTGACATAGACATGAAAGGGCTAGAGCGTGCATTCACGTCGAGCGTATATGTATTTTTATGCGTTAAAAGCAGCACCATCAGCTGCGTGGACATCCCGTGCGTTGTCGTGCTGGGTTGTTTCGTCTGAAGAAAGACTGAAATGGATGGGCACGGGTTGTTTCGAAATAATAAGGCCATTCGCACAACGTAAAGACGCCATTGAAGTTCAGTGGCCGGAATTGAAGAAGATTTTTATGAACTGAGGTTTGTACATATATGGATGATGATGCTTTAAGGAATTTATAGAGAGCACATTTCAAATGTTTGTAGTGCATGGGTTCTCAAGATAAACACTTCAAAAATTAAATGTCTGAGCATGGCCACTAATTCTTTCGGGACAAATTGTCATTGTTCTGGTCGAAACGTATCTCAAATGAACACCTCATCCAGAGAACGGGTCAGAAACCTAGTATAGGCACCTCCAGCTAGTCGACGACGAATGTAAGTGACAGTGGATTGGTCAAACACTTCAGATAGACGACATTTTCAAAGCACAGTACGCGATGTAAAGGAATTTGTTAACCCGGGATACCCGTAGAAGACATGGCTATTCGGAAAGTAAATGGTTCAGAACGGTTGTGGAGAAATCAAGGCAACTGAGAAAGAGTTGGAGGGCACACTGGTGTAGTAGAAACCATGGGATCCACAAAGATATACAGAGCATTAGTAAGTAAATATACTGCAATGTTTCATGGGCCTTTAACCCTTCCTTGGTACCATTTTGGCTTCAAATTCAAGTCCAAGCCACAATTAATGCTTTGAAAACACGTTGCAAATAAGTTTTTAGTCTCAGACAAGGCAAAATGCCGAGTGAACCTTCCCAGATAACAAGGATATTCTTAGTATGACCAAAGACGATTTTCGAAATTATGAAGACCTCGCTAAACTTCAACAAAATAAATCTTCTGGTGGCTCTTCATTGTGACCGAAGATCTTACGAAGTTTTTGTCGCTCGAAACGACCAAGGATATCTTCATCCGCCTTCGATAGAGTCCATACTTCAACGTCAAAGAATAGGAATGGGATGACAAGGGTCTTATATTGAATCTCGTTTGTTGTTTGGGATAGACCGTAAATTGCAAATTTCTTTCTCAGCACAGCCCAGCGATTGGCAAGAGCTATTCTTAGTTTGATTTCTGATGAGATATACATAGCTATCACAAGTGACAGCAGAAGCAAGATAGACAAATTCCTTTAATACTTCGTTTTGCCTTCATTTACTGCTTTAATACTTGCGAATACATTGGTAACAGTTGGCTGAGTTTTGCTAATGTCGTCGTCGTTCATACGTAGTTGCAGAGACTTTCGAAAGATTATCCCACAATCCGTTGAAGTATCATGTTGAAGAAGCTATAAGACAGCTAGTCACCTTTTTGACCTCAAAAGTTTCAGAGCTAAAACTGTTCTCCATCGGCTGTAAATACTTTTATTAAAGTGCTCACACAATCTAGCAGATAAGTTGTTACTTGTACAAGGGTCGAGAAAAGGCTAATACCTCACATTTGCAGATGCACGCACTAAGGTTAGGTTAAAGAGGTGGATGCATCGCGTGGTGCAGCCTTTATTCGGATCTCTAATTTAACCATTGTGTTCCTCTGTCGTGGAGTGTCCATTCTGAAACGAAAAGAAAGAAAAGAAGGGTCTAGATGAGTGCAGCTACGAACGTTCGGCCTCCCTGACCCATCCCGAATTCGTCGCGAACTTAAAATGATTTTTGGTGGCTTGTTGGACAGCTCGTCCAGATCGTTGAAGTTATATTCACCGAGGGCCGTCTTCCTTGTTCTATATAGGCTGGGACATTTGCATAGGAAGTGGGTTGTATTCTCTTTCGCGTGTGTATTACTGCAGCCTCTGCATAGTTCGTCTGTACTTAGACGCATTCTTCTGCGGTGGGCCACCAGTAGGTTGTGGCTTGTGCACGCACTTAAGATTGTTTGATTGAGGGGCTTTCTTGAGGTCTCCCGGGTCACAAAGGAAGCCTTTTATTGGATAAAATTAAACGTAATTACACGATGTAAATCACAATGTCACAACCTGCCAAATTTTTACTTTAGTTGGATCAGAAACGTGCCAATAGGTTAAACTCGCTAAGGAGAAGGTTAGACTTTTTCTCAAAACAATTCTTGCATCTTTTCAGCTCTGTTAAACAGAAGAAAGCTCCACTTAGGAGGATGCTTCTTCAACACTTTCGGTGACGTCGAACGCTGACATTAAGGTTGCACTCGTGGCAACTTGTTTTTGACACTTTTCGATTGTCAGAGTGACAAACGTTTAAACTTCTGAACGTTTTTTTCAGTTTTGTTTGCTAGACAATTACTGATGATATTTTTCCAAAATAATTGCCATCATCCGAAGATTACAGAACAATATTTAGATTAACAATGCAAAAGTAAATTAAACCCACATCAAAGCTAATATATGCAGATTGCCAATCAATTAGTTCCACACCTACTAGTATCTTACGAAGCTACTCCCATCAAATTGTCAGCAATACCAACATTGTAATTAAAAATCAATTTTCCGAGCCATATTTCTCTCTGGTAAGTCTTTTTTTTTACGTCTTCAATGTACAGCATTCCCATAGCATTGTAACAAAAAAAAAAATTAAAAATTGCGCAACAAGTGTACTATTGTCAACTCACGTGACTCCATCCGCTCAAGGTGTACAACACTGGTCGCTGGCACCAGCATTGCCACCTGAATCAGCAAATAATCACGGAAATATGCCATTCAGATGTCAATTTTACAAAAACGGTCAAGACAGGTCTCTACTTAAGTCTACCAGCTAAAGGTGAACTGCATATGTGATGACGTCACTCACATCAACTTTTATTTGAACAGCGCATAATGCCTAGAGGGAAATTTGAAAAGTGCTAGTCAATCGGTGTGCGCGATTGCTCTTCTTTCATTGTTTTCTCTCGCGCAGAGATTTTCTTTTTTCTCAGATACTAAGATACAAAAGCACAGATACAAGTATATTTAGATAAAAATTATTTTAGTAGATTTACCTACGTACCAACCGCGCGCAAGTAGCACAACATTACCTACAAAGAAGAATACATTTTTCGTTTCGAAGAAAAACTGCCAGCAATTCGTACAACACCCAACCCAACGGCTATAGAGAAAAATTTTTAAAAATAGATCAGTTTTTCAAGAGTTTTTCGATCAGTTGCACTAAATTTTTCACAATATCTTGTCCCGTTTTGAGGAGGAGGAAAAGTTTTTCAACAAAATTTTCACATTTTCTATAATTTTTGGTTGAAAAATTTGCGTAAAAGTGCGGAATTCGAGTGTAATTTTTGCGGTTCAACCGCGTTAACATGTGAAAAAGAAGAAAAAACAAAAGGATTAAGAAGCAAAATTCGAGATACTAAGATACCAAACCGTCTCACAGATACTTATAGTCGTAAAAATCGCACAACTACCATATAACTCCTTTGTTCGGCAAACTTGGTGGTGCAGATAGAGAGAACAACGTTAATTACAAGTCGCAGATTGGTTGCCTTTTGTTTAAGATTTCTGCGTCACGTACCGTCTGTGCGTCGATATAAAACCCCATTGAGGCACGAGAGGCATGGGCAGTTCTGAATCGTCACTCCCCATGGACGAAGGAGCGCCTAATAATTCAACGAATCAAGGAGAATTTGTACAGGATCCTGAGGATCCTTGGTGGTGGGAAATAGAGAATCAAAATTTACTTCTAGACGTAGTCAGTGATGAGTTAGATAGTGGTCCCAGTACAAGTGGAGCAGCTTTTGCTAGAAATCAAAGTGTATCCAGTGAAGGTAGTGAAAATACAGTGATTAGTGGTATTCAAAGGAGCAAGTCTCCACGTCCTAGTGATCTTGAGGGTGAAAGTGAAAGTGAAAGTTTTGTGCTGAAAAAGAGTGCCGAAATCGAATTGGAGATTGATGCTACTGTCCGTAGGGAGCAGTCATTAGAAGAATTCAAGGAGGAATTGAAAGCGAAACGAATGGCCAGGCAGACAGCAGTAAATGATCTCCGGGAGGAGATTCAATCGTTGAGAAGGCAGTTGGCTGAAGAGAGAGACTCCACTAGACAACAGAGAAGCGATGAAATCACTGAAGTGGTTAAAAGGAATGAACAATTGGATGAGGATGAGGAGAAACCGAGTGTTTCCGATGAGCACAGGAAGAAACTCCTCGAAGAGAGCGATCGAGTTTTTGCTCAACAGATATCTGACGATGAAGTTGTCTCTGGAAGTACGAATCCAAAGGTGCAACTTGCCGAAGCACAACTAGCTCTGCAGCTAGCAAATGCAGATAATTTGTCATTAAGCACTGAATTGGGAGTCACTAGGAAGCAGGTAGTTTCACTTAAAGAAGTTGTTGTGTGCTGCAAGCAAATGATCGCTATGAAGGAGGAACAAGTTACACAGGTGAGTTAAGTGAGGCGTTTTGAATATTTTTTTTTCTTTCAAAAATGTTGTCACACGTCCAAATCGCATATAGAGGCATGTGTCAAGTTCATAGACGTTTTTACGTTTTGCATTTCATTCAGATTGTGTGTGATGCCTTGAACTACTAATGCGAAATAGATTTAAAGGCCTTTGCACTATTTGCGTCCTAAGAATTCATGTGTTCTAGTTTGTTCTTAGTTCTGTGAATTATATGAGATGATCTAGAGTCTAGAGATTGAGAATGAGACTTTAATTTTTGCTGGGGTCAATTCTTGTTTTCAGTTCTCTCAGGCTAGTTTCCAAACAAACATTTTGCTAACTCTTCCCAACCGTTCTTTGAAAAGTTTGTACAATTCACTCTTAAGTGTGATTGGATTCCACCTATGAGTTTCTGATCTATCCATTGTTGTGGATAGTTCTTGCTTCGTTAATATCTATTTTTGCTGACAGAAAAGCCATAATTCTGGCAGCACAAGTCTGTCACATTGTCTTGACACTAGTCACAACAAAGCTGTTTCAAACTGAAAGAAACGGTGGAAAAACAATGCTGTCTTTGTGGTCTTATTCCTGATTTAGTCGCATTTGTGAACTCTCCCGAGTTCACCAAGAACTTCAAAATGAATTTTGATCACTTGTTCAGCTCACAATCCGGCGGGATCGTTGATAAAATAGACCCTGAAGACTTCATTTCTGGTTCTAATAAAACTTAAAGCGTATCCTCTCTTGAATTTATGTCAATGCAGTCTTTGTTAAGGTACTTAAGTTCCTCTAATACGTATCTTTAGATTGAGGCTAGTAAGATGGTCGTCTATAAGTAGTGAATGGTTGCCGTGGCTTGGTGGTTAGTGCGTTGGACTGCTAAGCGAGAGACACAAGTTCGATTCTCAAAAAGTTTTTTCGCTGCGCCACCTCTTGGTAGGCATGACAAACCTGCAAGAGTATGATCTGTCATGAAAAGCTTCTCAATTTTCCGTTCTGAGTCGGCATTTAAACTGTAGGTCCCTTCCATTCGTGCGAAGAATATAACACTTACAACATGAATGGTTGTGAGAAGCTAGGCTTTGACTCTCTATGAGCTGTCGTGCCAAATATACATACATAAGTAGTGAAAACCGTGGTCTGCATTTAGGTCACACTAGTATTGCTGTATGGTGTAAGCTGGAAACAAAACTGATTATATTACGTCATACCCCGACTTGGAAATAATTTTTCAAACAGCCTTTCCCTTAAATGAGATTTGGAACAAAGAAAGGGTAATTCAACCCGACAATACATACATTTTTACGGAACGGCTCATAAATGGATGAACCGGTATGCTCCGGAATCTATTCAAAGAAACTTGCTATTGCCCAGTCGTTGAAACTTTCAAACCAAGCCAGTTTAAGCGGCAATAAAAACTCCGATGAACTAGCAAGAGCAGTATCAAAACTGAACCAAATAATGGTCGATCACTCAATTCTGACTCCTATAAAGTTTCTAAATCAAAACGAAAGAGTAAGCTTCTGGAAACTTGCCGATGAGAGATGGAACACATCCCATAATGCCGCATATCAAAGAAAATATGTCTACAACATAAGAAACAGAAGAGTCGCTGTAGCATTGGCTGTGGTTAAGGACGAGCTCTTAAATTTCAAAACCAAAATAAAAGAAATACCTTCTCCGAAACAGATCGTACTTAGCACTAGTAATAAGCATCCTCACATGCGTCAACCAAATGGTGGCCAACACCGAAAAGAATGCGACAAAGACGAATTTCACCATCAGAACTGTCAAATAAGTGAAAATAAAAAAGATTTGACATAAATAAAAATTAGTTTTTAGTTTAAAAGTTCACGGATTAAATTTGTTAGCAAGCGACATCATGTTACTGTTTGCAAACAACATTTAAAATTTTATAACAATTCTATTTAATTTAATTGTTGTCATATTTATAAATAATGTTTTCGTATAGTTTAAATTTGTGTCACTGCAATTTTAAGAAACAAATTATTTTTAAATGTCTATCGCTGGTCTGCAGAATTTTTTAACACCCACAACATTTTTTTTTGGTTTTCATTTCAAAAACACAAATTTAAAAAACATGCGGACAATTTACAATAGACTTCCGACATGCATTAATGAGTACGAATTAAGAAGTGCTGATTTTTTTTTTGGAGAGATGATAATGATAATCTTAACGAACAGACGTGTGAAAAGTTTTGAGCCAAACAGGGAAACAAGTTTTTTAACACGTTTTTTTTTTAGCGTGATTTGATCTTTCATCGGTCCAAATAGTATTCGAAGTTGACGTCTTGATCGACATAAGGCCATATTTCGAAACATGGCCTTTGCAAAAGCATTATAATACCAACGCCATGTTTAATGGAAGGCATCATGCAGTCTGGTCGCCCTGGTTTAAGTGGTTAGTGCATTGAACTGCTAAGCGAGAGGACATACGTTCGAGCCTTAAAACCGCCGAACGTTTTTTCACTGCACCACCTCTTCACAGGCATGACACATTTGGAAGAAAATGTTTCCCAATCCGCCTTGGAGAGTCGGCAATAAAACCGTAGGTCCCTTCCAACAGAATAAGAGCGATTTCTGCCATAGAAATAAGGTCGACGCTTGTTAGTCGCTGTCGCAAAGAGCTACGGGTTCTTGGCAGATAGCAAAAAGAAAGACTCTGCTGGGTCCCCGACCACAACAGGGTGCCTGAGAACGAGACAGCTGATGAGGTGGCAAGGAAGCAGATACCACCGCCGCAATCCCACAAAGATCAAAAGAACTGCCAACAACAGAGGGAATACGCTCAGCTCCTGTGTCATAACCAGGAAACTATGGCGATTCTACAATAAACAGAAAACCAAAATAATCCCTATCTTCCCTAATAGGTATCATTACCGGGCATAACACGGATGACCTATGCAGGAGATGCAGTGACGAGGAAGTAAATGAGGACACCACACACTTTCTCTGCCACTGTCCGGCACTCTGCTATACAAGATATGAGATCCTAGGAAAGCACCTTTTCCAGGATCTAGAAGAACTGTCCAGCATGTCAGTGCTGACATACACAGGTTCATCAGCGCTGCGGGCTGGCTTGATAGAGCTTAGGCTTATGGTTTCTAGTAAGGGGGCTGCAACCCCTGGGGCAGCACAATGGGTCCACATTGATCTAAGTGTGACGCCGTCAACCCTCCTACCTAACCTAATTTAGCCCTTCCAACATGCCCAACATGAATGGTTTCGAGAAGCTGGGCTCTGGTTCTCTATGAGCTGTCGTGCCAAGTATTTGTTTTTTGCACCCATCCTACAGAACGGAGTAAAGCAACTTGATCATCCTGTGTGTTATTTTTTTTGAAGACTCAATACAATTTGCAAACTTTGAAAGCATTTCAAATACTGCTGACACAGGCTAAAATAAAGTTTCTGCAAAAAATAGCGGTGTTATAACCACTGAAATGTTCATGTTCGTTTTTAAACAAAAATAAAACGTGAAATATTCGCAGAAAACATTTTGAAAATTCACAGAGTATTTCCACCAAATTCTAAGCAAATTTCATCTGTCACAACTTTTTTTGAAAGGCTTTAAAAAAAATGACGTTTTGAATTTGACAAACTGCCAAATGCACGTCAATTTAGCTAAGCATTTCATATAAATTCTGAATCTTTATTTGTTAAAAACTTTGAAAATGTAGGCTCAAATTTAGCATTTCTCTTATTACGATGGATACGTTCTCTAAGCCTTTTATGTATTTGATGCGTTTTGACAGCTGCTAAAATGCACAGACACTCCGTACACATCGAACAAAGCAAAATTTGAAGTTTGGCACAACTTTTCATAAGGAATATGCGAATGAACTTATTTTTTTGTGACTAAACAAATGCCCCGATGTCAAAAGGTGATTGACCCAAATTTTCTAAAAATTCATTAGAATTTGTAATTTTGCCAAAATCTTTTACATTTACTCATGTCATTGTTTACACACATCTATATGTATTTATTTGGATTAATAATATTTTGTTTATCATATATTTTTCTCCGTTTCTGTAGCTTAAAGGAAAACTTCGTGAGATCGAAGATTCATTAGCCGAACGCGAATTAAAATTAATGTCAGACAATTTACGTCAGGAATACGATAGACAACTAGCCAATATGAGGACATTACGTCAATTATATGAAGAAAGGGCACGTGTCTCAGCTGCAGAGAGGGAGAATCTGCAACGTCAGATTTCAATTAAAAAGGATGAACTTGAAGTTGAAAAAGAAAAGTAAGTACAAACAAAAAAACAAACCTAACAAAACATTGATATTGAACATTTTGAAAAAAAAAAGAAAATATTTATTTCTGTTTAATAGCCTCCCACGTCAGCAATGTCATGTGAAGTCAGACAAATTTTTTAAAACAAAACAAAAACCAAGACACACATTCATATGTGTTTAGTTGTTGGTTTTATAATTGCACTACCTTGCCGATAGATTGAATCTTTTCTGTCTGTTTGGCAATCTTTGTTGTTCTTTTCTTATATAAATTACTGACTGCATCCGTATATCTATTGAGAGACTGGTGATCTGAGTCATGTGCTTTAAAATAATTGGTGAGGTACGAGTCTTTAAGTGACAAAAGAACGAAAGTTTTCTGTCGCATTTTTGAAAATATGTTGATTTGCAAATATCACGTATGCGGCACGAGTTACGTGCGCGTCTTAACGACCTATTGCGTCTTTGCAGTGTATTTTATGGAAAATCATCGTCCACGAGGATCGAATTAAAGAAACGTGTCAATATTTTCAAAACCTTTTTTGTTTTCAAATTCAATATTTGTTTTAACAGTGTAAACAAAATGTTTTTCAAATTTTGTTTGAAAGAATCCTCATACATTTTTTTAGCGCATTTGGAATGACATTTGAACTGTCAACATCTTATATGAAGGTATGTCAAAGCCAGTTCTGCGCATGGAATAATTTATGGGCAGATTGAGTGGTAACACTTTTGGACCGTTTTTGAGTATATTAAAGCCTGCATTTGTCCAGCCTGTTCCTATAAATTGCACTAATTTCCCTTGCCTTCAAGATCGTGCAATGCACTGATGATCAGAGGGTAGAGGGGGATAAATATAACTTTACTGTGACATAAAATATTCGGGCCAAGCTAAGTTCTACTAAAATTGGGGAATGTCGTGAGGCCGAACAAGATCAAGGTCATGGGGGAACCTCAGGATATTGCTTTTGGATGAGTGGTTTTGTGAAGTTACGACAGCACATTCGCACAAAATATATACAACAATCTCTTGTTCTTCAAAAAAAAAGTCAGATGCTTGGAATCTTATGTCCATGTTGTTGAGTGAGTAATAATCAGCGAGGAAGCCTATAAAAAGCCTGCTTAGTTTGAGAACTTCCCTTCTTAGCTTAAGAAGTCCTTTTTCAGAGCTTCTCTTGGTGCTTACAAGAGTTGAGCTCCAACTTTATGTGTTTGAGATCCTTGTCTGGGGAGTTCATTGGCAATCTCGGTGCTTTCAATAATCTTGTGTCCGAGAATCGAATGTATAGTGATTTATAAGCAGCTAGCTCAAGTGGTGATTTCGCGAAATGATGGTTCTTTTGAAGTTTTCATCAAATAAGTCGAGTGTTTGGCATGTTATGTGATGGAACTTTTCGCTAAGATCTAAAAAAAAAAGGAAAGGAGATTACGAATCACAGTGCGGCACCTTTTCCCTTGAAATTTAAAGCCCTTGCTTGTTCATCCTCGAAAAAATGACTTTTTACGAATGCAATGTCTGTTGGGATATAAGATGCCAAAAATTCAGGCCCAATCAGTGAAGCATCGGTTCGTAAATGCTCGTTTAGCTTAAGCTCTTGCATTGGGAGATGCCTAGGTCGAATAAATATGACTTTTCAGATGCTGGTTTGGCATGCGGCCAAACTTGGTATCTCCTACACTCCACACTGCCACAGTTGCGGGAATTAAAATAAGAAAGAAACTCTCTTCCATTTCCTCTGTAAATGTCCGCGACTAGCAAGAGGCAGACTACGTACACTTAACCAACCATTCTTCGACGATCTTAACAATATCTCGGGTAAAGGGATACGAGATCTAATCCGTTAACATCACAGGCGGGATCCAGACACCAGACACTGCCTCACATCCACAAAAACACACATCATCAGGTCACATGAGTCGTGGTAACAAAAAGGCACGTTCTAGTGCTACTTTGGTTCATGTTGAACCGCCACCTCTTCCTACCTATCTACTGAACATTCAAAATGGCTTTTTCTGTCGAATATTTTGTAAAAAAAAATTTAGAAGTTGTTAGGTTAGAAAGGAGTAGTACGTTCAAAAGTACTGAGAAACAGAGCAAGTTATTCATACTGTTTCCCCAATGAAAATTGTCCAGGTTCAGTATACTTAAATATAGACGCCATTCTCTCAAGTTCATTCAATTTTAATCATTTCAAAATATCCATTGTTATTTTGGAAAGAAAAGGAAGGTGAAACACTTCAAATTTTTAATGTAAACAATGCTCTTAAAAACGCCTTTGTGCAACGGCCACGCAGTTAATTGAGTTCCGTCTTTGTATTTCATTATAAAAGTTCGAATATTTTTTTAACACAATGTATGGACTTACATATATAAAGCGCAATATTTATTTTTGGATATTCTTAAAACACACGCGACATTTTAAATATAGATTGAGAGCTTTCGTAAAAAAAAAATCTCTTCTTATTTCTAGAACTTCTTGAAACATTCGGTTCTTTTTATTTAATTTTTTTTTATATTAAAATGCGTACATATGTACATATGCAAATGCTAAGTTGCGTCATTTTTTATAGTTCACTAACATATATCTTATAGTTTTCTTCTTTTATTTTTTTTGTGTATGATTAATTAATTCAAATTATATTACATCACTGAGCTGAACGATAAGATGAATGAATTTTTTGATGAAATATTACGTTCAAAGCCACGCACCTCTGGCATCTCTCTAAAAATAAATTATTTCGGGTCAAATGTTTTAATTAGTTTGAATGGAATTCGTTTATATAGTCAAATTGTGGACTTATTTCCCATTGAAGTGAATTTAAAATTAAGATTTGATGCTCTGTGGACTTATGATCGCACTATGATGGGTATATGTAAATTTTAATCTCTGGATATGCAAGCTTTATGATATATCAGAGCCGTGTCCCGTTTGTGGTTTTTAAGAAGGTCGTGCAGCAGCTTATGGTTGAAAACCGTTTACTTTGACCAAGTCTCCATAGCTAAATGACTCTTTCATCAATTCAATTCATTCGATGTGAAGTAGCTGAATAATTGTTGCCAAGCTAGCTTCAACAGCTTTCAGTCAGTAAGGTGGTTCTCCCTCCATTACGCCATTGCTATGTTCCATAGTTATCGACCAACTGCCACACGATATCAAAAATTCTAGCTTATTAAACCAAGGTTACGCCGATTTATAATCAGATTTAACTCTGATCAACTTCATGCAGTAAAAAAGGTATAGGTATGGTGTCATTCTGAAGGAGTAACAGTAAACCCCTTTACCAAAGATGGACCAACAAACCTTTAGAATTTTTAGTTAAACTGCATTCATATCTCATTCCAGTATTTAGAAATACCTCTTTCCAGGCCAAAGACTCATCTAATGTTCTGATTCCTTCCACAATCATATGGAACCAGAGGCCAAAACAATATTCTGGACTCACCTCACTATTAAAGTCCCTTTGCATCAGCTTGAACAAGTCTTAGCACAAAATTCTCTTCAAAAAATCCGAAGGCACCATAGATACAAAGGTACCATGCTCATTTGCTATTTTAACTATTTTATTTTGAAGGCACAGTCAGTGTGGTACAGTAATGGATCAAAAACCGGAAACGGTCCAATAAAAGGGCGTCTATTAGCTTAAAAATTGAAATAAACAAAATCATGCCTTCCTCTACCATCCCGTTGGTTCAATTTGACTTTATTGAATCAATAGGAAGACCGAAAGGCTTCTAACAACTCTTTTTCTTTTTTTCCATTCATCACAGTATAGCCCTATGTAAACCCAATTACTTTGCACATTTTTCAGAACGAAAAACGTCGAGGAACGCAACGCCGGACTTGAAAAGGAACTAGAAACCACCACCGAAGAGCTAATAGCCCTAAAGGAACAGTGCAGCGAGCATAGATTCGAGAATAAAACCCTCAAAGAGGAAATGGGTGCAGTTAATAAGGTAAATATTGTGAATTTTATTCCACAACCTAGAACCGTAATAGCCGGGAGCAAATAAACCATGAAAGTAACCGTCTTCTCTCTTCTTCTGTTTTATCTTTTTTTTTTTTTTTTTTTTTTAGCTTTTTAGCCAAATGCTAATGGGTTTTAATGGAACAAATAATCTAGATATCGATCGTCTCACCACAATGCTGGAGGAGAATCGAACCTTGCTCAACGACATGGCCACAAAGGAGGCAAACTCTGATGGTGCCACCCTGCCAAAGTTATTGTTTGAACTAGTGCAGCAAGCTGCTGTGGCGAACATTCAAACGAGTGAAATTGAATCATTTTCTGCTGCTTTAGGACAAACTAAACAAGAAAAAGAAAATGGAGAGGATTCTTGTGATATAACGAGATATGGTTGTAGCAGCACCAGTGTTACTGCCATAGCAACAGCGGAAGCAGCAGCATCACCATCGTTATTCACATCGCCAACAGTTTGCGGGGTGCCAACTATTGAAGCTGACATTTCCTCTGACGGAAATGCTGAACAAGCGGCCAGCGGCGGCGGTAGTATAACCACAAACGATGAATCCTTACATGTGGATGAGCCATATCTTGGTAAGAGTAAGGAGCAAGGAAATTCCGACCACAATCAGTCGGAAGTAATGGCGAAAGTTACTTCAGCAGAAGAAATCATCGGTAACCTACCGAAAGTTTGGAAAGTGTTGATGGAGCTCTTAAGTCACCATAAAATCGAGCGAGTCCAATTCAAGGAGAATGGCCAAAGTGAAGATTGCTTTAAATCTGTGGAAACCCCTAATGGACCGAAGGCGGAATTGAGTGTTAGCAAAACTTATATAAAGCTCAAGGTGGGTACACAATGAATGGGATGGTCTGTGATTGTAGGTGAGGGAATCCTTTGTTGTGAAGGTGTTTTAAGTTTTCAATAGGAAAAGGTATCGGATGTCTGCTCGGTGGCGAATGGAAATAGATGAGATGGGCCATTGTTTCGTAGATTTAAGGATTCATTTAGTGTTTGTTGTGTGTTAAGTGGAAGTTAAGAAAAGCCTTTATGTTTCATTAGATTGGTTGAATTGTGAAGATAAGTTAAATGAAATTTTACACTAAAAGGCTGGCTTTTGTATTATAATTAGCTTTGGGTCTGGAAAAAGTCATAGCACAGAATACAATTCCACTTAACAAAGCGATATCGGCGGATTCACTTAGACCAAATTAGGTCAATTGTGCTGCTATACGAGACTACCCATGAAACCCATCTTGATTTTCCGATTAGGTTCCATATTTTGTTAATATCCGTTTCGGAAACATCCTGTAGTTCTTCTTAGAAGGACGACAGTGCAGGGCAGACACATAACAGATGGTGAGGAGTTTCATCTTTCTTCTTGTCCATGAAGCTGTGGTGGAAGCTATTGGTCGATATTTATAGTCTGGTAAGCCTGGTGAATCCTGCAAATACATCTTATCGATACTTCCTTCAGAGATGCTCGACAGTGCCTGACCAATTTAGATCTTATTATGGGTGATTCGAGTGCTTCTACTTTGGCTTAGTACCGTGAAGCATACCTTTTCCATCGCAACGAATTCCTTTTTTGCGTCTCCGACTTTAGCGACGTGAGACAATGTGCAGCATGGTTTCAAAATCTAGGGTGTGAGTGGTCTGCAGCTTCTCTTAAGCAAACTTTGTACAGCAAATGTTCAGAACGGATTCCCTATCTGTGGCCCAAAGCCCTTTTATAAGCTTACAATACAGCGGCGGCTTCCTGTCACTTTCCTGAAACGTTCAACCGCATTCGTTTTCCCGTTTAGCTTTTTGTCTAGCACCAGACGTATGTACTTAGTATGGCTAGAGAAAAAATAGCAGAGGATATCAACGAGGACTTACGTCCTTTTTAGAAGAGAAGGTTCAGAATAGAACGCTACTTTTCCACTAACTTCATTCACCCGCAGTCCCTTTGAACTTCAAATCGAACAGAACTTTCTCTGATATGAATCTCTTCCTCATACGATTGACTTTTGTTTCACTTCCCAAGTTTCTAGATCTTATATTCCCTTTTTTTGTCTATTCACAGGATCTCATCTTAGAGAAAAAATCCCTTGTTAAGGAAACAAATCGACTAAAGACACTCAACTGCCATTTGGAGTACCGCCTGAACGAGCAAGAGAAACGCTTGAGTGCAGTTAGCTTGGAACTGCAAAAGACATGGCATTTGGTTGGGAAAATGCAACGTCAACATCGTCAATTACACACTCAGGAGCAGATCCTTCGCTATCAGTTGCAGCAAAAGCGACGTCTTCTTAGCGAATTGAAAGAAGAATTAGAGTACTGTCGGCGCAAGTGGGCAGCTGCTCGGGCTAAAAATGACGAGAGCCAACTACAATGTGATGACTTGAGGAGAGAGTTTGCCAAAAGGAAGTTACAAGACGCCCATAATTCAGCCGAGAGTGGTTATAGCGATGGACCGGGGTCAGATGAGGATGATGCTGCTGCTGCTGCGGCTGCAGCTAAGAATTCCACGACTTCTAAGAACTGGGCTGACATATTCGAAGTGAAAAAGACTATCAAGCGTATGCAGAGTACCTCACCTGGAAGGTCTGGGTATTTGGGTGATGAGGAGATGAGGTGGAGTAGTGCTCCCCCAGCTGTCAAATGGCCGACTGATGATAGTTTGCTTTTAGTGGATGATGAGCCCACAACATCATGTGTTGGCGGTGGGGCGTTACCAAAGAAAGGTCCACGAAGGTCTAGAAGTAAGATAAGGGGTTCCAGTGAAGATGAAGATGAAGAAGAAGTTAGTGAGAGTCCGGATAGTCAACAAAGTGATAGAGCCACGAGAATTCAACGCCTCGAAGAGCAGTGTAAGTCACTTATTGCAGCTGTTATCCAGACTTCTGATAATCGGGAGAAACTAGAGGTTCAACTTTGTCGCTTCCAGGATGAGATTGCTCCGGCACAATACGCTGTACCATTAGATGAGTATATTGCTAACAAGACCCGTGAACGTATGAAGAGAGCAAGCTCAGCGCCAGAGATTAATGCTGAAAAATCGGATCAGGGTTGTTTAACCCCTCGCGAGGAGGAGTACACCCGAAAGCGGTCGGAAAGACTTGAACGTTTGGAGGAGGAAAGTCGTCAATTGTTGAACCGAATCAAGAGAACATCGGATAAGGGAAACTCTCTTCGTTCGTCAATAGAGAGGATTCATTCAAAGCGGGTTCTCAGCCGAGAGGGAAGCTTCGAGAGCAACACCGAAGAAGTAGCAGCTCCAGAAGAGACTGAAGAAAGTGCCGAAGGTGCGACGGGCAGCATCACTGAAGTAGCTGATACCCCGTTACTTACAGAAACAGAAGAGGCGTACACATCGAAACGTGCAGAACGCCTAAAAAGACTTGAAGAGGAAAGTAGACTCCTCTTGTCGAAGCTCTCTAGAAATTCAGAGCGCGGCACTACATTTAATTCTAAGTTGGACGCTCTTCATGAGAAATACGGCAGTGAAGAGCGCGATGATTCCACAAGCAAGACAATCTCAAGCATCGAGGAACGTCTTGAGAATGTCGCCAAAATGTCAACCAACAGAGAGGAGCGACTGAAAATTCTCGAAGAAGAAGGCCGCCAGCTACTTGACAAACTCTCAAACACAGCAGATCGTGGATCAAAGATAATCGATCATTTAAGCGAACGCGAACAGAGTAGAAATCTCAAAGCATCCTTAGAACAAGCCAAAGACAGTAATCCGGAAGTCTTGGCTGGTCCGATATTACCCACCCCAAAGACTGTCGCCTGCACTAGCATTGTTTCCGAGGAAATCACAGAAAGAGCTATCATAACTCGAACTCCCAGCCAAATAGCCCAGTCACAGGGTGCAGTTCCGAAAACCATCAAGCCTCAGCTTAGTCAGCCTATTGACAGCGAGCCTACTACCAAAGCCCAGCCAGTTACGAAACTCTGCGCAGCCGCAGGACGAAAACGAGTTATAACCACCAAAAAGGATCCCAAATCAGAGACCCTCGAAGAGATGGTCACCCGCCTAAAAAATTTGCCATTTCCAAGCGAAAACGCAGCAAAGGACTCCAATGAGCCAGCTACCGATTCGAAGGCATAAAGAGAGTTTTAATTTTTTTTTTTTTTCAGGAACGACTCTGTTATATTTTTAAACCTTAATCGTATGTCTATAGTTTTAAGTAATACCTACTCCTTTATTTCGTTTCAATAAAGTTTGCTCATTGAGAAAGGACTTTTGTTTGTTTGTTTGCAATGGATCGTATCGTATCGGGTTTCCTTTATTCTCATTACGAGTCCATCTTAAATGGATTCGCGTTGTTTCTCTTTGTTTTGTAAGTTGTTGGTTCCTTTTTTTTAATTTTATCCTTAAACAACAAGTAGAGATACTTTATTGCAATCCGCCGCCGTGGAGAGAAGCAACAAAATCACAAGAAAATGAATCCTTGTAAATGTTTCCTCAAAACAAGGAGAAACCAATAAAAAAAAGAAGAAATTCCTGCATTGGAAAACTTTCATTTCGTTAACATTGATTTAGGTCCTGATTAAATTTGTATCCTTCTTCCATACAATTTTGTTGCATCCTTCTTTAAGTTAATTAAAGATTGGAGTAAGTCAATCCAGGAGATGTTAGTAAGGATAACTTGGAAATATTTTCGAAAATATCTTTTTGAAAGTTTTGCAAAACATATAAATTTCACAGAGAAACTTTAAGACAAGAACAAAGAAAAGCACCGAAAGCTGTTTGTAAAAAAATAAGACCGGTAGGGGGGAATGAAAGGTAAGGAAAGAGCGAATTGAAAGAATTCAACTAAGTAGGAGTCTATTGAGATGTAAACAATATCTGAAGAATGATCCAGCCTCTTGGCAGAAGTTGCTGAAACTGTTTTTAATAACACTTCCATAAAGAGATGTAGACATTTAGAAATGAAGCCAAATCGTAGTAAATGAAAGCTTCTAAGTTTGATCCTGGGACAAAAAGGATTCATAAACAACGAAGAGGCTGATAAATTATGCATTGAAGGGTGAAACCGAACGATTTTTTAATTCTGGGCCCAAACGGCGCTGGTGAAATCTAGTACAAGCCCTGATTTTAGGAAGCTTGATGATTGGAGATGGAGTGTGTTACGTGAGCAGCCAGATCGACAGATCCAAATGTAAACAAAAGGTGACTGACAGGCCGCCTGCTCATCGGCTACATCGGGTCTTCTCCCATATGTGTGTGTCAGTCTTCATCCTGGTTCATCATGGTCCTAGAAAGTCGATGTATAGGCGTTGAAAAGGTCGCTCCGTTATCAATTGTTTTCCCATAGGCGGCCGAGATATCATTTGTGGCATTTGCATATTTCGCAGGACTTTACATATGCCCACACGTCGGTGGTCATATTTGGCCAGAAGTATTTTTGCCTAACTCTCGCCAGTGTCTTGTTAAAACCCCCTTGTCCGGCCGCTGGCGAGTCATGCGCTGCCTTCAAAAGACTGGCCCGCAACTCCTCCGGTACCCAGAGCTTCCATGCCCTGTCTTCCTGCAGTTCGTTACCTGCACGTACGTCAGTTCTTTTGCATACAAATCCGTCGGAAACACAAGCGTTTTTGTCAATTGTCTTCCGCAGTTCAACATACTTCTCCGAGGAAAGGAATAGTGAACTGAGGTCAACATCTAGCATAGCGTCTTCAGGTTTGAGTTCCTCCATATAGACGCGAGAGAGAGCTTCCTATGCTCGATCACGAAGTCGAACCCTTGAAGTTTAAGACTCCATCTGGTCAGACGACCAGACAGATCCTTCTGGGTCATCAATCACTTCAGACTTGCGTGATCGGTTATGATAGTAAAAGGTAGCCCTTCCACGCTGGGCAGAATTCAGCTTCTGGGACTTGAATGCTATCGGGTTGTTCGTTATGCTCTTCATCCTGCTGGAACAACACACTACCTACACCAGAAATTGAAGCGTCGCATTGTATATAGAAATGTTTGGTTAAGTCCGGACCGCCTCGTCGTTCATTGTAAACGTCTGTCCTTTCTTTAGGCAGTCAGTCATGGGGGCTGTTATAGACGCAAAATTGGGAATAAAGCGTCTATACCAGCCCGCCATCCCTTAGAATCACCGAAGTTGCTTGGGAGTCGTCGGAGCAGGGAATTCCTCAACCGTTGATACCTTAGCTTTGTCCGTTTTGAAGACATCCATCACCGACGATGTATCCGAGGAGATACTTTATCTCCTTATAACAAAATTTACTCTTTTCTACGTTTATTGTTAGACCCGCTTCCCTCAGACACTGCGCTACCTCCTCCAGCAATCTGACTCGAACTCTGGAGAACAAACCAAGAGGTCATCCGAGAGGGTATGGCTTTATCCATTAGCCTACACATTCTCTGGGCGGCGTTCCATAGTCCGAAAGGCACCACCCTGAACTGATATAACGGTCGTTCAGGGACTGTTAAAGACGTCTTCTCCCTTGATTTCTTCTCCAGAGGAATCTGCCAGAACGAAGTTGTGTTTTTTTCCTGCCTGTGCACTGCTTCTGCACTCCAGACATATGACAGTACAGTTTCTTCCCGGAATCTGGTGCTTGTTTGTAAGAGTTCAGATAAGTAGTTAGTTTGTGAACTACATGCAGCCGAACCCGAATCCAGCCACCATGCGTCGTGTCGGTCTCAAGACGATGAATCCTGTCGTATACAGTTTTAAAGTCGATGAAACGATATTGAGTTTTGAATTGAAAATCATTGGTCTTTTCCAGGATTTGCCTTAGTCTATGCTTGATCTGTCGCCCCGGAAGTCGCACTGAATCGTGCGGAGCATATGGAGCTAATGGTCCAGTCATAGGGTACGCTTTTGTCGAACTACACTTAGTTGCTGACTTGAAGGAGCAACCTCACCAAGGGATCTGAATTCTGTATAAGGCTTGGTCGTCTAGGACGTTCGACTATGCTTCTACTGTACGCGAGCGGGGAAACATTGGCGAATCAACTAACTATTTGACCATACGAGTGTTTGAAAGGAGGTTCTAAAAGTACACTAGACTTTTTGATGAATTGAGACGAATGGATGCAAAAGATGGTTCCTAACTTAGATCAACACATGGACTGGTGTTCTCTGTGGATACCAGAGTTAGTTACCGGGTAGTAGCCATGTTTCATGAAATGATTCTTATCAGGCAAGCGAGGGTTTGAGCATGAACTAATTCCACTTTGCATCCTTCACGGTCACAGCCACGCTGCTTTCAGTTTACTAGACCAAGGTTTATGGCGCCTTTAATCTGGAGGTTCGGTCTTCCTTTTCTTTGTGAACCAGGTAGCTGGGATTCGAAGATTCGCCCATTGGCTCTATGTGGCCGAGCCAGTGCAGTCGACGGATTTTTGCCTTTCGAACTACATCCACATCTTTATACAGCTCGAAGAGTTCACCGTTATATCTTCTGTTCCATTCGCACCCCTAGCAGACAGGACAAAATATTCGACATAGAATTTTCCTTTCAAAGGATCCCAAGATCTATTCTTACTTATTGTCCAGCATTCAGCTGCATAAAGCAAGACTGGCAAGATAAGGGTTTTGTAGAGCATGATTTTGAACCTTCGAGATAGTTCAGGATGTTAGTATGGATGAACTTGCAAGAAAACGGTCGGGACTCTCCAAGGAACTTTTTATGCTTTTCAAAAATATGGCCGCTGCATAAACTCTTCTCAAAAATTCGGTTGAAAATTGTTAAAAATTTCCAGTGTGTTATAACAACCTCGCGTTAGTAAAGTTTTAAATTTCCTTATGTTTTTTTAATGCAACAAAGCAGAAAGTAAAATAAAAAGTAAACATAAACTTTAAATGCTCCACAATCAATATTTTTCTTTAACTACCACCATCACATGGAATTCTATCAAAAGTTTCCCATGGAAATCCTGGCAGAAGCATGTGCGGTGCGGTCAACCGAAATGAATATGCTTTACTAACTCGCCTTCATTTCCCTGCAATATTTCGAGAATATTTCGCCCTTCCCCCATGCGAATGCATTTTAAAGTTGAGAATTGCATTTTAAATATTTAGTTCCAAGGAGGGTATTTTCCGGGGGAGCAGATGTGGGTCGTGGGTTTTCAATTTCCATACTTTTTTGTGCCGCCAAAGGCAACTTTCACAACCATTGAGTGGTAAACAGGAAATTCAATGACAGCCATTTAATGTAGTGGGGCAATACCCAAAATGGTCGTTTTGTTTTGGGTTTTTTTTTGTTTTTCCAGGAAACAGGTGAAGTTTTTGCTTGTTGATTGACTTTTCATTTAATCTGTCTGAAACAGATATCGAAAAGGAAACCACTTTTGGTATTTGGCAGTTTTTCCTTCATAAAATGTTATCGATTTATTTGAAAGGGCTTTTAAGGTGGTCCCACAAGGTTGTTAGAAGTTTTTCGGAAATTTTATCTGCCATTCAGTATCGTTTTGAATGGGTGTTTGGTTGTTTTAGAGGGGTTTACGTTCTCAACTGTAACAAAATGAAAACACCGCCACGCCCTTTCCGAGCCACGAGTGGCGCGCCACATGAAGTCTATTGATTTCATTATTTGTTTCGCTTGCCTCTGTGCGAAATGCATAAGAACTGACAAAATACCTCTTCACCGTCCCAAGTCTGTGTGAATTGAGTGCGTCACGTCTGCACCACGCCTGGACTACGCCAGTGTGTGTGTGAATTGCGCACAATATCGTTGCTTTTCATATTAATGTCAGCTTTTGAACCGACGATCTACAAGCATTTAAATCCGAACTACATCAGAACCTCATTTTGCCACTCTCTTTGATGTTCCCTTCACCTGCACTTGCATTATTAAACAAGAAAAGAAAGCAACTGTAGCATAGCTTAATTATTCTGCATACACATATGTACTCACGTAGAACTGTGTCTGCGTGGTGAGCGCCTGGTCACAAGCGGAACAAGGCCATTTGCGATGGGATGATGAGGCTCAAGTTTAGATTGAACCAAATCATAAATCACCCCTATTTCCCTTTACATTCGCGAGTAGTTGAGGAGACAAGAAGGGGTTGAACATGTTCGTGACATTCTATTCTCAAACTAGGCCCCCTTATTCAAAGCAAAGAAAGTCAGGCTTAAAGTCAGGCGAAAACCAGTCCAGCAATCTGGATAGCCCTAGTCTTAAATCAAACAGTCTCCGATGACGCTCCCACGTCCCAACAATCAAACACTTACTCTATCGCCCAGTGCAAGGTATCTTGGCGTCTTTCTTGACCTCAAGCTCAACTGGAAACTTAGCATAGAAAACAGAGTAAAGAAAGCATGCGTCGCTTTCTACGCCCGTAGTAAGACCTTTGGCAAAAGGTGGGGACTCAAACCTAAGATGGTCCTCTGGATATACACTGTCGTAGTTCGTCCAATCCTTACTTATGGTTCGCTCGTGTGGCGCCTTAAGCAAAGCTTACAACATCACCAAACTTAGTAGAGTCCAACGAACAGCTGGTATTGAAACCACAGGAGCGATTCGATCGAGCTCGTCAGAAGCTCTTAACGTGCTCCTCCATATCCTGTCCCTGGACTTGCACATCAAATACATCATTTCGTGTAGTGCTATCAGACTCAAAAAATCTAGGTTTTGGGGACCAAATTATTGCTCTTGACTTGCTGTTTAGGGATTTAGCCTCGACTATAACTGACTACACGACTCCTGCACTCAAATTCAATAACAATATTCAGGTTCACTTTCCGGAAAGGTCGGAATGGAACAATAACCTTCTCTTATCACTCTTATCGAAATACCAAGTATCGATCTTCACCGACGGCTCCAAGATGGAGTGTGGTGTTGGAGCAGATGTCTTCTCAGCGGAACTGAATGTATCTAAATCGTACCGCCTTCCAGACTCTTCGAGTGTCTTCCAGGCGGGGTACTAGCAATTAGAGAGGCCTGCAAGATACTTAGCTTTAGCCCTACTACCATAAACATTGACAGCCAGACTGCAATCAAAGCGCTCCACTCTCTCACTTCATTCTCCAAATTAGTGGAACAGTGAAAGGAAACTACGTTTACGCAGGCTAATGCTCGGTTCAACATCACTTTCCTCCGGGTTCCCGGCCATGGTAACATAGAGGGGAACGAGAGAGCCGACGCGTTAGCCAAATGTGGTTCTACAATGACTCCCTTGCGGAGTCAGTCTGTTCCCCGATGGGATTCATCAAGGGCAACATTTCCCAACACTCTTTCTCTATTGCCAACTCTAGGTGGAAAAGTCTTGCAACTTGTGTCATATCTAGACGAACGAATGACCTAATCAATAGAAACCTCATCGAGGCAGCTAGAATCTCGGCAATTAGCACGGGCCACTGGCTAATTGGTCCACACGCTGCCAAGTTAGACATCCCGTTCAACCCCCACTGCCTAATTTGCGACAATTCACAAGAAAAGGAAACGTTATTCTACTTTCTCTGTGACTGCCCGGAACTTTCGGAAAACCCTTTTTCAAGGAACTTTCTGAGATTTCCCACATAAAATTCTGCAACATCATCAACTTCCACAGGATCTGAAAACTACACTCTCAGCCAACGCCCATGAACATCCAGGTCACGTGAGTTGTGGTATCAAAACGTCTCTGGCAGGCTTACCAGTTTTAACTATTTCTATCTACCTACCCGTGACCCTCCGCGATGTAAGTAGACAAAGCTTCTTATATCTGTCTGGTTGTACATTGTATGGGGTCGAGGTTTAAACAAATAACCCTCTTCACTGAGCTTGCGGCTCGCTGCTATAACCTTAAGCTACTTGAGGTTCTTTTTTTCGTATGAGCATCATTTAAGATGAGGTGTTCGTCGAAAATTCAGGGAGAAATTAAAGACTTTCCGAGATAGAGCCTTCATGTCTGTTCCCTCCATAGTTGGTTATTGAAGCTTCCTCTTCGCCGGTCTCCATCCATAATTCTCTTTTAACATCGAAGGTCTCGGTAAACTTATTGCCAACCTTGGTAATCGACTGTCACTCTCTAGAGCTAGATGAGTTTGTCGAGACTTCCAAAAACTAGACGTTCCTCTTCACCGGTTAAAATATGAGGCTTAAATGAGAGGGTTTGCCCTTAAATTTGTCACAAAATGAATGTTTGGTGAAAGCCGGGGTTTGATGGCCTACAACCAGACACATAAACACTGATATGGACAACTTAAGTTGTCGACAAAAAATTATAGGCGATCACACAATGTACCTACCCCGATGAGGGCACTGGGACCGGAAAAGTTTCCGGTTTTTTACCAAGAATGGTAGGTAGACGGTCGTGGTATAACAGTCACTTTTATTAAATAAATATTTCTGTAGCGGCTTTTCATAGAAATCGACCGGAAACTTCTGTCCACGGTTACGGTCTTGGGTAGACTGATTTGCTCATAGTCCTTACCGCGGCTTAGTATAGCTTTTTTCGATTTAACTTGTGTCGTGGTCGATGCTTTTATAAGAGGGTGTCTCCCTAAAACATACCGGCTTTTGGAATGCTTGAGGCTTCTGCTTCAAATATGTCTGTAGAATTTATACGAATCATTGAGGAGGTATAGAATTTCTCCTGCCCACTTTTTATCCATCCCTACATCTACAGATTTCAGAGCTCTTCTTCCTATTAACCCAATCAATACCAGCGTTTCCGATTGAAATCCAGTGGATAATTAGACCGATATTTGTTTTAATTTTAACTGAACGTTAAACTAAATGAAATTTATTTATTTACAAATGCCACACGATATAAGAACGAAGCAAATAAAAATATAAATAACTCACATATAAACATGAAATGTCTGTTTACATCACTTGCAATTGCAATTTCCAATTTATATGTCACTCGTGTTGCTCCATCAATATATGTAAGTGCTTTGGAATGGCCATACATACATCACATGAATGAAGCCCAAGAAGAACCAATTTCATGCAAGTCGGTCAAGTTTTATAGGCAATTTCGATTATATACATTTTTTTTATATCTAGGGTGGTGTCCTTTTCAACTTTAATAACACTCTTAGAGTGAATAAGTTTAAGGACACTATTTTGAAGTAACCACTGAATTCCAACTGACCTACATTCAAGTTTGCGCTGTATAAGAGGAGGGTGTCTCTGTTAAGTAGAGTTTATCTTAAACGATTCACAGGATTATTCAAGCGGTTAAAATAAACTCTTGAGTAATTTACTTAGCCCAAGGCAGTTTAAACCTTTTTTTGTTTATAATTGTCGGTCATTTATTTCACATTGAGAGGGAATTTTGTTTTTCTTTTTAAGGATTGCAAAGGGCTGATGTTGGTCAGAGATCTTAAAACATTTATTTTCTTTTGAAGGTGAGGGTCCTTTAAGATGAAATTATAATTTTTTTTGTTTAAGCCTGCTGTACGATAGGATGTGTAGGTGTATCGTTGGAAAGAAAAATGGGATTTTGACACAATTTAAGAAAGTATGAATGGACAAGAAGGAAGCAGGTTTTTTCTCAGCGGAAGTGAACGTATATATCCAAATCGGACCGCCTTCCGGACTCTTCGAGTGTTTTCTTGGCAGAGTTACTAGAGATTTTAAAGTCTTGGAAGATACTCAGCCCTAGCTCCAACAACATAGGAATCTTTATTGACAGCCAGGCTGCCATCACGCAAGTAGGCCCGCGGTTTAACATCATTCTCCTCTGGATCCATAGTAACATACAGGTGAATGAGAGAGCCGAAGCAATAGCCAGATGTGTCTCAAGTTTCAATGTCTCTCTTGCGGAATCAGTCTGCTCCCCGAAGGAACTCATCAAGGGTACAATTTTCCAACACTTACTCTCCATTGCCAACTCTAAGTAGAACCGTCTAGAAACCTGTATCATATCCAGGCAGATATGGCTCGTCTACAATAAAAACAGGACGGACGACTTTACTTACTGAACTCGCATTAAAATAGCAAGAATCACAGTTCACTGGCCTGTCGGCTCACAAGCTACCAATTTAGGTATTCCATTCAATCCCCACAGCCGTAGTTACAATAACACACACGAAAAGGAGACTCTGTTCCACTTTCTCTGTGACTGCTTGGCACTAGAGGCATTGCACACTTGGCAAACCCTTTTTTCAAGGAATTATCCGCAAAATTATTGATTTTCTAAACTCGGAAGGATGAATCTGAAAACAACGCTCTCAACAACATCTAGGTAGGTAGGTTGAAAAGGTGGTTGCATCGCGCGATGCAGCCTTCAGTCGGATCTTAAACGGATCCATAGTGATCCACTTACGTGGAATGTCCATTCTGAAAAGACAAAACACAGGGGAAAGGTCTGGGTGAGTGCAATTACGATCGTACGACCTCCCTGAATCATCCTGAATTCGTAGTGAATTTTAGAATGGCTTTTGGTGGCTTGTTAGACAGGTCGCCTAGGTCGTTGAAATAGTGCGGGCCGTTTTCCTTGTTCTGTATAGACTGGGACATTCGCAAAGGAAGTGGGCTGTGTTCTTTTCCGTGTCTATATTATCGAAGCCTCTGCATCTGCATAGCTCGTCTGTACTTAAACGTATTCTTCTAAGGTGGGCCGCCATTAGGTTGTGGCTTGTGATGATCCCTGTGAAGAGAGCTAAATTTGATCTGTTTAGCGCAAGAATGTGCCCCGTTTTTATATTGTTGATATTTGTTTAGAGTCTCTTGGAGATGCGGCATGATGAGAGTGCGCTTCATCTTTCATCAGCTTGTCTTTGGAAGTCTTGTCCAATGCTAGATTTGACCAGAGCCAGGGGGGGTTGAACTGAGTGGCCGACCATTGAAAGGTCCTATTCCGAGCCCTTCCTGGCTAATTTATACGCCATTTCCTTCCCTTGGATACCTCTGTGTCCCGAGATCCACCAGAGTGTTACGTTGTGATTCGCGGTGAGGGTTTTGACCTCTTCGTGACAGCGTTCTGCGATTTTTGACGTGACTACTGTGGATGAAATGGCTTTAATAGTGGCTTGGCTATCTATGTAAATGTCGATAGATTTACTAGAGACAAGCTTCATTGATAGTTCACGTGCTGCTTGGAACACACTCCCGTGATTCGGAAGTCGTATTGATCTCTTTATGTTGGGCTCATCAACATCTAGGTCAAGTGAGTTGTGGAATCGAAACGGCGCACAAGCGTTAATTGTGTTCTGGTAGTTCCACCAGATAACCACTTCTATCTACCATGAATGGACATGAAAAAAAGCGCTAAAGGACAACAAATATTCTGCTCCAGAATGCTTTTCTGATGTCTTTCATTGTCTGGCCATTTCTACCTTAACCTTCGAGTCGTGCAAATATATCGCTTAAAGCTGAGAAAAAAGAAAACTTAAAACGCACAAGCGACTACACTTTAAATTTGATCCTCATCCCATCATAACAACGACAACGTTGAAATTATTCCGTTTTTTCTTTTATCACGTAACCAACTCTCCTTAAATGTCTTACACAACCTGGTGCCAAGTGCTGTACACAGATAGCATAAAATGATTTACACCATATGTGGTAGCAGAATGCACCCTTTAATAAGGTTTCACTTCGACGAAACATCATTAGAGTGACATGTTCATGTCCTGCTGCAGCAGGTAACTACATATGATGCTATGAAAATATCCTCTTCTTTTAGTGCAAAAAAAAAGAAGAAGAAGAACGGAAAATACACTTGAAAGTCATAAAGGCCATGCCGGGACGATGATACCTTGGTAAGAGCGTAAACATGAACCAAGTTATCAATACTGTTCATAGTTGTGTGACAGAACGTCCTGTCATTAGTGCTAGCAGCAGTCGTATTTGACGATGCAGTTTGAGTTGTCTTTGTGCAGGAAGTCATGTGAAGGGCGTAGTAATGGCGGAAATATTATGCGGAAGTCTGTTCCATGTAAAGTGGAGCCATTTTTGCTTCAGATTTTGAATTTCAGAAAGCCACATTGAATTGTAAGGATAAATCCAAGGGATGGAATGGATTATTGGTTAAAACTGCTAAGAAATATATTAGATCGCAGCCAATATGGAAACTTAAGACGTAGGACGATTTGGGGAGGACAATGACCGTTCTAGCATTTTGCTTTTGAACGTCTGCTCCAGAGTGAGAAACTTTTAGACAAGTTTTAACGCACGCTCTTGAGCTTTGGGCGAATGAATGCTTTAGAGATTGAAGCCAGATTAGAAGGGGTAAAGCATATTTTGCAACGTTTTAGGAAACTTCGAAACAAAGCATATTGTTGACATTCAACATACTGAGGATGGGCAGTCTATCAGACGCAGGTATGCATCATTCATGGATAATGGTTCGAGGTTTTTGGAAGCATTCAATTCAAACCTATTTGTAGAACCCACTTTAAAGAGTTTCGCATAAGTTGCCATTTCTCTTCTACGTCCCAAGAGCAGGGATGTGAGATACGGAACAAATATGAGAAACTCAGGGTACTGTCAGCAGCGAAGGAATGTCGCAGACAAGAGGTCATTTATAGAGTGCAGGAGATAAAACGTACCCTTGAGGAACACCAGCATTTAAACAGTGAATTGCAGATCTGAAAGGGCCCACAATGACTTAAATTGAACGGCTCGAACCTGGACCTATTGATGTAGAAACCGTACTGTTGTAAGTTGATGATTTGTCAGTGTTTCCATGATTTAGTAAAGAGGGGATGAACGTTCAATGCATAAGTTGGGTTAAGAAAAAGGTTCACATTTTCTTGGGGACGGGCTGGACGAGTGTAGATTTCCATTTACTCGAAAAGAGACTAGGGAAGTTAAACAGATGGAAAACCTTACGCTGTGGTTTTGTCAGCCAGGAAGAACACCTCTTCAGAACTAAGGGCGGGATACCTCTGAATCAGCATATCTGTGAAAGTTGTGACCCCTTAGTACTCCTACAACTCGTAGGCATTCGCTTGGAAGACAGAATTTGCTAAGACATGTCTGGGTCCCTGGACACAGCGGGATTACCGGAAGTGCTTTCTCTTGCCATGCAAGGCTAAGAGGAGAATTTCCCCGGCCCTGAACTCATGTAAGGTCGGCCCATATCTTCGGTTAGGGCTTCTGTCGATAGTTGGTTTTTTAGCTAGCACAGCTGTAGGTGGTATATGTCTCCAGGATGCAGGCAGACTGAACAGATCCTTTCCGACATCTCAAAGAAGTCCCCGGCATTCTTGCTGTCTCTTAGCAGAAAAGACTGCAGACAACTTATTGGCGTTATTTGCCAAACATCTCAACGTGTTAGGTTTAGGTGACACCACTGTCTGTGACGTTTGTGGAGAGGGTGACGACACTGCGGAACATTTCCTATGTGATTGTCCTGCCTTTTCTCGTATCAGGTGGCAGATTTTTGGTGCTGATGTGATGAGTGCTGGTAACCGAAGCTCCTTATCACTGAAGTTCTTACTTGACTTTCTTAGAAAGACGAAGAAATCATAATGAAAGGGTTGTGCAATGGTCCTGTTTTTGTGTGTGAGTGCTCGACTGTGGTGTTCCAAAACCCCGAAAGGAAAAAATAAAAAATAAAAAAACTGCTGCAACTTTACGACTGCGAAAGTGCGGAAGTTGTAGCAAGTAAATTGGTGTTGTCTAAGGAGCTGACAGCTAGAATATCATTCAAAATGACGATACATTCCGCTTCGTCACTGCATGGTCAGTGACTGCGATCGGGGAAGTGTTCGTCAATGAGCGGGTTTGGCTGAATATATTAAAGCTGTGTTCCAATTGTAGCTATGCGCTCACCACACAGATGTCGATGTATTCTTGAACTGTTAGTTTTCCAGAAGCTTGGCAGCCCATAAATCGCTGCAATATATACAGTTATAAAGGAAAGGCATTCATCAACTCTACATATCCATGCACCCTTTGAGCAATCCTTAATGTACATACTTCTGATATTTAATCACTGAATTTATGTTGATTAAATAAAATTCGCCTCCCGACTTCGATGTGACAGATAATCGTATCTTCCTGTATGATCTTGTATCAATTTTGTCTTCTCCTTCTCATTACAGCTTCGATTGTTATCCAAGTTGTTGAAAACGGTTCATTTTCTCAGTCTCCTAGATCTAAAAGGACTAAACATTTCAAATCGTTTAGATTTTATGTAAAAATCAAATGCTTACATTGACTTGTGTTGTTTTTCATTTAATTCACATTTCCAATATTCCCTACAACACTTGGAGATGATATAAGAGATGCTCCACGCGTATACGTTTCGAAAGGATACACATTTATGTATGTAAAACACAAACATTGATTAAACGCCTCGAGGTTGCATACGATATTCTACTATAGATATAGAACACACAAACTCTGACTAAATTCAGTACTACACATCGAGTGTATTACATAATCCTTGGTATCTATTGCTGTCGGTATCCTTGACAAGAAGCCCAGAAGAGAGGTTGTAATATTCTGATTTTTATTTGGAAAAAAAAGCACAAAACATAAATGAGAGCATGGTGGTGTTATCCTGGTTCAATGGAAATACCAATCGATTGGCGGTTTGAGGGCACAAAGTCATTCATTTAACTGATATGATGGTTATTGGATGCAATATCAGTAAATTGAGATCAATATTGATGGTATTTTCTATGCAGGACATGGTTGGTTATCATAAGCGTTACATGATTTACTTTGGCCCTTATGATGAGTTTACTACGAGAGCAATTAATAGATTTTATTAGAGGGAAACGGATGTAGACATTTGGTCGTAAACACATGATAATGGTGGCGTATACGTAATATTTGATGAAATTTAGGTAAATCAGGTGGAGACGGGTGATTGTAGTAGGACCAGCACTTTGAAGAGGTGGACGATAAGTTGAGGTGTTGATTTGGGTTGAGGTTTAGTATTTTCATGGAACCACCAACAACCAACAAGATACTGATATCGACCATATCTGCTTGCTATCAGAGTCCTGCAACACTTTTTAGTTCGTCTTTGGCTTCAATTGTTTGTCACTCTTTGCGTCGTATAGTGTGGCTATTGTATCTCCTTTCATCGTATTGTAACCACAACAGACAGATTTGTTGGTAAAGCTGTTAATTTGAGACATAATTTGTACAGATTTCGAGTTCTAAGTGGCAGTGTTTGCCACCTCTTAAGGACAACCGCCATGAACGAGTACTAACTTGCCATTTAAATGAAACTTTCGCAGTTTGGTTTTAAGGCTAGAAGCAACGCCATTATAGTTCTTGGACAGCGGCCAAAAACGCCTAAATAAGGTTAAGTTTAAGGCTTCCTAGGTCTACGCTGCTTATTTTAGTGTTTGAACTTGAGAGGATGGTATTGCCTTGCTTATCTCCAAGTGATACTTTGGGATTTGATGATTACTTCGCAAGGCAAGTTAAATCATAACTTGGTCAATATCATCGAAAAAAAATTTATTGAAGTCGATCAAGAGCGGGTAAAGCGGAGACCTGTGATTGATGCATTGCTGTATGAAGATCTGCGCAGTTTTTATATGAAAGTAATCCGGCCGCAACCCTGTTTACTCCACCTCAAGCCGTACGATCAATAAGACTTCCGAACCATTGAAGTGTGTCCCAAGTGTGTCAAGCAAATTACTTCATTCAACTCACAGTAGGAAAGTCAAAGCTGGTATAATGGTCCATGCAATGAGCGGAAAATACTTACAAATCACTAAGTAACACTCCGGTAGGTCCCGGGATCCAATGATATCCATGAGAGCGAAATGGCGGATGAACTAGCAAGAAAGGGATCAGAACAGGATCTGTCAGTGGTCGAATATACAGTACTGCACCCTTCCTTCCCTCTAGCACTCGTTAGATGGAACATAACACTAGGCTTCCAAAGGTTAGGTGAAAAATGTTTCTTCAAAACTCTGGACAATTAGGTTAGGCTTAGTTGGACATCTGTCTCCACTTAGCAGGGACCCACTTAGGCCAGAATGAAGGCCCATTGTGATACCGCGTGTAGAAACCGGAAACCAGCCTTAGAAACCTCACATGCGGAATTCCCTGTAGCATAAAAGGAGAATAAGCTCTGGGTAACCGTATCGGTGTAAACCCTTTACTGTGCCGTAGTAAGTGGAGAACCAATTAGACCCACATACAAAACTCTTAATCCTAAGGATGTCGACTCTGGGTAGGTCGTTAAGGTCATTGAAGAAGTACTCTCCTAGTATTTTCCTCCTCAGCCTTCATAGAGCAGGGCATTTACAAAGAAGGTTTCTTCTTCCTTCTCGTGTCTGCATCTTCTATAGGTATCGAAAGAAGGTACACACATTCTGTTGGATTGCCTGCCAATTAGCCAATGCCCCGTAAGGGCTCCTATTATAATTCTTATAAGCTTCCTGTTCTCCTCAGATCCAGGTTAGGCCAGATGTGTTTCGACAGAAGACAAGTGTTGATATTATTCCACCTGCTATTATCTATTTTTCTAGTTTCACTATGGAGATGAGACTTTATCGATTCCAGAGAGGTAAGGGGTTTCCCTCCATTTTCAGAGATGATCCGACCCGCGCTTTCTTAGCTAGTTTGTCGGCTCTGCAGTTGCCCGGAACGTCCCTGTGTCCTGGAACCAACCACAGAGAGACGTCGCATCAGTCATCGATCTCGTTCAGAGACCTACTGTATTGCTTTACCAACATGGATCTTATTGTCGGTGATTCCAAGGCTTTAATCGCTGCTAGACAACTAAGAATAAAATAAAACAAACACTCGATAGTTTTGCAAGTGCGGTACATCAAAGTCCTCCAACACTGGTTGATGCCTTCACTTTTCACTAACATGTCTCCTCACAACTTCAATCACACACCACTGACAGTCGTCCTTACAAAAGCGAATAAAATATTTATTTATCGCAAATATTTCCTTAAAGGCTTCATAAATAAATTTTCCGTTTTCTAAAAGTAATGTAATTGAATATATTATTACCGCAATAATTTTTCGCTCGACGAATTCCAAAAATCCTCCACCAGAGACGACATATTCGCCCAGTCAAGTGTGATTTGTCTGGAGTGTGTTATCCCGGTGGCTTATCCAAAGAAGATTGCTTGCTCCTTTCGATAACAATTCGATATATTTATGTATTTCTCCCCATAGATACATACACACACAAACATCCGTTTGTTCTGTCTAATACATAACCCAAAAACAGTGGCAATCTATTTGATTTCCATACTCAAGTCAAATGGGGATAAGAATATCGATAAGGATCCACGATTTTTATTGCTTTCATTTACTATTTAAAGGATCATTCGCAATGAAAGCAAATTGTATCCTCATACATAAAAGTGAAACATATTGGATGGAGATGTTTATCGATATCCTTGAGAGAGAGAGAGACAGAGCGGGACTATTCGGATTTGTGTGGCTCGGTTTATGAATTTAACACTATGAAGGGGAGGCCTGGTGGGGTGAAATGCCTTCCGCCCTTGGGATGAATAGAAAAGCCGCGAATTTTATTCAATTGATTTGAATTTCCTTCCGGTTCGAGTGAGGAAAATATGAAATTGGATTGGATGGATGAACGGATCTGAAGAAGAATCAAACTTAGACGAGTGGTAATATCGTTGGCTATCATTGAATTTTTTTGAAGAAGCTGTTGAGATTGAACCAATCCAAATGCAGCTAATTGAAGATGAAAGTTCTTGGAAATCTAGTGAAATCTAGTGAAGTGAAAAAGCTACCTTTGGTCCTTTCAAGACTGTTCATTCCAATGGTGGTATATTTTCAGTTCTATATTTGTATGTGGAAACAAAAGTTGTGTTCCTTTTGCAACCGAAGAAGGAGGACAAGATTCAACCCCTATAAATGGTGGTGGCAATCAACAAAAGCGTAGAGGAGAGTGTATCCATTTGCCACTCTTCCTTGGATTCAGTCGGTAGTGGAAGAACTCCCAAGATGAAGTCAACGGTGGCGCCTATAGCTTGAGTTAGGTTGAATTACTAATGAGCACTTTATCTCAGCTTCCATGTAGAAAATATCGGTGTTATGTACTAAGGACAACAACCTTCGGATACGGACGGGGAATGTTTGGACCCTTAACAGGCTGCGTGCAGCTGAAAAGTTACCAGATGTCCTTAACTGCTAAATGGTTAGTAGACCTGTCCAAAGGGTACAGATGGCTCTGCTGGAAAATGATTCCTCCAGGTTGTGTCCAGAGGACGAGAAGATAGCTGGACATAAACTGTGTGAGTGTTGTGTACGGGTTAGCAAATGATTTGATATTTTCGACTGCCAATGGGGATTCAACTCTCAGAAGACACAAGGAATCGCAGTTGAGGAAGAACTGCGGAGGGCATTTCTGACTGAGACAACCACTGGAAGATGAATCAAAAGGGACTAGATGTGGTCCGTTTCGGCATATTTCTCTAAATAGGGTACATGTCCTTTAAAAACAATTTTTCCTTTTGTATTCATTCGACAAAGATGCACCATCTTTGCACATCCTTCCTCCATCCAATGCATTATAAAAGATATGTATAATCATGCTAATGCTTCAACTTCTGTTCTGTACGAGACCGTACATCCTTGTGAAGGTATAGGTACATACGTGTAGAAGGATAGAGAAGAAATATGGTACGTGAACATTTTGTATTCATATCTCTCCTTTGACATGATAAATGTGTTCACTAAGATTTGCACTTTTAAATCCTTCATCAAGTATGCATCATTGGTCTGTTATTTATCAGGGAAAGGAGCAGAGGTAGTAGAAACCGTAAGTAAGCTGACATTTGATTAACACAACAGTATTCAGCAAAATTAGATTTAAAACTTGAATATGAATGCCATTCCATCGTCCTTTGTTCATTGGACTCCTTTTATTTCAATCCTTTTCACAACACTACCGAGTTTGCATTTGTATATTTCTTTGAAAGCAAATTAAGGATTCAGGATCACAGATAAGATTGTAGTTAGCTACCCATTTACATTCACTCTACATGCACTTAAAGTAAACACGATTACATTTTTTTTTATAGACAACCATTTAAATACTTTCAGCTAATTTCAATGCCCTCCTTGAGGATTCCGAAAGGACGAAAAGGATTCAAAGAAAAAGACGAAACATTCAGATTTGTATGCTAATCCATAATATTACTATGCACAGCTATAGAATGGTCATTGCGAAATGGGATACTTGGCGATGTGCTCACATTTTATGTCCTGTTCCTCAAGGATAACCTTTCCATTGGCAAGGAATAATTATTACTTTGTTTCGGTGGCATAAATGGCAATGTTAGCACTAGTAATAATGACTCAACTCTACGTATCTTAGCGGTGAATGTTCTGTGGTTTATGTTACGATACTAACGATCAAGTTATTAATTTTTATTACTTCCCCAAGAGGGAGCTCTAATAGAGTGATTAAGCTTGTCAGTGGTTTTATGGGTTGTGTTCGTGGGTGGTTTATGGAGAAAGAAAAGTTTTCTCTTAGCTGTAACATGGTGTTGAGGATAGGCAGTGTCTAGTTATGTATTCGTGTCATCTGTTTGGAAAAAACTTATAAAAAGGTATGAGGAGTGTTCAAAGTATGAGGAGTGCTGAAATGAGGCTAAGCAATGGGAAAGTGGATTAGTAAAGATTCAAGGAAGGTTATCAACTTGTAGTTTGGACATGCTTCCTTTTGAATAAAGTTTGGAGAAAGATCGGACCGCAATCCGATACGAAAGTTGAAGAACATTGGAGATCTTTGGCGCACAAGACTGTATCTATGAAACTTTTTGTAAGACTTCAAATGCTTACTTAGACCTGATTATGCAAAATTTGTGAACAGCGTCAACTGTTTAGAGCACCTAAAGCAATTCCTTCGTCAGTGCCTTAGCCTAATGTAGCTTAGGCTAAATGGAATCCAAAACTTTGTAGAGTTTTCGAAACTAGGTCGCCTTTTGGTAACATGGCAGACGTGGTTAGGAATAAAACGGCCTTTGTGAGCCCAAAAGGGATGGGAACTGATTTAAGTGAGAGAGTTACAGAACTAGCCTATGCGACTGAATAGTTCGAGAGACAACTGGAAGTATCAGCAACTTAAACCCGACTATCTCCAATAATTTCGGCATGTCCCGACTATTTAAAGCCTTTCAGGGCTGAGTAACAGTGTCAGGGCTGAGTGCCCTAAAATATTTCGGTCATCAGTGCATTTCGTAGGATAGGTAACGTTAGTTTTGATTCACAATGTGGAGCTCTGTGTTGACTCATCTTAGCCCTTTTCACCCCAATTTCAGCCGCGTAATAGAAGGCAAGCTCTATGCTCAACGGACAGGCCATTTATCTGCCTTCAGTGACGTGAAATCCATCGACACAGTCAAACATGCATTCACTCAGAAGGAGAAGGAAAGTTATTTCACTGTTTTCACCATCAAAACAACAGAAGCCCTGAAGCCTCTTAAAGAGCTTTAGTTTAGTGTTAAAGAGATTCTCAAGCCACTCAGGTACATCTAGGCTTGTACCATTTTCGCAAGTTCCCTTCCTATATTGGATCTCTTGGTCTCTTTTATCTCCCTTGCGAATGAAAAAGACGTGAGTAGTTTGATACTTATCTTTATGTGCCTACCTATCCTCATAATTCCATCGATCATGGTGTTGAATCGAGGATCACATCAGAACCAATAAGTGTCCCAGAAGAATTTTGTCCTCAGACTTAACGACTTAACCAGGACCTAACTCATTAATTGCTTCAATTTAGTTTCTTGCTAACCTCTGTGGGGTACAATGGACCACCTCAACTTACAAAAAAAAACCATGTCAAGCGGAATGTCCAACTAAAAATATGCGGTGCGTCCTTCCATTTCTGTCGGTTGATCATTGTTGCACTAAATAGCTTTGCAAACACCACAACTATATTGTCCTGGTACACTACCTCTAATTCTATGGAACACACACTTTAATGAACATTATGCAGAGGATGGACTTAAGTGCAATTGCATCGCTATAGCGGTTGGATAAATTATGCAACCACGCACCCCAGCCATAAACAATGTGTGGCATCCCTTAACAAACCGAAATTGTCCAGAAAATGTGTGTGTGTTCGCCAAAGTGAAGCACTTGACCATGGTAACCACAAAAAATAACGAAAAAAAAAGGAAACACAGAGAATGTTGTACAGGTGTCGTAGTAAATTTGGTTGGGAAATATTCACCAGGGTTTGGGTATTGGGAGTGAAAAATGTTTGGCTCCTAAAAATATGCAACAAAAGGAATTGTGTGGTTTGGGAGAACTTTCTGATGCTCAACTTTTGTTTTAAATTTAATGCGGCCACACGAAATAGGGAAAAGGGCGGCGATAAAGGTTTTTTTTGCGACAAGGAATACAATGCAAATGAATGTGAAATAAGGATACGGATACACAATTTAAGAAGGTTTTTGTAATTTAAAATGAATTTCTACCTTACATTCAAGTTTTCCATGCAGTAAATCGATTAGAGATTGATCGTGGCTACAAGGAATATTGGAACAGTCAAAGTACTACAGGAGTGCCTTGTGTCGATTTTCACAGGATCAATTGCTGAATCTGGAGATAGTGCACACTTCGACTATGCTTTTAAAGATGCACTGAGATTGTCAAAGTCGGTAGGTCTTAGAGTTACAAGTTAACAGATTGACGCCTCTACAAATTGTCAACGTCATTGAGCCAATGTGTGCTAACATTTAGAAGCATATCTTGATGATGCGGCCTAGGATGTGAATAAGTGTTTTAGATAGCTTTCCACTCGAGGCAACAGGGTAAAATGTTTGTTCACTTTCACTTTGGTTTTCAGGAAGTTTCAACAGGCTTAGAATGGGCTAAGTAGAGCAACTTTAGAGTATGCTGCACGGTACTAAGACCGATAAATAGGACTTAAAAGTACAGTGCACCCCAACTTGCAGTCTTAGGGGACAGGGTACAACAGGAAGACCCTATCTACCCCTTAGAAAGTGGTCTCGGGAAACAATATTGAGTGACTCTAGCTTTCCATTCTCTTCGATTTTGAGTGCGATGCTTCTAGTTCCCTAGACCAACCCTTCTGACACCTTTGTAATGGAAGTTCTTCCGGCACTCGGAGCGTTTTGTTTTTTATAATTAGTGCTCGCTTTAGAAAAATAGAGAAGGGATAAGGGAGGTACCTATGCACATTGGTTTTAAGTGCTTGCGGGACGGTCCAAAAGTAGTGTAAAGGGTTAACTGATGTGTGTTCGAAACATAACGTGTATTGTGGGTGAAATGTTGAAGGGGTCTATTGCATTGTTTATGGAAAAGTCGTTGGAACAGTGAGAGACATGAAGCGAGTCGATTGACTTTGTAACGTCCCTGTAATCTATAACTTTTAACGAGAGACTTTAAATTCTTTCTAGAATGTCAAGGACAGTTTTTGGTGTATCAGACCAGATATGGCCATTTTACTCAAGCTTTTGGCGAATGAACGTCTTAAAAACTATGTAACTCATGAAGATGAAGATGGCGATGACGCGGAAATACTTGAGGATCCTTGTTGAGAATTCTACCAATCCTTTTACTTTCCAAGTGCTCAGATTTCAAAATGCAATTGTAAATTTGTTTATCCTTAATAGTTTTGAAAAATTCCCCACAAAAGGGATTAACAACGAATCCATGGAAAACTTTCAACAACAGAATACCACCACACCATTGATAGTCATACAAAGTAGTACCAACATAAATCACAAACACAACACAGAGTTTTCGAATGCACACACACAAAACTATTCCAAAAACTTTGCACAATAAACCATCTTTCAACCCTTAATGAACCGAGATTAAGTTGTGTTAATCTTTTGTTTCACTAGCAATAGTATCTGTGGTCGCTAACATCGAGTAACGTAATTCAAAACCTCGCGGAAAGTTCCTATCTACCACTTCATAACTTATTACACGATTATGACTTAAGGAGTTTTGCCTTGTCGAGAGCTAAGCATCCGCAAAACATAACAATTGCAGTGTACATGGCATGGCAATCCAAGATAAAAGGATTGCATTGTTGGGGAAAAAAATAAAACTTCCTCCCGAGTCCCGACACTTCTCAAGCACGCGGATCGTAAACAAGTTTATTACTCAGCTTTCCAGTGATACCTCTTCACGTTCTAATGTAAAATTTTGTTTACGACTTAAGTTTTGAAATTGTTTCACAATTTTTCTTCACAAGGATTGGGCGAATAGAATTTATTATCCTTGGAGGGAGATAGAAAAAGTTAGGTGTGGTAATTGTAGGTTAGGTAAGGATTATAATTTGTTTTTTTTTTTTTTTTTTAAATGACCAAGCATCCTTGATAATCCTCTTGAAACTAATGGTTGTTAACCCAATTGACTTGAGTAGCGCTTAAAGGTGTCAGTATTCAACTTTTCGAAGAAAAATGAGGTCGTATCTAGTTAGTCCTAGTTCTTCTTTAATGGACTGTGCAAAGAAATCTGGTATTGACGTCAACCTTCAGAAAAAAAACCGGGCAAGTCCATTTTTCCACGAAAAGGGTATTTGAGTTCTCGACACTAAATAGAACGCAGCTTCAAAAATACCAAATACCTTAGCTCCCCATAAGACCGCAAACTGAGCTAGGCAGAAAAAACTCTAGACAGTAGAAAGAATACAACCACCACATTCTATGCATGCAATAGAACCTTTGGGAAAAAAATAATAATATACTAGCTGTACACGTTCATCATTAGGCTTATTCTGAAATATGATTTTGTGGTCCTGTGGTCTGCAAGCCCGGCCATAGAAAAAGTCAGAATCTTAAAGAAACTTATAAAAATCCAGCGATTAGCATGCTTCCACACATAAGAACTACTCCAACAGAAGCCCTTACATCAATGCCTTCCGTTGGCAAAGAGTGCCATAAGCACCAAATCGACTAGTAACTCGTTTATCATGAGAGATACTCTCAATATTTTGAGGATCTTGCGCGGCACATATCCTTCGATTTAAGTCAACCTCAGCTTGGTTTTTAGTCGAAAAAAGATGCGAGGAATACCGCTCTGTGTCCGGAACTTATGTTTGGTGTCAGTTTAGAGAAAGTTCTGCACTGAAACGATCTCGGCGGTTTTTGTAAAATGGCCTACAAAATTCCTTCTCAATTTGTCGAGGAAGGACTGGATATAGGACACAACAAGTATGGGTAGTACTAGAATTATCAAGGACCATTAGTGAGCCAAAAATGATGACACGATAAATCACTTCTTCTATCAGTGTCCTGCCTTCACGAGGATAAAATTGTGTACTTTGGGTATCGGTGTCGTGATAACGAACTCAATCCTGGGTCGCCGTACATAATTGAATGTGGAAAGCAAGACTTCTTTAAACCTGAATCTGTTCGCATATATTCTCGCGCTAAGATTCCTTCGAAAGTTGGACTTCTCATGAGCAGAAATGTAGAGAGAGTGACCCTCCGTGCTAAATTAGTTGAACAGTGTAAGGAAACTATAACGCAGGCAAACGCTCGGTTCAACATCACTCTCCTCTGGGTTTCCGGTTCTAGTAACATAGAGGGGAACGAGAGAGCCGACGCGTTAGCTACATGTGGTTCTACCCTGGATGTCTCTCTTGCGGTGTCAGTTTGCTCCCCGATGGGACTCATCAAGGGCAACATTTTCCAACACTTTCTCTCTATTGCCAACTCTTGGTGGAAAAGTCTTGCAACTTGTGCCATATCTAGACAGATCTGGCCCGCACCTACCATAAAAACATAACAAATGACCTAATTAATAGAAACCGCATCGAGGCAGCTAGAATCTCGGCAATTAGCACGGGCCACTGGCCAATTGGTCCACACGCTGCCAAGTTAGACATCCCGTTCAACCCCTACTGCCGGAGTTGCGACAATTCACAAGAAAAGGAAACGTTATTCCACTTTCTCTGTGACTGCCCGAAACTTTCGGAAAACCCTTTTTCAAGGAACTTTCTGAGATTTCCCACATGAAATTCTGCAACATCATCAGCTTTCTTAATTCCACAGGATGGATCTGAAAACAACACTCTCAGCCAACGCCCATCAACATCCAGGTCACGTGAGTTGTGGTATCAAAACGTCTGTGGCAGGCTTACCAGTTTCAACCACTCCTACCTACCTTCCCGTGACTCTCCGTGATGTAAGCAGACAAAGCTTCTTATATCTGTCTGGTTGTACATTTTTTTCTTGTGAGCATCATTTAAGATGAGGTGTTCGTCGAAAGTTCAGGGACAAATTTAAGACTTTCCAAGATAGAGCCTTCATGTCTGTTCCCTCTATAGTTGGTAGTTGAAGCTTCCTCTTCGCTGGCCTCCATCCAGAACTGATTTTTAACCTCGAAGGTCTCGACAAACTTATTGCCGACCTTGGTAATCAACTGTCACCCTCTAGAGCTAGGTGAGTTTGCCAAGACTTCCAAAAACTAGATATTGCTCTTTAAAAGTTGTCTTCATTCAACCGGTTAAAATATGAGGCTTAAATGTGAGGGTCACAAAATGAATGTTTGGTGAAAGCCGGGGTTTGATGGCCTACAACTAGATACTTATTTGGACCACTTAAGTTGTCGACAAAAAGTTTTAGGCGATCATACAATGTTGTAGATACGATCTTGAATGCTATGTTTTGGAAGAGGGTTACATTTAAGAGGGTTCCATTAGTATGTAGTTTGACATTCCGGCTTTTGGTTCTATAAGCTTCATTATTTCTACGCTCAGATGTCGTTATATTCACTTTAATAAACTTGGTATGTCCTTGATGAAATGAAACATATGGAAAAAGTTCACTAAATGGATTAGTGTTTTTCTACCTCATTCAGCAATTCAACTTCCACATCCTTTTGCAACTTATAAGAATCCTTGATTTTGTTTTTCATGAAAAAGTACGCAATTGAGCAGAAACTTTTTTTTCCCGGGAAAAACTTTACCACCAAGTTGCCACGAACTTGTTACTGTACCTCCTGTAGCTCTATACCTCTTTGCTTAATAATTTCCCTAAAGTTTTTCATTTACATAAAAATTCCGGTTTTCGTTTAGGTGAATTTGAATTCATTTGGAAGTTTTTTTTGTTGAAAATTCGTGCAGCAGTTTGTGGTAAAATTTGGAAATATTCTCACACTCTTAGGCAACAACCGCACAAAGTCACTTCGGGCTTCGGGAAGGACTTTTAAGAAGAAGTCGGAGCAATTATGTTTCGTATCCAGGTGACAAGGATTGCTTTCAATTTTTTTTTTTAACGCTAAGAAAAATACATTACACTTTTGAGTGGTAAATTAAAAGTGAAGAGGTCATTTCGGGATAATTTAGAAGGAAAGCGCACAAGTGCGTTCCCCGAGGACGGGAAGTTTCTAAGTGGATATTTAATAACGTGACCATGAACTTTGCTTTGATGGGTACGGTACGGTGGCAAATTGGAGTAGCATGGTGGAGAGGTTCTTAAATCTCTTTAATGGTGTTTTCTATGTTTTTTTTCTTTTTTGCTATAAACGTGGTAGGGTAATGGAGGGTCACTTCAGTTATATGGGGCGGTAGTATCACTTGCAGTTTATATTACATCCGCTCGGTGACACTTGATATGCGTGCTTTTTAAATAAGGGCACACTGGGTTGAACTGTACAAGATTGTTCTACATTGCGAGGAAAATGTTGAAATTACTGCATGACTTTTGATTGCATTTAGACCTCACCTCGTTGTTGACAGTTGCAGCTCTTCATACATGCTTCAGCTCAGATTTTTTCCGGTTCCAAGTTGACCCTGTTTAAAGACAGATTTTAGTCAACGGATTCTCAATAGCTTGTAGTGCCACATCGTGCCACCTTAAACTTGAGATAGTCTTGTCGAATGCCAAAGGCCTACTGTTTAAGCATAAGATGTCATCTGATATGCAGCGAACATCCAACGAGATCGACTACAGTGTCTGATAAGTTTACGGCTTTGTAGTGCATCCATCAGTAGCAACTGATCCCACAAACTATCATATAATACCGACAGGGTTTGGGATCCCTCAGTACTCCAACAGTTTGGGAGGATCTAGTCCTAGCAACTGAAATAATTAGCAGCTCTGTGTAGATAAATTTGGATGACCATTGGAATGCTGTGTAAAGTTAGGGCCGCAGAGAGGCCGAACAGCGTATTCTACTCCAAGTGTGTTAAAAAGAAGTAAGTACAGCGTAGCGTTAGGCTTGATAAACGTAGTCACATCAGCTTTTCAGTATCATAAACCAAAGGTACATGACAGAAGATGATATAACAGCAGGAGACGGCACATCACCTTGTTGACTGCCGAAATGATTAGACAAGAGCTGCCTTCAGAATGTTACCCTAAATCTGGACAAGTTATGTTTCAAGAACTTAAACCAAAGTAAGGCGCTTTCGCTTCGGCGTTTGGTCAGTACTTCTTGACTTGGAACGTGACCACTTCTGTCATTCGTAAGCTCCAAATCCTTGTTTATAGAATTACATCTCAAACGACTTGCTCCTTATGGGTTAGGAACCGACATTTCGACGAAGGAAGTGATCCCAGGATCAGCGTTAATTGGGATGGGCCGAGTCTTGAACGGAGTCGAAGACTTTTTTCCGGAGAGGTTCTGGAATGTCTAAATTGGCGTGGCGATTTGTGGTGCGCTGTTTGTTCGGAACCGTCGAAGCTTTACGATGTTGACAAGTGTTTTGTATTTTCGAAGGGCATGACAAAGTTTGATTACGACAGAAACTTCTAGAACGCCGAGCTGAAGCTGCTGTTATCTGTTCGGCTTTGATGAGAAGGTACTGTCTGTTTGTTTTGAAATCGCTAAATCGTTTCTTGACTGACAGATACTTAAGTTTAACGTCAATTGTGTTGATGGGATAAAGGAAGTTCATCAACACTTGTGCGTCGAAGTTTGATGTTTGAATTTTGATTTTTGATTGCTTACATGCAACCGTGCATTCATTTGATAGCCACAGGTCCTGCCCATCAAATACAATGTTTGATTAACCTTTTTACGGTAACACATAGTACAAATATACTTGTGCCTGGAAGGCGTAATATATGAACCCACGAAAGGACACAATAGAATCAAAAAGGTTGTTGAACGTCGATGACAGTTGAATGATGTTGCCTAAAGTTTAGTGGCTTGTACAAACATATCTATCACAAGCATCCGAATGATTATGACAAATTCTGTGAAAGGATATTTTGAGAATGTCAAAGCGGTTGAATATGTCCCCGAATTCATGTGTATGAAGAGCACATTTCGCGATATTGTTTGTAGATGGTGCAAACAATGCCTGCAAAGAGAATACTGAAGCAAGGACACATCTAAAATGCATTCATCATGTGATAACAATGCACTCATGGGTGATGATTTTCATATGATTAGAATGAATGGAATTCATGGACCGCCGACATATGTATGTCACACTCTTTGATGTCCTTCTTGATGAAGTATGTATGCAAATTGTTCAGAAGTTCGTAGGAGCATTCCTGAGTAAGCATACATACTGCCATTGAAGGGAAAAAATGAATAAAAAAAAAAAAAAACATTTCCCTTCACCACCTGCACATGGAACATTGCATCAAGTCTAGCGAGATAAATTTTTATTATTTATCGAGAGTTGTTTCGCATCAGCGTATGTGAAATTTATTTGCATTTCAACGTGTGATTAAACGGATTTAGTTCGGATTGAATTTACATGCTTGGGAATAGTTTTTGCCCAACAGGGATTTGTGATTTAATTAACAGTATATACAATTCTGTTTTGGAGGCATTTAATTAAATTTTAATTTGTTTACATTAACTGAGCTGGAAGTGCATCAATTTTTTTGTTGTTTGAGGTTATATTAACGCTCTAATTGACAAGGATTAATTTAGGGACGTGTTAGTTATTAAATTACATCCTCGAGCGAGTAAAGAAAGCCACCACAGCTCTGTACTGCTGCAAAAAAGCAATAGGATGTAGCCTTGGACAAAGCCACTAATCGTAGCCATCTCTGCAAAGTGCAAAGATCGGCCTGTATAAGTATCAGTGGAGCACTCAGAACCACCCCCACGGCGGCTCTAGATACTCTGTTCCAACGATTACCTCAAGATATCTATAGTAAACAAGTGGCAGCCAGCGCAGCCATACGTATCAGAGGACTTCACCATTGGTCCGGCCTGCGGGTTGGACACTCCACCATTCTGAACGATCTAGAATTCCTTCCACAAAGCACCGACTGCACCCTTCAACGACTCCTATTCGGCAAAAACTTCGTAACCATTATGAATTTGAACTGCAACGAAAGGGATCTGCTTCTACATGGATGGCTCTACAACAGAATCGGGAGTGGGCGGGGGTGTATTCTCTAAGGATGCGAACGTAAATATCTCTTTCCGCTTGCCTGACCATTGCAGTGTCTTCCAAACCGAGATAATGGCAATCAATGAAGCCCTATCGGGGTTGAAGTATAATGTACTATCCTCTCGGGATATCTCCATTTTTACTGATAGCCAGGCCGCGATAAAATCCCTGGAATCTGTCGCAGCAACTGTCTCATCACCAGGCAGATTTGGCTTGAGACGATCCTACACCTTCTCTGTACATGCCCGGCCCTTTTGGCTCGGAGAAGAGCATACTTAGGAGTCAGCTTCTTCAACAACCTTAGTGAACTGGCCGACATCAGCATAGGTAGTCTTCAGCGCTTCATAGTAAGCTCCGGTTGGTTCTGCGGGTATTATTTCTGGCGAAATACAGATCCTGGTGGTAACACAATGGACCTTATCTGGTCTTAGTGAGGTTGCAGTTACAGCCTGCCACTCCTACCTAACCTAACCTAGTTATTAAATCTGCTAAAAAAATAAAGAATGATTTTTTGGTGAATGCATATCGATACGTGGTGGGCCTTGTAGAGGCGGCCTCTAAAGATGTTGCCCGAATCGAAGAAGTCTTCAACTTCTGTCATCTGTCACGTCTTATGATTAATGGCAGCGCTGTGAGTTTGGTAGGAGCGTTATTGTAAGCAAGAATATGAGTCCAAAAGTGATGGCACTCCAGTTCAGGGGGAAAATGTCCTCAACCAGCAAGATTCTCTAGTTAGCAAGGTATTTAGACAACTGTCTTCAGTTGCACACTTCAAGTTTCTTCAGGTTCTGTTATGCACAACGTCCAGTCAACATTTCACCCGTTAAACGTATCATGCTTCGAATGCACATTAGTTTAGCCTTAAGCCTTCGTAGGGATTCTTCCTTCAACCGCACAACAAGAATGTGGAATGTAGCTCTGTGTTTCATCAACACTACAATCCGTTAGCATTTAAAATCAATGTGCATCGGTATCTCCTCTGTTTCTCCTCTCATTTCCCTAGTGCCCCTACTTTACTTTAAGGTAGTTATAAAATAGTAGATGGTACTCCTGGGTTTTATAGATGACATTTAAAGTGCTCAGTTGGAATAGAAATATGTCTTAAGGGCGAACATTTATTCACACATTTTCACTTCCTCTTTCAGTCGATGGAAATAAATTCTTTGTTTGTATTAAGTTTCCGGAAAGTAGATTTACCCAGATATCCTTGTCTGCAGATTGATAACACTCAATTAGGTTTTCATTCCTCCTTGTAGACTATCCATTTTCCATTCGCCATAATCAATGTTCGATTTCTCATTTTATTTAATTTGTTCTTCAAATTGAATTTATCAAGGAAGTGCAACACGAAACTAATGAGAGTCCTCCTCCTATTTCCAACTTAAATTTAAGTGCTACCTAATGCATTGTAGTTACACGGTCATGCAAGTAGAAGTATCTTAAACTTAAGCGATTTTTGATGTAACTTACAAATCATTGAATTTCAACTAATCGACCCTAAAAATCGAGAAAGAAAAATTCCATTTAAAGATTTATGTGTGGCCAATCGTCTTGAATCCAATCCAATGGCTTAAGTTCGAAATACCAAAATGGGGGCAATAAAAATGTTCATGGCCTTGAAGTGAGAAAGAAAGATTTATTGAGTGAAATATTTCACTTGAGATGAATTTATATCTACGGTCTGGTTGTGGTTTTATTGTTGGTTTCAATGGTTAATGGATTTTTTTTTCATTTCGATTGTAGTTCTCTTCATTTGGTTGAGAAATATTTAGGGTGCTCTTAAAAATCGTATTTCAATTTGAAACATTTTCCAGTACCTAATGCTAAAGCTACATTCTTGGAATTGGCCGTCGTTAACTGGGGTAATGTTACCCAAAATTGAGATGTAAATACTTTGATTTATTTTTTGTTTCTGTTCATGTTTCAATTGGGAGTTCGTATTCGTAGCAAAGTCACGATCCATTTTTCTATAATCCACAACATCGTCGAGGTATATGTATAAAACATGGAATGCATGTGGTATACTTTTAGGATCGTTTAGTTGATCGAAATGAAAACGGAGTGCGTCCATAACGTGAGGTTAAAATATGCCACATCTTCGGTGGATCAGTTGAGAAGTACAGCCTTTACGAAATGAAAACAGATAACCGCATCCGATTAATAGAATTTACAGCAGTTAGTAAAACGATGATATTTAGAACTAGGTTCCAAAAACTTGGGATCCACACAGAGATCGGGCTATCTCCAGATGGTCGAACTGAGCTGGCAAACTCAATCGATCACGTGTTAACACTCTGAATGCGCACACACTATTATCTCGTCTCAGCTGAATTCAGGGCTCGACTGTCCAACGAGAAGAAGCTGGGAATGGCCCAGAAAAAGCGACTTGACATTTGACGCCATAACACACCTGGAGTAGCCAGCGACAAAGAGCAACGGACTGAGAAAATTTCCACTGTTCACTTCATGTTCCACTGACACCACCGAACTGTGGATCCTGTATCGCAATTTCAACAAAGAGCTTGCCGAATCCACCTTGAGATACTAGCCGATCCTGAAAAGACGCCCTTGTTTACAAATAGTGAAAGGAGGTGACAGCGCAAAACAGGAGTTGTACAGGAAGAGTATCTATCCAAAACAGAAGAGAGTTAAAAAAAAAGAGGGCATACACAGTCTCCCAAGTCGCAGGAGAGTTGGATTCTGCCCTTTCAATATTTCATTTCGCGTCAGGTTTCGATTGCACATCAGCCTTAGTCAGAAGTACATACTGCTTAATATAGGAAAAGCTGCTAGCGAGGTAAGGATTAGCATCGAACTACGCGGGTTTTGCTTTACTCGAAGTAGGTCTGGTGGTCAACGTCTCCACCCTCTTTAAAAGCATAAGTGAAAGCTGGCTAGAAAAATATGCTTTCCTTCGATTTCATAGAGTTGTCGCCTCAGCTTTATGAAAAGAAAGCCTTCTAAACAATCCGATGCGTGGGTGGTCGCTTTGATTCAGTGGTAAGAGCGTTAGAGCTCCAGTCTACTTCACCAGCTATAAATCATTTTTAAAAAGGTTTTCGACAGTCGCAACAGAGAGTTTACTTAGGTTGGCTTGCGAAGAAGAGGTATCCTTGGTAGTTTAGTAGCTATTAAGAAGGCAACTTATGATGGTTCAAAGTGTCACGTTCTACTATGAGGAAGGCTGTCAAAGGAATTCAAGACGTAAAGTGGGATTCGACTTGGCGGAGTTCCGTGATTTTTTGTTCATGGAAAACTGAGGAATTCGATGAACGAACATATGTTTACTATCCTTTGCGATTATGGACCTCCACCAGATGCCAGAGGGGGTGTTTGGAGAAGGTCAAACATCGTAGGATTGAAAATGCACACTGTCGATTGCTGATCAATCGGTAGAGACAATTCTCTCGACTGATGGTGGAATCGAACAAAGTATAGTCCGTCGAATCGGCATAACAAAGTCTTCGATTGGAATGCTATCCAAAATATGGAGATCGATCTAAGCACCAAGCTACGACAATTTCGTTTAAATTTTGAATCGGTTATGTTGTATGGATAGAAAGTGATCCCTACTAACACTCAAAGGCTTCCGACTGTCGTCAATTGGTGTTTAAAAAACATCTAAAGGACTTTCTCTCACAAGCATCTTAACCATTGAACGGGTTAGGAACCCATGGATTGGTTCACACATTTAAAAAAGGCTAACTACACAATGCAATAGAATCCGCTAACTCAAATGGTCACGACATTGGGGAAAGATCTGGAGAAAGTTGAGACGTATTGCCAAAAACCATACGTAAGGTAAGAGGAAACAAGACCTAAGTTCGCAAGGTCAATTCCCGGTATGGATTGAGAATTTTGTTCACCACAGTGAAGAGCAAAGAGTGGGCATTGTAAGAACGAGAAGATCGAAATCCCTAACCTATCTCAATTGGAAATTGTTTTTAAGACAAGCGCCATTCTGCAAGGAACGTTAAGCTTCTCAACTAAACTTTCTCTTGATTCCTCTTACAAATTAGTTTAATGTCTTAAATTAAATTCTTCGTTAAGCTGTAATTATGTTTAAGGATTCGATTCGTTTGATTATTTATTCCACGTGCTGCTCAATAAATTTACGTCCTTAGACAGCCAGAGGAAATCGATTCCATGGATGAGTGAGTTTTGGATTCCGGAAAATAATACCACCAATGCTCGGAGAGTCTTAGGGGGAAAATAATGATCCGATATTGTGTGAGGGAATTGTGTTCAACAGATGTTAATATTCGCACGTTGAACTTTAATTACACGGCATTATTCGCATTCAAGAAACGGAATCCCTCGATTTAGATGTTAGTATAGGGACACATGTATCTTATGCTGTCGATTAGAGTCCCTCAAGTGATGCCTCCAATAAAAAAGAAACTAGGTTAACAAAAAACTCAACTCCATTACAAGTCCTCTTATGGAAACTTAATTGGAATTTATACACCACCAGAGTGGTGGCCTATTAAAAGTGTAATAATTATATCAAAAGTCACAAGCCGGCTTCATATATTGCCGCCTCAACTTTATTGGATTTCATTAGTAACCCTAATTGCTCCTTTTATTCAAATTTATTGCCAAACGTTTAAGTGATTTAGCATCGTACAGGGTATACGTACGACACTGCAATTTGTTGCAACAGTAGGCATCTGCATAGTGTGCTGCCCGACCTATTGAGAGGAGACTAGGACACAACCAGACAGACACACATGCGATTGAGTTATAATTTTTAGTTGTCTTCATCAACTCCTTACTGTAGTTTATCTCTGACATTTTATTCTAGATTATAAGGAATAATTTATCTGTCCCAAGAGACAATGCTTCTAGATGGTAGAGGTCTGGAAAGGCATCGGATTGGAGAGGGATGTATGTAGATGTAGGTGTTTGTGAAGAATGTAATTACATTTTTAGATTTACGATTGTTATTGCAGATTTGGTGGGGACAATTTTTTTTTCAACTCAAGACTTTAAATCAATACATCATCATCGATACATATAATAAAACAGTAGAACCCGGTGTGTCTGTACATTGAAGAGAAAGTAAAAAAAAAGAAAGGGGGCGACTAAAGAAGAGTAATAGAACACAAATTAGCGATTTTTAGAATTCTCTTCTGTCTGTCTGTCTGTCTGTCCGTTTGTTTGTTAGCGCACATCTCCGAAACTACTGAACAAATTTCATGTAATTTTCACAGGTGGACAGAGCATAATTTGGAGCAGCATATAGGTTTTGTTTTATTAAAATCGGATGTCGGAAAAAAAAGTTATCGTCATTTAAAGATTTTTGGAATTTACTTTTGTATGTTAGAAAAGTTAGAAGTTAAGGGTTGAAGGCCTATGGACGTCACGAACGATTGTTAAAAAAAAAAAAAACAGAAACCTTTGGTTAGAATTATAGAGCGTATAAAATTTAGTACATAAAAAATCAACAGGTAGCGCTAGCTAGAACGCGCTATAGACATTTTTGCAGTAATAACCAACAAAATTGTGACTTCTTCAAATATTCCACTCTAACCTCTCCAAAGGGAGTATAATCGGGGGGAAAATTGCTTCCAAATGCGATAAAATAGCAAATTGATAGCTAGCAGCTAGTATTTTTATAAATCCGACCTTACCCAGTGCTAGTATCTTTCCACACCACAATGCTGATTGACTTTTGCTGGATATGTCATATGTCTTCGTATTGTCCACATCATGGGAATCAGGATAGGCCTAGGATAGGAGATTAACTACTGCAAACCTTTCAATTTCAGACTTAAGGAGGATTGTTCCCCTTTACATCGATTGATCGATTAAGAGTGTGGCACTTTTTCGTTGTGTGTACTCTGTGGGTCTCTGGCCTTAGCTTTTCCTGAAATTTTGCAAACTTTTAGAGCGTTAGACCAATCGTTTTAAACAAGGCTTACGGTTTGAGAAAGCATGGGAAAAGCAAGTATAAATACTACAGGAGAGTTGCGAATTTTTTTGTTTTTGTAGACGCTTCAAACGTCCTTTTATATTTGTTTTCCTTAGCTACTAACTTACTTATGATGGCGCCACAGTTCGGGGTGAACAAGGGCTTCAAACAACAAGTCTTCAGTTAAATTCGCCTAGTTGGTTGAGGTCATCCTTCACTTGCGCATGCCATCGAAGATAATGTCGCCCTCTTCTGCGTAGTTCCTTAGGGGGGAATCGAAAATTCTACGAGCTGGAGCAATGCTGTTCATCCGTTATACATGCCCAAGCCGTCTTCATCGTGGTTGACCGGATCTTTTTGACTCTACAGCGTGGTTAAATATTTTCGTAGAAATGTTCTCACGAAAATTCCAAACTTGTGCACCCTAAAGTATACTGTGTCCTTGGTTCTCCCCGATAGGGCCTTGTTAAATAGTTGTCTCCTATGACCATAGTGAAATCGATTAGCGAATTGTATTTTACGTTCGATCTTCATGTTGATGTCGAGAGCAGAGTCTTGGAAGACGAATTCCTTCAATCTGTCGAAGCTATATCGTCGGTGTTGCGTCTTGATGTTTGTAGAAAGGATATTCTACGTTTTTCCCTCGTTTACAACTAACACAGCTTCTGATTCGAATATTCGTGAAAGCGCCACTGAATGCTCGCAACATTCTACCGACGATGTCAATGTCGTCCTCGTAACTGAGTGCTGACCTGAGTGCTCCATTACCAGGTTGGAGAAATTCCATAACAGTGTTTCACCGTGTCATGTTTTGAAGGTCTCGGTGGTGTCTTTTCCGACCTTAACTGAACAGCGAGCATTCTCTAACGCAATTTCAATTTTGGGTCGCTGATGTACGGTTTCAAGCGCTTCAGCATGACACAGATACAATTTTACGCGATATTCAGGAGACTTTTGCCTCTGTAATTGGCACAGGTGAGGTGGTCTCCTTTCTTCCTCAAAGAAGAGGGTTTCTATGCTCCGATTTTCAGCCTCGCCTTTCAACATTTTGATGAGAGATGTTGAGGGGAAATGTTCTCACGTCCACATTTTCTATCGATGGCCAACCTGAGGTGGAGTAACCTAACTAGCTGCGTTATGTCTAGAGGTATATGTACAATTTTAACAAAGGCCTGGTCAAATGAGTCTCCATGGCAGACCATGTTGCCAATGAGATGAGACTGCGAATGAGATGAGGAAATTTCTGTTTCCTTTCCATCCAACCAACCGAATATGCAATGGACCAAGGCGGTCCAATTTGTCTTTGACGAGTTTTCAGGATATTCATTCACCCCACACATGCTCATACGAGTACCGTTTCGGCAATCATATCCACATCCATTTATACTTGAAAATCCAGCAGAGGACTTCAGAGATCGAATTCACAGATCTGTGAAGTTGACTTATCCATTGCATTGGTAACATTTTTAATAACCAATGATGCCGCGTATTGCAGATACTCATTTGGTATTCCCTTTTCCGTGTGGTTAATTCGAAATGAATATCCCAGGAGTCGCCTTTCGTATATATGTGTGCACGCTACTACAGATATAGTGCCATAGGCGAATAAGAGGTCACAAGTAGATTTAACAGCACGAAACTGCAGCTACACGACCATAATTGGGTTGTTTCGCTAGTGGCCATGAATAAAATATTACTTTCGGTTGTCGCTGTCAAAGTGGGGATTACATGCATTTAAGGACATGGAATACTGTTGCCGCGCGAGAATGGAGGAGTGTCATACATATATCACAAGGATCCGGATCCAGTAGTCAGCCAACATCGTGCAATGCAACAGACATGGGTAAACAGATACACACACGAGCTATGCAATCAAAACGAACTTGTGTACTTTAGGATGGAAATCGTTTTTCCTTTGGCATATGGGTGATGGAAAACGGGTTGAGTGATTTTTACATTCCTGAACAGCTGTTTTTTTCTTTTTTTTCTTCCTGTTCCTGTTGGTTGGTTGTCCCACAGTAGCTCTCCTTCCCGTGTCCCGTTTCGATAATCACAACCAACAAATAAATTATCAATCAGAGCTCTGCCTCATAATCAACGAACAATAAAGCTTTAATGACCCATACAGTCTGCCGGAGACCATGTGTTGGAGTGGGTGGCCTCCTCTTAGTATTCATTTAACAAGTGATTCCACATCAATGGACTAATCGTTCGAACTCATTGAATATTAATTTTACGAGATTTTCCTTGAGGCTAGTCGTAGTCCTGGTGCAGGATATTCTGTTCGTGATTCGAAAGATTGCTTCGACACAATAATTGCTATTTTCCTCTTTTCGTTGAAATCACACAGGACGTAGAGGAATCGAATAAAAAATTATGAGTGGGTGGGTATGAATAGAGGGCTGAAGGGAACTTTAATATTTGGGACTGTAGGCTATAGGTTAGGTGGTTCTAGAGCGACAAAAACTATGATTGTGCGGTTCTTGGTGGAGGCAAATTTATCAAGAGTTAAGGCATGTGGAGGATGTCTTAGAATCGACAGAAGGCACTCCGTAAATGTACAAGGTGTTTGAAAATTACAACAAACAAATTCCAATTGAGCCACTGTATGCCTTACCATGATGAAGTTTGACAAAGAATGGTGGGAGATTTTAGTCTTGGCGTTCTCGAAAAGTCCAATTCTGCCCCTGATGTACAAATTACTCAAAGATTTAGGAGATGAATTCTTAGGGAGTGTACATAGGTGCTATGCCCTTGTAAACTCTTCTTGACCTTTCTCCCTTGCCTACGAAAATCCGGAGTGGCTTGACCCATAAAACCTCATCTTTCGAGCAAGTTCGACCATTGTACATCTAAAGATTCTCAAAGCAATACCGATTCCTTCTTTTTTTATTGCGCACTTAATGTCTTCTTAGGTTCACAAGTCCTTTCCACTCTCACATCTTCGAACGCCTTGAATGGAACAACGATGGTTCAATTACCAGTTATATCCTGTCGATAAAGTAAAGAGAAACTATTTCTGTAGACTATATAACGGCAAAGAAGACCAAGATCCCGCTGTCAAGCAGGAGGAATCATTCAACCTTGTCGATAACAGCCAAGGGTTCTGTCCATCTGATTGAAACTAAGTGATGATGGCGATATCCAAGCTAAAATCCAAGGAGGTTTCTGGACCTGAAAGTTTAAAGGGCGGGCTTTTCCAAGAAAATGTTGATAAATTGGCAGAGAGCACCGAGGCATTTTTAAGATTTGGCCCGACGAGTGGGTGCTTGATGAATGGAATCTCAGCATAGTTTACCCAATCAACAAGAAAGAAGACCTCTTCACAAATTACCGAGGCATCAGTCTCCTGAGCATCTTGTACTAGATTTTTTTCTGACATATTGTGTGATTCGCTCCTATTAGTGTGATTTTAGGTCAGGAAAGTCCACATCCCACCAAATGCTCACACATTAGCAGGTCCTGGAGAAAACTCAAGATGTCCAAATTGATGGTCACCATGTTTTTGCCAAAGCGACGGGCTATAGAGCGCCATGTCTAGTTCTGGTAAACTAGTGCGTTCGTGAAAGATGACGACGGAGAATGCTCGTTCCTCCATCAAGGTCGATAACGCCCTCACTGAGACTTTTAATGTCAAAAATTTAAAGCAACTGAGTTGTATTGCTTTATCTCGAACAACTTGGGAGACTCAATATAAGACTCCTATCATCCTTGTTCTAGTTCGTTTACTTTGACATGGATTTGAAGAAGAAGAATCACGAGATAAGTACTGTACAGCGTAACCGACCTATTCACGAATTTTGGCCGCTTAAGACAGCTAGGACATATTAGCCTACACAAGTAAAAGGGTACGACAACTAACATAGAATGTTCAACTGGAGAAAGTTTGCTAAGGAACGAGTTAACGTGCCACCTTCAGTACTCTACTCTAGATCTCTTGTCTGGTTGTATGATGAGGATGAGCTTCCAACAAATTTAGAGGTCACATAAAAAATAGTTCGGAAAAGATCACAATTTCCCTTCATGTTCCGCTAAATACTGCTTAAAACAAGGTACACCTAAGGAATCACGTGAATAAATCAAGAAAATTCATCTTCCTTCCGTTGCTTTGGATATTCTCAAGTACATCCTCAACTGTATCCACTCATTGCTTTGGTTTCACGACATTAATCGTAAAATTTATGAGAAGCACGCATCGGATTTCAAGGACGACGAAAGAAAATCATGGCCACCATCGGTGTTTTCTTGTTTTTATTTTTTTTTTGTGAAATTATTTCCGCCAATTAAGCAGGATCATCTTCATTAAATCCATGACATATTTTTCCACGTGGAGATAATTTTTTTTTTCTTTTTTTTAAAGGTCATTACCGACTTAATGAGAAATTGCAAAAGAAGATGACAGAGAGCATCAAAGCAAAAAAAGGATGTCACACTAATTATTGTGCTTTCAAAATATTAATCAGGAATTCATTTCTGTCATTGGACTTTGGAAAGAAAAAAACTGCAAGAAGACTTAAAAATTTCGTGCTAAAGCATGTCCTTTGTCGAAGGACTGCATTATATTGTCTTGACAAAATAAAACCAATTCGCATTGTGTATTCATTTTTCAAATATAAAAATGTAAACGTGGAAATTTAGAAATTTTTAGGTATTTTTTTCAAATCACTGTTTCGCATATAATTAGGAGATTTGTATTTGAACCAACCACAGGACCAATGAACACGTCAGTGGTAGTGATTTATATACAACAGATATCCTGTATAAGTACGGATTTTAGAGATTTTATGTGGTTTTTGATGGTCGAAATTATTCGGTTACATTTGCCATGACACTTCTGCTTGGTCGTGTTCATTAAAATATTAAAATGCAATTCTATGGCTAAAACATCGAGTGTGGTTGAATAATTTATGATTTCATTTGAAATGAAATCGCATTTCGTTTGGAAAATATACGAGTTCCCTCAATTAACCTTCAAATGGATAAAATCTGGTTCAACTTGTTGTGAAATTTCATTTATTTCGAAGCATGGATCCGGCAATTATGAACGTTTTTTGATGAAGTTTTTGTGCAGTGAAAAGGAATGTTACAAACAATCTGTCCATCACTTAAAGTACATGCATGAACCATTTATTTAAAATCGATTTTGGAACAACTAGATGGCGGCAGTAACCAAAAGACTGGAGTTTTTTTTTCATGCTAAAGCCCAATGCACATGGAGCAACTGGACAAAAACTGATCAGCGATGCGAATTGGCAACTAGTTTGTTTTGAGTCATACCCTGTGTAATCAAATGGGATGCCGCACATGACGCTACTGATTGAAAACTCGTTTGCGATTCTCAAAAACCAGTTTGTAACCAGTCGTCTGTTGATTTGCATGTCGAGTTGCCTATTGATTTCAGTTTCTAGTTCGTCGAAGATGAGCGCACAACAGACCAACCAGTTGCTGGTGGGGGACATTTCCGAAGACATTTAACCATGACGACGCTGAACGAACTAGAGATTTTGATTGGTGATGAGTTTCCTCATGTGTGAAGTCAAGTCACCGCTGAGTCCGTAACTAGTCTGTAACCCGAGTTGCCAACCGACTTAGTTTTTTTCCAGTTGCTCCGTGTGTATTGGGCCTAAGAGTTACAAGATTCCCGAAAAAGATTCAATTCCCAACAAGATAACAAAATTAGGTCTCATCGTAGACAAAATGCTAAACTGGCACATGTTTGAGAATCTTGCCTTGGCCTTAAGCGACTCCTTATTCTTGTCTTCTAGTCCAACCTAGGACAAAAAAAAGCCACATTGTAGAGTACAGAATTGGGTCCGTTCAGGAAACTTTTTAACAATGCCAAAAGCACGAGAGATGCAAACGATTTGGATTCTGGAAAGGAGTCCTTTTGGATTGCATAACTTTGTCGAAAGGTAGTTCTAAAATAAGTTATATTCATTCCAAACTAAATGAAACTCTAAAAGCCTTCCTACCTAGTGTGTCTTATAAACTGCATCCGCTCCTTATTCCAAGTCAATTTGGCTTCCGATTTGAAAAGCGTTCAAGCGAACCCCATTATTACTTCCAATAATCTCCATGAATGGGTAATGCACCAAAAAGTGAGAAATCCTCACATGAAAGCACATTCGGATTGAATAGATACTTAATGGAGTTTCACGTCTACTTGCTGATATGTGGTTAAATTAAACTCCGAAAACAGAATTGAATGAATCACGTAAAAGCCGAATGTAAAATGTGCACTTAAAAGGAATAAAAAGGACTCGGATTGACTGTAAATTCACTTGCAAATTGAAAATAGTAGAATTTCTCCATTTGAGGTTATTTACTCTTCATGGACTCTTTGTTCAACCAACCAATTCAAGATTAAATCACATTCAATGGATTTGATTAATCACAATTAATCTAGACAGTTGTAGCGCGTTTAAAAATATCAAACCTCACATGTACATAGTTAACTATTCAATGACTGCTATCGATATCTGACAAATTCTAAATGAAATCTATTCATCAATCAATTTAAAGTCATTTACCCCCAATTACACGTGCTGTTGTGTATCCAATTTGTTTGAATTTCATTCGAAAAAATAAGAAAAAAAAAATTGAAATCTCATTTGGAAACACTTGTTTGCCTGACATACAGTGAGACTCACACTTCCATTCAATTAATGCTTAAACATGTCAGAGGGGATTTGCTCGATCATCAATGTAAATTTGTCGCTGAGTGGGGGCCAATAGCATTCAAATCAAAGCAATAGCTAAACGCTAGAGGATTTAGTTGAGAATGAGAAGATACATGTTAATTAATTGCGTGTGACGAATTTAGATTGAGATACACGTGTAACAGATGAGTTAGACATTGTATTTCATTTGTAAATTTGATGGTGACAGTTGAGTTGAGTCTAAATAATGCAGAAATCAAAATCTGTATAGTGGGCATACTTAAGATTTCAATGATGAAATGAAGGTTTTGAAGTCCAAAAACATGTCCGATGATATAAGTCGATTCACACACCTCTTATATTCTATCTATTTATCTAACTTAAACTATTAAAGGGATTTAAATTTAGTGATAAACATAAAAAATATTTAAATGATTACCACAGTTGGGCGCCATACTTTTACCGAACCAAACATCTCAACTATATCGAAACAAAAACAAAAATTAAGTGAAGGACTCCAATCAAAAATTCCATTAGTGCTTTTCTCTCTTTTCTATTCTTGATGTGAGAAATAATTGCATTTCACTTTCAAAGATCTAAACATTAAATTTCCCAAGGAAAGGAGAAAATGTGATTTTGATTAAACATTACACTACAATGGAATGAAATAAAAGAAAGATGGTGAAAGAAACGTGTTCCACATGCGAGCACAAGTATTTAATATAATGCACTCCATTTTGATGGTTAAAATCTACTTGCACGGACCAACCATTTCATCCGTAACACTTTCTTTCAAGCACAACGGAGTAAAAATTGAAATGATATTAAAACATATCCTTCTGTCGGAGAGTATGAGTACAACCATTCTATGGATATGTGCTGGGGAAGTAGCTAAGAAGGTTCTCGCAGTTGAAATAAATGTTATCAAATTTGATGCATAGATTGTTCTTGCATCCTGCGGTGAGTGTGGTGAGTTTTCAATTTGGTGAAATTTCTAATTCGTTTGCTGATATTTTTTTGGCAGGACGGCAACATAGGGGAATCTTGGAAGAATTAAATGTGAAGGGTTGCTACTGACAAATTTTCGTAGTCTAATCGATATTTGAAGGGTAACCGAAGTGGCAATGATGATTCAGAACCTTATATCATAGTTTCTATTGAGTATTCGCTTCAAGATGACATAAGCGTTTTGAAGGACGATACGGTTTATCATGCGTTCTCTTTCTCGGTTTGCTTATACCTACGGAATACCCGGGACATCGACACGACACCATCGGAACCTTCCAGCGTTCCGTCATAGAGGGGGCCCAGAAGTAAATGTGGACAAAGTGAAATACCTACATTTTGTCAACAAACTAAGAAGTATCCGTTCACCGCCTAAGACAAACAAAATTTCGAAATAATCGGAGTAAACATCAACTCTACGAATGACACCCTATTGAAGATTAGGCAAAGACTACACTGACTCAGCACTTCGAGCGAATCACAGTTCCCAGGTTTCATCATCAACCTGCATATAAACCGAACTCAGACAGGCAGAAAGTCGGAGAAGAGTGCGGCAAACACAGACAACGATGGTTGTATAAACCGGAAAACTCGCCTCGCGAAGTAATACCTGGAGGTGGTCCCGCGGGGCGAGGAACTGAGCTAGCGGAGGTAAGGTTTAGTCAGTAAGAATCTGACACTATCGTGCAACCTGGAGTACAGTGTCTATGCAAGGTTTCCCATCCGCTTACCAATAGAAAAAATAAAAAACAGCCCCCAGGTTCCAGGTGACAAGTAAGATTGAACCTCCATTTTAAGGAACGAGTGATCATTGATGTAAGATCGGAACTGCATAGCTTCGGAGCTCGTTAAGTAAGCTATTTGTTGATAACTCTTTGCTCGATCTCGCCGCCTTTAACAGCTGCAATACGAACTGTAGCTTCTTTCATTCTTCGATCTGTCTACTCGTGTCCTTGCGTTCTATTCATATAGCTTCGTGATCAAATTTAACTTTTGGTGGTTTGTTCTTTTTGTGTAAGACGCAATATAAAGCTAAAATCAGGCTTCCACAAGATAGTAAATAGTAAGACAGTCCCGTCTTCTTGTTGTGTTTACGATCGAACTCTACTGCAAATCAAATTCACTTTATCAACGCCATCTTGTTCGGAGCAAGCACTTTAGACTATCATCGCTTTACCTCTTCACTTTCCAATCATGAACTGTTCAACGACTCCAAAATGAGTATCAATTGTCATGGTCACTCTTTCTGATTGCAAATGCCTCTCACCAATTCCTAATCCCTAATTCAACAGAATTCTCTAAAGCAAATGACAGCCTTATTGTAAAATGTTAACTGTGTTAAGTGTCAAAAATTCCCCCCCACTGCAGTGGGAGAGAATATGAAACAAGAAAATCCCCGCAGTCTGACACGCAAAGATAAATGGCTAAGCCGGGTCGCTAATTGTCACCGGCGGCATGGTTACAACAGCCACCCGTAACTCACACCTGAAATAGGATTAATTAAACATCAAGGACCACGCAATCAGTTGTCAGACGACGACGGACGTGCGGGTACAGGCGTGGTTTCACATCGCTACCGAATTCTATTTTTAATCTTTACATGGTTGTGCTCCCAAACGCATTCCTCCATTTCCAATTGTATGCCACAAGTGCACAATGGCGGTCACGTTACCGATGACATCGCATGACAAATTGGAACATCATAATTTACAAAGGATTGCAAGGGCTTCTGTTTGAAATATGTACACGAATGTATGGGGAATGGGAATTACGAGTAACTTGTGACCATTGGTGTCCCAGTGTGTCTGTGGAGATTGGAATATTGCGCTCCATGATGATTTCGAGATATATTTGCGGATTCTAGTGGTTTTTGTTGACATGCCAATCTGCTGTATGCACTTGGGCCGTAAAGTCCTTTTCTTGGAACATTATTCATCAGGAAAAATGTTCAAAGTCGTAAAAAGCTGATTTCATAAAAGTAGGCGTCTGAAAAGTTCGCCTACTTTCGCCGAATTGCCCAATTAAAACAAATATAACAATTAATGACTTGATTATTATAATCGTAAAGGATATAATTTCATTGCGGTCCTGCCTTTACGACTGTTGTAATGAGCACTGGTTCGGGTGTAGACTTATAATGACTTAATCAAATTGGTACGTGGATTGTAAATGATCTAATTAAACGGGAACGCAAGAGGTTATGATTAAATTAGGATTTTGTTTCGTGGCTTTTAAACAAGGTTTTTGCAAGTTTTTTTTTTTAAAGGAAGGGTGCGTTCACACCTATGCGAGTACTTGTCATTAGAAATGGGAAAAAATATCCAACTGTCATGCTCTAAGTAAGGCATTGCATAGCTAAAGAAGAAGAGTGATATTTATTTTGCAACTAGAAACTAGGACTTAGGTAAGGTTAGGTTGAAGTATCTGCCAGCTAAGGCCAACATTCTTCCACCAATGAAAGTCTGGATCTTGGAAATGTTCTCGTTACCTACTTCTTGAACCCATTGAAGCTTCTGATGAAGTGTAGGAAGTTTCTGACATCTGTGTTCATCAGATCGTCTGAATCCTTATAGCAGAAGACTCCTAAGTGAAATTTTCTTTCGTGGGAGAAAGCTGAATAGGTACAAAGAAGGTGGAGAATAGTTTCCTCGTACTTTTCTTCCGAATAGCTTCTACAAAAATCGTTTGAGTATACGCAAAGCCTTGACTTGTATTATTGCCTATCAGACAAGGCCCAGTGATGGCACCTATTGAAGTGTTGAAATGCAATATGTTGACACAAATCAGATTCTTAGATCTTTTCGTGTCGCTAGGCATGTTGTACCAATTTAGATTAGTTCTTTCGATAGCAACTAGGTTAGGTTAGGTTAAAGTGGCTGTCAGCTATTGCCAGCACACTTAGACCAGTGATAGGTCCATTGTGATACCACATGGCAACTAGCTTAAGTTTAAGTCTACATGTAGCGATCGATAAATTGTTTTGATGGTACGGGTATAGTAGTTCCATAGCTGGTGAGTTCGTGAGTTTTGTCAAGTTTTGGACGTGAATGCTCCAGCCAAGAGAATCTTTGAACCCCAGCCACCTGGTTCACGAAGAAAAGGAAGATTGAATCTCCGGTTTAAAGATCAGACAATTGCGAACGCCAGAAACTGGAAGCAGAGTGCCCATGACCGTGGAGGATGGAAAGCGGCATTAGCTCAGGCTCAGACCCTCCAAGAGTCGCTGACCTGATAAGTAAATTTATGTAATCGGTTTTTGATCTGTCGGTTTAGAAGTGGATGGACTTTCCTTCTAGATAAGTCTTCTAGAAGACCTAGAAGGGATAGTTACTAAGAAGTGTGCGTTTTCTGGGAAGATTATGAAATGATTCAGAATGGAAGTGCGGCCACAATCTTTACTGGACCTTTGTAAAATTGATTTAAGGCAAACTAGTTGCCGTTTGCCTGCTAAAAATGTCAAGGGATGTCAGATGAAACAGAATGTCCAGTGTTGCAAAGGGTGTCGTACCAAGTGCTCCGCTTATGCACAAAAAAAGCTGATCGTTGGGCTTTTTTTTAGATTATTTCGGTTTTTGTGACCGAGATGTTGAGGTTGTGAGTTATTCGGAGTTGTTAACCCCATATGTTCCCAACGGAATAGTGCTACTGTAGCTTTCTTAAGTCTTTCTTGATTGTTGGGTTTCCAGTTTATTTCCTTTTTAAAATAAGACTCAAATATGTTGCTTCGTTAGAAAAAGTTAAGCTTATACCAAGAAAGGAAGGACTGGAATTTAATATTTCCAGGTTTGTGAGGGTTTATAACCAGACCACACTCAGCTGCCCATCTAGTTAGCTTATTTAGAAGGAGGAGTTCTTTTACGTTTTAAGGCACTTTTCTGAGATTATGCATGTACGCATGTCAATGGTAATTTGTTTGTTTCTTCCACTCTTTCAAACATTTTGTGACTTGTGTGACATTTTTCTAAAATGTTAACTTCTTAACAAAGGCTATTTAACAAGCTTCGGTCGCAGTTGTTAAGCCGTTTTTTATTGTAGAAAATATCATTCCTTCTTGTTGCTATAAGTATTATTGATCGTAACTAAAGGGCTTTTCAATAGAGACATAACAATTTTGTATTTTAATACAAACGCACTCTTAAACTTTTTTTTATAATCTGTTAATGTCAAAACGTTAGCCAAAGCTTTCCTTTTTTTCATGGTGAAGTTCACGAACGAGCAATCGAAATTTTGAGTCGGTGGTTGCAACTTTAAGAGTGGTTACTCTAATTTTCGGTCGTTATAATCGTCCCACCAGACAGGCTGTGCGTGCTATAGTGGATGAACTCGAGTCAAAATATTTACAACGCATCGGTCGAAGTACCCAAAATATCGCACCCGTAAGTGCTTCAGTTAAAAATGAGCCAGTCGATTCCACGCCGCCGTTCACAGGAATTGGAAATTTCTCAGTCCACATTGTGGCAAATTTTGCGTAAAGATCTTGGCCAACACCCCTAAAAGATCAAATAAACTCAAGAACTGAAGCTTGATCATTTGAAGGGTCGAAACTTTTCCATTTGGCCTTGCAAAAGTTTCAAGAAAATCCTGAATTTCATGGAAGAATCTTCTGTGATGAAGCTCATTTTTGGCTTAATGGCTTTGTCAATAAGCAAAATATGTGTAATTGGACAGCAACAAACCTTCTTGTGCTTCAAAAGACTCCATTGCATCCACATAAAGTGACCGTGTGGTGTGGATTTCATGCCGGAAGTGTGATTGGACCGTATTTTTTCGTTAATGAAAATGTTCGCCATGATAAGGTCAATGGAGTTTGGTATCATATCATGTTGGAAGACAATTTTTGCCCAGAATTGGATGGACTTGACATCAGTGATATGTAGTTTCAACAAGATGGTGCCACATGTCACACCCACCTGGTCAAACAATTGATGTATTGAGGGGAAGTTCGGTAGAGGTCCGGTCGAATGACCACCTCGCTCATGCAATTTAACGCCGTTGGATTTTTTTATAGGGTAACGTTAAGTGGTTGGTTTATGCCAACAAGCCAATATCGTTAGAGAGGCTCAAAAACAATATCAACGTTCCGGCCAACATATGTGGAAGAGTGGTGAAAAATTGGTTCCAAAGAATCGATCGCTGTAAACGTCTTCGCGGTGGTTATTTAACCGAGATCGAATTTCATACTTAAACTTAACATATGTTACTACACATGAAATAAATTTCAGTCCGATATCTCAATTATTCTGTGTTTTATTTAAATTCAAAATTGTTATGTCCTTATTGAAAACCCCTTTACCATGGCATCTAAAACAAATAAACATTTTCTTGAAAGTGATGAAATATTTTTGATTACCACTGTAGTTGGATTGAAACAAGTGAAATCTTTTTCAGTTTCATCAGCAACTTCTCACTTCTAATGGGAGGAAACTTTACGAGAAGTTTTACGAGAAAAGCTGTAAAAGATTCTTCTACTCCTCTTTGAATTCTCTTTCCTTAATTTTTGACTTTTTGGCGAAACGAACACCTTTGAGCTCCTCCGGTTTTAATTGCACACAATAACTCTCTACGGTGAAGGATTCACGCATCGATGGGGATGGCATGGAATAAAATATATCATTGGTGTATAGTATACCCTGGTTAACAAAAATGTATTATTCATGTGTGCAGCAGGAAGAGCAGAATCCCGAATCAGGTGCAAAGGATACGACACAGTGACCTGGTTTTTGGAAATTGCCTGCTGCAATTTCAAAAGGGAATTTAAAGTAGATTCTCCTGACGGATAGGGATGTAAATGAAGTTTTACCAGAAAAGCTGTAAATTGCATAGGAATGGGTTTCCCAAAATTGTATTCCGATATGAGATGTTGTACATGTAAGAAGTGATTAGATGGAAGGAAACTTATTCGAGGATGGGTGCTGATAGTGGTATTCTACTGAAGAGTCGGTAAAACATGAAAATGGTTTTACATAAAATTATCGTTAGAGAGAAGCCTTTCTTAAGATTAGTTTGACGTGAGATTTCTGACTGAAGGACCAGTATAATTAAAGGCGAGCCTACATAAGGTTAAGTTGGTAGATGTCAGCATCCTTAGACTAATGATAGGCTTTTTATGACATCACATAAACTTTACTTACTTACTTATCAGACCAGCGACCCTTGGAGGGTCTGAGCCTGAATTAATGCCGTTTTCCATCCTTTACGGTCCCGGGTACGCTGCTTCCAGTTAACTAGACCAAGGTTTCTGGCGTCCGCGATTGCCTGATCTTTAAACCGTAGGTTCGGTCTTCCTCTTCTTCGTGAACCAGGTGGCTGGGATTCGAAGATCCTCTTAGCGGGAGCATTCTCGTCCATTCGCTCGATGTGGCCGAGGCATTGCAGTCGACGGATTTTTGCCTTCCGAACTACATCCACATCTTTGTACAGCTCGTAGAGTTCGCGGTTGTATCTTCTCCTCCATTCGCCCTCCTCGCAGACTGGACCAAATATTCGACGCAGGATTTTTCTTTCGAAGGATCCCAAGATCTGATCTGCTGTCTTACTTATCTTCCAGCATTCAGCTCCATAATGCAGGACTGGCAAGATCAGGGTTTTGTAGAGCATGATTTTGGTCCTTCGAGTTAGGAGTTTGGACTCTAGTTGTTTGGACAACCTGAAGTAGCAGCGGTTGCTTCGTCGAATCTCCACTAGGGTAGATAAACTCTTTTACTACCTCAAAATTAAAGCTGTCAATTGTTAGGTTTTGACCTAGACGGTGTTCGACGGATCGGTTTTTGGTAGACAGCATATACATACTTTGTTTTATCCTCGTTTATCGTGAGACCAACTCGTTGGGCTTGTTCCTGTATTGCAGTAAAAGCCTCAATAATGGCACGCTGAGACCGGGCGATGTACTTAGGAGGAGGTTTCTGACATCTGTGTTTATCAGATCACCTAGGCCGTTATAAACCTGTAGAGAGAGACAGCTGGTGGACAAAAATTAAAAGAATCCAAAGAAGCCCTCTAAGTCATCAACAAAGTTAAGTCAAGGAATTGCAGGAATCTCCAAAAGGTCAATGCGCCAGGAAGTATTTCACTTAACTTTGACTCCAGACTCACAGTTTCCTACTTAAAAGTTTTCCGCATTAAAATTTCCATGTGACCTTACTCACATTCATTCATAAATCATCGTCCTTAAATCGTTCCCATGTGCAATTTCCCAATTATTGTCAATTTTGTTAAATTATCCTTTAAGTAGGAAAGTATTGTAAAATTTATTCACACAAACATACGACAGGACACGGTCTATACAAAAGATATAAATGCCCTGCAATGGGTTTAACTTAACTTTTCCATCAACTTCCTGTCGCCGGTTTAATACCGAATAATTTTTAATTTTCATTTAAGGACAATGAAATGTCATTAAGGATCCAACCGCGAGTTTTCAGTGCGCTATTAAAACGAGAAATGACATTAACGTGACTGCAGCCAAAGTCTTATGGATACAACTTTCGACATAGCCATTTTCGATCCATATTGGTCCAACATGCATGTAATGAGGATAATTGATAGTTTATATCCTTACGAGAGTACAATTAGTGGAGAGCATGTCGTTGTTCGACCCGGTATACCGCTTAAAAAATGGCAATCGATTGATTTTAAATTTTTACGACATAACAAATGGTACCAGCAGCTGCAGCTGTTTTTCGAGTAGGTCCTTATAAGTTTGCAATGTACTCACAGGCAGTTCCGTGCTGTTTTAATATGGGGGCTTGTGCTTGTTGCTTTAACTGTGGCGGCACAATTTCGAGGAATAATGTTAAAATTTCAAGTACCCCTTACGGAAATAACGATTATTGAGAGTGGCTATGCAAGTAGGTCCTTGTAGGTGTATGTGTGTGTGTAAAATGGAAACGTCAGCTTGTGGAAACATTGTGAAGTGTATTCTATGCATGCATTCAATTTATGTTGATGCATGGTAAATTAAAACTTTTGCCAAAATCAACGACAAGCATACATAGTTAGTGATTGTGTACCTGTATCCTTGAATCCATTTAGTTTCCAGGATATGCAAATTTATGAGAAACAAGTTAGACATGCAACGACTTTTCGTCGTTAAGATAAGCTTCCTAATTACTGTGCTGTGTCAGTGCGAAGGCATCTTGTTTTGTTTTAAATAGTTTAGGAGCCAGTGTAGCCAGGCTAGTGGAGGTAAAATAGGATCGGAGTTGTGTTTAAGGAAAGATCTCTGCTTTAACAAGGTTAAAATTTTAGTTTTTAGAGATTGAAAATGTGGTGTGGGATTTGTGTCATAGTGTTTTAAGAATTCAAGAGTAGAAGGGGAGGACTCTACATTACCATCATACTCTCCTTTTTTGCGGTGGCGATTTCGGAATACTTTGTTAAAAGGAAGCAGCGAGAGTGACACAAGTGTTAAATATGTCGCTTGGATTAATTTTTACAATTCAAATCGAATATAGTAGGACTGGGGGCTATTTTTGTTTTTCACTTCGAATAGCTCCCCAATTGAAAGCGAGTTAGTCAGAAAGGGAGAGGTTGAGAAAAACTGAGTTGCATGTGAGTCACTGAAGATTTGATAGGTGACTGAAGGTAGGTAGCTAGGTAGAAGTGGTTGAAACTGTTGAACCTGCACAGAGACACAAGTAGCTCGGGCGTGCCGTTTTGATACCACAACTCACGTGACTTGGATGTTGAGAGCGTGGTTTTCAGATCCATCCTGTTCAGAAACTGTTACAGAACTATATGTCCGAAATCTCTGATAGTTCCTTAAAAAAGGATTTTCCAAGTGTGCGCTGCTTGGCTCTGGCTAGTGCCGGATAGTCACAGAGAAAGGGGAATATTGTTTCCTTTTCATGTGAATTGTTGTAACAACGGCAGTGGGGGTTGAACGGAATGTTGATTTAGCCATTCGTCCTGTTTTTATTATAGGCGGGCCATGTCTGTCTAGATATGACACAGGTTTCAAGCAGTTGAGAGAAAGTGTTGCAAAATGTTGACCTTGATGAGTCGCATCGAGGAGCAGACTAACTCCGCAAGAGAGACAACCAAATCTAGCTAGGCCTTCGATTGAAGATATACATGTAAATTGATAAAGGACTCATAGACCTAGCGACTTTGATTGAGTGTCGTACAAAGCTTTATGTTTCCATCTACTTTTTTTTTCAATGACATCCTTGTCAACAATAATGCATTCAATCATGGCCACATGCATTGAGCTGATGAGGGTGAACCATAAATCAAACCAGAGTCAGTCGCACACATCATAGACATTCCCGAACGGTTTGTTGACGAATAGCTTCTTATTCATCGTCCTCGAACCACTAAGTCACCACTTAGTACACGACTCTGAGGGCGTCTGAGTCAATTTTGAAGTGTTTCCTGCCATCTGCTCCCGGTTAAGGAATGTGTTCATCGCGTTTTCAGCTAGCATCTTGGCAGTTCATTTTGATCTCCAAGTCCAGCTCGTTGCAATAATAATGGGTTGCAGAGTTTAATCTTCGGTTTAACGCTTTATAAATCATCTCTCTATCCTTTTCCATTTGCGAGCAGTTGGGATAAAAAGGTGTTGCATTGCTTCGTGACACCCATTTTTTTTTTTCAATTTTAGCCTTCTTTACCTGGTGGAGACGTAGTTCTATTTCTAAAGTTCAGATGAGCTAGTACCCTACCTTAAATCGAAGACAACAGACTCTAGCAAGTAATAGCTTTTTTCAATGCAAGGCCATAACAATAAACTGCAATAGGGTGACACTCTTCTTAAACAAAAAAAAAAAAAAAAAAACCGTCAAAGTCCATCCATAAACAATAAGAAGAACATCTATCCCATCAAGTTAACACCCATTACCTTTCAATTACTGAAAAAAACTCAAAGTCATAAACCACAGATACTATTGTTGGCATCAATTTGAAAACAGCATTTATTACCTTCACTCTTACCCTTTTGGCTAATGCCTTGTAGACACTCTTTAACAATATAAATGTCACTTATATTGGTGACGTAAAACTTAACTTTACTATCGACAAGCCCATTACACGAAACGGTTACGATAAAAGGTTACTACGTCGATACTCAAACGAAGATACCCTTTAGGTTTATGACCGCCACAATAACTATACAAAACATCATCACAAGTATATAAACAATAATATCTTGGTTAGCGGTGCTGGATGAATGCTGAGATGTCTTCATGGTTTATGTTCAAAAAAATTATTACCTTTCTACGATGAGGGGTCATAAGTTTCATCGTTACTTTGAGAGGCGATTTGAAAAGACCAAAGTTATAAAGATATCCTTGCGTTGTCATAGGCTTGTCAGTAGTTGATGGAATTAATTTGCTTCGGCATTTAAATTTAGCGGTCAGATAAGGTCTTAAATTGGCTTCTGGTTTACTTAAATTTTGGCATTTATAGGCTTCGCCAATGGTATAGGAATCCTTGCTGTGAGTTGTAGCTGAAACAGGCACACCTCTACTGTATACTCACAGTGAGTTTTCCCTTACAATTTTGGAGTTCGAAGGAAAAAAGTTGAATGGAGACGTCTGAGAAGAATTAGTCAGAAGCGTAAAGTAACGATACCACGCTAGTAGTCCTAGGCTAGAACAAAATACATGTCCAATACAAAAGGGACCCCATTTGTGAGCATGAAATAGCAACTTTGTCTACAGACAACTTAATTTTCTTCCTTTCATGTCCATAATCGCTTTAGGGCTCACACACAAATCTAGACAAGCTAAGACTCACAAAAATTGTATAGAGGAGATTCTTAGGCATTTATTCTATGACGTTTGTATAGGTTACGTCGAATATGAAGGCAGTCCCTGATATGAAGCTTTATAATGTTAACCTCTATCTGAAAAATGAATGTTGAACGATTAAGAGTTACCAAGGTTGGAACCTTGATATTTTAACGTACATTACAAACAACCGCCGTCGTGTTCTATACTTGCAGCACAATCTTTGAAAAAAGGGGGTCAAGACCCACATTATTTCACTGGTCTGACGGCGACAGCCTATTGAAAATGCCACCTAAAGATACTAACAACAATCAATCAGCACATCCAGTGGTATAACAGCGACTCCAACAGTTTGACCTTTACACCAACAAAATGGCAGCAAAGACCGTCTTCAAGTTACCAACTTCTAAAAGAAAAACTTGATATGATAGGTTGAAACGAAAACTTATTACTTAGCACCATAGCCTGGGCCCCTACCCTGTATTGCGATTCTAAAGTTCGGATCGTTCGAAAGGGGAAATTTTGTATGGGCAATTTGAAACGCAATTCATAAAATCCATACAAAATTTCCACTTTCGAACGATCCGAACTTTAGAATCGCAATACAGAGTAGGGGCCCTGACCTCGACCTTTGTTTTGTTTTTATTTGTTTTGAAGGGGGAGTATTTCTTGTCATGCACTGTAAGGGTTGACCAAGTTCTCCCGGTGTGTCGGCCTCTTACCGATTTAACCCACTCCATCTTCAGGCGAATCAACTCCGAAACTGCTTCTTGCATTACTTCAAGATGATGCCACTTTTTCTAGCCTCTATGGGCGCTACTCTTCTATGACCTTGACGGATTTATGTGGTGTTCCTTTCGTTTCGCCTTCAGCACTTCCTAGATGTAGTGGCACATTCTGTTCCAGTTTTCCTCAGTTATGCGCATAACTGTAACGATATTGTCCGGTGTGATTTCGCCAACCTTCGTTTCTAGTCTTCGTCTCCCCGCAAGCCATCTGGCGCATTCGAAGAATGCGTGTTTGGCGTTGTCCAGCGTCGAGTCGCATACTGATATGCTGGCTCGATAGTTTTTTTCTTCCACTTTTTGTAGATACTCGTGGGAACACCCGTGCCCCCGCCCCGTCCAATCTACGATGTTTTCGATCACTCAGATGCGGTTCATCTACCCCTGGTTTCTTTACTCCAGCGTTCTTGCCAGCGACGCATCATGATCTCCTTGGTATCTGCTGTTACCGTTTCCTTTGCAAAACGTCGACTTCGACCTTAACCTTCAAACATTCTCCCGATATCAGGAAAATGCTGGGACAAAGAAAGGGTCATTAAAGATTCATTTCGCCGACAGATTAAACTACCGAAGGGTGGTATCTGAGGCTCTGATCTCTGTCAGTTCAGTAAGCACTCCATAGCACGACTCGTGGAGCTTGCTTTTACTTTTAGAGCTTAATGACTGCTCTCGTGGTTTAACATAATTGAAGGTGAAATGCTACTGTTCCTATACAGCTTTTCTCCTTCGCGCTTTCTAGATGGCAGTTAGCGCTATTTAAAGTAGGTTATAGTCTCCGCTAGTTGGGTATTCTATAAGGCAGTTGTCTCTATTTCTTTAGTTCAAATTTTCAACTTTGAAATCAATCTAAGTTGAGGCTTGTTGTCATCGTAAAGATTAACGTTGGTGTCGAGTTGTCAAGATGGCGAGATGCGGGTATGATGATTCCACAGCGACGAAGTGCCTTTACTACATCGTTCCTGACGTTTTAAATCATTTAAGTTGTTAAATACTATCTCCAAACAGTTTTTCCCCATGGAGAAGTTTTTCAAAAAAATCTCAAGGGACCCAAGAGCACTCTAACTACTCGCATGCCGGAGGTATGGAGTTAAATAATTCCCTCCCAAAGGTATTTGTCTTCTATAACACCGCGGTTAATCTTGTGCTCGGGATACCTGTACCAAGCAAGTTTCCATGGAAAAACTGCTTACTTTCCCAGGCACAGTGAAAACTTAAATGATTTTCAAGAGAAACGGAACCAATTCACTTTGTAGCGAACAGCACAATCCTTTTATTCCCCTTGCATACACTCATCCTGTGGCCATTTAAGAAGTATATTAGGCGACATTTTCTATAGTTCAGGACATAATTGGCGTACGCATATAACTGCGAATTCGTATGGGAAAAAGTAAGTAGAGCAGTGAAACGGCTTAAATTTGTTGCATTTATGAGGACAGAGCATATGCGAAACCAATCGAAAAGGGATGCAGTGACTCCTGGATAAATCGAAAGGTGAACTAACGACGAGCGTTGGGCTCATGTGGCTCATTAATCCTGTCATCTGAGCTATATTCTCAGGAAATAGGGGACTCAGTCAGGAGCGCTCCATACCCTTCATACGCTCCAAGAGCCTAAAACCATATCTCAACGAACAGTTGGAGAGTTACTAGAGCGGTTTTAGGTCTGAAAAATTCGACGGACGGAAGGTTAAGAGATTGATATTCACATCTGTAGAAGCATGATGGAAAACGCTTGTTGGTCTGTGAAAGCTGGAAAAGAAACCAGCGAAACCTTGAATACCACTAGAGGTTTTAGACAGGGTGACGCACTGTTATGCAGTTCGAAATTCAGAAATGAGTAAAACTTCTCGGTTATGCGGACATTGGCATCGTCGATCGTGAGAAGGGAGGAGTCACTGGCGCTTATGCAAACATCGAATTGGAAGCTGTTAAAATGTGACTGATTGTAAACGAGAGTAAAACCAAGCACATGCTGTCTGCTGTAGTGAAGGCTACCTATGTACTGCTCTCAATTCTGTCAACGACAACAGCGCGAAGATCCAACGTAAAATAACGCTCGACTATGGCCTTAAGATACATTCATTAGCAACGCATTATCGAGAAGAATCAAGGATACGCTCACTATCCCCGACCTACTGGACTTTGTCAAAATCGAAAAGCGCCCCTGGAATTTTCGAGAGAAAAGTTCTACGTTCGATCTGTGGTCGAACCTGTGTTGACGGTCTAAAGAAGAGAAGATTTAACCACAAACTACACAGCAACACCTACTTGGCAAAAATAGGACGCATACGACGATGACGGATAAACTCCAATGCTTCAGAAGAGGAGCAGAAGGGGACAACTTCATTTGTTATAGCATGCGCAAGTGGAGAGTGGCCTCAACCAATTCGGGGTATGCCACTAGAGGTAGCTGACTTAGATGCATGCTGGAGCTACTTGTTGGTTGAGGCTCTGGTTCACCCTGAACTGTAGTCATTTTGAACAACTAAAAGTGTTTTTTTTACCAAAATTAAGCTCCAGAATAATTTTTTATTTTTAAACCGCTTGGCAACACAAACTTTGCTCTCAATATCGCACTCGTACCACAAATATTTTTGTTAAATAAAAATAAATGTTCATAAATATTTTACGGTTCATTTCGAAAGTTCAAAAAAATATCTAGAAATGAGAAAATACTGCAGAGATTATCTAAACAATGTGTCCAGTGGGTAGAAAGTTAAATTTGAAAATAGTTTCATGACGTTGCTGTGCATAAATATAACCATTTCGGTTGCGTTTTGGTAAAAATAAAATTTGAAATCTGCTTGGCACAGGATATTATGTCATTTATCATGGATGTGGTCAAAAACTCGAAACAAACCGCAGGATAGTGTCGTATTTACTCAACAGAGTAGCACTTCGAGAGAGTTGAAAACTTTTTAATGGTTTTTTAGAGAGTGAAATATTTGTCTTAATTATTTAAAACTTTGTACAACGATACTGGTTTGGGTTGCAAATGCAATGGAATGTGATTGTTATTTGTATAAACTTGTTATATGGTGTCATAACTGTTTATAGAGCAAGATAACAAGAATTGTGTTTCATAATGAGGGTAGAGGGTATAAGTGTGCGTATCTTAGTCCTGGCACATTGAGATGCATAGCAAAAGTAAAGTGTCCCTAAAGAATCTGAATAGATCTCTCACTTCGAGACATCGGAGTATCACCTGGGATCCATCCAAGAGTCAAGGAAGTTAATCGAAACCGAATTCAGAGATTTCTTGCATCGACCAACTATACTTGAAGTGCTTAAAGGGTTAAGCAATACATTATGTGCAGCCTGGCTGTTGGTACAGATTTAAAGGGTCTTCCAATAGGGACTTCCGAACTTTGACAGTTGATAGCAGCCATATTGTTGAAGTTACAATCGCCCTCCTGAGAGGACTATTCGCAGTGTGGTGGATAAATTTGAGTCCATTGGTTCAGTAAACGATCAACCAACACCCGTACGTTGACGAAACGCAAGATCTGCCGAAAACATCGCCGCTGTCCGTGAAAGTGTGCAGGAGAATCCGAGGCAGTCGATTTCGCTTCGCTCACAAGAACTCGGCTTTTCGTAGACCACAACTTGGCGAATGACGACCATGGACAACGACGTGTGTTCGCTGAATGGCTCTGAAGCAGTTAGAAACTGACCCTAATTTTCATCGAAAAATCATCTTCAGCGATGAGGCCCATTTCTGGATGAATGGGTACGTCAACAAACAAAATTGTCGAATTTGGGACGATACCAATCCACATGAGATCCAAGAGCGTCCAATGCACTTTTTGGTGTGGATTTTGGGCTGGCGGCGTTATCGGTCCATATTTCTTAGAGAATGACGTTGGCCGCTATAGGTCGATGACACCAACGACATGTGGTTTCAACAGGACGGCGCTACGTGCCACATTGGAAAGTCTGCACGAGCGATTCGAGGGCATGGTCATCTCACGTGTAGGTGATGTGAACTGGCCATTGAGGTCGTGCGATTTGACCCCGTTAGACTTTTTCTTGTGGGGTTTTCGGAAGCCGCAGGTCTATGCGAATAAGCCACAAACCATAGCGGCCCTCAAAGTCAACATAACCCATGCCATCGGTCAAATTCAGCCTGATTTATGCGCCAGAGTCATGGAAAACGGGACATTTCGGAAGCGCGCCACCCAGAGAAGCTGCGGCGGACATTTGAACGATGTTATACTCCATACATAATGGCATCGATAGGCCTTTTAAATGAATAAAAACTTCGTTGATACCTCACACACACTTTGTTTTATTTAAATTTAAAGATAGGAAACGCTTAATGAAAGACCCTTTAGTAGATACTCCGACGTCTCCACCTGTTTCTAACAAAAACACAAGTCTCTGTTTGGAAGACGGATGTATGCTTGTTTGATGGTGTGTGTGCAACAAGCACTTAAATATTTACGCGAAAGTCCTAAATGGTATTATTATCGACCGTTCAAAGGACTTAAAGGACTTTAAACTGTGAAGAATCCTTCGTTTTGCCAAAGCCACCCTTATACTGCCAGAAAATAAAGAGGTTTTTTGTTGTCTTCGATTCAATGAAGTTTTCTTTGTAGGATAACTCACAAATATTACTAACTTACTTACTTAAGGTGGCGCTACAGTCTGGGGTGGACCTGGGTCTCAACCAACCAGCTTCTCAAGCCAGCTCGATCTTTAGCTCGCTGCCTCCTGTTTCGTACTCTAAATTGGTTGAGTTCCCATTGAACTTGCGTGTGCCACCTAAGTCGCGGTCTTCTCCCAAATATTGGTTTTCTTTATAGCGAAACCTTTTGGTTGGCTGCGATTGGCTGAACCAGATCGTCTTAGTTTTGAGAGGATTGACTGAAAGCCCATGCCTGGTAAACCATTTATCAATCATTTCACGACAACGACATAAACGTATACCTGAACGAAGCCATTAGAGCTATTGAGAGTGTTCTGCAGACAATCAACTACCGTGTAGCATAGCAGGGTAGTCTTGCCAGTCGCTATTTACCTTTGACGTTTCAAACCGTACATACGCTTTGTTCATTAGCATTTCCGCATGCGAATATCAACTGGTCTTTCCATGCTTTTCAGCAACAATGAAGGCAGAGCTATCGGTTTCAAGTTCTAGGGATAGCGACCTTGAAGTTGCCGACAGTATGATCAAAGTTGGTAAAGCAATGCTGCTAAATGAGATGGCTTACAGATGTGACATTTTCCTATGCTGTGTGTTCAAGGGCACAGTGACGTCCCGAGCACCTGCTGAGCGGCCGAGTTGGCAAAGGAAGGGGCACGTCAGAACTTAAAAAAAAAAAAAAAGAGGAGCATCGTGTGCTGCTCCCGAATCGATAAAGTTTCGCCTTAAAACTGAAGCCAGGAGAATGGCAAATAGAAGCTGGATCTAGCGTAACTTGGATCTGAAAAGAACCGAAAAAGCTTTATAGTAGGAATCCTCACTAGATGTTTTATATGTAGAATGGATGTCCCCTCTAATGATTTCTACAGAAGCTGTAGAGACGAGGTGTTGAAATAAACAGTAGCCCATCTCTGCCATGTCAAGGCAGAGAAGGAACACTCTTGGGAAGTACTTCTATGAAGACCTCAGCAACCAAACGGAACTCAGGTCTTTCAAAATAAAGAACTTTTTCCGTGATTTTAAATGATCTACATTGTGCGGAGCAGGAAGTGGTCTGTACCTATACAACCACCGACAGGATTTTTCTTCAGAAAGAAAGGGAATTCATGATGCAAGATTTTACATACTATCACAATGGACATTCAGCTCTAACAATCTTACCCAACATAGCCTTACTTTATTGTACATGGAATCTTATCCGCATATGCTTGCAAAAACATACATACGAATGCCTGTGTGTACCTATGAATAAAAAATACCCTAATCGATAAAATTCAAATTACAATTGAATTCCCCTTATAGACATACGGGTGCACCTACACTATTCCTTTCCATCCAATTCCTTAAGGTTCACAAAATTGACAGTTTCTATGTATGTACATGCATACATATGTATTTAGGTCAATAGCAATAGACACCAACACTTATTCTAATAGCGCAACGTCCTTCCACTAAATGTTGCAATAAAAAAAAAAAAAAAAATTCGCCACAACAAAGCCCCTAATCATCCAACAAAATGAATATTCACATAAATTGCGGATAACACAGCAAGGAGTTAACCATACCAATGAAACAAGGATATGCCAGGATAGCGAAGAAACTAATTTCTTGTTCTTCATGGATATATCAATATTCAACAGATGTTTGGTTCCCATAATAGTCCCAAATAGGGTTTTAATTAGTCTTCTTGGAAATAAAGTTAACAGTTGTAGGAGGCATTTACAAGATGAACGACTTTCGGTTGTGTGTTGTAATTTGTGGGAATTGGTATTTCCTAAGGGAACTCTGCATCAGATATTTATGATTCAGTTATAAGAGAACTCATTTACATAAATAGTGTGTATATACATATGTATTTTTGTTGTTTTTATAGCTTTTTAAGTTTTTTTTTTTTTTTGTTCTTAGGTTGAGATGTAAGACTTGAAATGGGGAGATGTTGTTTCTATTATTTTTAGGTAGTTGGTCCTTCTCAAGAAGCCTCAATAAAGGATAATTTCAAGGAGACATTTGCTTTTTAGTCATTTTTCATGACTTTTTTTTGCACGTTTTAGCACTTATTTTGCTAATGGTGTCCCTAATTCTAAAGGTTTATTGGAATAGACTTGGTTGGTTGGTTGAATCCGCTTATTAAGACGCCTGTAATAATAATTTGTCCAGAAAATAGTATGGCACATGCCATGTGACACGTAACGCCATCTTGTTGGAAGTATTACATGATTGCCTAACCTTTCGATTGAAAGAAGGACTTTATCAGTTCTGTTTTGAGCATTTTCAGCTTTACCCTCGAAACCCTCATTCTCTTTGGATACATGAGTTGTACATGTTACAATGAGGGATAAAAATAAAAGTGTTGTTGCGAAGATGTTAGGGTTCTTGGCACGCAGCACGATGAAAGACTATACAGGGTCGTTGGCCACAGTGATGTGTAATGAAACAGTAGCTTTAACGAGCCAAGAGGAAGCAGACAGTATGGATAACTCTCCACTTAGCAATCTTAGGGCCAAAATGGCACAAATATCCTTAACGGAAGCAAATAATAGGTGGAAATCATTAGCCACAAAGCAAAGTTCAACGAGCTTTTACAAAAAGACCGGAAGTCGATGCTAAAAGGGATGCTTGCCGGCCACAACAAGTGAAGATATCATAAAAGGAAGTTAAATTTGAACGTTGACAGGTCTTCTCTTCGTAGACCTCTTCGTAGTTTAAGTGACGAACACCCCTGAGCATCTAGGACAGTGTTTATGTTAGGCTTATTCTAGACATAAAGCTTGTGTTGAGAGAAAAATTCTCGGGGAAGACCAAAGAGTGGCTTGCCTTGCCTCATCATCGTGGTTACGTTGAGAATTTCCATGACACATTCTGGACAGGTATACAGCAAGCTACCAACACGGCCCTTAAGCTTAAAGATATGGAAGACTTTGAAATCCATTACTCATGCAGTTTCCCTTATCACTGTAGCGTGTGTACGACAGGGAGGCTGCGGTCAGTTCCCACGTATCCAGCCCCATAAAATCTTTGGAATTGAAAGACTGCTCCGTGTCTCTGACTGAGTTTGCTTTACAATTCAATGTCACACTTTGTAGGGTATGACGAACTTATTACACAAGACCCTCTTGGTACGGTCAGTGGGAATCTCGATCAAGTTTTGTTTAAAGCAAATCAAAAGTGGAAAGATCATGACTTATTGGGACATTCCTTGATCCTAAGAGATCGATCGTTTGATTCGACGAAAAAGAGAGCACCCTTCGAAACTGACTAAGGGCACTGCTCGCTCAGTGAAAAGGCATTCTTTGTTAAGGTTTCTGTAGGAGTTGGAGAGATGAAGAAGAAGGCACGTTAGATAGATACCTCGAAGGCGCAATAGGATTCGATATAAACCCCAGTGTCAAGGGCTGTGAACAACCCTCCCGACATCATAATAATAATAGATACCTCTTCAATGGTGTATATTATTGGAACCCTACTATTATGGCCAATCAAAACTGTTAAGTCAGGCTTCACAATGGCATCACAATGGACTTACTTTTACTCTAAATATACATATTCAAAGGTTATGTACAGGTCTTGGACCTTATCTTAGGGCCATCTGTCAACGTCAAGTTAAGTTTCGCAAGTTCAGTTAGAGATCTAGCAAGGGCCTAAGTGGAAGCAATAAAGTCTTCACAAATAAGCCACGGACATTTAAAGAGTCTAAACAGTATCAGATTAGGATGCTTTAAGAACCAACTGCCAATTTTGAATCAGCGTTGCGATTAAAAGATCATTTGTATAAAAATTTGGCTGCATCATCGCCAATGAGGTCTTCAAAAATGCAAAAGAGGACACAAATCTACCATTAAACACCTGACTTTGATTCACTAATGATGACACTCGACCTTGGAATGGCGTTACCAGGTTCTTAAAAATCCAAACAGATATATGCCGTAGGTACCTAAAAAGATTATCTGACAAATTTATGTTTTACATTTTTCAGATACATCACCATTCTCCCATAACTAACACACTCACATTAAACATAAATTAAAAGTTAAGTAACACGACAAGAAACATGACTCGCTTTAGGTAAAATTTACATAAAATTTATTTAACATAAAGAAAATATTATTTACACTTCTAAATCACACCGAGACGACGACGAAGGAGAATAATTCACAGAAATCCTTGTCACAGGAATTGTGATGTGGATCCCCATCATACCACTACCGATTTTGTGCGTCATTTAATTTTATTTCAAATGAAAATGAAAATGTGGGCAGAAGAATACAACACGCCCCACCAAATGAAATGGCATCTAAATCATGTTATCCGTAATATATGCCACCCAATGGTGGAAAATTCCAAACACGTTTTTCATTACATTAATGTGAGGAGGGGGTGGATGTAAGCATTAGATCCTGTAGGAGGTACTATAAAACAATTCTAAAGAAAAATCTGCGAATAAAGATGATAAGTTGCGATTGCTTAGAATTGGTATAAAGAGGATTTTTTTTCGTCCTTCGTTGTTGTTGTTGTTGTTCTTGTTCGGTACTAGATTTGTTGGAACTGTTATTCATTTTAATATAGAATGAATAGCTATTTGAATTTTAATATTTGCATATTTTGAAGCAGGACACAGCGGAGCTATGAATGTATGGAATGGAGATGGCATGAACTATTACTTTTTGTGAACATAGCTTCGAAGGATAGCGAGCAACCTAATTTTGTTTGCCTTTCGTCGGCAATAGTTAAATTAATGTTTACAGAACTCTAGTGACACTTCTTTAGTCATGCTAAGAAATCGGAGCGTAACATAAAGTGAAACAATTATTATTTGTTACATACCCGTAGGAGCAAACTAAATTTTGTTGAAAAAAATGCAAGTACTTCTTAAACTGTGTCTTACACAGACTCCAAAACCTACCAAACAAATTTGATAGAGCTCTCCCGATCCACTCCTTTGAAAGGGCATTTAAAGTCACAGTTCCCACACGGGACAACTGCTATAGATTCCATAAATCCGTCAACAAACAAATGCACATCTATACAGACGGCTCTAAAACCAACAAACTTAACATTAACCAGGCGATCCGCCTCCCTGATCACTGTAGTGTTTTCCAAGCGGAAATAATGGCGATAAAGAAAGCTTTATCATGGCTGAAGTTGAACATTGTATCTACTAAGGATATCTGTATCTTCAGCGACAGCTAAGCAGCTTTGAAATCCCTATCAAATGTCACTAGCAACTCTCTGACGGTCCTCGACTGACTATCGTCTCTTAGAGAGATGACTAAGAAGTTTAACATTTACACAGTGACATCCCTGGTAACTGCAAAGCCGATGAACTTGCCAGATCTGGTACGACCCATACCAAAGGCTTGGGTATACCTAACAGTACAGTGAAACTAATTATTATATATAATATATATTAACAAAATATAATTAGAGAAACTAACTCCAGGTGGAAAGGCGGTCATACGTGTCCTTCCACCAGACTTATATGGCCTGAAATAGATGACCATAAGTCAAGGGAAATTATTCCTCTCAACAGAACACAAATTCGCATCATTATTGGTGTCATCACAGGCCATTGAGTACTAGAACAACACCCCAGGAGATTAGGGGCTCTATTCAATAATTTCTGCAGAAGCTGTAGGGATGAGGAGGAGGAGGAAAGCACAACTCATTTTCTCTGCCATTGTCCAGCGCTCTCCCATAGCAGAAGAAGATTTCTTGGGTATTATCATTTCAATGGCAACAGTGACCTAAGTCAAGTTCCCTTAAGGAAGATCCTCTCATTTATCAAAAACTCTAAATGGTTTTACGGGTAGAATTCTTCTACAGAGAATTCTATAGGCATCACAACGGGCTCTGAGCTTAAGTGAGTTCCGTGGGACGCCTATCTACCTAACGTAACCTAAACTGTGTTAGGAGTACACATTTAAGACCAAGAGCAAGGTTGAAGTTGGTGCTAGCACACTTTGATCAGCGAAGACCAAGACCAAAAAGTCAACACATACACGCATGCACAGTCTAGTGATTGTGCATGCAGATTGATTGTGGGGAGAAACCAGTTTTTGTTGCTATTGAGAAACTAAAACTAGGTTAGGTTGGGTTAGACGAGATAAGGTCCTTTGTGTTACCACATGGATCTGTACTTCACCCAGAAAATACTACCCGCCGAACCAGCTGGAGCTTGCTATGAAGCGCTGGAGGTTTCCTTTGCTGATATCAGCTAGTTATTTAGATTATGAAAGAAGCTGGCTCCTAAGTGTGCTCTTCTGCGAGCTGAGAGGGCCGGACATGTACAAAGAAGGTGGAGAATTGTCTCTTCTTTCTCTTCGTTCATGTAGCTTCTGCAAAAGTCATTGTATAGGAGGCCCAGCCTGTTGGCGTGCTTGCCGACACCTACAAAGGTACTTATGAGCAATATTTTCTGTCTGATGAGACAGTGAGAGCGTTGGAGATTCAGCTTTGGCCAAATCTGCTTAGTGAAAAGGCAGGTGTTACCTTCTGCCCATTTGTGGTTGACGATGTCGATCGCGTTTCTTTTAACTAGCAATTTGCAGGTGGCGAGAGGCATGCTTAAATTCCCCTATTTTGGAAGAATTGGTAGAGTTGTGCCCTCTCTGGCGAGTTCATCAGTTATGCAGTTGCCTGGAATGTCTTTATGTCCCGGCACCCATATAAGATGAGTTTTGAATTGCTCAGCCATCTCATTAAAAGACAAGCGGCAATTTAGGATTGTTTCTGAGTTAAAGGTGACAGATTCCAGAGATTTTATCGCGGCCTGACTATCAGTCGATACTACAGTATACCTCAGTCATGATAGGGCTTCATTGATTGTCATTATCTCGGCTTGGAAGACACTGCAATGGTCAGGCAAACGAAAAGAGATGCTTACACTCACATTCTTAGAGAAAAAGCCACACTCGCGATTCTGTTTTAAAGCCATCTGTGTAGAAACAGATGGATCCCTTTCGTTCTTCTCCTTCTAGTCAATTCTGGAAGGGATAGTGGTAACGACGATTTTATTGAATAAGAGTCGTTGAAGGGTGTAGTCGGTGCATTGCGGAAGGAGTTCTAGTTCGTGCAGAATAATAGAGTATCCAACTCGTAGGTTGGATCAACGGTGAAGCTCTTTAATGCGTATGATTGCACTAGCTGCCAGAGGTTGGCTAGAGGTAACCGTTGAAACAATGTATCTAGAGCCGCCGTTGGGGGTAGTTCTGGGTGCTCCACTGATATAAATACAGGTCGATCTTTGTACTTTGCCCAGTTGGTTACGTTTGATGGCTTTAGGCAGGGCTTTCCACCAGACAATCAAGCCGTATGTCAAGATTGGTGAGATGACAGATACATAAAGCTACGTAGGTGTAGGCCCCACTAACTTCCTATTGCTTTTTTACAGCAGTACAGAACTGTGGTGGCCTTTTTAACTCTCTTGAGGATGTTTGGTTTCCAACTAATAGGTTTTAATCACTCGTCGAAGAAGTCCTGTTTCTTCTTATAGCCATGGCAGGACAGCTTAAAAGCAGGCGACGGGCAGTTTCTACAAAATTCGTTCTGAGATATCCAAAATTACTCGGCGTAAATACCACTGACAGGGAGTGTAATGAGGGCGGCAGAAATGACACTTGCATCTTTATGACTGAGTCGTATAAAGTATGGGCCAAAGTGTTCTCGCTACTAGGCCTGTCCAGCGTACAATGGCTTTTTCCAGGGTTTCGACATTTGTTCTGACATAAATACAGCTGGGACATGTACAACGGGAAAGGCGAAGGACAAATCTAGTTCTGAACTTTCCTTGAAATTTAATTTGTTAGACAGTACGTGCTATATCTATGCAACGCATATTTAAGGCAGAAAGTGAAAGTTGTAAGTAATTAAGAAAAATGTGGGCGTATACGCAACATTTTAGCAAAATTAAAATCGTTTATATTTTTATGATTATTACAAACAAATGGACGTCACAACTGTTCCACATCACTCTTAAGCCCACTTTGGTCCATTCTGGATCAATAAAACTCATTACTCAAATCATTTGCTAAATCACCGCCTACCACTCTGTGTTTACATTTATTAATGTTGTCAGCGAAAGATTTATGATGTCGTATTTATTTGCATTTAGTGCCTTCCATATCCTTGATGTGAAACGATATAAAAATCATATCAAATGGACTTATGTTACATTTATTGTGTACCCATTTCAGCAATCAAATTATTGCACAATACCCTAACCATTCTTTGTTTCAAATAGTCAAGATGCAAATATTAGTCCTTGATAAAGGACTTTAACGAGTAAATCCTTTTGTACAAGAAAAAAAGAAAAACCTCTTCTAGATGAATGACTTGTGCCAAGATAAAAAAAAAAAAAAAAGGAACATAAGCTCAGAAAACAAAAGAGCAACAGTGTTTTAGCATCACATTTGACATCTTAATGGATGAGATATTGTGTGTCGGATATGCCAAGGAAAACAATGGCAGATGGTTACGGATACACAACTCATGTGCCGTCGTTGGATGATAATAATTAAATTGTTTTGCAAATTGTTTTCCTAGAATGTAGACGACAATAACTGATGAGAGACTATGATGGATTAGTTTAAGAGAAGATCGTGTTTTTTTTTTCTTATGATGAATGATTTTTTATGAATTAATACTTATAGATACAATTTGAGTTGAAGAAGTGTGTCTATTGGTTGTTCAAATATTTAGAAACAAATTAATGTTGGATGAGTTCAAGTTTATTCCCCCATGTTATGCTCGTTCAGAGTTTAATTCACAGCATCAGCTGGGTCTTATGTACAAAATGTACAGCATCATTTTTCGGTCTGCATGTATGTATGTTTGGCACGGCAGCTCATGGAGAGCCAAGGCCTAGCTGCTCACAACCATTCATGTTGTGCGTGTTATATTCTTTGCACGAATGGAAGGGACCTACAGTTTAATGCCGACTCCGAACGGTGAATTGAGAAGCTTTTCACGACAGATTGTACTCATGCAGGTTTGTCATTCCTGCGAATAGGTGGTGCCGCGAAAAAACTTTTGGTGGTTTTTGAGAATCGAACCTGTGTCTCTCGCTTAGCAGTCCAACGCACTAACCACTAAGCCACGGCGACCACCCTTTTTGGTCTAAGAAGGCGATTATCTGTCGACTCTGTCTTACTTACATACCAATGATGGCATTACAGTCCAGGGTGGTCCTAGGCCTCAACCAACAAGCGTCTTCAGCTAGCTCGAACCTCAACTAGCTGTCTCCAGTTTCGCCTAAGTCGCAGTCTTTCTCTACTGAGCAGGAATTCACCCATCTATGCAGAGGTGGCCGTAGACCACCCGAAGGATTTTTCTTTCAAAACAATGGAGAGCAACCTCATCCATTATTGACAAAGTCTATACCTTCGCACCATAGAGCAGGACTAGGTTAATTAGGATTTTGATTGTTCGTGAGGGGGCTATTCAAAAGCTGGCTTAGCCCAAAGAAACAGCGATTGGCACGAGTTGATCAGCGCTGGTCTCGTTGCTTAGGTAAGGTTAGGTTAAAGAGGTGGATGCATCGCGTGGTGCAGCCTTCACTCGGATCTCTAATGGATCCCTTGTGTTCCTCTGTCGTGGAATGTCCATTCTGAAAAGACAAGAAAGAGTGGAAAGGTCTGGATGAGTGCAGTTACGAACGTTCGGCCTCCCTGAACCATCCCGAATTCGTCGCGAATTTTAGAATGGCTTCCGTTGAAGTTATATTCACCGAGGGCCGTCTTCCTTGTTCTGTATAGGCCGGGACATTCGCATAGGAAGTGGGTTGTATTCTCTTCCGCGTCTGTGTTACCGCAGCCTCTGCATAGTATGTCTGTACTTAGACACATTCTTCTACGGTGGGCCGCCAGTAGGTTGTGGCCTGTGATGATCCCTACGAAGAGAGCTAATTTTGATCTATTTAGCGCAAAAATCAGCCCCGTTTTTATCTTGTCGATATTTGTCCAGAGTTTCCTGGAGGTGCGGCATGATGAGAGTGCGCTCCATCTCTCATCAGCTTGTCTATGAAAGTCTAATGCAATACTAAATTTGAGTCTCGTTGCATTGTGGAAGCAAAGTCTAGGTAGACAAAGTCCTAACTACCTCAAAGTAAGATTTGTCGTTGGACTTCTCCCTTTAAAGCGTCGCGTCGTTGTTTTGCCCTTATAGACTGTTGAATCATTGCCACTTTCGTCACTGTGTCCTCACGATTATTTCAATATCGTTAGCGTATGCGAGTAATTGTTCAGATTTTTGAAAGATTGGGCCTCTCGTGTTGGCGTTACAGTGCTGCACAATTCTTTCAAGAACTACAGTTAAGAAATCGCACGATAGCACTTCGCATTGTCTCAATCCTTTTTTGACATCGAAGGTCTCAGTGAGGTTTTTACTGTTTTTCATGGTGTAGCGTGTATTCTCTATCATCAACCTACACAATGGAACGAGATTGGAAAGGGTTGCCACACTCAAACATTATTTTGTATAGCTTGCCTCTATAAAAGTGGTCGTACTCGGTCCTACATTCGGTAAAAAGGTCGTTGGAAGCTTCTAAGTTTCGAAAATCTGCCGTGGTGTGAATATTTGGTGGACGGTCGATTTATCTGGCCAAAAACCACAACCAATCTGGTTATTGAGAAAATGCTTAAGGCTCACATAAAATACAGCAAAAAGGATCTTGTAAACTATCTAGACTAGAGGGTTCTTTTTTTAAAGATTGGGCAACCAATGGCTTTCGTTTGACCATATTTTGCGGATTAGTTGGTACGGATAAAGCGAATCGGAGAACATTGATTGGATATAAACTTGAATCAATCCCAATCCTTAAGAACCAAGAATCATTCGTGTACAAACACGTTACCAAGTGGAGAGAAAGGTTCATCTTGCAATTTCCAATCTTAAAAAACAAAAAATTCTGAAGTGACCCAAAATATTCCATTAAAAATCAGAACCGTAAGAGTCAAGGACATTCAAATTGCCATTCTCTATTCACAGCTGTGCCTCCCCTTCAATGTGCCGCATTCATAGGATAAAAATCATCTCCTTGTACACAAATTCACAAATGAGGTTTTATTATACATTGATTCTTAATTGGCCTCGTGATATCATTCAATTGCACAGGCTTTATGAAATATCCTCGGAATTTCCTTCTTCCTTTCCTTTTCATCTCGCTCTTCACTTGCGTACGCTCTATGAATGAATATACTCTCGTGCACTCATGGGTGTTGTCAAGTTCTCCTTCCGCCTGCCAAACATGAATGGGGTAAATAGATGAAGGATTTTATTGGCTCATTAATACAATCTAGGCAGGACTTAACAACAGCATAATGGTAGGAAGGCTCAAATGGGACATTATTGACTTATAAATGTTTGCCATTGTATGTTCATATGGATTAAGTGTTGGGACAGATGCAATCATGACTTCTGAATTGTAATCGATCAGAAGGTTGAGTAAATCGGTCAAGGACATGAATGAAAAATTGACAAATTACAAAATGTATTGCTGTGGTGGGGAAATCTTCAAAGCTTAACCTTCTTTTTACATAAAAATATTCATCACATTGTTTCCTTAAAAAATAAGGACGAGAAGAACAAACAGAACATCCATCTCCTTTTTATTTTTTTCATCATTTCTCATAATTATTCTAATGGCATCAAAACCGTTGTCGCTCTTTCGTTTTTATAAATTAATTGTGAGCAAGGATAATCCTTGCCAATGGCGTCAAAACAAGTGATGTAAACAAACAAACAAAAATCTAGAGACACGATTTTTAATGCTGGTGACGATTTATTATTATTTTTTTGTTCTTTATCCTTTAACAAGGACGTGTCTGTAATATTTTTCACTAACTTAGCCCTTTAACGTCCGTATTTCTGTTTTTTTTTTTCAGGACTCTGTACCTCGGTTGGTACCATCTACACCTCTGCAGTAGTACTGCACCTATGTACATCCTCTACATGACATTCTAATGATGTTTTGAGGCAAAATAATGTTATAGAAACGCTGACAGCACCAGGTGCCAGGTGGTGTAGTAATATTTTTACTCGAGCATAACTGCAGAATAACATACGGGACGTATGAGTGTTTTCTTTGCATCCTTTCTGCATATGAATACTAAATCATTTATATTTGTATATGTTTTTGAGAATTTTAGAAAATACCCGCAAAGTTGTGGTTTTAATAGTTGGGGGTAGTATTTTCTTTTCGAGCAGCGAACAGGCAATGGGATTTAGATTATTTTTGATTAATTGAATTTTTCCGTTTGCTTGCTTTGCATTACGAAGTTTGTGACTATTTTTTCCTCTAAAGTGTACAGCAGTCCTTCTAGAATTTATAAAGGTATTTCTTTGGTGGACACGATTACATTTTCAGCTTGAGCATCAATCATATTTACAAAGATTGCAATATAAGTTTCTTACTTTGTATGTAACAACCACATACGAATCAGGCTAACAACCCTTAAAGGGTCTCCGTCTGAACTAATGCCACTTTTTATTAAACTGCTTCACGGTCCCGGGAACGCTGTTCACAGTTTACTAGACCAACATTTCTAACATCCCGTAATCAGAAATCGAAGGTGGAGACCGAACCTTTTCTTTGTGAATCAGGTGATTGCGATTCGAAAACCCTCTCAACTGAAGCGTTCTCGTCTATTCAATCGATGTGGCCGAGGAAATGCAGTTCATGGATTTCGACATCTCATGCAGTTCGACATCTTTATACAGCTCGTAAAGTTTGCGCTTATATATCCTCCTCCGTTCGTCCTCCTCGCAGATAGGACCAAATATTCGACGTAGAATTATTTTCTTCGAAGGATCCCAAGATCTGCTCTTACTTATCGTCCAGCATTCAGCTTCATAAAGCAAGATTGGCAAGATAGTTGTTTTGTAGAGCATGGTTTAGGACATAACCATGGTCCTTTTTCGCACCAAGTCGTCGTTCTAAATCGGATCCATTTGTTTCCGAGGCAATACGTTCTTTCGTAACAATACATTTTTTTACGTGGTAAGGCCCTTAACCCCACGCACAACCGGCAATCCGGTCGGGGTGGAAAGAAATGTCCTCGTGTTTGAAATACGGCTGCAGACATTAGGTCACTATTCAGCGGATGTCGAAATGCCAGGGGTGGCACTTGAAGGATGTATGCCAACTTCAATTGTACAGTCACAGAGATCATAACTGGCATCTCGCTTGATTAAGGGTAATCGGAACTTTGCCTTGCATGTGCATTTCCATGACATTGGGGGAGTTGAATCTATCAACCCACCATAGAGTGGTCTTTATTTAGACTAGACTGCATGTCTAAAAACAAACTTCTTCAATCATTTGAATACTAAACTGCTTTTCTTCTTTTCAATCCTACATGCTGATGAGGTCCTTGTTAACTTATGATGGCGATCTTTAGAAAACACTTTCTTTTCTAGATTTGTAGACACCTCTCTCCTATCTTAGTCCAGATCTAAGTTTTTTCAAACGTTTTAGCTTGCTCTTATCCATGTTCTTTGAGCAGGAATATCAGCATCTGTTTATAAGACTTGTCGACACCTATTTTCCCAGCGTCAGAAAAAGAGTCTTCAAAAAATTTTCTTTGCATTTTACAGTTTTTTTACTTCAGATTTTAAGATCTTCATGGCTTCAACGTGTAACCCCCAGTCAGCATTCTTAGGAATCTTACACAACCGCTCTGGACACGAATTTATTTAATTAACTTGAAACGATTTCATGAACTTCATTGTCTAAAATCCCACAACACAACAGCTATCCCATGTTCATCTTATTAAATTCACGAACAAATAAAAAGATAGGAAGAACTTACCACACCATGATCCACAAACATTCCCGAGGATACTTTTGTCTGTGTACTCTATTTGCTCACATATCCTTGTTGTCTGCGGTATTTTCTTAAAATGAAATTTTCTAAAATCAGAGCACACACGCACAGCGTGAAAAACAATTTCAAAACATTGTATGCCATGATATGAAATAAGGATACGTACACAAGTCTCCTTTCTCTCTTCCTCTGGTGTGTGTATAAATTTTCCTTGTAATTTCTCATTATCATGTGTTATAAGTTATGTGCGAGGATTTTGTAGTAAAAAAATATTAATTTTGTCTAAAGGGATGTTTTTTTTTTTTTAAATGAGTGTTGCATGTTGCTTTTCTTTAAAAAAATCTCATAATCCCTTCAAAGTTCTTGATTCGAAATTTCAGTGAATTTTCTTTTTTTGTTACCAACTAGTTGGTCCTTATTGAGTGTGAGTGTGAACTTAATTTGCAATACACACACAAGTTTAGACGAAATTTCATTTACAACTACAGTACTCAACTACATATGCATGTGTGCTGCTGTCAAAGTATTCCACAAAAATTCCAGACAGGATGAGTAGAAATTTCAATACGTACATCTAGATACATACCCAGACAATGACTAATTTCTGTTGGGGAAACAAAAGGCATAAACTCCCGCTAGACGCATTAAATCGAAACATAAAGTGGATGGCGAGATGCCTTTTGACAATTCTGGCGTAATAGTGATTTGTCACAGTTTCGTGTTGTGCTTGAACTTTTGAAAGAAGACAAAGCAATTATTCTCGAGACAATTGTACGAGCTGATGTCATTCAATTAATAATGGCCTTGAGCTTGGAAGGATTGAGTTTTGAAAAAATGGGCGAGAAGATATCTATAGACGACTTAGGGCCGATTATTCAATAGCCAGATAAGCAATCAGATAGGCTTTAACTGTTAGTTAAGAGATATTTGTATTTTTCAATAGTCGGATAGCAGCTATTCGAGGAATAAAATACCTAACTGTCAGATAAAGTTATCTGCCCATTTCTGTGGCAGATAAAATGTAATTCACTAGTTAAAGTAAGCGAACTGTCAAATTTAAAAAGTTTATTTACGAAATCTTGTTTTGCGAAGTATTGTGCAAATGGATTTTTTCGATATTATCGACGACTTAGTTATTGAGGACGAAGAATTAATACATAATTACTTGAATCCAAGTTTAAGAAAGAAAAGAGTTGTGAGACAGAGACCTGACCATTATACGGAATGGGAAAACGCAGATTTTAAAAGAAGATTCAGGTTGCAAAAAGATACTGCCCAATACCTACTTTCATTAATAGAGAGCAAAATCAAGCACAAAACAGAAAGGTTAGTTACATACATTTGTACATACATAATATGTACATGTATATATTTTATTTTCATATTGAAGAAGTCAACGCTTTTATTTATTTCAGAAATCAATGTGTTTCACCTATGACACAATTGTTGATTGCTCTTAGGTTTTATGCTACGGGAAGTTTTTATATTACGATAGGAGACTTTTCGTGTGTCAATGCTTCAACTATATGCATAATTGTTAAAAGGGTTACTCTAGCTATTGCTGCGTTAAGACCAATGTTTGTAAGATTGCCAAGAAACCAAGAAGAAATATTACAAATACAGCAGGATTTTTACCAGATAGCACGGTTTCCACGAGTAGTTGCTTCTATTGATTGTACTCATGTGCGGATAATTTCACCAGGTGATGTTTTACTGTATTCGATTTGTCTCGAACCACACTTTGAAAAACTACACCTGCATTAGCATTGCAATTAATGTCTACTTTAAATAAAATGCAATATAACATTTCATTTTAGGCGGAGATACTGCTGAAAACTTCAGAAATCGAAAAGGCTATTTTTCCATTAATGTGCAAGCTATGTGCACATCAAATTTAAAATTCATAGATGTAGTTGCTCGATGGCCAGGCTCGACTCATGACAGCCTTATATTCCATAATTCTGCGGCTAAATTTCATTTTGATAATGGTTCTGTTGGGAATGGAGTAATACTAGGAGATAGTGGATATTTCTTGAATCAATATCTTCTGACTCCATTCAATGATCCACAAACAACAGCTGAACGCTTGTACAATGAGTCTCAAATTAGAACAAGAAATACCATTGAGAGAAGTTTTGGTGTGTGGAAAAGACGGTTTCCTGTTTTGAGCATTGGAATGCGGTGCAAACTTCCTCAAGTGCAGGATGTTATTACAGCAACTGCAATACTGCATAACTTAGCTATTGAAAGAAATGAAGAAGATCCGCTAGTGGATCCGGAGGTACATGTTGAGGCTGATGAAATATTTGAAGAAATACATTCAGACTTCACAGGTAATCACGGCACGAGAGACACTTTCTTGGAGTATTTTGAAGCCTTGATTAATTTATGAATAGGTTAAGATTATAATAAAAGTTTGTTCAGTTGGTTGATACATGTCATATGCACATTTTATTTGAAACAACAAAATATTTGGTATCAAATAAATAATTTTTTGAATTCCCGCATTTTAAAGTTGTGTTCATTCCTGTAATCTCTTTTCTTCGTTGTGAAGATGTTCTTCTTTCTTTCTTCTTCAAAACTTTATAAACGAAACGAACAAAGGCGGATGATAAACGTCATGCCATGAGCATAACCAGCTTCTATGCTCTAACACGAAAAATTGTCAATCAAGCTGTCTCATTCACACCCACGTCATGTGAAGTTAGATATAGTTGATATTGTCAGTACTGCAAAATACCGTCGAATTACTATCTAGCTGTTATTTTATGATTGAAAAACTTACACTACTTATCTAGTAGATAAAGAGTGGAATAAATTTATTCATTAGTTAGCAATCAGACTGTTTATCTGGCAATTGAAAAATCGGCCCTTAATCACTAAAGGGTTTCACTTGGTGGTTGGTCGCCTTTAGTTTTCTTGTTTAAGTTCAAATCAGTTTTTTTGTTATTTGTATGAAGTTCCGTCTCAAAGGACCCAAAAAACAGTTTCAAAAAAGCAGCATAATTTCAGGTCTTATGTTATGTATCTTCAGTCTCAGTACCTTTTTCAATCTGAAGCCATAAGTCCCAACTATTGACATTTGAGCTAGTGCATGTTAGCGACTTGTCCGAAAATATTATATTTCGGATTTAAAACCTTCGCGGTAGCGAGTGAAGCGAGGCACTCATCCGATCACATAGTACGTGTTCCGCTGATTCGTCTTCCTCTAAGGAGAGTCGGTATTCAGATTCCTTAACTATATTTAGTTTATGTTAGTGATATCTTAGGCTACAGTGACCGGTGAGGAAGCCGGCAACCCTTCTGATACCGTCCCTATTGTGATAAAGAATATTTTTAATGATTTTGTTCAGGGGTTGGATGGCTCTTTTAGCCTATCTAAGTCCCTGAATGTTGTTCCAGTAGGATAAGAAGTTTCGTTTTTCCCAGCTGTCCCGACTCATTCTGAACGCGGAAGTAGGGATGCCGCAGAAAGGTTCGGCACCTATATACCTTTCTGAAGAGCCTTTTCTGGCAAGTTGGTCTGCAATTTCATTGCCTTCAATGCTTCTGTGCCCTGGAATCCACTAGAATTTGACTTTATTCCGTTTTTAAAGGTCATGGAGAGCATTGAAGCAGCCTAAAACAGCTTCAACAGGGTTGAAGTCATCGGAACTTAGTGCATTGAGCGCTACTTGACTGTCCGTGAATATATTGATGGTTGCTCCCTTGATGCCGGAGTCGAGAATGATATTGGCGCAGGTATCAATAGCATATAATTCAGCAGGCATGGTTCAACATGCAGAAGTCTTCGTCCTCTTTCAGCAGCTGCTATCAAACTGCTCTTCAGCATGCTTAGAAATACAGTACAATTTGGGTGAATGCTTTTATGAGGAACATTCAGAATACTCATCTAATACTAAGATCAAAGTTGTCCCAAGAGTTAAGGAAGTGACCGACTTATCTGGCAGCACAATGCATTCGTAACCTAACCTAACCTCGCTTATGTTGCTTATATTCTCAATGGGTTTTGAAAAGCGTAGTTTGCGTGTACATATCAACATTTTGATGGCTACAGGTTGAAGCGACTACTTGCTGGGATGTACAATACAACCCTTTGATTCATCTCTACGAAGATAAAAAAAAACGTATACAGTTTCATCTTTAGAACTTTATTTCATGTCGATCCTACAAACAATGTTCCCCTGATCATATATTATTCAGTGCAACGTTTTCGTTTCACATGCAGAGCCGCGGACACAAACACAGGACTAGCTTGTTTCACGTTATTAATGCACCGCCAAACAAATTTCCGCTATGAAAACATGACTGCATAACAAATGTGGGGTATTGTTCTGTCCACTGATTCAACATGACGAATTTATCTGTAACATACGCATAGCAATTGCTTCCTCTCTAATGTTAACGATATTTTAGATTTATTTAAATTTAAAATTTAAAATTAAAAATGTCCCATTTACTTGCTGAAGTGGCACTACAGTTCGGGTAGAACCTTGACCTCAACTAACAAGCCTTTCCTATTAACCTGGTTCTAAACCAACTGCCTCCAGTTGCACAATCCAAGTAAGTCGAGGTCTCTTCCACTTGTGTGCGCTACCTAAGGCCAGGTCTTCTTCTCCTGCGTTAGAATCCAACATTTTATGAGTCGGGGTTTGGTGTCCATTTGCTCTACATATCCTTCTTAAAGGTCTAATGCGAAGTTATTTGACAAGGTTTATATCACTGTAAAGCTCATATTGAATATCGTTGAATCTTCCTCTTCAAATCCCTTCAACGCAACCGGGACCGAACGTTTTATGAAGAATTTTTGGTTCGAAACGACCAAGGATATCTTTTTCCGCCTTCAATAGAGCCGATGCTCCAGCGCCTTAAAGTATGACTGGCGTTGATTTGGGTCCTGTACAAAGTTTTCTTAGTTATACGGGATAGAGTCTTACTACTCTATTACCTTTGACAACCCAAAGAAACAGCGCTTGGCAAGACTCATTCTGTCGTTGTCAGAAGTGATAACAGAGTCAAGGTAGACAAAGTTATACCTTTTTTCTTTCTAATTCCTCGATGTAGGGTGTATCCTTTTGTTGACAGCAAATACTTGGTTTTGTCTCATTGGCTGCTAAACAGATTTTGTCCACTTCGCCACGATGACTGCTGGCTGATATCAATGTCGTCAGCAGTTCCACAGACTTTGAAAGATTGTGTCTCTGGTGCTGTGCAAGCAAGGTGACGACCTCGCCTAGATTCTTTTTTTGACATTGAAGATACCAGTGAGATCGTTATCGACCTTGATGGAGCAGTGAGTACTTTCTATCGTCATCCTGCACATATTAACGACTTTGGCAGGGAAGCGAAAACTAGACATGTATTGTAAATTTGGTCGACCGTGCACCTTTCTGGATACAGACTGAAAGGGACCAAACAGATTGTTGACGAAAAGCATTCGCACAGTGTGGTTGATAAAACATTTGTTAAAACTTCCGAAAATTGTTCTTGGTATAGGGTCACCCTGTGTATGAAGTATTTCCAAAACTTTAATCTTGTTAAAGAACTTGACTGTGTGCAAGTATCCCCTGGCTGAATGCATCATGCATTGAACTTGCAAATCTGAAAACTAAACAACAACATCTGCATTCATTCTTTCAATATCCCTTCATCGAGGCTTTACAAGAAAAAGTATTTCCTTTCAAGTGGATCACATTAATGGCGTCATTTCAAATTTGATATTCATTCAATTTAAAATTTTAAATTACATTATTGTTGGTTGTAGCCTTCAGGACAAACTGCCTCCCCTCATGAGGAAACATTTTTAAATTTCAAAAATAATATCCAAATCAAATTGAAGCATCATTTTTCAAGAATGACTAAAGCAATTTTCAAATCAAAATTTATAAAAGGATTCATTGAAGAGGGAAATTCCATTGAAATAGGCCTTTTTGCAGATTGAAGGCACATTGAAATTTATGAGCCACATCTATAAAAGCACAAAATCGATTGAAGATGTCAGACACAAAGGACGAATTTACGATGTGACAACTCAATTGGAATTTAACTTTGAAGAGGTTTAAGTTGATTGTGAGGTGGTAAATGAAGGAAGAGGAAGAGATTTAAGTGACGGAATTGGAATTTTTTTTTTTTTTTGTGGAAACAGTTGAAATTAAAGTTGGTTTTTGCGGAAGTGGCTCAAGTATTATTTCAAACATACGTTTTGATATGAGGACTAAAACTCTTATGGAAAGTTTAAGACAAATAAGAGGGAACTGAGTAAAAATCCATTAAACCATTTCCAGTTGAACGAAAAACCTCTTGAAATATCCTGCAGTTTCAAGGTTAATTGAAAACTTTGGGAAGAAATGGTTTTGATCTTATGAAGGTTCTGAAAAGGAGGAGCTGTCTTGTGGTCCTATTCAACCTATACCGTAAAAGTATTCTTGTTGCTTCAATCTTGAAAACTGCACATTGAGACATGAATTCGGTGCTGAACCATGATGATTTCTAGGAAAGATTTTACTCTTGATTTCCTAGTTACAGGAGATAAGGTTGGTAGCATGAAGCGAGTTTTTGACAAAGTAATCATTATGTCAAAGCCTAGCCTAAAAATGTGATGTGAAGACGATATTTAGGACAATTTCATCGCAAAGCTTGAAAATGTCAAGCTCTTTTCCAGATATCACCGGCAATATGGAAAGATTGCAAATCTTCGTTCAATCTTTCTCTATAGGACACTGTTCACTGAAACCAACACCTTAAGTCCAGGTTACAGTGAAATAGAAGAAAAGAAGACAGTTAAACTCTACTGAAAAATGGGTGGACCATTGCGTGTACTAAGCTAGTTAATGAAAAGACGGTGGTCCAATCACCAGTTATTCCTAGTCACTGTTGTTCATGGACGGATCCGAAACCAAAAGCGTAGTTTTTGCGGGCGTTTTTTTTTCTCTGGCGCGGTATTGGAACACCACCCTGGAGCACTCAGACGCAAAAACAGCTCCATTGTACTACCAGCAGATACAACCCTTTTACTGTGTTTTTTTCATCTTTCTAAGAAAGTCGAGTAAGAGCTTCCGTGATAGGGAGCTAAGGTTACCAGCACTCATCTCATCAGCCCCAAAAATCTGCCACCTGATACGAGCAAAAGCAGGAAAATCACATGTCGTCGCCCTCTCCAGAAGCATCATAGATAGTGGTTTCACTTAAACCTAACACGTTGAGATGTTTGGCAAAGGAGAAGTGTCCCGTAATAACGCCAATAAGTTTGCAATCTTTTCAGCTGAGAGACAGCAAGAATGCCGCAGACTTCCTACAGTCGTCGGGAAGGATCTGTTAAGTCTGCCTATATCCTGGAAAGACATGCTATCTACAGTTGTGTTTGCTAGACACCCAACTATCGATAGAAGCCCTTATCGAAGATACGGGCAAACCTTACGTGGGTTCAGGGCCGAAGAAATTCTCCTCTGAACTTTGCCTGGCAAGCTCATCGGAGACCTCATTTCAGGTAATCTCGCTGCGTCCAGGGACCCAGACAAGTCTTAGCAAATTCAATCTTCCAACCGAGTTCAAATTAGACCTGCATTCCCGAACTATTTTGGATCTAGTAAGAGAATTGAGCAAGGCCTTTGGCGAAGCCTGACTGTCGCTACAGACGCAGACTGTCCCCTCCACTGGTTTTTAACAATAAATTTCGCAGCGATAAGTATTGCGAAAATCTTGGAACACAGATGCACGAGGATAAGCTTTATCCGTCGATCAAAACCGTTCAAAAACCCCTCAAACAATTAGAAAAGTCTTGCACTCAGTAAGAGTGATGTTAACGGACTTTATTACCGGACATTGCTTACTCAACTATCAGGGCATCTCTGCTTCAAGGATAACAAATTGCTGAACATATCTTGTGCGAATGTGCTGGCAAAACCACTTCGGCCTCTCTAGAAGCAGTCATTCGGTCATCCATGGCCAAGATGAGCAACTCCTTCCAGTTGAAGGAAAACCTGTCTCGGCACAAAAAACCAAGTAGCTTCAGAGCCCAATTCTCCAGAGAATGTGCATTCCGGCTTAGTTCGAGAAAATAGGTAGAGACTTCAATTGGTCGTTGGGTTTATAGTCAACCAAATCGAAGGTGTCATGACTCTTCAGTATACGGACAAGATTAGTCCAGAACTGTCGCTAAAAAAATATTTCGTTCCTGCGATAGCACCTCTTCGGTAACCTCTCTAATCTACTGTTTGGGTCATTAGAAACAGGATTGGAAAAATCTAAAATCTTGTGGTTTCATACTGATGCTTAGTAAGGAAGCCTATTACGCTGCCCTCATGTGAAGCCCAGAACTGATGTGTTACACCCAAGTGTAAATTTTTTCAAAAGAAAATTGATCATACTAATGAGGACTTGAAAGTTCATAAGTTCATAAATATTCATCCACCTTGATACGGTACTTAAAGTTATTCATCACTCAATGAAGGCGCAATGTTTTATTAAAAGTCCAATGGCCACTTAAAACACGTACCCTTTACATTGTGTTCGCTCCTTTCTTTCCTGGAAAGCATATTTATTATCTCATTACGTAATAAAGAGTGTTCGTAACTGCACATCTATAGAATTAAATTACCTATTTCTTTGTCCCGTAACAAGGACACGTACTATCATTATTCACACTCGCGTGAGAACATAATTACGTGACCACATACAGATGAATATGCAAAAAAGGATGTTACTGCCTCTCTATAATGTAGATGAAAGGAGCAAAAGATAATCTAATCCTTGTAAAACTTTTTTTTTCTCATACAATTTAATTCAATTAACCACACGTGTATCCAATCCACCTTTCATGAACTCATCTGAGAATATTTTTTAGGTGCTCCTTAAGGATCAGGACAATTAGTTTCTTTAAGAATTAATTTCAAAGCAAATGCTTACAGTAGCAATTTCGATTTCCGTTTTTATTAAAGTTTAAAACCGGTCTCATCAATCCAAGTGAAAATCGTAAGTATCTCATTAAAAAAAAAAAAAAAAGTTTCACTTCCTGTGGTGGAAAGTTTTAAGAAAGTCGCTCAGGTAAAAGATTGGGTAAAAGTTTTTCGATTATTATTACTCTTAGCACACATTTCTACTCTGTGCGCTTTTGTTAAGGAGAATTTAAAGGATGTGTCATGTGTTAAAAATAATCGTGCAACCAAAAGTTTACCACTGCGACTAACATAAATACAATAGGCGAAGTACAATCTAACTTAAGGATACATGTGGTTATTCACAGAAATCTGTCTGTTTTGCCATTTGGGGAAGAGTCTTCTTCGGTAGGAAATGAGGGTTTCTAAACAGAAGTTACGCGGAAGTTTTTGACAGATTTTCACAAGCATGATCCTGGATGACTTCAAGTTGAGAGAACTAATTAACCTTGTGTTGACATGTGGGGGTGAACTTGCTACCTGAACTCGATGAAGAAAAGACTTTTGAGCTTAAGACTCATAGAAGCCTATCTTTGGACACTGAGTTCACACAGGCAAACCTCAATTCCAACTCAAAGGAATATCTAGGAACTCGAAAAGGAAAGCAACTACATCAACTCACTCTCACAATGAAATTGGATATTCTCTATCAGAACTCCTAGAAGAGAAGTACTGGCTATCTATACCTATGTCTACTGTGAGTCCTGAAATACAAGTCACTTTTTCAGCCTTACTGATAGGTGCAGCCTCTTTTAATGCCACAATGAAGCCACAATAGCTGAGCCTAGGTGGATAAAGTCTCTCGCTACTTCAAAGTCTTGTGTATCAAGATTGACGTTTGATCTGAGACGTTGGTGTTCGTTGTCCCTTTTTTTTTTTTTTTTGTTAACAGCATGTACTCTCTTTTGTCCTTATTGGCCGCTTCTATCTTAAAACTTACGAACATAATGCTACGTTCTCCCGATTTTGCCAATATTGTAGGCGTATTCGAGTACGGACTTTTGAAAGATGGTGTCTCCTGTGTTGGAGAGCGAGTTCTGTACAGTTTCTTCTTGAACAATATTAAAGAAGCTCCAAGATAGCTGGTGGTACGATCGGTCTCAACAGAGAAAAGGACAGCCCCCTTCGCCTTGTCTTAATCCCTTTTGGACATTGATGTCATAGAGGCACCAATTTTATTGTACCAAGTCTTCCATCTTTGAGGCTCAGTGCAATAGTGGTTGAGAAAAACCTTGCTGGCAATATTGCTATTGGGTCTCGATAATTGATGCTAGCACTCGGTCGAGAGGAGCTCGATATCAGATATAGAGGGATCTACTGGCTAATAGGACATAGGCTTTATAGACAAGTAATTAAACCCATATGGACATACGGGATTCAACTGTGGGGTGCTACTAAACAGACCAACATGGACATCATTCAAAGATTCCAAAAAAAGGAGTGAGAAATATTGTCAATGCACCCTGGTACGTGCGGAATGAGGACCTCCATACTTAGGTATGGAATCAGTAAAATATGAAGTCAAAAGGCATGCTTTAAATCATGGAGAGTGGCTCCGACATCACACAAACCCTAAGGCCCTCCAGCTTCTGCAACACACAATCCTAGTTAGGAGACTGAGAAGAGGCAAATCCTTCGAATAAGCGCACCTCTGAAAAAATTAGAATTAGTAAAAATTAGAAAATGCACATTCATTCGAGCGTTATGGAACGACAACAATGAGCGTAGGGGGCGCTCGGAGTGAATTCTATGTCCCAACGTCCTGAGTGGCCTAAATCCCACTTATGCTCCATTCGTCTAGTGATGTTTGCGCATAACTTCTTTCTCGTGAGCTTATGAGAGACGCCCGTGGGTGCAACTCTCATTTTATACACAAAAGTGATAGAAAAATTGGTTATTAGTCCCAGTGACTAGATTGCAGTACAAACCATCCTGTGGATTTGATAAAGTCGTTCAGATCGTTCACTAGATAGTTCCTCGAGATCCCGGAAGAAATGTCGCTCGAGAAATTTGTATCTTCGATGGTACAGGCCGGGGCAGTGGCAGTGGAAGTGGGTTCCTCGTCTCCACAGCCTCTACACAGGTCTTCTGCCGTAACACGGAGTTTCATCATGTGGTACCGCAGAGTGTAATGACCCGGGTGGAGAGGGATTTTCTATCCTTTTATATAGGTCTGGGGGTCCTAGTCTCATCAAATACAGGCCATAACCTCTTTGTGTCTGAAGCAAAAGTGTCTAAAGAGGACCATCTGTTATTTGCCTCTCTTTGAGCTTTGTTCCCTGCTTCGAGCTTCAATGATCAAGGCGGTATGTTCACTGCGAGGTCAGCTTGTTCTAGTCTTGGTGCCGAGCCCTAGCCAATTCGTCAGCATTCTCATTCCCTGGTATACCCTCATGTCCAGGGACCCAGCAGAGTGTAACCTTGTGCTGTGTTCAAAGAACCCCGAGCTCTTCTCGACACCATCTCACAAGCTTCGATTTTATTTTCATAGCAGAAATTGCTTTTATTGCTGGCTGGCTGTCAATGAAAAAGGTATTGCCTTCATCGCAGTCTCATGGGTGGCTGTTGTCACTGCTAAGACCTCCGCTTAGAAAACACCGCTGTGGTGCGGAAGGCGGACGGATTTTCTACTTTTCAACGGTTCAGAGAAGATTCCTGCACCAACGCCAATGTCTTATTTAGGTCCGTCGGTATAGAAGGCTATTGATTGCGTATTAGGTGCCTGACCGCTTTTCCATTCTTCCCTACTTGGAAAGACGCTTAAAAATGGTCTTTCGAAGTCTAGGTATGGCGTTGTGTAGCCAGTGGTAGGCGCATAACTTAAATATTTCTGGAGGATCATGGTGTGACCCACTGTATTTGGCTTCTAGCTGTCAGATTGGCTTATTCTTAAGGCACTAATGGCCGCTGATTGTTGTATAAAGAACTCTACACCTTAGTTCTTCCTGAAATCCACCACGAAATAGCAAATAAAAGTCCTAATGCATATTCAAATTGTTTGCAATTTCATTTCATTCGTGTCAAATTATCTTCCATTTCATCCTGGAATACATCTGAAATAGATACGCATGTCAGTACATGTGATATGACAGCATGTGCCAAGGCACACTGTTTCTAGTTCTATGAAATATGATTCAATACATCATCCAAATAGATATTCCTTTCACTGTGTATAAGAACACTTTGATGGATACTTCCTTAATATCTATCATCTATGAAATTTTATACTGACACGTTTACCTTTCCCTACATTCGACACCTCGACCTCGGAGAAATAAAGACGAAGTTACACAGGCACGAGGACACTAAAACATTTCTCAAATTCTGAGTATAAAAGCCATTTGGACTTTTATTTTTTTGCTGTCTCTCATACGAACACAATATAAAAGGATAATGTGCGCGGTGGAACTTTTGTAATTATATCTCCTTGGAAACCATTAAGAAGTTTTTCTCCAACTCCTTTAAATAATTAGCTGTGGAAAGGAGTTTTTTTTTTTTTTTTTTTGCGTAGATTACTGATGACTTGTGGGCGCAGAAAAAGGAAGTAGGTACCATAGTCGTTGGTGTAATTATTTTAATGGAATTTTCAGTGATGCCATATTGCAGTGTTTGTACATGTATCTCAAATGAAGCATAAGGATAATGCAAGTAGATAGCCACTGCTTCATTTTAAATGATGTATAGTACGCCAGATGTGAACAGAATGCAATTTAATTTATGATGTTTTGCTTCCAAGTTTACGAATATAATCCAAGTACGAGTGTACTACTCTAGCTGAAGCTAGTGCAATGGTTAAAATTAATTAGACAGTTCTAGTGGTGCTGCTGGTTCGGATATTTGAAACACATACTTCTGCTGCTGGCTTCTACTGAATCAGGAAACGTGTCGATCATGAGGAGACACAGAGTTAAGTAAATCATTCAAAATTTATGTTGAACGGCTAAATTAAGAATTTGACAGAACAATAGCTTTAAGGGTAAACTGATGTGCGTTCGAAACATTACCCTATTTACGGGTGAAATGTTGAAGGGGTGGAACGTAGCCATCGATTTCGCTAGAAGACTGTTTCAGAATTAGATTGGTGTTTTCAACCTTTTTTTTTTCCTTTAGAAGAGGCGGGGAATACATCATGAACCATCAGGCGGTGGTTACGCTCACTTGGTATGTCAGACTCCAACTGACTTAACCCTCCTTCTGTCTATGGTATCTTTGGCAACCTCTCTGGGACCACTGTTTGCATAAGTTCAGGGGGACCCTTCCTTATACTCTATAGGGTTCCGATTTGATTTTTTTCTTTCATATTCTTATCAGGGTAGGGTTTCGTCTTCCTCTTCCTTGTTCTTTTATAGCACTGATTCGATTAAGGAGCCCATTTGATTCCGTCTAAAGTTGGTCCAGACCATCATTCCCACGACATTTTCGGGAGTGATGTTGTCTATCTCTGATTCCAATCTGGTTCTTTCTGCTTCCCATCTGCTACAGGTGTGGTTTGTGTCATCTACTGGAGAGTCAGTGTATCGGCAAGCCGATTCTACTTTTCGCATCATGGTCCGGTTAGAAACCCCGTGATGAAGAAGTTTAGGTTAAGTTTGGTTGGGCGGCTATCCCCACTAAGCAGGGACCCACTAAGGCCAGAACGAAGGCCCATTGTGATACTGGGTGTAGAAAGCCGGAAACCAGCCTCAGAAACCTCACATGTAAAATTTCCTATAGGATAAAAGGAATATAAGCTCTGGGTAACCGTATCGGTGTGAACCCTATACTGTGCCGCACTATGTGCAGAACCAATTAGACCCACATACAAAACTCTCAATCCTAAAGATATCGAGTCTGACTAGGCCGTCAAGGTCATTGAAGAATTACTCTCCTAGTGTTTTTCTCCTCAGCGTTCATAGAGCAGGGCATGTACAAGGAAGGTGTGCAGTCGTTTCTTCCTCCTTCTCGTCTCTGCAGCTTCTACAGAAATCGTTAGAAGGGACAACTATTCTAATGAGACAATGACCCGTAAGGGCTCCTATTATATTTCTTATACATTTCCTGTTTACAGATAGAAGTCTTCCTGTTCTCCTCAAATTCATTTAAGGATCTGTTTCGACAAAAGACAAGTGTTGATATTATTCCACCTGCTATTAGCTATTTTTCTAGCTTCACTATCGAGGTGAGACTTTATCGATTCTAGAGAGGCAAGCGGTTCCTTCCTAGTTCGTACGCTCTGCAGTTGCCCGGAACGTCCCTGGAACCCAGCACCAGGAGACGTCGCATCTGTCAGCGATCTTTTCCAGAGACCTGCGGCATTGCCTTACCAACTTGGATCTTACTGTCGGTGATTCCAGTAGAAGTAGAAGTTTACTTCGCCATGTTTTTGTTTGGTCCATTCAGTAACGACTCTAGTCAGTCTTGCCTTCCATTCTCTCCTAGTTCTATAATATAACTCCATCGCTCTTGCCATTGTTGCTTGGAAAGCTTAACCTAAGTAATCACAGTGGCATCACAATGGATTTACCATTGATCTTAGTTTACCTTTTTTTCCTCTACACCAAGTAACTAAGTTCAAAAGACTATGTTTCTTCCTATCCACAATCAGTTATAAAGTTGCAGTTCTCCGGATCTGTATGACTAGACCTTCCTTCAACTATTCGTCTCAGGCAAAGGTGGTATACTGATTTCAGCGCAGTACTTTCCTGACCGCGATTACTCATATCAATGCTGTCTGCACGTCCTTTAGGCACAGTCTACATGTATCATCTTCAAGGAGACCCATCTTCTTCAAACGCTACTTTCCCTTTGGGTGCTTCTTCCTTCTTGGTACAGCCGACAGACATTTTAATCGCCATTTTGGGTTGTCTGCATTTAGCCAGGCTTTCATACCTTCTCAGATGTTAATTCGTAGCTCACTTATCGACTATGTCCTGCACTGTTCATCTACGTATGTAGAGCTGTGAATGGTTAAGGATCCAAAAACTTAGAGACTGATTCCTGCACCGATAGACTGTCCGCCTTTTCCTACATGTCCTCTTACCGAACGCAGTGTCAAATTTCAATGCTAGACTGTCCTCGTCCTTCTTTATGTGCTGAATCACTGCATGGTTTTCCAATGCCTCGCACAAGTGGTTCAGCACGTGAAGCAGTGCCATTAAATCGGACTCAGATGCCAGGCTAGATCAAGATCATTTAAAAAGATACTTAAGCTTTCTTTACCATCTATCGTGGATCTCCGACTTAAGACTTTCGCGTGACTATGTAACGTTCCGCCAAGTCGCAAAGAACGGTCTGTCTCAGTTAGTTAGGAATTTTCCCATTTCTAAACTATTTCGGGAATGCAAAGCATCCCTGAAACAAGGGACAACCAATAAATGAGAATTTGGATGAGCTAGCTAGACGTGGTTCAGACAAGGATTTCTCAGAACATAAATCAAAGGACTTCCATTGATGATGAGGCGTTTGGTGAAACGTCACAATCGAACGTGGCATGACTCTCTAGAATGCAGACAAACTAAACAAATGCACCCAACGTCTGTAGAAAATCAAAGGCATTCTTGCTGTCCCTCAGCAGGAAAAACTGCAGACTAGTTAGGAGGCTTTCTTAGGGGGGTCGCTATACCTTTGCTAAGCGACGCCTGTCGAACATTACCTATTTTCTTGTCTTGCCTTTGCTCGGATCAAGTGGCGGTGCTGATGACTAAAGGATCTAAAGCGCGTTCTCTTCCTAGTAGTAGGGTGTAACCACCCAGAAATAACAAGGTGTTGGACCACATTCCTTTGTCTTTGTCTCAAAAAGGATTCCAGACTGGCTCCATAGTTTCGGCCGTATAACCAATTTCAATTTTAATTAGAACATCGTTAGCACAGCCACTGAATGCGGGGAAGTCCTTCACAGATACATATGAATTGTCCATGCTGTTAGCCAAAATTTAATTGCAAACTCTCCATGGGTGGTTTATTGACAATACTATTCGAGTTTGTAAAGCGTAAACATTTTCACACCTAATACACCCTCAGTTGGCCGGCCATCCAACCGTTTGAGTATCCTCGTGTTTATTTGTGGGTTGCACAGCTATAATAACGTGCCTTCCCTAGTGTAAATTTTGGCTTTGAAGACCACGGCACACGGCTGGATGTCAGTGTAATTAATGAAAATCTAATTATTTGGATTGTGGTTGTTAGCTGCCACAAATGACGCAGTGTTGCATGGAAGTATTTACTTGCAGCAAGAGACTGTCAAACTTATATTGAATGGAACCTTACTTAGTGTTGTTTACCTAGACATTTCAAAGGAATACTAGTCGCTATGGTAACCTTGTTGAAAGATTTGAAATTTGTATCTAACTGGGTCGCGCTTGTATGCAATGGTTTTCTTAAAGCTCCAGTAAACTCATACATACTTTTGCATATCTTTCCATTTTCAATGCACATTTGCATTCTGTGGCTACCAACTTGAGCCAACAATCTGCATCTAACCTTGTGCGTGATATTTTCGAAATTTCATGAGCTCAATGCAGGCACACCCTAATGCCCAAGGGCCATACAAATTAAACATTCGCTCCCTTGGAGTTCCATTACTTAACCAAAAGTTGGTAGAAAGCTAAATTCATAGAGAGAAAGTCAAATGGCAAAATTTCACATTCGTGGGAGGTTAATGTAAATTTAGGAAGCGGAACACATAGGCATGGATGAAGGATGAAGACTAGGAGCTAATATTTGCTAACACAATTGATTTCAATGAGAGTAAGTTCCATCTGCTGCTGAGTTGTATTGTTCTGATGGCAGAGTGGGTTGGAAGATTTTAAGAACAATAGAAGCTTTGCATTTATCTTGACTCCAACTCAAGTGCACAAATTAAGGTCACAGAGTTCCATTGGGCTTGAAATGTGACCGGGTGAGTTCGACCAGTAACCAGTGAGTTCTATGGCAAAGTGGAAAAAAGCTGAAAAATTAATTTCGATTTCTAAAGGAAGAAGATTGGGCTATTGTTTGCTTGACCGGGACATTCTCGTGCGTCTATACAAAACGGGTCTTACTCCTGTGAAAAGATGTGAGTTCTCGACTTAGAATTCATAGTTTCGAAGGTAATGAGCATGGAAACGCATAGTGAGCGGACGACAAATTGGGAAAGTCAATTATTGATTGATAACGATCGCATGAAAGGTACAAGCGCCCTCTTGCGTCTGTAAATAGTAAAAACTTGTTGATGTTACCATTTTTTGTTGTGTAGCAAGATGACGAAGAACTGGATATGTGTGATGAGGATTAGTCACTTTCAAATACATTCATGTTCATAGCACTATACAAGAACAATCTAGATATGATGGTCCAATGAATTTCAGAAAAGAGCCTCAACCAACAATCCTTCCTAGACAGCCTGAAACTTAGCTAGCTGCTTCCAGTTTCGTCCACCGAGTTGGTTTAGGCTTCACTTTAGGTGGGGTCTGATGCGGTGTCTTTCGGAATGATGTTTTTCACACTGCACAAGTATTGGTGTTGTGGTTTTTGAAACTCAGGTGGTATTAGGTTTCAGTCTTTACTTGGAGGGTGATGTCCAGAATAACTAGGGAGAATTCCTGATATTGTTATCGTTGCTGTATAATTCACAGTATTTCTTTCCAACTTCCTGATGTGTAAGTGTAGAGTCGATATCAGTTTTCCTGCAGTTGAATGAGTTTCTTGACATCAGGAGTTGAGCCTAGAACCTTCATAAAGAAGAAAATGGACTCATAATGGTAATGATGACACCGTTTTGTGGAGGTTTAGACTTCTAAATGTGCTTCTCTTCGTGTATTTAAGTCTCACGCACAGCATCTGTTCTGACATTGTTGAAGGCTCCTTTAAGAAAGCTGCTTCATCCGTCAAATACTCCACAACAAAGCAGTGCCACGATGTTTCCAGGGTAAACTTGGTCCCTAACCAACAGGCCGATGAAGTACATGAAATATTAATAACACAAGCATTCCAATGATTTCATCTCCTTGGTCTCAAGGTACCTGATACAAATCATGAACGTGTACCTCTTAGTATGGAAATCCTAAAGAAAAGAGGAAAAATGTATTTTCCTTCCGCCGAAGGGACACGCCTTACTCAAAAATGCAAATTTTCAAAGTAACAACATGTTGTGAGGTAATCATATGCATTTTTGGTGGCACACTCACAATCAAATGTGTAGGTGAGGTAGCTTGACGCACGGTTTCACTGGGGTTCCACACAATGCACCGGAAGAAGACGTGGTCTCGAATTGACCCAATTCGTTTCTGCATCAGCAACACCACATGACCATGTGCTGTAAGAACATATGCATTCAAAAAGGAGTGAGTCTTTTGTAATAATCCCATAGACCAGCACGTGGTAAGACCATGAAATAGAGTCAAAGGAAGCAGACTTATGCAAATGTACCATTCTGTGAAAGAGGGGTTTTCTCTTTTCTTGGTACGGTCCATCTCATCATGGTTTTAAACAAATTGTTGATCAAGAGATTGGCCAAGTATAACTATGGAATCCGCAGAGAAGCGTGTCCTACAGGAGTTGGTTGTGGTTTTTTTAAGGAGCAGAACTATCATCTTTAAACTATTAAGCTCTCGTTTCCTTATCACCTTTCGCCATTCATCTAAGCTAAATTGAATTTTCCCAGCCACACAATAAAAGCCATTATCTAGGACTGCAGCTTCAGGTGCAGGATATTATGAAATTTTATATCGAAGAATGAAAATGGGGATGCTGTGTGCAATTCAATTGGGGGTCACTTTTTGTGTCTGCTGGTTGGGTGTTCACGTAACCGATTTTGTGCCACAAGAAATTCTGAATTGAAGGGAAAATGTCTTGAAGTTAAATTGAATAACCTTTGCACAGATTAAGTCGTCGAATTTGACTGGAGTGAGGAACACTTTAAGGAGTCTTACTGGAGAATATCAGATGGAGGCTGGACAGAATCGATCGTAGAAAAACGTAGCAGAGCAGAAACTATCGATTGTGAGAGTGCGGAACCCATGGGCTTTGCTTCATTTAAATTCTGCGGAGATAACAGTTTCGTGGGTATTGTCGATTTTCAGAAGCTGAATCTTGAACCATGTACCTCTTGAAGGATGTACGTGAAGGACTCTTGACCAATCAGCTTAAACAGGTTTGTAAATAAAACTCTAGAGCGTGTCTTTTATATCCACAAGCGAAGTAGTCTAGAAGACTCGCCGGTCTTCAAGTCACCTTAAGAGAAGATCCACGGAAACGGCTCTTCAGGAGTTGGTCGAAAAATCGATCAATTACAAAGAATATACTCTAGTTACCTTCTGAGATATAGGTGAAGCTTTTAACAGCGTAAAAGCTAAAGTATTTATGGATCCCTCATTGAGCTGAACGTGTAGAAGTTTCCAAGTTAATGGATAGTCTCTGTACTTGGAACAAGAATTATTCAGTCAACACTAGGTTATAGCCACTAAACCAAATTCGCCGGTAGAGGAGCACCGCCGGGATAAGGCTGGTCAGAGAAGCAATTAAGGTGCTCGCGAACGCGGGTAACACGTTGATCTTGGTATAGGGGACGTTTCCCTCTTTGATAAGAGAAATCATAGAGGTTTCTCTGAAAAAAAGAACTAACACCTGAGCTACAAGTTGTGGATTTAATGTGCATTTGAGCAAATCGTCAACCTTAACCTCAACTGAAAGTCAAACATAGAACATCGGGTCAAGGAAGCATTAAGCCTTCTTAGCTCAAAGCCGAGTCTTAGGCAAAAAATGGGGAATCTAGCCAGAAATGACTCTTTAGATGTACACAGCCCTATTGTGTGCGATTCTAACCTACGGATTACTAATATGGTAGTCAGCGCTCAGCAGGGAACACAACCTAACTAAACTTCAAATAGTTCAAAGAACAGAAAGTGTGATGCCTGTATTGTGTAACTGCACCTTTTGCCTCTCGACTACATAAGTATTGGTCTTGCGACCGCTGTGTATAGCCAGTGTTATGAGGACGGGTTCTCCATCTGTAGTCAGTACCTTCTAATTTGTATCAAAGGAATCTGTTTATAGCTCATTGAGCTTGCACTTGCTTAATACCACATGTGACATAGGCTAGGATACTGGCGTAGTTCGTCCATGGTCGCATGCACTCTCTCCGAAAGTGGATGTCTCGAACCAGATGCAGAGATGTTTCCATCGCTTTTCAATGCTTGATGGCGTTCCTCTACAAGCTTCCTTAACCCCATTCAAATGGCATATCCATCAAAAAAAAGTCCTTAAATTCAACCTTCACCGTCACCAACATTCAACCATCACCACTAAATTTCCATGATCAAATTAAATATCCTTGTGCTCCATTCCTAAGCTATACGCCTTCATGTGTACACCAATCTTTCGCCCTAGAGGTATCGAAATAAAAAATTAAATTCACGCAATACTCACAAAGTTACCAAAAAGATTTATATCCTCACTAGTCGGTTCACCCTCCTCCACTTTGATGCTAATCAAAGCCTACGTTCGATGTAAAGTAATGTAGGTATTCCGGCCTTAAAACATCTGTAAGGCAAAGCCCACACACATAGGGACGGAGCCTATCCATCAACGATGGATTTTTCTTATTTTTTTTTCTTAGAAAAACAAAGACTACACCGAGAATGAATAATAAATACCAACGGGAGGTAACTAAATCCATTTGATGTGAGAGGCTGAAGGAATTTTCAAAAGGAAGCTGGTTACTTATTCATCTCTTCATTGAAGCCGCAATCCTCTGTATAAGGTTGCTTGTACACGCTTAGGTCTATTGGTAAAATTAGTTTTCCAAGAAACCATTCCCAAGCATCCCAAGCAGTGAGTCCTTAAATGAACCTAATAAGACTGCCGCCGTACACACGTATTCTTAAAGTTTAAACAATATTACACATCAATTTTTTGAGGCAAATAAAAATGCGGCTTACTTCTCGAAAAAATCCTTGAAGTGACCTCAATGGAGGGGGACACAGTGAATGAAAATTTCAATAAGGATTCTTCACTGTGGAATTGAAAATGGATCACCTTTATTATCCGTGTGGGTGCGTGTGCTTTATGAATTTGTTTGAAGGCCAAAGCCAGCAAGGGTATTGACATGTTTACCTTATTTGTATAGGGAGCATGCATGCGCATCCTTGTGATGTATTTGCAGGACTTCTGATGAAGTTGTGTGCTCTTGTCAGGACATCTCGCATATGTTACACAAATTGAAATTACATTTCAATTCATCTGAGGTTGTGTGGCACATACTCACGCTAGGGGGAAGAAGACCTATTGACTTTGTCCATTGACTGGCGGTCTAATTGGAAATTGGAAATTGTGTTCTGATGTGGATAGGTGGACCTGAGCTATGTGTAAGGGGGCTTTTGTTAAATAACCTGTGAGAGAAGTTTGGTTGTAGGTGGTGGCATAAGTGGTACTATGCGTCAATTAGGAAGAGCAGTTTCGTGTTGTAGGAGAGAGAGTGCTGTTGTCTTAAGAGGCGGGGTATGAGTTTTTACACCTCTTAACAGGAGATGGGCTCAAGGTATTGAATGCACCATCATTCAAATTGGTTTGTTGGGAAGTGTATTCATTTTTGAAGGCACAGACGAACCTATTGGAATGAGAAGTAGAAGTGGAGTGATATGTCTCAGTTAAGGTCGATCATAGCCTAATGCATGACTTCTGTAATCCCTGCATAACATGGCTACAAATGACATGTAACATGACCATGTAACTTAAAACCATGACGACTTGTATTAGGAGTATCCAACCAATATTCAAGTGAACAAGGTAGGTGGGTAGGTGTGAGTGTCCAATTTACGTTAAAGGGTCGTTTTGATTTCAAGTCTCCATGGTTGTTGGTGTGTGTGTTAGTGTAAGCGGAGACCCTCAAAAGACTTGGCGGAGCCTCTCTTTGAGGTTGTCAAAGAAGAGTTAACTTGGTGCATATTGTGCTAGAGCTATGCATTCGATAAGGGAGGCGAATGGGGTGGTGGAAGGGCGAGGGGCATTGACCAATGATAGATATTTAAGCGATTCCTGCTATGTTTGTCCTGAAATTGTTGTAGGTTGCGCGTACCATCTTACACAGTTGGTTAACCTACTCCAGCACCAGCCAAGGAATCCAGCCACATCTTAACGACCCTTATCAGAGGGACACGGAGTTGTCAAGGACTGCGGCCCACTTGGTCAGTTCGCCGTTATGTTTTTTGGTCATCTAGGCACTCAAGTTTGGTTCGTCATTGGTCTTCAGTTTTAGAGGATATAGAGACCGAATCAATGGCGTTGATAGCGGCTTAGCTTTCTAGGATATCAATGCTGCTTTTGAATGTCGAGTCATTTTTTAAGTAACCGCCAGGATTTTTAAATTGAAACGCCGCCTGGAAGACATCTGTTAAGACTGTAACACTTGCTTATGACGTCATCTTTGATTCCTCATATGTTGTATAAGGTTCTGCTTCATATATAGAAGGTTATACATGTTTACTTGCCACGTTGTTGGATCAACAATTTCAGAAGGTACATAAATGGTTAAAAAAAGCATTCGTTTGGTTTTACCCGGGTTGACACCAAGACAGGAGGAGGCTTGTTCTATGATTTCAGATAGATAAGGATGGAGCTGCTTTAAAATCTGAACCACAGCGCTTTGTATCATAAGTGCTTCCATCCATAACGTGGATTTGTAAACTCAAGTGCCTTTGCATTGAAAAAAGGTTAAGAGTTCTGAAGCTCGACTACATAGCATTCCTCAAAAGTAAATGATGCTTTTGTTTCCTTTAGTTTTAAGGATATCGGCAACAATGCTTCATGAATATTTTAGCCTGGTTACACCTAACATCGCCTTTTAACCTGCGCCGCCGTTGGCAATCGAAAGAAATCTTCAAGTTTTCACAAAAATCTTCACCCACCTGATACTGATATGTTTCCCAACATAGTTGAGCTTCGCGAGCTCATTTGGTATCTGGCATTCGGGAAATCGATAATATTCAAATTGGTATCCTCATACATATGTTCTACGTCATGAGAGACAATAAAATAAATAAAACATGTACAGTTGTCGTCATGATAAATGTACGTCTTGAGGGTGGGTTCCGAAAAAGGATATTTTATCAGATTTTTGAATAAAATCATCTGCGGATATTTGATTTATTTATGAAAATGTGAAAGAGTGGAAGATTGATGCACATAGTACATTGTGCAGTTTGACAACCTGCTAATTAGACATCGCAACAGTCGTTCCATCGTTTAGTATAGAGAAGATTTTAGAAGACAGCAGCCAGTTGAAAAATGAGAAAAAAATATGCTGATGGGTCAAATGGACTTGCATTTTAAATCTACGGTAAGGTGCTTTTTTTATCTGTCAGATGAGGCTGGGTAAAAGCATAAGTGGAAGTCTGGTCAAAATGTGGGCAAATTTGTAGACGCTTTCAGACTAAAAGACTTGTTCTCGAAGTATGCATCGACAGAATGAAGTAAACGCTATCGCCCAACAAAGAAACATCTATCCATAGCTTAGGACAGAGCGTCACTGCTGACAGTTATAGCTTTGAAGTATTATAGTTAAGGAGTTCACCTTTCCCTTGAAATTAATTCTAGAAAGTTACTTCAAACTTAAAAATGTTTAACAATACCTGCTCCATGGGACACAGTGATGAGCCTTAAGCGCGAAAGACTTCCAGATTTTGACATTTCTAGTCCTGCAGAGGCACACAAAAATTATCAGATCGACCTGAGTTGTTTTGAGGGATAAATTCGTCGGGTATTCTTCCGTCCAATCTGCATAGATGATGAGTGGATATCAAGCCGGCTAAATGAGTGCAAGTACAACGACTAAGATGGCTAAGACATGTAGAGTAGATGTACATTCGAAACCATTCCGAAGGGCGCTTTAGAGACCGAGATCCTCTTAAATGACGTGCTTAATTCGAAAGAATCCTTGGTGTGGTTGAGGCTGATGTTAACTTGGGACTGTAGCATCGTCATAAATTTAAACTTCCTCTAGCTCATCCCAAGCAACCTCGATGCCTCTTCAACTATTCTATGCCAAGTGTGCTAAGGGGGATTCACTCTTCCGATGTTACTGGCTGAGTAGATTCCATTGCATGACATAGTTTGCAACGGATTTGTATCTCAGTCTGTTGACCATGACCTCAGTATACCAAGCCGAAATGGTGTGAGGTAGACATATACCGGACTCAAAACACATCCCTGGCAATGAAATAATGTGTTCAAAAACTCAACCGACTCGACACTGACTTGGGCTTGAGGACACGCAGGCATCGAAGGAAGTAAAAGTTAAACAATCTGGCAAAAGCAGAGGTCATCACTTCTCTGTGTCTTGAAGAATTTGCTGGCCTAGGTAGTGGTCTCGATTAGAGGTTGCCAAATGAAAATCTGATAAGACGGGAATCTGTTTCAAAATAAGCCAAGCCAAGGAACTCTCAAATAGGTAGTGGCGCTAGGGCACGAAAACTACAAGTTAGGAGAATGGGCCTTTGAGAAGATGAAACCTGCAGGCTGTGTCTAGACGACAAGGGGACAGCTGCACAAATACGTTTTATTCAACCGAAAGGATTGGGATTACGTTTGAGCCTCTAACCTATGCGATTCCTAGAAGAGGGATAAAAAGGGATCCACTGATAGTCCCACTATCGTGTTTGCATTACGGATAATTGCTCCAACAACCTTTCAATTTTCACATCATTGCTTTGTAGGAACTAGGCATTTGAGGATACCACTCACCATTGTCCTACCACAGCACGTAAGTAACCACCTATAAAACAAAGAAACTGTCAACGAAAAAATAGAAAAAAAAAATTGATTAGCATTTGTTATTTGTCACCCAGACTCCCTTACACGTAGAGACTAAGGACCCCCGAAAGGTTTTTCGATTTATTTAAGAATTTCAAATCGATGATGATGATGATGGGGGCGTATAACACAGAACACAATTTTCTAAAAATGAAAGAACGTGCCCAGAATTTCATTTCGCTCAAAGCAAACACGTATTATTGATAACATGATTGAGATCTATTCATTTGAGAATATTCCATCTGGATTTTGGTGTTTCTTTTCGATTGGAATGAGAAATCGAATGGTAACTGGCATTCGATCCAACCCAACAAAACAGCCAAAGGAGGAGAATATCCTTATGATAAATACTCCATTTGATTTCATATTGTAAGTGATATTATATTCCCGACATTTTTGCTATTTATTCGGAAAGACTATGCAAATGCGAATGAGTTTCCATTGTTTCGTATTCTCCCATCTCCTGTTTTTTTTTTTTTTTTTTTACTGTTTCTGTGTTGGTGCAGCCCTAGGATACCATTTGCAAATGGATATTTCGTCCCTTGGTTATTTTACGATATTTACGATTACATTATTTATGGTATGGAAAAATAGAGTAAAAGAAAAAAATTTGCAAGCTCTGGCTTTAGGTGGGGTTATAGAAGGAGAGTGGGTAGAAAAATATATTTTCGCTTAAGGGATGCATAAATATCTTTGGTCGTTCTGGTGAAGATGGATAGTAACTAGGAAACGTGTGGCAGATAGAATTAGTTATTTGATATATCTATTTCGAAAATCTTTTTTTCTCTTTATTATTTTTAAGAAGAAAACTTGAGAAGCTTTGACGAAAAAGTTGACGAGGAGTTTTGAAAATCTCAAATTCATGAAAAAGGTCAACATGTGTGATAATAATGGCACATGCCAAGTAGAAAATATTCTGTTAAAGGAGACATGGAATCGCCAACTTATACAGATGAACAGTAATATGGTAATCTCGGCAAGAAAAAACTCAAGGGACAACCCTTATGAATATCCATTTATAAAACGTTTTTACGGAGACAGCAATGTCCTTCAAGGATTTTTCAATTTGAAAGAAATGGAGAAATGAGACAGTGGAAGCATTATTGATGAAGGAAATAGGGAGATGCTATTACAGTATTGAGATTCGGAACCCTGCAAAGAAGAGCAGGGGAGCATAGAGGTAGAACCATCGTGAGTGTTAAGGATAAAGAAGGACCAATTCTGCAAAAACTGTATAACAGCGACGAAGATCTTAATTTCGCTGTCAGGTAGAATGAACCATTCAGTATGGGTGATGAGAGTCAACAATTCGGTCCACCCGACCTAGACGAAGTAAGTATAGCTATATCTAACCTTAGGTCGAATAAAGCAGCTGGGGCTGATGGCTTAGCTGCAGCGCTATTTAAAGCGGTAGGAGGTGACTTGGTTATGTACATGCACCAATTTATCTGTGAAATATGGTCAGAAAAAATACGCCCGATGGATAGATCCTCAAGAAAAGAGACCATCTTAACTGCAACAACCATAGATGAATTAGTTTCCTTAACATTGCTTATAAGATTCTTTCTACTGTATTGTTAGAACCTGATTGGTCCATATCAGTGAATCTTTAGGACAGGAAAGTCCATTAGAGACTAAATATTCACACTATTGAAAATAGATAGTGGCGAAAAGTTTCTAGTTTTGGTGTGAGTCTTGTGTGGTTTTATCCGGCTGGAAGCATACTTCATGATCGTGCCCCTGAGCTCCGATAATGGGTTTATTGTTTGTTTGTAGGGAAGTTGGAAAGCATCGAGAGCCAGAATGTAGGACTTAAACCGGAACTTAGAACACATCTGTGTCCAACCCCTGCTCCCGCATGGTACCGCCATTCTGGCACTTCACCCTGAAGGTGTTTTCAGCCGTAGCTGCCACCTGCCGACAGATTTGTGTGCGTCTGTACGTCTGGGAATGTTTATGCATTTCACGAAAGGTCTGTGTACGTGTTTGTATGTGTATGTAAAACATTTTAGTTTTCCTCTTTCTAGCCTCTGCTGCTTCTCTCTATAAGGCTACGTGCTGCTGTTCGAATATCTGTTTATCTGTGCGTTTCTGTAAGTATGTGTCTACTCGCGTTCACTGCCTTACATTCTTACGTTTTCATCGCTCTCTCTTCTTGCTCGTTCTAGTCGTCTTAACTCTTGGCATATAGTACACACATCTTTAGCGTAGGAACTCACTGTGCTCCACCTATTTTCCGAATTCGAATTATGCATGTGCTGCACAATGTTCTCAGGAGTTGCGGTTTCATCCAATATTATTCGAAGTACTTCTCTTCGTGGCTGGAATCTTGGACAGTGAAAGAATACACGCTCCACGTCCTTGGGAGTATCACTGCAAGATGGACTAGTGCCAATAATGGGTGGCTTTTCTCATTTGGGATAATTGCTTTGGAATTTTGTTGGAAAAAAATGTAAATCCTTTTCTAAGATCTGTTGTAGTTACGTCCTGAAGATGTCCATTTGGACAGCAAGAATTGGTGAAAGATTTAAATTTATCGTCGATCTTCAAACCGAAGAACAAAGTATTTGATCTTGACATGGGAGCACTAGGTTCCTTAAAAATTTGAATCCACACAGCAACCTGGCTATTTCCAGACGTTTAAACTGCCACATCGACTGCATGCCAAAAGATGCGAGGCACTCCTCTAACATTTTGAATGTGCAAACATCCAGAGCAGCAAATGTTGACTCTCGTCATTATCTCGCAGCTCAATTTAAAGCTCTAAAACAAGATGAAGCTACAAATAGCCTAGGGAATGAAACTTGAAGTTGGACACTTAAGTACAACTGGTGTAGTCAGAGACTACCAAGGGCAACTGAGTGAGGGACTTTCCCCTGTGCACTTGTCTTTCACTGATGCCAACATGCAGTGGACCCAGTATTTAGATTCCAGCCATCCCGAAGGATAAAGTTTGTAAATCCTTGTATACCTCATGGCACAGCATCGCAGTGCGGCGCGGGAAAAGTATCGAACCAGAAGAAAGGAAGTGAAGAAAATACTGCTAAGAAAGAAGAGGGCATTAACAGTCACCAAGCTCAAGGAAATCGAAAGACAGGAATAACATCCAGTGGTACTGTAAATTTGTTTTGGCTTCAGCAGGCTCAACATTCAGTAAAATCTGTCTGCATGTCTTGAACTTCCTCCCATCTTCGGATGGTTTTTCTCATTGTATCCATTGAGCAAGCGAAGGGGCCACTTTACAAAATATCCTTTGCGGAATCGGTAAAGCAAAATATGTGTTCGTAAATTACAACCTTTAAATAACACTAAATCGAGAGACATATGTAAATCAGGGTCTAGCCGCTATCCAAAAAGTTGTCATGAATAGAAAAGAGGTTACTATTCAACGACATTTCTTAAATGAGACGTTTCTGTAGGATGAAGCAAGTGGAACGTAGGAAGCCTTCTCAAGAAAGAACTTAACCATAACAAGAAAAGACACAAGGAAACACAAGACGAGTAAACAATGTAAATATTTTTGTAATTCCTATTAGAGTACAATCCAATTATCCAACGACCTATACAAAAATATCCTTTCAAAAGCCGCTCATCCAAAGTATACAACTTTGCCCTTGGGTTATACTCGTATTTAGTTAATAGATTCAAATCGTAAAATATATATGAGGACATCAAAAAGGGAACAAATAACAAAACATTGTATAACAAAAGAACAAATAAAATCGGAATCCTTTTACGAGGCCATCTTTTTTCATTTCGAACAGAAAATGGATTTCATAATCAATAGAATTATGTTTTCAAGGATTTATTGCATGACAATCTGATTTGGGTGGGTTGACGATTGAATCTAAATCAGTGGGATAGAAGTGATTTAGGAATATTTCCTTTTTTTTTGTTCATGAAGAAGTGTTAATAGCTTGCTTACATATGTTTGGTAGTGTTAACGATTTATAATGAAAAAAAGGGCTTTCAGATGGCGAAGGATGAGTGTTAACATCATGGGGTTTATTTGTTTCATGCAAGGATTTATAATGAAACACCTACTGTCCAGCTTAAGACTAGAGTGGACTTTTGTGCTTGACAATGACTATTTATAGGCGGAACAACAGGCGCAGGGTCATAAGGCCACAATGGACGTTTGACCCACATGGGTGGGCTATAAGTTCACAATTGATTTGTAGATTTATAACCCATCCAGGTGGCGCAAAAGTCCACACGAAATTTCTGTGGACTATTGATTCATCGATTGTGGTCTAATGGCTCACTGGGGTGGGTCATAAGTCCATAATTCCCACTTCCTTTTTTAACATTGTGGAATTGCAACCCGAAATGTTGTGGACATTTGGACCACTTAGGTGAGTTATAAGTTCACAATTGGTTTGTGGCATTATAACCCACCCATGTGTGTCAAAAGTCCACACGAAATTTCTGTGGAATATTGACTTATCGATTGTGGTCTTATGGCTCACTGGGGTGGGTTATAAGTCCATAGTTATTAAAAGTTCATAAGACTAGATGAATATGACAACAAAAAATTTGTTGCGACAGCAACATTCATTGTGGACTTTTGGCCTGTGGACTTATGAACTTGCGCCGGAACAACATTCTTCCATGAATTATACATGGCAGTGTTCAATTTGGTGGACGGTTAGGTCATCTGAAGATGGCAAGGTTTCTGTGTGGATTCGAAGTTTTGGGAACCTCGTAAAGTCTATAAGTCGGTAGCTGTTATTGTTTTATGGTTATAAGAGATACCATCCCGCAAGTCCAGACGAATCTTAAAACTAAAACTCCCGCTTTCAATGAAAACTTACGAAATCACCAGCTGGCAAACGAATATACATTAAACATTCAAATATTCATTCCAGGATTCCCATCCATGCATCTAAACCAATCTCAACATCAAAAAGATACAAAACATGCAAAGGAAAAGGACCAGGAAACTCCGTAAAAATAGCCTCAAAAGAACTGTAAACTTGATTTTTAGTTTTTTCTTTTCCCCTCTCGCTAACAAATAAAATCTCTGAAATTGGTTTCCCTTTCGAGGACGAAAGGTATGAGAAATCCATTTTGCTTCCGTGCAAGTGAACTTGCAAGGACCACCAGTTTTAGAGCGCCTCACATGTGTACTTGTGTCGTAGTCTGGTATTGCATTTTTGTTTTCAAATCCAATTTTGAAAGGACTCCCCAGTTGTCCCTATAACCAATCTTTTATTCATTTCAGAATTCAATTTAAAATGTTACACAATTCTTCATGTCGTGTTCGTGTTCTATTAAAATTTCAAGGATGCAATCGTATACATACATATACAATTCAATTGAATACCAATCCTTAAATTCGAACTTGATGCAACCCAGTAGTTACTTTATTATCAATTTATCACATATCACGCTTGTATGACTCCTACAGGTGAGTGAACACATTAATTATTTCCTAATTAACATGAACCTACAACAGTTCCATTATAATGACGACAGTGACTGATACATGGAGGGGAGTCCTTGTGAAACTTAATTAAAAAAAAAAAAAAACAAGGTACATATCCCAATTAGCACAGAATCTATTCAGGGAGGGAAAAAGGATGCCTATGGAGTTTATGACGAAATTGGTGGTGGTATCACATTCGATGTTTCATTCGGTGGAACAATTTAATTGGACAAACTTTCGGGCGATATGCGTGTTGTGGTGAATTTTGGTAATGTCACTTGTGGGGATTGATCTATCAAGAGATAGCCTAATCGATTATGTAAAGTTATAGATAATTGATTACATCTTTGGTGCTATGGGGACAAACTTTTGTTCGTGGCGAATTGATAAATCAATCACTGAAATGCTTAATCATCGGAACAATAAAAATTTAATTACCCTAGAAACTAAGAGCGTTAATGTGGGAATGTATATGGATTTGTTTAAGGGGGCTTGTCGTTAAACGTGAATGAATAAAATTAAGGGTTGCAAACAGTCGACGAAAAGGTTGTTGAGGTAAGTTTCCAAAATCACTTCATTTTGACAGTCTAAAGGCCTATAGAGTAGAGCTTTAGAAACTCCAAACTCATTCATCTGTGCACAATGACGATGAAGAATGCTCGCTGGACCTCAACGAGACCTTAAATGTCAAAAAAGGAGTTAAACAAGGCGACGCGCTGTCAGTTGTGCAAAACTTATAAGCCAACACCAGAGGCACAATCCTTCACTTCCACGGACGATGTTGACATCATTGGGAGAACTCAGTGAGCTGTTACCGGGACATTCGCAAGCATTAAGTCAGAAACTGCCAAAATGGATTTAGTGGTGAACGAGAGAACAACTAAGTACTTGCTGCCGAAGAGAACGTCACAATGGACATCCATAATTCTGAAGAAGTAAGGGACTTCATCTACTTTGGTTCTGCTATCACTTTTCACAACAACATTTCATCTGGAATCAAACGCAGAATAACCCGAGTCTATCATTGCTTCTTTAAGCAGAGAAGGCAATTGCGTAGTGAGGCCAATATTATCAGCCGTTCATAGAGTCCATGCTTCAGTGTCGTAAAGAAGGATTGACTACGTGATGTTGAGAAGCCTGATGCCTCTGCAGTTGTCGAAAATGAATACGTCTCCTTTCTTCAGAATCGGACAAAGGATACTTAGATTCCATTCACAAGACATACCTTCATCTAATAATCTGAGAACAAAAAGCAAGTAGACATTCTAAAAGGATTATTGACAGGCCACTGCCCTATAGGCATTATGTCCGCTAGACGTGGCATCAACTCCCCATATAACTGCAAAAACTATCAAAATGCAGTAGAAACGATAAGTATCGAACACCTACTGTCTGAATGCCCATGCCTTGAAAATTGTTGACTTGATTCCGCTTCATGTAAACAGACTTTTCAGAGAACAAGAATATCCGGCAAGAGTCCCTTTGATAGACTTACTCCGCTTCGTAAAGACAACAAGCTGGTTCAACGAAGAAGCAGTCGCCTGGAAACTATGATTACAATGAGTTCCACACATTAAAATAGGCATTCCACTAGTTCACTAATTCGAATGAAATACTGTGAATTATAAGCAATGGCAACAGTACCAATAATTCTCCCCAGTCATTCTAGACACCACCCAGGGAGCAAAAGATTGAAACTTAATAACATCTGAGTTTCTAAAAACCACCACACCATCATACCGGTATTCATAATCCCTTTAGCACAAGTGAATTATAAAAAAAGTAAAATGTGTAGAGAGGTCGCCACCATTCTCAAGACTCTGTGTTGTAAGGTTCATGCGGTGTATGTATGTTTGTTTAGGCGGTAGTGTCCACTGAGGAATCTAATGAATGAGGGCCTTAGAGGCTTGTCCTATCGAGAATTATAATGAAACTAAATTATCTTTGTGACAGTATCGGGAAAAGCAGCTTTGAGTATGCTTGTCCTGGTGTGTTGAACCACGGGTCGAATTATGGCATCAGTGATCAAGTAACTCGTCATGTAAAAACGAACATTATTACTTCGGAATGATCGTTTATCCTACTTCCTACTAATATTATAAAAGTGAAATATTGTCCGTTTGTTTGTTTGTTCTTCTGTAACACGAAAACTACGGAACTAATCAACTTCAAATTTTGCACACAGAGTGGCTGTACCTCGATTCACAGTATAGGCTACTTTTGGTTACTTAAGTGTAACCTCGCAAATTATAGGTGGGTGAAGCCCCGGGTAAAAGCAAGTACATAATACTTGATGCCGTAATTCTACCCCAGGGGTCTCTGGATTCCTGCATTCATAGACCTTTTGAATATTTTGCGAAAAGTGTTTGGCTTATCCGACGGAAGGTTTCGGGTTCAATGAATACCTACCTACACACCATTTACAATGAAGAATTGGCACTTACCGATCCTAAATTGATCTGGGAACTGGGGCTGGCATTATTTGCAAAATTTCTATTAGGCTCATTTAGAAATGAGAAACTCTGCTAGTTATGTTGCTTCATAGGAGATCTCAACAGATAATTCGGTGAGTCTCTGTTGGGTATCGGGTTATATGGAGAAGGACGTATCAAGTTCTCAATTCAATACTCATGATATCCCAATAACCAACAGAGACTTGTAAGAAGGACGTATCTAGTTCTCCAATCGTTGCTCATGAAATCCATATAACTCGATTCCTTTTGTACTTGTTCTTAGTAGTAGATACCTTCTTATTCCAAAATTGAAGATACAATCCTACATAGAGGTTCTCAGCTAACTATGCTAATGACATCAACAAGGATATTTATCAAACTCGGTTAAAGGTGCCATTGGAATCTTCAAGAGAAAAGAATTTGCATACGTATATCAAGTCTGTTAAGAGTGTCCTTTGGAAAACACAAACAATAAAAACCTTTTTAATGTTGACTCCCGAGTGAAGGGAAATTAAATTATTATCCATGAGTCGTAAAAAAAAATAAAGAAATTCCAATGTTTATAATTAAATTGAAATAAATATCCATTATCGTGATTTATTTGCATCATAAATTGCTTGTAATTCACTTTACACGATAATAAATACGTACAGCAATCCGTTTTTTTTAAACATTTAATAAGCAGTTATTTGCTCGTCAGAAAAGCCTTTTATTAACTCTTTTTTTGTTGTTTACAGATGATGTAATACTTTAATGATCAAATAAATATAATTGTGATATGATATTGTTTACAGTCCGTTTAAATTAACTTTTACTATAAATTCTCTAAAATTTAAACTACTCCTTTGAATTAAATTTAAATTTAACCCCTCTGGAGCAGAAAAAAAAAAAAAACTCACATACACAAGGATCAAAAGCACTAAATCTCAACATGCAGTTTTTTTGCTTTTTGCACCCACATCCACCTGTAGCAAACGATTTCTGAATATCTATGAGTAAAATGCTTTTTAATCGCAGCATCCGGCACGTATCTACATGGTGTATGCATGGAGTATGCCTTGAGAATAAAAAAAAAGAAGGAAGATACTTTAAACAGATCATAGATTTTCTCAAGTGTACTTTAACATTTGTTTTGATTCTGCTGAAGTAAACGGGAGATGTTTTCATTAGTACGCTTCTCTAGCCAGAATGTAAAGATGCCTTAAGGAAATTTGTATGTGTGTACTTAGTATCTCCGACTCCCAACCACATGTGGATTTGAGTGATTCCGTTAAGATTGTTTACACAGTCAGATATATTAACTTGAGATTAAACTTGGAACGTTAGACGATGTTTTTGAATCTTTTTATGTTTTTTTTTTTTAAAGAAAAAGAGGCAAACAACAATTTTTGATGAAACTTTGATGAACATGGGTATGAGCATCGAAAGAAGTTGTCCCGTTTGTGGTTTTGTCAAAAAGAGGTTTTAACATTTTATATTTGAACAGAGAGAAACTTTTGCGATTGGATTAAGTGATGCTTTAGTGGTTGGAATGGATTAATTAACGTCATATCCAAGCATCGACCGAATTTCTCTCTAGTTTCGGTTCAGAAATAAGAAGGCTCGATCAGTCAAGTTTCCAAATTACTTGAAAGTTCTAGCTATCGCCTTTCGCTTCTGTAGAACTATTGTCAGGAGACACGTTGATATTAAAATACAAAATACAGCTTAATCCATTCAGGAGACCAATGATGTTCTGGCCGCGATGCACTTTCCAAGCTGCAAAACCTAGCTCACAGATGTCAAAATCGTCTTTATTCCGGAAAGGAAGATCATACGTTGCCTAAAAGTTTTAGATCAACCACATCTTTCAACTAAAAAACCTAGAAAGCATTTCGGAGAAGTGTGGCATCACACCTATTAGAGTGGCAGATCTATCCTTCGCGACGTTGAATGTGAAGTCGACAAAGTGCTTGACCGACTTTTCGTCGGTTTATCGAAATTCGACAACGACCTTTGATTCCATGTGGAACTCCGCTAGAAAGCATGGTGAAGACAAAACTATCATCAGATGGATTTAGTTCATGTTGTCCCGGAGACTGTTAGCTGCGGAAAGTGAATTAGATAAAATGGTTGAAGTTGTTAGAGGCTGTCTGCAACGTGGATTCCTTTCTCCTTTATATTGGTGCTTCGTCGACGATTCATCGAGATATATAAGTTAGGACTACATATTCAGGCGTAGCTAGGAAGGTAGGTAGGAAGGTAGGTAGAGGTGGCGGTTCATCAAAAAGAACCCAAGTAGCACTAAGTGTGCCTTTTCGTTACCACGACTCTACTGACTATAGCCGTGATTCTGGCGATGTCTGTACGAGTTCTGTTAATTCGGTCTTTTGTTCTGCTTTTATCGTAGGTTGGCCATATCTTTCTTGATATGTCACAGTTGGTTAACCCCCTCCATTGGAGGTTTGCCTTCTGTAGGAAGGGTGAGTGAGTTTAACTGCTCCGAGCGGAATATGGACCATTGCCGCGAGTGAGGCGTGTAGGCCTGAGCCCTGCCTAGCCAGTTCATCTGCAAGCTCGTTTCCTTCTATGTCACTGTGTCCTGGAACCCAGAGCAGTGTGACGCGGAAACGCTCACCTAAGCAGGCAGGCTCGTTCCAGAACTCCCGAACTAGTTTGGAGGATATGGTAGCCGAATCAATGGCTTTGATAGCGGCTTGGCTATCCACAAGGATAGCAATGTTTTGTTTGTGCGTTGTGTCACGCCCGAGCTGCATACAAGCTTCTCGAATTGCAAGTAGTTCCGCCTGGAACACGCTGGCAAAATCTGGCAGACGGTATGATAGTGATATTTTTAGTGATTCCGAGTAGACAGCGGTCCTCACACCACAGTCCATCTTGAATCCGTCGGTGTAGATGACCGTGTCGAAGTTCTTCATTGAGCTCTGGTAGGAAATCCTACGTAGAATTTTTGTTTTGAAGTTTTGTTTGGGTGTGATGTAATCGGTTGGAAGCCAATCCGGGATGTTGCTGTGGCCGTAAGGCCTTGCCGTCCAGCAACCAGACTCCCTGAGACTGACTGCACTGCATGATGCGGTATCTTTTGTGTGTAGTTCGAGGGGAAGAAGGTGCAAGAGTACAGTGAGGGGATCCGATGGCGCCTTATTTAGGCGTATGGTAACGATGTTTGCTCACTGGTATGGGGAAAATCCTTCAGAAAGGCTAATCGTAGGACACAATGGATGTGGGCAGCACATGGTAAATATGTGAATCATCATAAAAAAGCAGATGGACTAGCTAGGAAGGCTCGAACTTGGGCCCAGTACTGATTGACAGACAGATGATACCCGCTTTCAATGCAGCTAAGACCAATTCATTGTAAAACTGACAACTGAAAGGGTCACAACAGCCCACACCACCACCGATTCCAGATGTGAACCTAACATCGTTATACCTTATCAACTAAATTGTGAAGGAACTCGATAACAAAGGTAAACGTCTTACGTGTATGTACCTTATTTCCGTTCGCCATTCGATGCAACTTTCGTTACGCGTAAGTGAAAAACCTTACCGAATGGGTGTTCTCCACATCAAAGTACCGTCAATGTATGCATTTTGCACACTTGTAACACTCATGCTATATAGCTTCTGAAAGAACGTTTATGATGGGAACAGCATGTTTATCGGTTCAATCTGTCGATGGAAACAATTAGCCTTGCAGTTGAAATTTCTAATTAATTGCAAAGCATTCGTCACGTATCTGTTAGCGTGCGTTCATGAGTCGAAGTGTTTCCTTGGAGTAAATGAAATTGCAATCAACACATGGCCATACAATAACAACGATGATTAGATACAGCCACTGACAAGGATGGTGTAAGATATCTGAAAATAGCAAACACATATGGTGGATGGGACTATCGGAGCATGTTTTTATCTTTATTTTCTTGGTCATACAAACAGGGATCAACTGATGCGATTGCAGTTCATCAAAACTAGATAAATTTCAGTGTTAATCTGCCAATCAATGTTCACCGTCTTACAACAAATCACATCACTTAACCGCTCTCATTATCAATGTTTCCCCATCAAAACCGTTGAAATGAAAAGTTATTCCAAAGAAAATGATTTATCGAATCATGAAAGCTTTGTGTTAAATGGTTCACGATAAGTTATTGTTTCTAATCTTAATTCCATCGGGACAGAGTCTGGCTTCGTTCAAAATCATCAATTCCTGAGGGGTAATCGGAACTCATTGCGTGCTGTAGATAGCTTAAAGCTTTGTCATCAACATCACCCGTCTGATTAATAGTTTGTTGTTAATTGCTCCAACGACTTGGGCAATGATACAATAGACGGGCTTTTAATACAGGTTAACCATGGTATCTTGATAATGACATGATTGCCTTTGATAAGAAAATGAAGACAGAGAGATGGTAGCATGATTCCTATTTAATTGCTTCATTTGGAATTGAGGTGAATAGCCTTTGCGGTAGCATTCAAATGATTGGATGAAGGTTGAGAATAAGTGAGACAATGTGTAGATAGAAATTGTATCTTGACTTGGCACCGATTATTTTGTGCAGGATATCTCGTTTTTTATGCATTTATCTTTCCCAACTTATTTTTTTATGATTTAAAGGGTGGTAGCTGTGACACAGCTTGGCAACTGCAGGCTGAACCTTTACTATGAGAGTGTCCGACACTGGCTAACAGAAGCAATGATATTTGTGGTTGCCAGTGGGTTCAAACCCACAGGTTAAGCTAGATCATGGAGGACTTTGAAGAACGTTAAATCTAACATCTTTCAAATAATCACAAGGAAAAGCGGTCACCAAAGAACTCTGAAGAAATCCTGAGTGATTAGTGGAAGAAAGACTAGAAGGGACCCAACAAGGTGGTGTGTTACGATATATCTCTCTTACTTACTTACTTAAGGTGGCGCTACAGTCCGGGGTGGACCTGGGCCTCAACCAACAAGCGTCTCCAGCCAGCTCGATCTTTAGCTAGCTGCCTCCAGTTCCGCACGTTCAGTTGGTTGAGGTCACCTTCAACGAGCGTGCACTACCTGAGTCGCGGTCTTCCTCTACCGCGCTGTCCCTCGGGGGCGGATTCGAAGATTTTTCGGGCCGGAGCATTGGTGTCCATCCGCCAGTCGTTGGACCTTCACTCTTCTGGCTAAGTCAATGTCACTGTACAGCCCGTACAGTTCGTCGTTGTATCTCCTCCTCCACTCACCGTCTATGCAGACGGGACCGAAAATCACCCGAAGAATTTTCTTCTCGAAGCAGCCAAGAGCACCCTCATCCATTTTTGATAAAGTCCATGCCTCAGCGCCGTAAAGCAGGACTGGGATTATTAAGGTCTCATAAAGGAGCACTTTTGTTGTTCGAGAGATGGCTTTGCTCGAAATATCTCTCTGTGTAGTATCAATAGGGTTGAATGGCTTATAAACCGCTTGGTCAGTATATTCAGCAATGAAGCAAAAGTTCCCTCGATCTATAAGGGAAATATCTGACATCGACTCGCTTCAAAGCTAGAAGAGATGCTTGAGTTTTAGAACAAAATCGATGGGTATGACGGGCTCTCTTTAGCATTCTTTTCATTATATCTGATGAGTTACTGTAGAGCGTTCAATCATCAAGTAATGGCTTCTAAGGGAAACATTAGGTTAATTGCTCCCTAAAGATTCCGAACCGATAACGAACTTGAACTTTCCTTCAAAATTTCATTTCATTATCTTAAAACGCGTCTATTTCGTCATTAAAACTAACGTTCCCTGTTGTTCTTTTTTGTGTATACCTCTCTCTCTATGGCTTTGATTAAAGTAATTATAAACGTTAAGTGCCCACAACAAAAGTTGTTTCCTCTTAGGTGATTATATCTTTTACACATAAACGGTTTTCTTAGTCAAGAAATTCATAAAATTAACCACAGAAAATCCCTTACCGTGTTTTCTAGTCTTTAAGGTGGTTTCGCTTTTGAAACGCGAAAGTTGTTCCTCTCCGCATTGGTGTGGGCAAAACAACACCATTAAGGAAAATGAATTTGAGATACTACTTGCAAATTCATGAAATTCATTCAAAAATATGACAAAAAAAAAGAAGAGAAAAACTTCTTCCTGAAACCCATTGATGAGACCAATTGTCGCATTCCATCCAGTATCCTTCATTTATATTCCAACAGCAACGCGTCCCTTTTTATAGCGTTGTATTCTTCACCTGAGATAACACGCTATTTGTCTAACCGAGAACAATATCCTCCTTCATTTCGAATGCAGGAAAAAGGTCAAATCAAGAAGGAAAAATGAGGATACCACTGTGTTCCCCCATCTCGAAGTGAAAATTATATCCTGACGAGTTCGATCCAAGGAATATCTGTAATTTACGGGAAAACTTTAACATTTCCGAACGAAAAAAGTCTGAATAAAGACTTTCACTTAAAGTTTTCGACGCAAGCACGTAGTTTTTTGTTGGAGTCCTTTTTTTCATCACAGATTTCCATAAAAACTGTACGAAATTCAATTAGCTCCGTGTTCTTAAAGTAAAACTCCCATAGGGCGTCTCTACGGATCGATGAATGATGATGACGATGTGTATCTCATGGGATTCATAAAATTCAATTCTTTTATGAGTTTCACCACAAGCTGTGCAAATGTTTGGATTTTTACCACCTGGTTGGGGGGCGTAGAAAGATTTCTCTATTGGTTAGGCTTGAGGAAAGCAATTTTCCTACTTTCCAACGGTAAAACTCTTCGCATTCCACCGAATGGCGATGGGTTACCATCAAAATTAGGTGTACACTATCGATTTTCTGTTTTTACCTGTGAAGCCCACTCACAGGTCAGAGTGCACTCATACACAATCGAGGGAAATTTGCTCATGAAAAACTACCGCACTCTGCACTTTGTGCAAGTGGAGGAGGTTCGGTATTCATATTTGGTACACCATAGCGGCGCCGGTGTGCGTTCATAAAGAAACAAAGTTTAAAGTCGTTACCCAGGGTGGTGAACATTGGACAGCTTACTGAGAATGGTATTGCCATCGACAGTTGGTGTTATTGGATATCGTTTGCGATATGAAGTTATGTGTTTGCTAATTTATAGGTGGCTTCCGGTGACAACGGACTTAATGTCAGTGTAAAGGTGTGCATGTGCATGAAAATGCATTTTGTGAGCCGAAAATTTGAATGGATTGGGTTGGAAACTTTGTATGCATGTGGAGGAGGTAAAGTAGGTGAACCGATGGTGAAATGTATGACAATGGCTTTCAACGATACTTATGCCTTAGGTTGCACTTGTTTACAGTGAATGGCATGTGGAAAATGTGCAAGATAGTAGATGTTGTCAGGATTAACTCTGAAAAAAATATGGTCAAGGGAGGAGAAGTTTTGAACGCTTCAACTATGGAAGTATATGTCTTCTCAACGTCGCTTATCGGAACTTTTCTGTTGCGCTGCATCTTTTGTTAGCAACCATGTCAATGTGACCAGGAAAGTCAACCGCAGACCAAAGAGCTTGGAGAAAACCCATGAAATTTAAATCGGTACCCTTCACCTTTTTTCGATTTTAAGGCAGCGTATGACGATCTAATCAGGGTTTTGACATCCTTCCCAAACCCGTCTGGTTGAGCAGGATAACAGGGAAGATGGCGTTGCTTCATTAAGGTCGGTTTGGATCTCACAGATACTAGCCATACAATTACTCGTATATGCTGTCGATATTGATATAATCGGGAGGACGCAGTGGAATGTCAGTTCCAGAATGTCAACTCAAACTACAGAAAGGTGAATTGAAGAGTATCTCCAGGCGACAACCACCCAATGACATAAACATTGTGTTGTATGCGGACGAATTCACGGACATATGTAGCCTCTGGGGCCACCCAGCATACCAGAGCTATGGAGTTCTATGAGCCAATAGCTGAATAGCTTACATCAGTTTTTATAAACTGCAACCTGCAGCTGTCGGTGGACAAATCTACAGCCACACTATTCACGTCATGGACAAAGGAAGTGAGGTTGAAACTGGATGTCACAATAGCAGACTGACTTAAACTCACAGTCACTCATCCAAAACTTCTTACTTCAAGTTCTAACTTTCTCAGTATAAGTCGCCAACAACCGCAAACGCCTCAGAACCAGAAACAATGTCCTTAAGTCGTTAGCTTGCAACTCGTGAGGTAAGGACGAGAAGGCGCTACTCACAACCTATGAAGCAATCGGTGGCTCGATTGTGAATAACGCTGCAAACATCTGGACACCATAACTGGAGGAAATTTTAGGCATGCCAAAGTATAACTAAGCGAGTCATAACCGGCTGTCATCTGATGCCACATGAGGATCAGCACAACGTGAATACATATGACAGATGTTCTGATTGTAAAAGCAGCCTACACGGCACAAAACACCTTCTTAACTGCGAGGCTTAACGAAGAAGCTTGCATCCGGAAGCGCTATTGAACTACACCCTTGACGTGAACCAATTTTTGGGCCTTGAAACGTCAGAGCGCTTGCACTGAAGAATTGTAAAATTTCATTTCATCACAACGATTAGCCGGATATTTGAACTCAAGTCTAACGCATCGGAAGTGATGACAAATATCAATCAGTTAACAGGTTTGCCATTGCTACAACTCCTCGCAACCAAACCATATGTGTGCTGTAATCTATAAAAATTTGGAAAACCAATCGGAAAATTTCAACAAAATATCACATTACACATCGTTACGAACGTAAACTACGACTAATGTGTCTATGCCATGAGCCATGATGAACGAGGATAATAAAAATGTGAGTGAGACATCATCAGTCAACGAAGTGCCATCATCGAAGAGGAAAACCAAAAGAGAAAAAAAAAATCTCCTACTCCTTTTCCGGTGACAGATACTCTCGATGTCGAGTGGTGTCATTATGTTACGTTGAACCGCACTATTAAGCACTGTCAACAACTTTGAAAATTTTCAATGTCATTAGCTTCACGGGTCAAGGGTTTTTCTCTATTTTGGCAATTTCAAACAAAAAGGTTCACTAACCCTTAAAAAAAGAACAGCTGTTACGTGTTCCACCTTTCATTCGAAAAAACTGCCACCATATTGACTAGTTTAAGGGAAACAAGAGAAAACTTTCCCTCTTCCTTCATGTGGGTGCGCCTTAATCCGCGACAACAATGGTTTCCTCTATATTTGCTGACAAAAGGAGGAAATTTCTACAAAACGTTCAACATTTTCAAGTTCATAGTTGAGAAGGATGAGGTGCCCACATGAATTGGTCACGTCCCATTTGAGCTTCACTCAACAGGAAAACGGTAAATATGAAATTTTACCCCATTCGTGGGTCGACCATTTGATTGATTTTCATTTGAAATGCTCACGACCATTATCCTTTCGTTATTTGCTATCAACTTTCCAATTCTTTTGTAAACAATTTGTTAACGTCGTCTTAAGAGGTTTAGAATCGTATATTTCATTTCAAATGAAAAGCAGATAAGGGCGTCTACATTTGTACATTGTATACATATGTACGTATGAGTGTGGTATTGTTCTTTTGGACTAGGGCTTTTGTTGTTGTTTTCTTTGTGGAATTTCACAGTTGCATTCAGCTAATGATGAAGTTTTGATTTTGATAATTAACTCGAGAAATAAAAACGCAAACAGAGAAAGTTGAAGTCTTTCGATAGGGGGTTGTAGGAGACTCATTCTCTTTGGAATTGTCATCACTTTTGACAGCAACAACCTTCCAAATCGACTGGAATGGATGAGATAAGGCTTCAAAGATGTAAACGTTTGTAACAACGTTCTTGGTTTCACGAGCTTGACGAGTAATGAAGATTGTCTTCATCCCCAAAGCTGTCCAACCAAGCTGCACTTTCGCAAAGTCTTACATCTTTTGTTGGAAAGATCTTTGAGAATGTAATCGACGTCTACATATGCAGCAAGCCTATCCAATGGGATATATCCATGGCACAACATGGTTCAAAGACTGTTGTTGTAAGAATATACGCTTTTAGCAATTTTAGACCTTGAGCGGTTAAAAGAGCGTTCGAAAACTGCAAACACTTACAATGCTGAGCTAGGTTTAGTAAGCAATTACAAAAAGCTTTAAATGAGTTTGCAATACGCAACATGGGATGGGGCGTGGGGGTGACCACAGAAAACCCGAACTAATGCTCTCTTTACAAACTAGAGAATAATACCATCTTTCGCACTACCGACCATCGATGGAAGCCCCTTAGGCTCTCTTAGTGAAATGTTCTTTTACGACAGAGCTGGGTAAGAACAAAGAAGACGGAGAAGGGTTTCCTCTTTTTCTTCGTCCATACGCTCAAATTTAAGTTTACATGTGTTTTTTTCTGATAGAATTGGTATAGCAGCACCATATATGGCGAACTTGTTAGCCTTACAGTTCTCTGTAATGTCTCAATGCGTCAGACCTTAACAAAAGTGAATATTTAATTGCTCCGCCATCTCTGTGGGAGACGATAGGCAATCTACTATTGAGTTTGGAAAAAATGGTTCCAAAGACTAAATTGCTGCTTGAATGCCTAAAAAGATGCGAATTTTGACTTCAGTTGAGGTTTCTTCCTACTTTATCACTTTCTGTGGCCATTGTCCTTTCAGTAGCTTTTGGAGTGCTGTTAAAATACAGTTACTATTTCCTACAAGTTGGTGACCGGGTTTCTTCCAATATTTCAGATTCCGAGTCAGTTGCAAGGATTTTTAAAAAAAAACTTTCAGATGTTTTTCATTTCGAGAGAGTCTTTGATTTCCTTGAGCTAGGAGGTCGCTTAGACTTAATTGCTCAAAATCGTTTGGCTCGGTTCTTCTAGGTTTATACAGGATCAAGTTCCATAAGGTTGTCGGATCAGGGAACGAATTAAGGCGAAGACTTCCGTTTCGGGATTCTGATACCACTAGTGAGGCTGAAGACGTCTGTATGGAAGAATTTAGTGAAAGTTTGAAGAAGATCTACCTTCAAAGATTCTGCAAACATCTTCAGCATACGCCTGGATATGAAGTCCCAAATTATGTTTATCTAAACGAGCAACGAATCGACGAAAAAGTACCACAGTAAAGGTAAAAGAACTCCACCTTGCGGACAGCTTCTCCCAACCTCAACCGTGGCCCAATTATTCCATTCACTTTCCGCAGTTTGCAGTCTCGGGGACACCATAAAGAAGATCCATCAAGTGACAAATAGTGAAGTTGTACATGATAGGCTTGATGATGGAAAACACAAAACAAAAAGGACCTTATTTGGTCTAAGTGAGGGTGCAACCTGCAGCCTGCCACGCCAACCTAGGCTTGATGATGTCTACTGAAGGACTTTCTTTTCAGTGCTACTGGTCTAGACCGATAAGCCAAAGTAGGTACCTATAGTCCTTTTTTTTAAGGTTTAGGAATGAAGATGAGTTTGATAGTGCAACTAAAAGATGGTATATACCCGTTGGCTAAGCAAGCTCTAAAGATAATTTTCAGAGCTTTAACCAAGGTATCTTATGCCATCAGAACAGTGATTTATAGTTTCCAGATGATTGCCTTTTCGATCACTATCCGGGAGACAGTATTCCAGTTCAGTCTGGTGGTTACAATCGAGATACTCATCTCAAGCGACACTAATCTGGAATGTGTGTCGCAAGTAGAACATCATTGACGTAGAGTTAGAATAGGAACCGTCAGAATTTAGAAGGCAATCCATCTGTGCTGTCGATTTTAAAAAACTTTATACAGCTTGGTTTCCATAATTTTTACCAACTTCACGAAAGTTGTCTACCTAAAGAGTCTACCTAAAGGACATTATTTCGAGCCAAAAAAAAAAACATTATCAACTTCCGGATGTTTACCTTAAATATTTCTCTTTGTAACAAACCACGTTACAAAATTGATGTTTACCCTATGGGTTAGGATATAATGAGAGTCCTTTTTTGCAATTTTCCTTTGTTTTGCCATTCGCTATAGAATGTCATTACCTTTTTTTTTTGCTTGTGGTGCTCCCGGCCAAATGCGGAACACAAAAGCTAGTAGTTAAGGTTGTTAGTCATTTTGATGCGTTTTGTGTCCTTCTTTGGCTAGAATGGTCTATTTGGAGTTTGTCGTTGTGTTTCTCAGGATAATTACGTTTACTTTGTTGTTTTTTTTTACATTTGTAGGTCTTTAGCCACTCTAAGGATGGTATATATCGATTTTTTGATAGAAGCACAAGCAAATTACATGAGGACACTTTTATAGGCACAAAATGCAACAGGAACAGTTTTATTTTCATTCGAATGTGTCACTGTGTTTGTTTAGCCATATCTTTTGGCCGATGGACAGCGACAGTGGCAGCGGTAGTAGATTTTAACTTTAGATACGAGAACAGGAGTGGGTTGGACTTTTCCGTGGGTGGATGGACTTTTCAGTTTATTTTATCATGATTGAGGCTAACAAGTGGGTGGTTTGGTTATTCAGTGTTATTTTGAAGGGGTGGGCACAAATATCTTTGAAGTACGAGCCGCACATATCTGAATTGTGAAACCTTCGCAGATTTGTTTGTCGGGCATTGTGCTTGGTTTAGATCAAAAGGATATAGCTGGTACCGTCCTTTTGTGAACATGGAACAATTTAGAGAAAGGAGGAAGTGCTCGTAGACAGAGGACACTTTTCTGTTAATTCTTCAATAGATGTAAACATTAATTATTATTTTAAAGCTAAAGGAAGAGGATACTAAAGGGTCTTCCAATAGGGACTTCCGAATTTTGACAGTTGATAGCGGCCATATTGTTGAAGCTTCATCTGTCAAATTGGCTGTCATTTATTCAGTTTATTTTGCCAAATCACCATGGACGGATATAGCGTTCAACAACACGTGCAAATAATAAAATTGTTTTATCAAAATGGGTGTTCTATTCGGGCAACGTTCGCGGCGCTTCGCCCATTTTACGGTCGCCATAATCGTCCTTCCGAGAGGACTATTCGCAGTGTGGTGGTAATTTGGTTCCACTGGTTCAGTAAATGATCAACCAACATCCGTACGTCGACGAAGCGCAAGATCTGCCGAAAACATCATCGCTGTCCGTGAGAGTGTGCAGGGGAATCCGAGGCAGTCGCTTTCGCGTGGCTCACAAGAACTCGGCCTTTCGCAGACCACAACTTGGCGAATTTTGCGTCGTGACTTAGGAGCTGAAGGTAAACGACCATAAACAACGACGTGTGTTCGCTGAATGGGCTCTGGAGTAGTTGGAAACTGCCCCTAATTTTCATAGAAAAATCATCTTCAGCGATGAGACCCATTTCTGGATGAATGGGTACGTCAACAAACAAAATTGTCGAATTTGGGACGATACCAATCCACATGAGATACAAGAGCGTCCAATGCATTCCGAAAAAGTCACTGTTTGGTGTGGATTTTGGGCTGGCGGCGTCATCGGTCCATATTTCCATCACCATCATCAACGGCGAGCGCTGTAGGTCGATGATTACCAACTTTTTTTGGCCTGAATTGGATGATATGAACACCAACGACATGTGATTTCAACAGGACGGTACGCCACATTGCAAATTCTGCACGAGCGATTCGAGGGCATGGTCATCTCACGTGGAGGTGATGTGAACTGGCCACCGACTTTTTCTACTATTTCTTGTGGGGTTTTCTGGGGTCGCAGGTCTATGCGAATAAGCCACAAACCACAGCGGCTCTTAAAGCCAATATAACCCATGCCATCGGTCAAATTCAGCCTGATTTATGGAAAATTGGATATTTCGGATGCGCGCCACCCAGAGAAGCCGCGGCGGGCATTTGAACGATGTTATATTCCATACATAATGGCATCAATAGGCCTTTCAAACGAATAAAAAATGTCGATGATGTCTCACACACACTTTGTTTTATTTAAATTTAAATATAGGAATCCCTTTATGAAAGACCATTTATTTTAAGAAAGCATCATTAAGCTTTCGTCGCTCCAAGTCTTCTTCTAAAAGTATCTTTTATCTACAAACTATACCTCCTTCGACTTAAAAAACTATGAAATACAATCAGAACATTGAACTTCACACCGTCTATCGTGACAAGATTAGATTTTTGAAGTCCTTTCTAAACACTCTATCCTGTACATGATAGGATACTATCGTATATCGTTTAGTCTTTATAAGGCACGCCATGATTAAAATTACATGTGTTGTTCTACTTTTGAAATACATGTACTTGTGTCCTTTTTTTTTTATGGCCAACCATTACTATTGCGTGTATTACTGTGATTTGAGAGGGCTAGGTGGTGTTTTTTTTTATTGTGTCAATAAAAGTTTATAAGGCGACAATTAAATTGCATGTGTGGTTTTAATAAAATTATGGTAAAAGTTACTGGTTACTGGAATGTGAAGTTGGAGTGACAAGTGTCAGAATTGGTAGGGGAGAGGTACAAGGACAATGTGGAAATTTATTGGAATTCAATTTTCAGATTTGTGTAGGTTTATGATTGAAAAGTGTACAGAATACCTGAAAATATACATCGGGACGAGGATGATTTAAGCAGTTAACAAAGACTTTTGTCCATATTTACCTATGGCTACGTTTTGTAGATTGATTTTTCCCCACGCAGTCATAGTTGATTTAAAGGATTAGACTGGAACGATGTTTAGATACTATGCCGCCAAGAAAACTGGAATATAATCGAAGAAAACCAAGCCCCTCTTCAGCTTCTATAATCAACATAAAAAATATACCCATGCGAAGAAACCCTTAATCGTTAGTATGGAGACCTGTAAAGGTGTGTACCTACTCTAAAAATGAGAAAGTTGACGCTTTAACTAGATCGAGTGCAGAAACCAAATTCATAGGTCATTCGACGACAGACGGAAGCTGTTAGGAGACGTGCCAATGAAGAGCTTGAAATTAACGTTTTTCAAGTCCAACTTAGGATTTAAAATTTGAAGACGATGAAAGATGAAAGCAGACGAACACTTTGTATGAGCATGTCTGAGTTTCAATCGCTGTTAACTGGCACATAATCTGCTAAATCCCACAAAGGCGATACAGCCATCTATAGTGGATGCAGGATAGTAGCTTTAGAGATCTAGAAAGCTTTCGATAGAATATGGCTTGGCTCACTTGTAAATAACTTAGGCTCAGTTGTTCCTCAGGGTTCTGCCCTCTTTCGATACTTTTTGTACAATTTTTCAACGACCTTCTTTCTCTCAATGCGGATAAAAGCAGTCTTGAATTCGATTATTCTTCAACGACAAGGCCTTCAGGTAGTAGAGTTCCAGCGATATCGCATGTTAACTATTAAATTGATTCAATAATCAATAAGGGGGCCACCTTTCGGTGGATTGGTGGATTCAACTCCTCCAATGGCACGGAAATGCACATACAGGATAATGTCTCTGAATGCACTCAACTAGGTGAGATGCCAGGTACGATCCTTGTCACTGTGCAGTTCAAGTTGACATACAGCCTCCACGTGGCGCCCCTGGATAGCTATCTCAGCATCCGCTGAATAGTGAACTAATGTATGCAGCCATGTTCTAGGCAAGAGGACACGTTTATTTCTACCCCGATCAGTTTTGGCGGTTGTGCGTGGGGTTAACCACGTAAAAAACAAAATTGTTACGAGTGAACTAATTGCCTCGGAAGATAACGGACCCGATTAACAACGACAACATGGCGCGGAAAAGGACAACGATGCTGGGATACGCAGACGATATCGACATCATCGCCTGGTCCCAGCGCGCCATTAACGAGGCTTTTACGGCAATACAAGAACAAGCTCAACGAGTTGGTCTCACGATAAATGAGGATAAAACAAAGTATATGCTGTCTACCAAAAACCGATCCGTCGAACACCGTCTAGGTCAAAACCTAACAATTGACAGCTTAAATTTTGAGGTTTATCTACCCTAGTGGAGATTCGACAGAGGGTAACCTAGGCAACCGCTGCTTCTTCGGTTTGTTCAAACAACTAGAGTCTAAACTCCTAACTCGAAGGACCAAAATCATGCTCTTCAAAACTCTGATCTTGCCAGTCCTGCTTTATGGAGCTATATGCTGGAAGATAAGTAAGACAGCGGATCAGATCTTGGGATCCTTCGTAAGAAAAATCCTACGTCGAATATTTGGTCCAGTCTGCGAGGAGGGCGAATAGAGGAGAAGATACAACCGCAAACTCTACGAGCTGTAAAAAGATGTGGATGTAGTCCGGAAGGCAAAAATCCGTCGACTGCAATGGCTCGGCCACATCGAGCGAACGGACGAGAATGCTCCAGCTAAGAGGATCTTCGAATCCCAGCCACCTAGTTCACGAAGAAGAGGAAGACCGAACCTCCGGCTTAAAGATCAGGAAATCGCGAACGCCAGAAGCCTTGGTCTAGTAAATTGGAAGCAGCGTGCCCGGGACCGTAAAGGATGGAAAGCGGAATTAGTTCAGGCTCAGACTCTCCAAGGGTCGCTGGCCGGATAAGTAGTAAGTAAGTAATCAATAAGAGCATTTCTAACTGGGTTCAGCTTTACGCGTCAAAAACTCAGTGTTGTTCCCTATCTCGGAAGCGGGATACTCATGCAGCTTAACTAAGAATGAGTGGAGTTGATAGCGAGGATATCAATACAAGAACCTATACTTGTTAGTCCCGACCTTCCTTTAATCGATCGTTCGAACACCTAAGGAAACAGATGCTTCCTGTTAGTTAAGAGATCTCTTTTTGGTCGAATTAAGGCTGATCGAAACAGTTAGGATCAAGGACAGGCCAATAGACAAAACGTTGCTATCAATATTTTGCTTTCGACAAAGCAACGATGCAAAGATGCTTGGACAAAGATCGAGCTTCTGTCAGGTTTTCTTGAATGTCATAGTTACCAGGGATCCAATAGGGTATGAAATTATGCTGTTTACGTTTGGTTGGGCCGGATACAGGAGATGTACTTGTAGTCTGGCTGTTGGTACATGATGGTTTATCCATGAGGCGGCCTGACGTATGCGATCACGCACACACATCCCTCATCTTCTAGCTTCAAAGGTAGTTCATTGAGGACCAGATACCATAGAAGAGGAGATAGGACACCTCCTTGACGAGTACCTACCTCGGTGTGGCTCTTAGGCCTTAAATCTTTACAATATGTGTGAGAACTTATCGGCTTTGGGTTGAAAGACTACTTTCACTTTATTCCAGGCACTAAGCTAGACAGCCTCTCACAATGAGTTTAACATCTAGTAAGGTCCTTTGAAAGTGTGCAGGGAAGATACCATCAGGTATAGTTCGTATTGCAAACTGCCCATTCCAGCTTATTTCCAGATGTAGCCGTTTGTTCCTCGTACTCTGTGCTATTAAAACCTAGTCGCTCATGAATTGCAGTGGAAAAGTGGGATTGTAAAGAAAAGAATCTCGTTCGAGCTGGCTGGAGACTACATATGGCGGTAACGCCATTATAAGGGGAAAAAAAAAACGTCCTCATAGCTTAGATATGTCTTGATTCATATAAGAATAATTATAATTATGCACTTGCTATTGCTCCTCTTCCTAATTTTTAGCATAAATCTCCCAAAGTTCAATCTTCGTAAACCTTTAACCTAAAAGTAGATAATAATTTTCAAATGATTACACAATTCCAGTGGTAAATCAATCAGTAAATGTCATTAATTTGTAATTTCCAATAAGGCAGCAAAGAATTTCACTCCACACAGTCGTCCCACCACCACAAAGCCATTGACTCATCAAAGTGCAAGTCGTCGTCGTTCGGTTTGAATACATTTTTCTAAAAATAAGTTTTTTTAAGATAATTTCTTTCGTTTAATTGAAAAACACTTTTCATCTACTTTCATCCGCTTTCAAACAAAAAGTTTGACATTGATTGATATTTGTTACACCCGCATAAGGATGCAACTCAAAGAAGACGAATGGTACATACCTACTCGTACAACATTGCTTAAGAGTTATGCACTGTCTTTGCAAAGAATTTTTACTCAAATAGAATCTGTGAACTTCTTCTTCTAGTTCTGTTTGATTTTTCTTTATTTTTGACATCCCATCTGTTGGCGAAGACGAAAATCGGATGAAACAGACTAACTGTGTGATAGGCTGGTACAGCATTCCATACGCAAACAGCACCAATAGGCTACATCGAGCTGGTAATACTGAAGATTTAAGATGCCCTTTATGGAAACACTGCTTTTATAACGAATTGTAACTGGGAATTATTTTCAGGCGAATATATCTTGTTCTTCTTTACCTGCGAGCGAAGAGAGGAAGAGAGTGAAATAGCATTCTCTTCCAAAGAGTTCAAAAATACGTGGCGAAAAATGTAGAAGTTCGGGGAGACAATGTTACCACAACCAGGGGAAGACTAACATTTGGTTGCTTCCAGGTAAGATTTAAGAGAAGGTCGAGTTAGTTTCGCTCTGTTAAATTGAGTGAAAGCGAATTCATCTGTCAGGTGATACATAAAATGTTTTTAAGCCGGGAAAGTGGTTCTTCAAGCTGGCATCGCACTGTCATATATCTGATGCGTTTTTTACACTAATTTTCTGACACAGGCTGGGAGATAGTGTAATAGGGTACCATGCCAGTGGTCTGTCACGTGACAGTCGTGAGATTTGAAAAAGTTTGTTGACAGTCGAAAAATGTCAGCTGTCACGAATTTCTACTAGATAACTGCTGTCAAAAGTCTGCCATATGTTGTGATGCTAGCTTGAGTACGAAACACAATGAGAATAAATACTGTTTTGTCAGCTTACCAAACGATTTTCAGGAAGGTGCCATATAAGCACTTTAAGCATGGCAGAGAACTGCCATATAGTGTCCCATAAGCAAATTGTAGAGCTTTAGAATTTCAAAACAAGAAAAGATATGACAGCGAATTCCTTGACCTGTATCAGGATGTACTCCGTAGATGTTCATACAATTAAATTACGTTGACCACATTGGCTCGAGAGTCATTGGATCTTAGCTCAGAGGTAACGAGGAAGACTTAAACTTCGTCCTAATCAGAAAAACAATTGCAGATGGTAGAATGGTAGCGACCTGCTAGGCAGGATTTGAAGAGGATTGAAAGTCGATAATGTTTGTCAGAGTTTTCATGGCTTGAAAGTTCGTTAAGGCATCCCTTGATGAATACTCTTTCAACAGCCTTAGCGACTCGTCTAAGAAGCCACCAAAAAGCTTCCTTAAACTTATCACTAATTCGGGCTGGTTCAGGGAGACCGAACGATCATCAGCAAACTTACCCAGGCCTTTCTTCTTTGTCTTCAATGGATCAGGGCAATGGATCGGTGATGTTGAGTATATCACGCATGGCCGGACTCGAGGAAAAGTTTGCCATTGAGTGGGATTGACTGTCTTTATTCAAGCGCTCATCACCTAGATGCAGCTCGACATGAATTATATGCCTCAGTGCACAGTTTGTGTCGAGTCGACCATTGTAGTCTTCTCAAGGGTTTGACTGCACTTTATGTCTTAGGTTTGGTTGAAGCCATTAATATTAGAATTGTAGTAAATTAACGTCCGAAAAATATTGTCCGATTTGCAGGGGTTATTTCTTGAAGCTTTAGGCAATAAATTCCCGCACCATCTCGACTTTACATATTTGATGCATCAGTGAACCACTTCAAAGATTGGGTGTATCATGAAGCTCTAGTCATATGAGCAGCGAACATAGTACATGTACTCAACTGTTCAACATAATCACATGATGGATTGGTGTCTTTGGTGTAAGGAATGCTCTCACTTCAGTCCCAACAGATGGCAGTCAAAAACTGCTGACTTTAATTGTTTGCATAGGTCATCTCTACTCGTACATGGGCTTGATATAATGGATACAACACTGCCCTATAAACAACTATATTTCTGTCGTCTATTGCAGCTCATATCCAATTGATGACTGACATTCTAAATTATGGTTCCCTGCAACATTATTGTACAGCAATGTTTGTAGTTCTGCTGCAAAACAAATCTTTGAGGGCTCCCCTTTCATTATTATTCCCTAACATTACTTACACAAACCTCTCATTCTCAACAAAGAACCCAAATCCAACTGACACTGGCAATCAACGTACGGATCAGTTCTTAATTCCATTTGATTCCATAAAACTCAATCAACGCCCAACATGTTCACGAAGCACATCAAGCTTTAATCACGCCCCATGCTGTGGATCATGAAAACACCAGAAAAGTGTTTTGAAATTTTAATGGATCTTCTGTTGCTCAAACCCCGAAGAGGTCCCAATAAAATTCAATAATCCAATAAGAGGGCAAATGTCATAAAAATCAAATTACACCTCGAAGTGCTCGTCGCTGCAACACAGTTGCACCAGTGCTCCACGCAAGCATGTTGCCAACACTCCAGGTAGTACGTGCCTTTCCTCCGAATGACAAAACCACACAACCAAATCGTTGCAATTAAAACGTGGCCAACTCCAAACGACTTCATTAAGCCAACGAAAATGATTCAGTCTCCGCAACCCAACCTTCCCAGCCGTGTAACTCTTAACCCGAGAGTGGTAATAACCTCGGTATCGCGGCGATGCATGCATCCAACATTATCCTCTTGCAATTCTCGGCTCATTACTGCTGAACCTCATCTCGCGTACAAATGCGGAATCTAATCAATGTTGTGCAGGAGTGAGGAATACCATCATCGTCCACAGCCAACTGGGAACCATATACCCCCTCGTCTTGGCCCATCCATATGCACATGTCTTTATTTTCTGGAAAATCAATTTCGTCTAGCTTGGCTGAGTGCGCGTTGATGTGAGCGGGGGTGCGATTGAAGTATCTAAATACGCATCTATGCCGGGGAAATCGAAAAACAAAACAACAAAGTCTGGAGCAGCAATTGTGCGTCGACGGCGCACAATTAATTCGCCCGATAAATTTCGATGGCACGTCGTTCATTAAAATATTCGGAATGACTTTGAAGACTAGGGGTGCGTAGCGTATGTGAAACATAAACCGGCAGCCAGAATCCTTATTAATTGTTTCAGGGAACAGATGCTATCCACACGGAGTGCACATGGGATGAGGTCGAATTACCTTACATTGCCCAGCGGGGGACCGCATAGATATCGGAGAAGATCTCTGCTACCGGGAAAGGAGACCGAAAATGCAATCTCAGGCGTACAGGTTGCAAACAGGTTCTCCACACTTTTGTGTGTGTCTCTCCGCAGACTTGTCTGCATGACTGCCAAACGAAACCATAAAATGAATGCAAAATCTTTGAACCGAGGACGCACCTTGGCAGTGCCACTTATGTTCGGTTCATTACCGTGCTGTGTGTTGCTTATCGAAGGGTGAAGAGTGTAGAAGTCCATAAATAGAAGGAATCTCCAACGAAGCAAGACAATTTAAAAAAAAAAAAAAACTCCGACACGATAAATAGCATTTGGGATCGTTCTGACACGTGGGACGCGTGCTCCGGTGTTTATTTGGTGTTTTTATGGAGATTTGATGGATACGGATGCTTGTGTTGCTCTTGTCAAGGGTCGTTGAAAAAATCCCCGGCCATGACTAACCGTTTAGAGTTCAATGGCTCATAATGATATAATGGAGACATTTAGTTTGTCACAATGGAAAATGGAGCATGAAACAAAAAAATGTTGGAAGTCTCGACGAAGGAAGTAATGGACCGGAAAGGCCTTGAAAAAGTCACACGAAGATAGTGAAAGAGAGTTTTCGAATCGAATTTGTAAGTGTTATTACCCTAAGGAGATAGAAAACAAATTGGATAGTCGACAAGGGAGAGGCTTTAGTGTGCAGTACTTAGGCATGGGCGTCTTCAAGTTGAATGTAGGTATACAAAGTATGGTCCTATGTTTTGGAGCAACCTTTTCGAATTACAAACGTCAAAACAGACTAATTCGTGCTTGCAATCGGATTCCGAACAAGAAATTCAACATATGGGGTACCAGTTCAAAGCCGAATTTTTAAAAAGGAAGACTTGACGACAGCGTCGCACTATCAAAGAGGTTGCCATAATCCAGATAATATAGCAGACCTAGGGCTATCGTTGTCCTGTTGAGGGGCCAAACTAGTCGAAAAAGTTTCGCAAACAACCCATTGTTTTTGACGACTTGTCTGCAGTTCAAATGGTTGAGAACACTCAGCATCGGGCTTTATAAGGTACACATTGTAGGAAAACGACAAAAGTGATAGTGGGAGCGTCCGATCATGTCATGTCTGCATATTCTAGCTAATGGACAGATTTTATAAATTGTCTTCCATGTTAACAGCTACCCTGTGCACTATCTTTTCCGACACGAGATTGAAGAAGTCCCTTGATGCATCTCCTTGCCCAAATCTGGTGCATGTTTGGAAACGGTGAGATGAGCTGTTTCCGAACTGCGTGAACCCCCCTGTGTTTTCTGACTTTGAGCAACATAACCGGATCACTTTTGATGGGACATCTTCCAGATGAGATCAAGACGATGCATGCTAAAGGTCTCGACTCGAAATTCGTTGGTCTACGGTCAAATTGCCAAGCTGTCACTTGCATCCGAGAGGTTTCAAACGTTCACCCAATATGTCGAACAGGAAGAGTACCCACCCTTCAAAATCTTTTCATGTTTTAGTGAAGTGGTGCCTCTTTTTTGATGTTTCAAGAAGCTCTGGCTTCACCTTTTATAAAATTTCACAAAAATGTAACTTCTGACGACAGCGCTTACTTTTTCCACTTCTGACAAGCATGAGTCAATTATGAGTCAGCCTTAATCCTTTTTCACTTTCTCTATTGTTTATGCCCCTACTATTCACATATTTACTTATATTAACGTGCACAATTTGCCGCATTAGGTATGCATTAAGGGTAACTTTTCTCTCTTAACGATAATGCCTTCGTGTGCAATTATGATTTTATCTTCCATTTTCACGCCACAAACTGTGAGACACAACTCATTCAAAAAGGAAATACATAATGGAACATGAAATAATTTCCACATTTGTCATAATTGAATTTAACTCCTTGAAAAGGACGATTAGGGTCAATGTAATATTCTTACTAAGATTGCAAGAGGAATCGAAAGCAGATGTTTTTTTTTTTTGTTGAATTTATTGTGAAGGGTGTGGTGGTTCAACATGAAACGCAAAAAGGAAAAGAAGTGATTCCTTATCAGATGACTAAATGAAGGAATGCCCATCAAAATGCTTTATCTTCTCGTAAGGAAATAATTTAGCGCTCTCGATGGGCACACCTTTCGATTATCTCTGTCAAAACCAGCTGCCTAATGAAAAAAGGTGCACGTAAAACAGTTCAGTGACTACTGCGAACAAAGGTAAAGGAGAAGGAATACCGAAGATATGTGTGTTACACACACACATTTACGAGTACATACGACTTTGAATGTTAAGTACTCTCTTATTTCGCGGTAAGGATTTAAAAATGAGAAAAGAAAAAAAAGTGATAGGCCTTCGTGTTGATTTATGTATATTGACGCGTGCTGTTGCGTTTGAGATTTTATTACTCATGTAAGAATGTGCACCTGCTTTCGAATTTTGAAACTCACTGGGTTATAAAAAAAAAAAACTTTGAAGGGTTTTCTCTTTTTTTTTACGACTTTTTGATTGACAACGTTAATGTTTTGACAGTTTATTGAAAACTAATACATTACTCGAGAAGTTATGACAAATATTTGATGACAGGCCTTTTCGTATCCAAGTTTGTGCAGTCTGCTTCAAAGTCAGTAGGCTCTTATCTAACTTTATTCTACAAAGACGAACTTAAAAGACAATCTAGTTTGTCAAAGAATAACCGCATCGGCGACGCACTTTGTGGAAAAGTCTCTACGTCAAAGGAAACTTTAGATAATCTTGATTGCATTTCGTTATCCAAGGTCTTAGTCTATTTGAACAACCTTCTTACGAGTGTAGTTTTCCTGCTCGGACACGACAAGTGGTAAAAAAAAAATCCTTTCCCATTTGCCTTTTAGTTTTAACCCCTTGTGGTATTTGTTTTGACATCGGTTTGCTTTATTTTTCCTTCAGACTTAATCCTTGTTTCAAACTTGGGAATGTAAAAATACGTGCAGCAGCCAATGCATGTGATGTACAAATATATGTCACCACTATCTTCTACTCACAACGGATAATTGCATTTTAAAAATTCATCAAGCCTACTTATATTATAAATGTGAATGTTTGGATGTTTGGATGTTTAGATGTTTGGATGTTTGGATGTTTGGATGTTTGTTCCTCCGTAACGCCTAAACGGCTGGACGGATTTTGATGAAACTTCGTGAGTAGATAGTCTATGTCCAGGAGAAGCGCATAGGCTATTTAAATTTTATTATGAAAAATTCATATTTCCTTATGAAACATCCATTTAGTGACCTGCGCAGCACTCAGCCAGTGGCACATCGTAGGGATCGTAAATCATGATCGTGTGTGCGACAAGGGTGGTTTTTCCTTTTTTGTTGCTTCCTTTTATTTGTGGTGGGTATGTGTATCTTTGCTTCTAAATGATCAGAACTCGCTCGCTTTTCACAGGGAAAAGGGTTTTTATGGTTGTGTATTTGTTGTGTTGGTGTGGCAGATATTCAGTTTTCGAGTAGGTAAAAAAAAGTATCCCACTGCAGCAATAAAAAATGACGAAGGATATGTTAAAAAAAAGCAAATTACTCATGTTGTATGACTATGTTAGGTATTTGAATGGATCTCATAGTGTTCCCCACTGTAGAAGGAATTCGAAAGGACGTGAGAATAATGAAAGTGTGATGATTGAGGTGGGTAAGTTTCGGCTTGGTTTTGTTTAAGACCTATGAAACACCCAAGTTTAGGATCTTAGCTGAATATTGGCGTAGTAGTAGGAAGTACGAGTATTATCCGAGGGTCATCCTTCTCTTTTTGCTGAAGATTGGGCAATCAGAGAGAAAACTGGGATGAACAAATCGTCACAGCCTGTTCTGCAAAAGTTTGCTATTCTTAGTCGGCTAAGGTAAAGTTACGATAAATATGCAATGCGATCGCTGTGGCTCAGCGCTTAGTATGTTGGGTTGATGAGCAAGGATCACTGGGTAACATGTGTATCAATGCCTAGATGGCAATGAAATACAGCCTATCTGAAACATGCTCTAAGGAAAAAGTCATACCTGATACGGTTTCGCTGCGATTTTACAATTGAGGCTAGGTATTATATTTGTTTTTTGCTTCAAGTAGGTATGTACATCTGACAACGCCTCGAGAATATGAAGCAGAACATGTCCGCAAACGACACTACCACTACTTAGCAGGGTTTTTAAACTTCTTAGAGTTATCCGGAGTGCCGTCTCATAAACTGGTGCTAAGAGTTGGTCTTTCGGTTTTGATAACCTTGATGCTCCAAGATTATGAAATAGTACCAGGCTGTGCATCACAGAGTTGGAGAGAAATGTGATCAAGGCTACAATTCTCACCGGAGCGACCAAAGGAGAGAGAGCACTGATTTCTCGCATCCCTATAACATCTAACAAGTTGCTCTTCCACTTTAAAAGACGACCGTTTTATCTTAAAGCAGCATTTTAAATTGCGGTAATGTAGTATAGTAAAGTACAGTGTCAGGCAAGGAAAATAGAGTCGCAACTTTGTGATAAAGTCCTATCAAGATACAATTTGCGCGGGTGCCATGTTTTGATACCACAACTCACGTGACTTTGATGTTGATGGGAGTGGTAGGGGCACACAGAAGACGTAGGGCATGTGTTCTTCCAGTGAACACGGTTCTATACCCAACGGAAGATATTGATAAAGTGGAGTGCAGTGTGCGTTTTCGTCAAAAGCACGTACGTAGAGCTGAGACGCCTGGAAAGGAAAAGAAGATAAACCCGAGATAGGCAACAGAACGAAATGGCAAGCAGATAATGTCAACCTATATAACATGGATCGACAAAGAACACATACAGCTTAAATGTATTTACACTCCCAATCGAACACGCTGGCACACGCATGCACCCATGTACGGTATCCTTAGGCGCACATTTGTTCTTTTGCATATATTTTCAAACCCGGACGTGTAGGGAGACAGAGAGAGGGGAGTACCGTGGGGAATAGGTGTTGGAGGCAAAGGTGGTTTTAGTTCGGGTTGAAATCCCACACTAAGGCTTTCGATGCTTTCCACCTTTTTTAAACTTCTTCCCTTTTCACATCACAAAATCTGTGAGCTATGCCACATGAACGTATTCGCGGGTCAAGCTTTACGGCAAGACATTTTAGGTCAACGCGGACGAAGTCGCGAGTACAGCTAGTATAAAATAAAACAAACAAATTGCCAGGATACGATACGATGTGGCGGATTGATACATATGTTTGATGTTTCTGATTTCAAGGGTAAAGATGTCTCCACATCGCCTGATTCGCTGGTCCAGTTAGAAATCCAATGCATAGTTCTGAAGTGGTACTGTTCCACGCTGACAAAGCCACTGTAGAAGCTATTTCATCAGTTCTACTCCTCTGGTCTAATTTTATGCAGAAGAAGTGTATATGTCCAGGCATTCCATAAAAAAGACGAAAACGATAATAAATCGTCAGCATAATGAAATACCTCGATTCCACTGGTGATTCGAACTTTCGAAGCCACATGCAACTCACTGAAAAATGAAACCAATCCCTCCATTATTTTGGTTAAAGTAGGGTTGTTGCGTTTGATATTTCAAAGGCATTTCAAGCTGTTTTGTTGAAAATTCGTGCATGGACGAGTTCTATTTCATTCGATTGCTTGTAGAAATTCATCGTACATAAAAGTGACGGTGCTTTCGGTTATACCAAGGATATTTTTATTTTACCGACTAAGCCTTGTGACACCGTAAGTACCTAGTACCTACGTGCACAAATCAAATTCCTTTTTGCTTACTCCCAAGTCCCAATGCAGCTAAAGAAACACGACAACGTATAACACTTGCAACGTCTCATCCTTTTTACATATTTTCAACAGACCATGCATGTCATATAATCTCACGTTAGCCTGACTCATTTCTGCCATCCTCTTATGAACAGCAAGTCTTGCTAGCTCAGTGTACCTCACAATGACTTTTGTAAAAGCTTTTGAATCGAAGAAAAAATAGAATCTTGTTAGCAACTTTTTAGCGAGTGACTTGCCCTGGGTAAGAGAAGATTGAGAGCTACTGGCAATCACTTCTTTGACGAGCTGCAAGATTTACTTAGTATTGAGCTGCGGAACTTTCTGAAATTTCCATCTCTATATGATTAGTTCCAACTTTGCGGTTTCTCATCTGAATATTTGTCCACTTGAGCGGCGTCATTGGACACTTACTTACGTAGCTCAACCAATTCAATTGTAGGTATCTCTTTCTTTCTCACCCTACACACCTCTTCTTCTACAAATTCTTTTTTTTTCCATCGAGTACTGGAACTGCCACCTTACATAGTTCCTGTCTGGGCACATCGGCTATTGAGAATATCTCCATAGATTGGGACACGATAGCTTGCTCTTCTGCTCAGAATGTCCAGATGAAGAGAAAGACGTAGAAATCGCAATGTTCCACTACAGGCGCTTCACAGAGGGAAGAGTGAAAGTGCCAATCTTGAAGCTTCTAATAAGTCGTATGACGATTTTTTTTATTATTATTAGTAGGGTTCTGCGACAGACGCATATGGCACTGCGACCTGAAAGATCTATTGTGCCTAGAGCCGGTTAGACAAGGAGATCGTCTATCTTCCTAATGAAGTTGACGATATCTCCAGTCAAGGCATTATAAATATCCTCCGGTGTTATTAATTCCTTGTGGAGAAAGCGTTTCCAGGTTCTGCAGATAGCCACGCACTCACATAGTACGTGTTCCGCTGATTCGTCTTCTTCTTATCATTCGGCATTCTGATTCCTGAACAATATTTACTCTATGTAAATGATATCTGAGGCTGCAGTGACCGATGAGGAAGCCTGCAAGTCTTCTGATAATTTTTCTTGTGTTTTGATGGATGGCGCAAAAGGGTTCAGCACGTATCTTTCTGAAGAGCCTTTTCTGGCAAGTTGATCTGACGAGCATAAAGAACAAACAGAACGAATCGAAAGACTAAGAAGACCGGAATCGGCAGATGCAGATGACATAGCATAACGTGCTTACCAGCCTCGCGAAGTAATCCCTAATGGCGGTCGCACGGGGAGACTGAAAGAACAGTGTAGAGATATGGTTTAGTATGCAGGCGCGTAGCACCGGACAAACATATGCCAATAAATCGTGCACCGCCAGAATCAAGGGGCATTGGTCTTAAAGACATCTCGGGTAAAGAGATACGATATCTAACCTGCTTTTTTAGCTCCACAGGCTGGATCTAGGCACCGACTGTCTCACGTCCTCAACAACATACATCACCAACCAGGTCATACGAGTCGTGGCAACAAAAAGGCACATCTAGTGCTACTTGAGTTCTTGCAGAACTACCACCTCTACCTACCTAGTCTTAATCGTGCACGCTAGCTAGTACGGAGGCTTTCACATCAATTGGTGTGCCTACAAAAAATGAAAGGCTTTGGGCTTGAAAAGGTAAACTAAAGAGATAGGTACTTCGATTATTTACATCCAAATCTAATAGATATTTGACAACGAATAATTTCACTACTACTCCATTTCCATCTCTGTAAACATGTGTGACTAATTCAATTTGCATCTCAATTTGATGTCCCCACAATGGGATTGTTATACCAAAACAGAAATCAACTTGAAAACAAAACAAATTATTTCAATTACACAAACTTCAAGTCCCATATCAGTGGAAGTCCTTTGTCACGAGCCCTAAGTCGAATTTTGTATTTTCTATAGAAAATAAATAACCACATAAAAATAAATTTAATCGTGGTAAATAAATAACATTTAAAAAGGGTTGGCATTTTTATTTTCCCAATTCCCACAAATAAGTAACACATTAACTCATGCTTACGGTTTCCTTATATTTTCCAAAAGGGAATTACATTTTATCGTTACCAGTTATATGAATTTTTTTTATAAAAAAGAGAATGATCCTGAATGGCAATTGAAACGACCTTTTGAGAACCTCTTATAAAAAAATTTAATACTGGTGAGCACGCGATAGATTGTGTTGCGACATAAAAATTAAAGGGGAATCAATAATTTTAAAAATTATATCATATAAATAAATAAATATAAATAAATAAATAACTACTGGGCGCGAAGGCTCATAGAGAGTCAAGGCCTAGTTTCTCCCATCCATTCATGTTGTGCACGTTATATTCTTCGCACGAATGGAAGGGACTTACAGTTTTACTGCCGACTCCGAACAGCGGGTTGAGAGAAGCTTTTTCATGACAGATTATACTCTTGGTGGTGCCGCGAAAAAACGTTTGGTGGCCTTGAAAATCGAACCTGTGTCTCTTGTTAAGCAGTCCAACGCACTAACCACTAAGCCACGGCTTATATATATTTCCGACTTGAAACCTGCGACTTCAGGTGCCGCCGCCAAAGGGATTTCAACCAACTTAACATGCGAAACTAGAAGTTGCTAACTGAAGATCGAGACGCTTTTTGGTTCCGGCTCAGGTTCACCCTGGACTGTAAGTACGTTAAGTTGTAACATTTTTATGTATTTATTTCCTTAGTTTCACTCTTTCATGTTCACAGTACGTGTACAAGGTCTTCAAGTAGTTTCAAATGTTGCGTTTGTGCAAATCTTGGTTAGTAACGTCAAGCACCGTCTTTTACCTGCCCTACAACCAAAAGAATGTTAACACAAACTGTTTAACAATTCAAATTGTAAATGTTTTCTCCGCGACTGGAAGTAGAACAATTTATGTTTGCACAACCTAGACCATTGGTCATTGTTTCCCGGTTGTTTGGTTTTATTTATTTTGTGGTTAGATAGAACAAAAAAATTGTCCAGCGGCAAATTCTTTAACGTCTGCTGTGCATTGTTAGAGTAAAAGTACATGCTCCTGACTGCTGGCACGCTTGTTGCATGGATTTGTCGTGCGAATTCCTTCTTACAGTAGCTCTACTGGATGCATTGTATTTTACTTTTATTTGAATGCATTCTTTTAGGTTTGGACAGCTCTTTAACTTCTTTGCCCATCGATTTGAAAACGTCGTCGAGTAGTTCACTTCAACACTTGTATCTTAACATGTGGAAGCCCTTTGGTACAGTAGGGAGGAGAAGTGAATCTTCTTTACGGTCTGTAGAGAGTAAATTGGATGTAACGAATCGTTGCACCCTGTGATATACTTAATTTAGGTTGAAGTAGAAAACGAAGAAGACGAGTGAAAAGAAAGAAAGAAGGAAAGAGAGAGAGGGAGAGAGGGAGGGATAGCTCATCAGTGGATAACCGAAACGTAAAGGACGGTCGTGGTTTTCTACGGATATGGACGCTTCTTTAGAAGTGAAACTTTGAAATGCTCTGCAAAACGTGTAACGAAACGTTGTATCCCATTTCTTTGCTCTGTTGAACTTTAGTGGGATGCTGAGAAAGCATTGCTGTTATAATTGTTACAGGTAGCTTGTGCATATGTATTGCCACGACTAGATCCCCATCACCAGCCTCCGTCTGGTAGTCAAGCGAGTTCGCTGCATTATTGCGGTTTCATGTACAACTTATTGTGTCGTGCCTTAGTGATCCTTAATGATACTTTTCCCACAGCACTAGTGTTGGTGTAGTGATTTTGAAACTCAGGTAGTATTAGGTTTCAGTCTTTTTGCTCCGGGGGTGGTGTCCAGAATGATTGGGGAGAATTATTTGTATTGTTGCCATTGCTTATAATTCACAGTATTTCTTTCGAACATCCTGATGTCATTATCACTACTCAGTACGATCAACACCTTAACCCGTATGACGACCCTACTGCCAGTGTTAAGGCTATGCAATAGAGTTGACTTCAGTTTTTTTTTTCATCAGAAGATATCAGAATGGCTCTTTGCCTTTTTGTATTCATGGCAGCAAAATAGTTGTGGTAATGAGTTCACTACTTAGTGTTTACTTTCTTGTGTAAAGACATGCTGAGAGTCCAGTATAGCTTGTGGAGATGCATCCTTGAAAATGTCATCCTCTATATGAAGTCACAATGTACTCTTGATGATCTTGCTTCAAGCTTTTGCAAGTTCTGTAAAATGATGTCTGCCTTGCGTTATTCAGTAAAGAGATTAAAAGTGCTTCAAATGCAGAGCGTTTTACCACAAGCCGTTTTTAACTTTCATTGCAATTTAGAAGCCTTTAAAACCAAGGTGGATGAAAACCTCCTCTATTTGCTAAATCAAAGTTTAACAACCCTTAAATATTCTCTACCCTTGTGAAATGACTTAACCCTATAACGTATCACAGGAGTTAGTTGTAATTTTGTACTCATACACGAGTATTTATTTATTTTTAAGGACTTCCATTTTAAAAATACAAACTCGTTATTTTCTCCGTAAATTTTTAACTCGCCAACCTTGCCTATATTTGCTCAACACTGTTTATTCCTTTTTTTGTACAGACGTCCGTTGATTTCAACGATACTACTTGAATCCTGATGATGCTCATCATCATATGGAATTACTATGTCCAGGATTGCATTTCCAGTGAAATGTTTGCTGACGCATATCTGATTTTACTAATTAAACATGGAAATTGCATTTAAATAAGTAAGTATGACAGCTTTGATAGTGAAAGTAATAGCGGTATGGAGAGTCATGTCAAAAGTGGTGGAAGTGCACTGCAATTGGGATATGGTGTGTCCACTTCAGGTGCTGGTTGAGAATAAAAACATCTCCTCTAGTCTAGAAACTAGGCCAAATAGCTGTTTGGCTCTTAGATAGGTTCTTTTTTGGAGTAGTGCGTCTTTGCTTTCTTGAGATTGGTCAGGAGTTGGAAAAATAAGCTTGTATGGGTATAGATTTTTATTTTTATTAAACTAAGGCACGCGCACTACGGAAATCGCAGGAGCAACAAAGGAGATCCCGATACAAATTGGTTTGAAATGCTTACGAGTTGTAGTGATGCGGAACACCGACCTTGTTATGAAGATTATTCCACTAGAAAACAGTGAGTGACAGGGAACATTTCCTTGATATTGAAGCGACTCCAGAACGTTCACGACAGTTTTTGGTTAGTCAGACTAGAATGCGAGCACTATGCTCAAGTTTGGGTGAATGAATGCATTTTAGATTGAAGCCAGTTTTTTTTGCCTCGTTTAAGGGAACCTAGACATTTTGCTGCATTTTTGGCAAGACTTTGAATTTAAGTTGGTTCCAATGAAGGCTTTCATTAACACACATACCGAAGATAGAAAGTCTTTCGGATTCTCTGATGCAGGTATCATTGATAATGGATCAAGGTTTGGACTTTGCTCAAGTGATAGATAGATGGCTTCTTAAAATAGGTTGCTCTTCCTCTACTGCGTTCAAAGAGTAGGGACTTGAGTTGGGGAACGTATGTGTGAAATAAAGTGAATTGTCAAAAGAACAAGAATGGATTGGATTACAAGGATTACAAGAGAAAAGAAGAAGGAGATTCGGAAATAAAAAGGAGGCTTGGGGACACCAGCATTTTTAAAGTGAATTGCAGACCTGAAAATGTCTAAAATGACTTGAATTGAACGGCCCATCGATATCATATGCGCACTGTTTCGACAAGCTCTTAGAGCTTGGTGACAAACTCTATCAAGTAAGCCTTTAAAACACAAGGCGCAACAGTCTTATTTTTACCAGAGTGAAGGGAAGATTCTAACCAACTTGGAGTGCGTAACTGGAGGCAGTTAGCTAAGGACTGGGCTAATTGAAGAAGCTTGTTGGTTGAGGCCCAGGTTAACCCCGAACTGTAGCGCCACCTAAGTAAATAAGTAAGAAGGGAAGATTCATTCCATTTTTTGGTAAGATTTGCCATCAAATCACCAGTGGTCCTGTTGCTTCGAAAATCGTACTGCCAGCCGTTGAGTTTTCGTGCATCGAGATACTTCATAAGCTGACGATTAATCACCGTTTCCATAATCTTTTGAAGAAGAGACGTAAGTGCAATTGGTCGATAATTGGAGGGAGTAAAAGATCTAATTTTTGGCGACAGTCTGGACAAATGCTTGCGCAGTCACTTTCGTAGCGTGGAAGAAATTCTCTTCAGAACTGTGTGCAGGATACCATCTAGACTAGGGAACTTGTGAATATTGAGATCTATAAGTAATCCAGCAACTGTATGAGTGCGAGAGAGGGTTTAACCCGTTAAGAATTGAGTATAGGCGGAGACAGCACAATTTGTAGCAAACAAACTGGCTTTAGCTAAGGAGTTAACAGCGAGAATGTCACTAAAAATGAACGTTGGAGTTGATGACGAGGCAGAATGACAAATGACCAAATAACCAAAAATGTCTTCTAGTCTTGAAACCATATCGTAATTTTGTCTAAATTTTTGGTCATCGAGGAATTTGAAATGTCGAATGTTGTCTTCGTAAGACCGAAAACTCACCTCTTCCTTCCTGATAGCCTCTTTGCAGTTAATCCAAGTTTTTTTCTTCGGTTTGATGCTCTTCATTTGGTAACGAATAAAGGAGCTTTTACACAACTAAGCGTGCATATAAAATCAAGAAAATAAATTGCCATATGCAAAAAACATCTACGAAAGTTTGATTTCTAAAAATTCCTCGGAAATGGTTACCCAAACATTGAAACAAAATATTTATGTTTATGTATGGAAAATAGTTGAAATAGTTGAAATATTTTAGATATTTATCGATGAATTATCGGACTTTGTTCACAACTTATTTATTTTCCGATGGAATCTAATGGGCAAAATGCATTCTGTAAATTCCGCAGTACTTGTGAAGCGGCAAAAGTTCTGGAACTCGATTGAAAAGTTGTGTGGAGGTTTTCATTTTCCTTTTATAATGTTTTAGAGAAAATTCAATTTCCTTTGTAGGAAATGGATTTATGTTGCGATTGATTTACTATATGGCTTTGAGAATTTAGTTAAAAACTATGTATGGTTCGAAAATTGTTTTGATTTTTGCAATTGCATTTGGTGGGAAGTGTGGATATTATTAAGATAGGAGTTGGGGTTATGCTGTTCGTGTCAGGATGAAGAATTATTGAAAGTTATACCACAGGGAATAGGATGGGAGTTTAAGTATTGAAATAATCAGCCCAATTATGCAAGTCGTATTTGGGTGCCACATACGAACTTACTCGTATTTTGTTATTATGAAGTCGTTTCACTACGAACATACTCGTACGCTAATGTCTATTTTGACTCGTATTCTAACGTCACGAAAGCATCGGATGCCATCGCATACGATGTACATACGATATACGGTATACATATCGGTTATTATGCAAATCGAATTTAGTCGTATTTTCTCCGTATTTAGTCGTATTTCCTTCGGCTGTGATTTTTTAAGTGAGTCTTAACGAAATTAAATCAACAATCAAATAACATGGAAAATAAACAATTGTAAGGTCTTGAATTGTAATTATTAAATGTTAAACAAATTAATTAAACTTTTACTTTCTAGAAAATTCACTAACAGGAACCAATTCGAAGCTTTGGTGTCTGCTATGGAGGAGAACGTGGACATTGCAAGAGGTCACGGAAAAAACGGGCAAACGACAAAACGTATGCGAAGCATGTGATCACATACCTACTATAATTTTGAAAATTTAAATGTATACCAACTATTCTTGATTTAACTTAAAAGTACCAGCATCACGTTAATTGTGTGGTAGCCCTTTCTACTGTAATACAGATGTTGTATTTCTTTTTTTGGCGTTATAATTCGGACGTGTGTTCCATCAACACATCCAATAACTCCTGGAAATCCTGTTCGTTGGTAAAAACTCAATTTGGCTTCTTCTTTTTCTTGCCTGCTCATTTCAAACCGTATCCACTTTGGACAAATGTGTTGATCAAATATAGAAAGGATTTCATTTAGAATATTGGAAAATGTTGGCTTTGATATTCCTAAAATGAATTCGTTTCCAACACCAGTTTGATAACTTCCTTCTGCGAAGAAACGAAGCACCGCTAGCAACTTCAAAACTAGTGTCACAGATGTTGAATGCACTCTTGCACAAAGGTGTGGTGTAACATCATCCAAAAGATGTGAAAATGCTTCTTGTGACAAACGGAATAGTTTTATAAAACTGCAATGGTCAATTTGTTTCTTTAGCCTAAGAAATTTGTATTTCATATTTTGAAAAATACGCACCATGAATTCGGCAAACTCATTGGGTTTGAACTATCCCTTATCGATCTGCGAATAATTGCCAATTTTTGAGGATTTTCTTCCACATGTATGTGGTCATCAAAGAATAAATCAATTGAGTTCATTATTTTTTTATTTTCTGGGTAATTTATTGCTTGTTTTTATCGATTAATCTACACTTTGATAATAATTTTTAGCTTTTGTTTATTTGAAAGTTTGACAGTTGTCTATTTTGAAGTGCGATGCCTTGCGTTCCTAAAATAGTGAGTCGTATTCAACGAGTACGACTTGCATAAAGCCAAACGAAATACAACACGATACGAGTACGACTTGAAGTGAAATATGAGGTACGAATGCATAATTAGGGTGAATGATAAGCACATGAGTTCGCCTTACTTCATCTTGATTGCGTGGACAGAATTGATGTCTTTCATGGTCTATAAAGACCGCTTCGAGATAGTCTCTTCATATCTCAATACCGAATATAGACCTACATTTTGATTTAAGTGTATCCTTTCCTAGGTGGCGGTGACTCTAATTTAACTTATCCCAAGGCGAGGTCTTCCCCTTATCGTTTTATTCCTCCGAATTAGATTTGAAGACATGTCTTAGCTATTTCAAAAGTTCAATACTGTACAGCTCATATAGCTCGTCATTGAATCTTCTCCTCCAAAGCCTACTGTCAACGCAAACGACACCCAATATTTTACGAAGCATTTTTTGCTCTAAGCAATCAAAGATATCTTCATCCACCTTCGGTACAGTCCATGCTCTAGTGCCATGACTAAGATGATTAGGATCTTCTAAAGAGTTTTCCTAACTGTATACAATAGAGCCTTACTACTCAATTGTATTTGAAGCTAGCGGCAGAAGTTAGTAATACAATATAACTTTCTTCTTATGAGGTCAAATCTGTTAAAAAAATTGCATTCATTGCAGCCATTTCGATTAAAGTAAATTGAAAAGAAAGTGTCCTTATAAATACGCAGGTTTACATTCTTCAAATCACCCTGTATTTATGCTAATGAAGATGTGTTGAAACGTAGTTTTGTCATGGTCCAACTACATGTACGACTTTAATTATTTCTCAAACATGAGCTTACGTCAACACTTGTCCAGTTTAAGGAATTATCATAATCACACGTTACAAAATAATAAAAAAAAAAAACAAGTGGCCTTGTTACATTACACGGTAATATGCCGCCATCATTCATCATTATTCAAATTACTCCCGATGGTGAATTCCATGCATCACAATTTATAAATATTTAAGCATCACGCCTGCACCAGTGGTAATTGGACAATCATATTAGGTATAATCATCACCATAACGATATCTGTAACATGTAGCTGAGCGACACCAAAGTAGCATTCTATATTGACAACAGCATCAACATAGTGGCTCCTTATAAAGGAATCATCATCCATTAAATGCGGTGATGTTCCCACAGGTGGATGGAGTGCACAATGTCCCTTGACATCGGAAATTGATTACTTTTTGGATGCAATGTTGGATGGAAACCAACGTTTCAACTATACCACTATAAAATATTGATTCTATTGTAATGGGGATGAAGTTTTGCAAGTAACGGGTATTAATTCTCTATAAAGTGCTCTTGAAGGTATATGTGCATGTGTGCATGGATCTAACCATTGAGTGGAGATTATTGTACAGATGTTTGGAAAAGTGACGAATCACGTATAAAATATTTCCCAGTTCGATAACTGGGACACGGACAACTTTTTAAATCTTTTATGACAAACAAATGGAGCTTTAGTTTGTTTCCTTAAAAAATCTCTATTTAATGTCCTTTAGTGTTGAAATTGAATTTTCCTTCGAATAAGTTTCAGCCAAAGCTGGTTGATACTCTCAGCATCTAAATTATACCACTAAATAGTTAATCTCAGCTCGAAAAAAAAAACTACCCAAGGGCAACCAGGCTTGAATAGCTCCATTCAACCCGTTTACCAAAGCAAATCGAAGAAAGGAAGAGAAACGAAATTCAAGATCCGAGGACTGGAGTGAGTTTTTATCGAGTTTGAGGCTCCATTCTATCCATTTACCAATGAAAATCTAAGAAAGGAAGAGAATACAACTTCAAGACCCGAGGACCGGAGTGAGTTTTTATCGAGTTTAAGGCTCCATTCTACCCATTTACCAAAGGAAATCGAAGAAATGAAGAGAAACAAATTCAAGGTCCGAGGACGGGAGTGAGTTTCTATCGAGATTTAAGCTCCATTCTATCCATTTACCAAAGAAAACCCAAGAAAGGAAGAGAAACGAAATTCAAGATCCGAGGGCAGGAGTGAGTTTCTATCGAGTTTTAAGCTCCATTGTACCAATTTACCAAAGAAAATCGAAGAAATGAAGAGAAACGAATTGAAGATCCGAGGACGGGAGTGAGTTGTTATCGAGTTTTAAGCTCCATTGTACCAATATATCAAAGAAAATCGAAGAAAGGAAGAGAAACTAAATTCAAGATCCGAGGATGGGAGTGAGTTTTTTAAGGCTCCATTCTACCCATATACCAAAGGAAATCGAAGAAAGGAAGAGAAACGAAATTGAAGATCCGAGAACAGGAGTGAGTTTCTATCGAGTTTTAAGCTCCATTCTACCCATTTACCAAAGAAAATTGGAGGAAGGACGGAAAAGGAATGCAAGATCCGTGGACGGGAGTGAGTTTCTATCGAGTTTAAAGCCCCATTCTACCCATTTACAAAAGAAAATCGAAGAAAGGCACTGAATACAACTTCAAGACCCGAGGACGGGATTGAGTTTCTACCGAGTTTTATGCTCCATTCTACCCATTTACCAATGAAAATCGAACAAAGGAAGAGAAACGAAATTCAAGATCCGAGGACTGGAGTGAGTTTCTATCGAGTGTTAAGCTCCATCCTACACATTTACCAAAGCAAATCGAAGAAATGAAGAGATACGACTTCAAGATCCGTGGATGGGAGTGAGTTTCTATCGAGTTTTAAGCTCCATTCTACCCATTTACCAAAGAAAATCGAAGAAATGAAGAGAAACAAATTGAAGATCCGAGGACGGGAGTGAGTTTCTATCGAGTTTTAAGCTTCATTCTACCCATTTACCAAAGAAAATCGAAGGAGGGAACTGAATAAAACTTCAAGATTCGAGGACGGGAGTGAGTTTTTATCGAGATTTAAGCTCCATTCTACCCACTTACCAATGAAAATCGAAGAGAGGAAGAGAAACAAAATTCAAGATCCGACAACTGGAGTGAGTTTCTATCGAGTTTTAAGCTCCATTCTACCCATTTACCAAAGAAAATCGAAGAAGGGAAGAGAAACGAAATTCAAGATCCGATTACTGGAGTGAGTTTCTATGGAGTGTTAAGCTCCATCCTACCCATTTACCAAAGAAAATCGAAGAAATGGAGAGAAACGAAATTCAATATCCGTGGACTGGAGTGAGTTTCTATCGAGTTTTAAGCTCCATGCTTCCCATTTACCAAAGAAAATCGAAGAAATGAAGAGAAACAAATTCAAGATCCGAGGACGGGCGTGAGTTTTTATCGAGTTTAAGGCTCCATTCTACCCATTTACCGAAGAAAATCGAAGAAATGAAGAGAAACATATTCAAGATCCGTGGACTGGAGTGAGTTTCTATCGAGTCTTAATCTCCATTCTACCCATGTACCAAAGAAAATCGAAGAAAAGAAGAGAAACGAAATTGAAGATCCGAGGACTGGAGTGAGTTTTTATCGAGTTTGAGGCTCCATTCTACCCATTTACCAAAGAAAATCGAAGTAAGGAAGAGAAACGAAATTCAAGATCCGAGGACGGGAGTGAGTTTCTATCGAGTTTAAAGCTCCATTCTTCCCATTTACCCAAGAAAATCGAAGAAATGAAGAGAAACGAAATTGAAGACCCGAGGACGGGAGTGAGTTTTTATCGAATTTTAAGCTCCATTCTACCCATTTACCAAAGAAAATCGAAGAAAGGAAGAGAAAAGAAATTCAAGATCCGAGGACTGGAGTGAGTTATATCGAGTTTGAGGCTAGATTCTACCCATTTACAAAAGAAAATTGAAGAAAGGAAGAGAAACGAAATTCAAGATCCGAGGACGGGAGTGAGTTTCTATCTAGTTTTAAGCTCCATTCTTCCCATTTATCCAAGAAAATCGAAGAAATGAAGCGAAACGAAATTCAAGACCCGAGGACTGGAGTGAGTTTTTATCGAGTTTGAGGCTCCATTCTACCCATTTATCAAAGAAAATCGAAGAAAGGAGAGAAACAAATTCAAGATCCGAGGACTGGAGTGAGTTCTATCGAGTTTTAAGCTTCATTCTACCCATTTACCAAAGAAAATAAAAGGAAGGAACTGAATACAACTTCAAGACCCGAGGATCGGAGTGAGTTTTTATCGAATTTTAAGCCCCATTGTACCCATTTATTAAAGAAAATCGAAGAAAGGAAGGAAAAAAAAATGAAAAATCCGAGGGCGGGAGTGAGTTTCTATCGAGTTTGAAGCTCAATTCTACCCATTTACCAAAGAAAATCGAAGAAAGGAAGAGAAACGAAATTCAAGATCCGAGGACGGGAGTGAGTTTCTATAGAGTTTAAAGCTCCATTCTTCCCATTTACCCAAGAAAATCGAAGAAATGAAGAGAAACGAAATTCAAGACCCGAGGACGGGAGTGAGTTTTTATCGAATTTTAAGCTCCATTCTACCCATTTACCAAAGAAAATCGAAGAAAGGAAGAGAAACGAAATTCAAGATCCGAGGACTGGAGTGAGTTATATCGAGTTTGAGGCTAGATTCTACCCATTTACCAAAGAAAATTTAAGAAAGGAAGAGAAACGAAATTCAAGATCCGTGGACTGGAGTGAGTTTTTATCGAGTTTTAAGCCCCATTGTACCCATTTATTAAAGAAAATCGAAGAAAGGAAGGAATAAAAATGAAAAATCCGAGGACGGGAGTGAGTTTATATCGAGTTTTAAGCTCCATTTTACCCATTTACCAATGAAAATCGAAGAAAGGAAGAGAAACGAAATTCAAGATCCGAGGACGGGAGTGAGTTTTATCGAGTTTTAAGCTCCATTCTACCCATTTACCAAAGAAAATCGAAGAAAGGAAGAAAAACGAAATTCAAGATCCGAGGACTGGAGTGAGTTTTTATCGAGTTTGAGGCTCCATTCTACCCATTTACCAAAGAAAATCGAAGAAAAGAAGAGAAACGAAATTCAAGATCCGAGGACTGGAGTGAGTTTTTATCGAGTTTGAGGCTCCATTCTACCCATTTATCAAAGAAAATCGAAGAAAGGAGAGAAACGAAATTCAAAATCCGAGGACTCTAGTGAGTTCTATCGAGTTTTAAGCTTCATTCTACCCATTTACCAAAGAAAATCGAAGGATGGAACTGAATACAACTTCAAGACCCGAGGATCGGAGTGAGTTTTTATCGAATTTTAAACTCCATTCTACCCATTTACTAACGAAAATCGAAGAAAGGAAGAGAATACAACTTTAAGATCCGAGGACGGGAGTGAGTTTCTATCGAGTTTTAAGCTCCATTCTACCCATTTACCAAAGAAAATCGAAGAAAGGAAGAGAAACTAAATTCAAGATCCGAGGACTGGAGTGAGTTTTTATCGAGTTTTAAGCCCCATTGTACCCATTTATTAAAGAAAATCGAAGAAAGGAAGGAATAAAAATGAAAAATCCGAGGACGGGAGTGAGTTTATATCGAGTTTTAAGCTCCATTTTACCCATTTACCAATGAAAATCGAAGAAAGGAAGAGAAACGAAATTCAAGATCCGAGGACGGGAGTGAGTTTTATCGAGTTTTAAGCTCCATTCTACCCATTTACCAAAGAAAATCGAAGAAAGGAAGAAAAACGAAATTCAAGATCCGAGGACTGGAGTGAGTTTTTATCGAGTTTGAGGCTCCATTCTACCCATTTACCAAAGAAAATCGAAGAAAAGAAGAGAAACGAAATTCAAGATCCGAGGACTGGAGTGAGTTTTTATCGAGTTTGAGGCTCCATTCTACCCATTTATCAAAGAAAATCGAAGAAAGGAGAGAAACGAAATTCAAAATCCGAGGACTCTAGTGAGTTCTATCGAGTTTTAAGCTTCATTCTACCCATTTACCAAAGAAAATCGAAGGATGGAACTGAATACAACTTCAAGACCCGAGGATCGGAGTGAGTTTTTATCGAATTTTAAACTCCATTCTACCCATTTACTAACGAAAATCGAAGAAAGGAAGAGAATACAACTTTAAGATCCGAGGACGGGAGTGAGTTTCTATCGAGTTTTAAGCTCCATTCTACCCATTTACCAAAGAAAATCGAAGAAAGGAAGAGAAACTAAATTCAAGATCCGAGGATGGGAGTGAGTTTCTATCGAGTTTTAAGCTCCATTCTACCCATTTACCAAAGAAAATCGAAGAAAGGAAGAGAAACGAAATTCAAGATCCGAGGACTGGAGTGAGTTTTTATCGAGTTTGAGGCTCCATTCTACCCATTTACCAAAGAAAATCGAAGAAAGGAAGAGAAACGAAATTCAAGATCCGAGGACGGGAGTGAGTTTCTATCGAGTTTTAAGCTCCATTCTACCCATGTACCAAAGAAAATCGAAGAAATGAAGAGATACAAATTCAAGATCCGAGGACGGCAGTGAATTTCTATCGAGTTTTAAGCTCCATTCTTCCCATTTACCAAAGAAAATCGAAGGAAAGAACTAAATACAACTTCAAGACCCGAGGACGGGAGTGAGTTTCTATCGAGTTTTAAGCCCCATTCTACCCGTTTATCAAAGAAAATCGAAAAAATGAAGAAAAGAAAAACATTAGTATTTAAATTCGATATTGCCATCGAAGAAGGAAAATCCCAGTTGCATCCTACAGAGATTTTACTTAACTTTTCCCTGCGTATGTATGTACATATGTGTACGCTTAAGTTTGACAACTCTGCTGGGATAAGTTTCACAGAAATGTACTTTTCTTGGTGCGCACACAAAACGACACTTGAATGCAAATTTCAACTTTTCAACGATGAGAGAGATATCGAAGTTGATTTTTACATGTGTGCATTCCATAGATACCCCGATCCGACAGTTGATATTTACGAATGGATTGACGTACAAGTTAAACTGTAGATTTGACTGAAACTTTATTGATTGCTCTATGGAAGTTGTTAAATTTTGTTTCCCGGGATTTTTGCAGGATATTTTCACGGGGCAATTACATATGCATGTACAATGTATGAACATTGTACATACAGAAACCGATTTTTTTTTATTGATTCAATTGTTTGTATGGAATTTATGATTGCTTGTGTGTTGTTTACAATCTGTAGAAAAGATCCTGATTCTATAAATCAATTTCAAATTGAAAGGCTTCTGGAGAAAAGGTTTGGGGACAAGCTTGATAGCAACTGCAACTGGCTTTATTAACAAAGGTTTACAACCTTTTTGATATGGTTTGGCTAGCACCAAGTAATATAAACAAATATTTGGCTTGACAGCTTGTAGGGAGCTTCGCACAACTATTCATGTGTGTGCTTTTTTTTTCGACAAATGGAAAGGATGGACGAAGTGAGACGTTTGTTATTTCCGGCAGAGACGATTTGTTCTTTTTAAAACGAGTCCAGTTTCTGATGTGGTAATTTACCCCATTTACTAAAATGTAAAGTAGTTTAGAGTTGCACCTTAGTAAACTTACACATCAGTTTATGTAGTCCCTTCAGAATGCAGCACGTCGTCATTTAAAGCATTCGTCTTCGTCTCGGCACTGATCGCTAGAAAATGAAGACAGTGTTTGATCGTTCATACAACTGTACGCAGGTGTGTTCAATTTTCTATAAGGATTTTGCTACTCAACAATCGCTATGCTACAGCATAGCCTATGATTTTGACATTGTTGAGTATTGGCAACCTCAGAACATCTCGTTGTATGTATATTATACCTATTCTACAAAAGCGGTCTAGTATGCAGCCATTTTCCGTGATTTGGAGCTTCATTTCATATCGGAGATTAAAATGACGGAGAGAGCAATTAGTTCCATGTTTTGGGGTGCTTGACAACCAAACCGGTTCAAATCATGTAAAGCAATCAATCGTTTTCTGCACAAAAGTTATACAGGTCCTCAAAAGGTTCAATAATGCCATGAGACATTCCTTGTATTATGTGCGCATTATGTTTTCTTTTACAGGATTAGGGAGAACGGAAGTCATTTTAAAGCAATACAAACAGTTGCTAAGCGTTGGTCGTCCGCTTTTGCGAAAACAAATCATAAACTTTCAAGAGAAAATTCTAAATGTGTACATTTATATTTTCCGGAAGTGAGCAAATTAAAATTCCCATCCGGACGAGGAGGAAAAACGTGTTTTTCGAAAATATGCCAGTTACAGTCATCAGTCTGTCACCTGAGATTTGCACCCCAGGGACACCACCCACAGCAAAAAGTTCCGTCCAACGGAACACGTGTAAGAAACGAAAACATCCTTACCATCAAACGGTCGCAAATGGAAGGAAGATTAAAGATTGTGTACTTAGGATGGCCGACATCTGAAAGCAACTGATAGAGAATTTTTAACAACCCCCTTCGTCAAGCGCTATTTATTTATTTATTTTCAAACAGCCACGTGCTGATTTGCCACTTCAAGTTGCCACGCATAATTATAAAAACCGAATCGAATATCAAATCCTGTACAGGGATTTCGTATTTATTTTCAAACAAAACCCCAGACACAGGCGTTCGAAAACCCTAAAACATATTCAATTTCTTTTTGTTTGCGTTGATAAATATTCATATCCGTAAATGGACCTTATCTGCACAGTCCTCTGATGTTTTTTTTTGTTTTTGTTTTGTTTTACCTTCACAAGTTTCGTCCTGGTCATTGGGTATCGTTCGGGACGGGTGATTTTAATGGTGTCCAGTCGCTTGAAATAATTTAGAGCCAGAGGGATGTATGGAAAAACGCGGATCAAAGTGAGCACATGCAGGAAAAAAAATGCCAAACACATTAAACTGTGTAAATATTTTGATAGACCCGAAATCTGTCAGTTCAGGTGGTATCGGGGGGATGAGTTGTTTTTTTTTTTTTTGCGTAGCCTTCTCATATTTTATTATTTTATATGGTTCATGGAGAAACATGAACTGGAAGTGCTCCCTTGATGTGAGTGAAAACAAAATTGTTGAATACGTTATTGATGGTAAATATTTGCTTTGATTGACATGTGTTCGTTTAGCGGGAATGAAAATGTATTAAAGGACACTAGGGGTTGATAAATGCATGGTTCTGGTGGATTGATTGAAAGAGTGATAGCTGTGTATAGGCATGAGCGTTGTCTCTATGCAACTTTTATAACTTAATTCTGAAATAAATTGAAAATAAAATAAGTTGTAAGGTAAGGAGTCGTTTTTGTTAAAAATTTTGCTTACGTTATCCTTGAACTCAACATCTTTTTCGCTGACATAGAAATGTTGTTCTCAGGCAAGATGGCGTACATAATATTTAAACTTGCCAGCCGGATTAGTTCCTGAGCATTTTTAAAACAGCGGGAGATGATAAAGGGAGGGAGCATGCACCAACTCATCTGCAAAACATTTGATCAGACGAAAGCATGCATGATGAATGAAACCCCATTCCGATTCTTTAGAAAGGAAACCATCTAAACTGTGTCAACCCTAGTGGAATAAGTCTCCTCAACATTGCTTACAAAATCCTATTTGCTGTATTGTGTAAGTCCCATAGCCTTTTTGTCTCAACAATCAGTATGATCTTCCATCGAGCAAATGTTCACACTACGGTAGATCTCAAAATTTCAAATTTATCGACTTCAAAGTCTCGAGCCTTTATAGAGACGACCTATACAGATCAATGTTTAGTCAAAATCGTCAGATTGTGCAGGATAACGAGTTCTACTTCATCAAAGTCTGTAAATACTTCAGCAAGACTTTCTACGCCAAGAAAAGGATTTCAAACATTGTATCTGAATGAACTCAAACACCAACACCAGAGGCGGAATCTTTCAAAAGTCCGTGAAATTACTCGCATAGCCTACAATTACTTTCAAAGGCTAAGTGATGTCAGTAGTGCGCCTTTGACTAGGCTTTGCCATTAACTCAGACAACAATACAAGCGGTGCGATCAAACGCGGAATAACTCGTGCCAATTCCTTCACGATATGAAGGCGAGCGATTAGTAAAGCCCTTTCTCGAGTAACCAAGTTGATTCTTCACAGTGCTCCCTTTGGTATTTGTGCCATATCTTCTGCTTGTAGAACTCGAGGGCGTTACTGACCATTCTATGCCGCTTCACTGCTCTGTATGCTTCTAATTCTGCTGCATTTGCTTGCTGGAATTTTTTGTCGAGTCATGGATTTAATTGTGGTGAGTGGGAGAAAACTAGCACATCGTAGGAGGCATCTCGGATAGGTTTCTAGTAGTGCTGCCACTGATTTATAAAATTTTATGCTGACGACATACGATCTCCTGAAAGATTAACCGGTACTGGATTCGAAAAGGCTCTGGAGATCCCATGTGATTGCAGCCATCCGACGTCAAACTAGGAAACGATTTTTTCTTATCCTTGTGCCGGGACATAGGGACATTTCAGGCAATTGCATGGCTGGCGAACTCACCAAAACATGGCACAACTTTACCAGTTCTGCCGAGAAAGTGTTACTTGAAGATGCCTCTCTTGACTTGCAAATTGAGTAGCAATTTGCAAAGAAATGCGATCGATATCGCCAATCACAGGTGGACAGTTGGTAACATCTGCCTTTTAACGAAGCAGATTTGGCCGAAGCTGAATCTCAAACGCTCCCAATGTCTTAACAGATAAAAAAGGCATCATACAAGGCGTCATAACGGGACACTGCACCACCGCTAATAGGCAGGGCCTCCTCTACAACGACTTTTCGGAAGTTGCATGGACCAGGAGGAGGAGAAGACAATCCTCCACCTTCTTTGTACATGCTGGCCCTCTCAGCTCCCAGAAGAGCATATTTCAGAACCAGCTTCTTTCATGATATAAACGAATCGGCTGACATCAGCATAGGTAGCTTCTAGCATTTCATAGCAAGCTCCGGCTGGTTCTATGGGAAATATTTTTGGGCGAAGTACAGATCTATGCGGTAACACAAAGGACTTTATCTAGTCTAAGTGAGGTTGCTTCTGCAGCCTGTCACTCCAAACTCACCTAACCTAACCTAACCAAACCCTTTCCTTGTCTTTGCGGTGTTTAATATATCCGCGGGCGTGCTTTGGCTACAACGAAGTTCGCTCCTCGGAACTTTTAGATTTCCATTATACTGGAGGAGTTCCCTACGTGTCGATCTCAATGCGATCAGTTTGGTGGATGGTTGATTGATCAAGAGTTTTCCAGGACATTCAGAAAGGGCTGTGCTATACTTTACAGGTTTTGAACCATATGTGGATGGAAAAAACTTGGGGCAAGCAGTCACCTACGGAAAGGATATCTATCGAGCACAGTTTCCAACAGCACATTTAGAGGATTCTAAGGTTTTTATTAATGTATATATTGTGTACAGTTTTATTTGAAAATATTTAGTGGATACACTTGGTTTTTCTATTCAATTTATTTCAATTAAGTCTCAATGAAATAAAGTGTATTGAAATAGTTTGCCACAAAATAATTTCGTTTTACTTCTGAGCAAATTCTACGCACCATAACACAATTAATTAAATTCTATCGAAATTCTGTCTAAACAGGATTTATTACACCAAAAGTTGCAGTAAGGTGATCAAATTTATTGCTTCAATTTCCGTCGATTAAAAGGATGTAAGGCTCACAACATTAATCTATATTTGAAAGGGATATCCTCGATAATGGCAATTAAATACGATTAATTCATGAAATTCCCAGAGTGGTCTGCGAATGAAAATAAAATTGTCCTGGTAAATAATTAGTAACTGTGCATGGATGGATATCAGGACCGATTCGGACTTCATTTTCATATAATTGTCCAAAATGAAAGTGAATAATGTGTTTTGTCTACAAAATCTAAATAAAATAAAATACAGTGATGTGGTTGTTAGTTTTTGTTTACTTAGGCTTGGTAATTAAGTCTGAAATATAAAGTTGACTGAATGTTGTCCTTTAAACACCATGTTATGGAACGACGTATTGAATCCTACTAATACTATAAAAGTGAAATGTTGTCCGTTTGTTTGTTTGTTCCTCTGTAAAACGAAAACTACGGAACCAATCAACTTCAAATTTTGCACACAGAGTGGCTGTATCTCGGGTCACAGTATAGGCTACTTTTGGTTATAAACGTGTAACTTCGCAAATTATAGGTGGGCGAAGCCGCGAGTAAAAGCTGGTATATATATATTTTTCAAATATTGATTTCTAACAGAAGTCCGAGAGCACTATTTTAGTCCGCATGTATCTTGAAAAGTCTTTTCGCACGCGATGTTTATAAAATACCCACTCGTCATGTTTTGTTTCCTGGAAGTCTTCCTCTGAGTATTGCCATCTATTGTCTCATCGATGATCCTCATTTCCCATCCCATTATGGCTTGGGATCCGGGATCCGGTTAAGAGTCTTGCTTCTGAATTAAGAAAGGTTTTGTGTTCATGAACTATACTGGACTATGCCTTAAGCTTCACATCACCTGGCTGGTAGAGATACTAAGACCAATTCGACTTTTCCTTACAATATACAAGTAGGTTATGGTCATGAGGATAGTATAAGTCTGCGACTGGAAGATGGAAACATGTTTGCTTAATGAATTGTGAAACTGAATGTTGTCGCCTTCCACGAAACACCAGCACCAGACCCTTTACTAGTTCGAAGCTATCCATGAAAGAGCAACTTGACTCTCTTCTAGGCTCAGATTCTAACCAAAGCCAATCTTGAATGCAATTAAAATCTGCTTTTAAAATTGTCAGACGAATAAGTGCCGCAAAAGGTCATCAAAACTCCAGTGTGAATGATACCAGAAGCCGCCCCATCTAAGATGATAGATTGGATAGTGCACCCTACGATGTATGTACATAGATATCAAGAGGAGGTAAATTAAGCAATGGATCTAGAGCTGAGTCAGGTGTACATGAGAAAGCTTCCATACAGGCAGCCATATATTTCCGCGAAAGACTTTTTCACCAAGACAAAAGACCGTGTTTTGCCAACCTTGCACATTGACAGCGCCTTTTATGTTTTCGACTCGAAATGTTTTGACGAAAGAAGTTTTCTATCCCGAAACACTCAGGGCTACATTGGAGTGGTTTGGCACTGGCTACGGTAGATTGATCATGTTCCTTCTTTTTGTGAGAAGGGCAACCTCAGTTTTGAGAGACAGTCTGTATGCATGGACCGACAGATAGTATGGCAACATCATCCGCGTTTCCATTCTGAGTGTAGGCGTTCGAGACGTGAGGTGATATTTTCTCGTGATATTGCTCTCATCACAGTCCCACAAGCAGTCAATGCTGGAACCTCTCCCTGGAAGACGCTACTGTGGTCTGGATATCCGATTGCCTTGGATAGGTCCAGCAAATCAGGGAAACACCCGTACCCATGGCAGTGTCCATCTTTGATCTATGGATTCTCGAATAAACGCCTGTCAGTGATGCTGAGCTACAATGCAAGTAAAGGTCTTACGAGTTTCAGCCTCGCAGCTCCTGTGCTTGTCATTTACAAAATGGCGGGTGACGAACTTCACTTCCATCAGTTTCTTTTTGTGGGTAGCCTGCTACTCAACAAGTTGCGTCTTTAGGTAACGACTTACGAATCGATTTCCATTAAAAGTAAGAGTACACGATTCCATCCCTAGTAATCGTTAGTGTATCCTCACCCTAAAATATGTTTTGCGGGATCAGATCAAGCTATTGGCAGCAACCTACACTATGTCTAGCTTCCTTCAGTCATAATTGAACATAAAGTCTATGCGTTGGGAAACATCCTTGTCCTTTCAATTAGTATGAATTACTTAAGCTGATGTTCGTATTTCATCGTCAATACCTCTACACACACATACATCAGATTTAAGCACAATCTAACCATACTTACACAATCTGACAATAATGCAATAAGCCTAATAGATACCCGTCAGCAGAGGTAATTCCTTCAGAAGCTAAGTACCGTCATTACGTTAAGGTGCCATCATCACTTATTATGACACAGTGTAATGGTGTTACAGGTGTATGAGAGATTATTGGACCATTTGCTGAAATAGATATCCGGCTTTTGATACCAGAACCTGCCGAGACCGTCAAGGGAAGTTAATGTTAATCATTTTCTCAAAGTACTTAGGGCATCCGATTCTTGGTTGTAAACGATACATACTACTTGTTTGGAAATACAAGTTTTAACGATGCTTATATACAAGGAAATTAATTAATAGTGTTTTAATTAAAGCCGAGTTTAGTTGGGTGTTAATTGGACTTTAATAAGGATTCATTATAGATGCAACAGCTTTGTCATTCCGAATGTGTAAAGGTGTAGTTGGATTGTTTAGCAAGTGGCTACAAATTGAATTGTTGGAACATGAAATTGAATTTTTTGAAGGTGGCGCAACTTTGGCATTATCTTGATCAACAAACCTTTAAAGGTTTGGAATAAGCCCCCAAATTTCAAACTTTGGAAAGTAAAGATAAAATTGAACCTGCGTGAGTTACCAAGTGGGTCAACACCGAGACCAAAACTGACTATTTATCACCAATTCTGGAATTAAGCCTAAACCTGGAACTGAAAGTTCCATCCAGAGAAATCTGGACAGAAGGAGAGGTCATCAACCCCAACCATATACTCATTTTCACGGATGGGTCAAAAACGGATGAGGGTGAGGGCTCCGGGATCTATGCATCAGAACCACGGTCAATAAGACTTCCGAATCACAGCAGCATGTTTCAGGCGAAAGTTCTAGCAATCACCGAGACCTCGCGAGAACTATCACAATAGTCACTCCCAAGAAGTCACATCGCCATCTACGTAGACAGTCAAGCAGCCATCGACAGCAATCAAATCCTATGAACTGAAACGCTGCAACGATGAGCTCAATGCACTCAGCGCTAACCATAACGTCACCTTCATCTGGGCCCCGGGACAAAAGGGCATCCATGGGAATGAAAAGGAGGATGAGCACGCAAGAATAGGTTGAGATGGATCTAATAATGGCCGATGACTCAGTCCTACCCCCATTAGAACTTCAAAAGTCTAGCATCACCACGAAATCCATAAAACTCGCGAACGAGAGATGGACTTCATCACAACATGCCGCACGTCAAGATTACTCTGGACAGAACTAAATAAGAAAAAAAAAAAGGAAATCATCGCAACAGAAGTCAACTATCATTTCTTATAGGTATTATGGCAGGTCACAACCTGTTAGCGGCCCATCTAAAGAGAATGCGTTTGGGCACAACAGAACTATGCAGAGGATGTGGCGACATAAACCCTGAGGAGGACACATTCCACCTTCTGTGCGAATGCCCAAGCCTTACCAGAAACAAAAAGACAACCCTCGGAGAACATTTCTTCAGTAATCTGGGCGAACGGTCAAGCACGCCACCGATAACCATCCTAAAATTCCTTCGGAACTCAGGTTGGGTCAGGGAGGCCAACTGAGAAAAATAATAACTCCATATTTTAGGTATGCCACACCACACCGGGGAACAAAATGAATCCATTGAGATCCAAGTGAGGCTGTACATAAATGCAGCCACCCTTGCAACCTAACCTAACCAAACTAAACGAGCACTTCAAAGAATTTGTTTAAGTCTTGAAGAAACAGATTTATATTTGGCTTTTCAGCTTTTGTAGTTCCGTAACACTTTCCTGGAAACAGGGTTTTAGGATGCAGAAAAACGTTCAATCTTTCTGATCGGGTGGATGAATTTTCCGTCTGGTGTCCGTAATTTGATCACTCCAACCATTTTATCATCGCTTGGGTACATCTCGAGTATTCTCCCATAATGCGACTTTGATGGGATAAATGAAGGCTTTTGACTACCACAATGCTATAGACCCCGAAGTTTCTTTGCTTTTGATTCGATTTGGCACGATGTTGAAACGAAGTTAGGTACTTCTGGTGTCATCTTCTCCAGAACTATTGAAATATGTTTTGTCTTTGCTTCCAGTTTGTCATCTGATTGACAGGAACGTTACATATATTCTCCTTCGGTAGAGCCGTATAGGGGTGACCTCAAAAAATAAACTGGAGTTTGCTCATTTTCCAAAGAGACTTATAGGGGTCGACAATTTGCTTACTTACTTACTGTCCGTGTGGACCTGGGCTTCAATCAACAAGCGTCTCCAGCCAGATCGATTTTCAGCTAGCTGCCTCCAGTTTTGTAAGTCAAGTTGGTTAAGGCCCCCGGTTGAGTCACGGTCTTTCACTACTGCGTCGTCACTCGGGGGTGGACGCGAAGACTCCTTGAGCCTGAGACCTAGTATGTATCCGCTCTTCATGTCCCAGCCCTCTTAGTTGTTGTATGTGGACTCTTCGGACTATGTCAATACAGTTCGTTATTGTATCTTGTAGTCCATCCTTCATCTATGCAGACGGGACTATCGAAAGCAGCTCTCTAAACACAAGGGAGAGCAACCATACCTCGGCGCCATGGAGCAGGACTAAGGGTCTCAGGGTCTTGTTGCATTGCTTCTTCGATAGGCAGCTTTCCTACTCAGTTGTCTTCATAGCTCTATCCACTAAAATTGTAATCCCGGAAGGTTTAAGAACTTTGGTGTGTATAGCCTGTGCTGTCCCCTTTTTGGCTAAGGTTTCTGCTTGAAAGATACTGCAGTTTTTGCTTGTATGAGTTGTTGATATTAAGTGGCTTATAAAAAACTTCGGACCCATTGGTGTAGGTAGGTAGGTAGGAGTGGTTGAAACTAGTGAATCTGTCAGAGCCACAAGTTTTGATACCATAACTCACGTGACTTTGATGTTGATGGGCGTAGCTTAGAGTGTAGTTCTCATATCCATCCTGTGAAGTTGAGAAAATTGATAATGTTGCTGAATTTTACCCATTGGTGTAGATTTGGATATTCTGGAAATCTTCCAAGGCGTAGTCTGCTACTTTGTCAAAATAGATCAGCGGCCATAAGACTCTAATTGTTTGTGGAAAATCGTGGTTTGGCTCATGCGCATTTAAAGGGACACATTTCAACACAAATTCTAATCCTACTTGGGGTGTAATAAGGATATTCCACCATACACCTGGAATTAGGATGATCACGTAAACTCTATAAACCTGATTTATTCTTGACATCACATCTTTTATCACCTAAAAAATTTTAAGCTCCCAAAGACAATATGTATCTAGCTATTCCTTTTGAGGAAATTGAATAATGTGGGGTACAACAACAAAAATGTATACGACCATTGTGAAGGAATTTTATGAAAATTTATTGCCAACTAAAACATTAAATTAACTTTATCCTCATTCTGACTTTCAAACAGATGGAAATGTTTCATCTCTCGCGTTAAATCATATTTCCTCCTCTCAAGGATAATAAATAAAAAAAAAAAACAAAATGAAACTTTCATTTCCCTTACCAAAAACAAAACGAGAAGACTTTGGCCTTAAGCCGTGACCACTTAATTTAGCTAATGTTCCCGATAAATAATACACTTCGACGTCTATCTCCGCTTTTTTGACCTTGGACTTGACTCTCTATTGTTCCACAAGTTTATGGCATTCATGGCAAAAAAAAAAAAAGGGACAGTCTTTGCGTTAACAGAGCAAACTTGGTGTTGAAATACTTTTTTTTTTTTTTTTTAAAGCAAAGTGGTATCTTGAAAATGTCTTCGAGGTGCTTTGGAACTTTTGCGCTCGCTGCACTTATCCCGTTTCAATTACCTTGAGAATGACATTATTAAGTGCTTTTGAAATGAACTGTAAAAGAGCTTCTAATGGATTTTCATTAGAATTAATGAAATTTAATTCAAGGAAGAATGTGTGCATAGTTTGGAATAGTTTCTTGTCTACCTAATGAGACTTATGAAAGGAAGCAAAGCTTAAGGACGTGTTCGTGTTTGTGGAGGTATGATAAATAAATGCATTTCTATTGCATATCCTTGTATTTATTTAAGTATTTTTAAAAATTTATTAAAAAACTTCCAAGGCTAGTATATGAAAGTCTTAAAGTCTTGATAATATTTTAGCAAATCAAGATTCAACTGATGAATTAATTTTTCATTTTGTTTTCCTTTGCACCTTTCACACTCATACACACGTACATATGTGTAGCAGTCCTCATTGAAATGCATGAAAGAATATGCAAGAAAAATGTGTGAGATACGTGGGAATTTATTTCATTTTCCGGAACGAATTCGAAGCCACGGGTCACGAGATAATGACGTTCTGTGGGGTGCGAGGTAGTTTAATCTCCATAACCGTTTGGAATTAAGTGAATTAATATAGCAACTTCCGTCGACTGCACTGGTTCAGCTAAATAGAGCGAATGGACGAATATGCTCCAGTTAATCAAGTCTTCGAAACGCAGCCACCTGATTCATGAAGCAAACGAGACCGTCTTCCTGTTTATGGATCAAGCAATTGCGGATGCTAGAAACCTTGGCCCAGCAAGCCTTTTTCATTATATCTCTGACTCCACGCAGGGAGTCACCTTGTAGAGCCTTAATATATTTTCAGGTTCGTTTGTACAGCTTTATAAACTTGGCTTTTGTCGAGGCTGATTGCAGAGCCTTGACGGCTGCATGACTGTCAAGATACATAAAAACAAATACAAATACGAATATTTGGCCATTAAGAGCCAAGACCTAGCTTCTCACAACCACGAATGGAAGCGACCTACGGTTTTATTGCCTACTCCGAACGGCAGATTGAGAAGCTTTTTGTCGACAGACTATACTCTTGCAGGTTTGCCATGCCTTTGAAGAGGTCATGCCGTGAAACACGTTTGGTAGTTTTGAGGACCGAACCTGTGTCCTCTCACTTAGCAGTCCAATGTACTTTGCCACTAAGCCACGTCGACCACGATACATATATGGTAGTTGTTTAAGTAAATTAAGTTAGGTTAGGTCGAAAGACATAGATTAAGAATTAAGTTTAGCTTAGAGTGCCCGTGTAGGGCCAGTAAGTTAGAGTAAGATAGTTAAGTTAATTAAGCTAGTTTTAAGCGTTTTTTTCGTAGCAATTAAGAATACTGAATTAAAAAAATAAAAATGCATTTAAAACAAAAAAAAACAAACATATATGGTAGTGGTTTTCCTAGTAAAAGTAAGACGTGCTTAATGGGGAGAGGGATGTTACTATAATGGCGACATCGTCTTTTTATGTCGTCAATTTCGTCTACTACGAGAAACCGGAACAGCAGGGTAAGAACAACACCTTAGGTGGTGCCTTGGATGACGTTCTTCTTACTTGTTGAGCTTCGCAGGGTCGAGTTAATATCATCATCTTTAAGCACGTGATCAATCCAGCTGTTAAGTCCTGTGGTTAGTCAAATCAAGGAAAGCACTGAATCTGAATTCTTTGACATGAAGTTCTGATTTTTCCATCGTTTCGATCAATCAGGACTGTGTCTACAAATGGAGAGTGAAGGAGGAAATATAGCGAGAGTCCAGAAACAACGAGTAAGATGACTGGAATATGTAAAGCAAATGCATACCAGCGCTCAGGGCCGGAAAGTCCTTGAATTCAGTAGAGGAAGACAGCGACTCAGGTGGCGCACGCAAGTAGAAAGGGAGCTCAATCCACTTTGCGTGGGTGAAGCCTAGATGAAGATGTAGCTGACCGGAGACCCTTGTTGGTTAAGGCCCAGATCCACTGTAGCGCTATTATAAATACGGAAGAAAACAAGCAAGTCGGCATTATGTGATCTGGACATATCCAATCACATCTTTTACGTACGTAGTATCTCAAGGGTCTTCAGAAGGACTGGGGAGAGGCTGATAAGTCTGTAGTTCGTGCTCGTGGTGTTACTAACTTTCTCTACTTAAGCGATGAATACAACTTTTTTCTTTCCGCCAGGACTTGGGCACGTACACCCGCAGCAGCACCAGCTAAAGATTTGCTTGAGTCACGGAGTGGTGCTATCACTGCCAGTGACCATGTATGCCATGTGACCATGATACTTTTCATCGTCGATAATAATCTTTCTGCGTCCATCCAGTTGTATTTCTGGCGTTAGACTTGAGGTAGAGGAAATGTATATCTAGTAGATCTCTAAGCAGGCACTTGAAACCTTTTCCAAGGATTACCTCAGAATGGTTTTGGCGAGTGTTTTCCCTACAGCGATTCTTGTCTATGAAGAGGAAGCGCCATAAAACAAATGAGACTTCAACAGGGTAATGAAAGATGGTCTTTAAAATTGTGTAGACATTGCAAGAACAAAGCGAATTAATCAGTGATTCGTGGGGGCTTTACTATACCATATACGTTAGTTTGCATGTGTAGATGTGTACAATTTACATATTTTTATGCCAAATGTTAACACAATGTCGACAAGAAAACAAATGTGAATTGGTGCACATATGACCTTTTTTTGAAACCATCTTGTAACTACATAATAGTGTAGGTAGCTATGTTATGCGGTGCCAACATTACAACCATTATTCATCTATTAAAACATTTCCTAGAGTTTCTCCTTTTTGTTTTTTTGCTGAAAAGTAAAAGAGTAACAAGGAAAACAAATTGAACTACTTTTGGATTAGGAAATGTGCATTCAACCGACTGCGTCCGACTCCTTTGTTACGACGAATAAATGGAATTCTATGGCATGACTATGAAATATTTCATTTGTTGTTACAGTTACGGAAAAGTAGCCTTTACAAAAGTTTAAGAGAAAAACAAAACTCATAACATTTCACCGAGTAATGTGACATTTCATAACTATCCTGTGGAATGTCCTAATTATTTGTTTTAAATTCAGTTAATAGGTCATCGTAAGTAAATTTGAAGTTAAGATGTGATAGATACATTTCATTCTTTGAAATTGAATTAATTTTCTGACATTATCCAAATTGTTTACCTACTGGCTTTCGTTTGAATTCCATTTGAATTATTGACAAAATTTCAATAGGAAGGGAGAGGAACAACCACAAACATGGATATTTCTCTGTAGATGAGGATAATTCATTAAGGATTTAATAGTTTTGATTGATATTTGGTTATTTAGGAAAACGTTTCATTGTGGTTATGTCACATTGAATGGCAATAACAATTAATTCATTTCATTTGAATATTTGAGACTAAATGACCACAATAATAGAGGAATTGTATGTTGTATATCGATTTATCGTAGAATATTTGATTTATTGTTTAGGTTGTCTGTAAACAGGTACGAATTATTCGTTCATAAATAATGAAAAAAACGAACAAACAGGAGCACAAGAAGAGTACCTAACCAAAATGTTGGAGAAAAAGAAAACTTTGCACAGAAAGAAGGGGGACCATTGCCTTTCAGATCAAAGAAATCAAGGAGCATCGCGATGGAAACAACATCCTGTAATTTCAGATACTTACTTACTTACTTATTAACTTAGGTGGCGCTAGGTTCGGGGTGAACCTGGGCCTCAACTAACAAGCTTCTCCAATTAGCACGGCCCTTAGCTAACCGCCTCCAGTTACGCACTCTAAGTTGGTTGAGATCCCCTTCTACTTGTGCGCGCCACCTGAGGCGAGGTCTTCCTCTACTGCGTTGTCCCTCCGGGTTCGATTCGAAGACTCTTCGGGCCGGGTTGTTGGTGTCCATTTGCTCTACATATCCTAGCCATCTTAAACGACCAATGCGTAATTTTTTGACTAGGTCGATGTCGCTGTACAGCTCGTAAAATTCGTCGTTGAACCTCCTCCTCCATAACCCGTCAATGTACACGGCACCGAATATCATACGAAGAATTTTTCGCTCGAAGCGACCAAGGGTATCTTCATCCGCCTTTGTAATTTTAGATACTGTGCAATTTAGAAACGCTTTTTTAGAATTATTTCACACATCCACCAGATTTTGGCAAGGCTGTCTTGTAACTTCTTCAATCTTGTACTAATCGCTACTATCTCGACTATATCGCAAGTTTTCAGCGGATCATCGTGAAGGGATTTTCTAAATCAATAAGAAAACGTCGGTATCGACATCTTTTACTTTTAAGAATAACTCTACGAAACTTCGGCTTGACAAAACAGCTAGCGAAGCTCCTAGCAGGAATGAAATAGGTGATGCTCTATAGAACATGGACCCTGCTAATTATGTGTTATGGCGCCAAGTGCTGGATGAAACAAAAATACTTCATAAAACTTTATGAGCTGTACCAAGCTGTGGATGCAGTTCGAAAACCTAAGTCACGTCAAATACATTGGCTCAGACATATCGAATGAATCTACAAAAATTCATCCGCCAAGATCATCTTAAATTACTGTGCTAAGGTTCGATATGATCAAGAAGACCGATCTTTGTAAAAGCTGGGCCTGGCAAACTGGCAACAACATGCCCGGAATCGAAGTGGATGCGAAGCTGTGTTGTCTGCGGTAGAGATTACTCATTGGTCGGGAGCAGGTTAAGTAAGCAAGCGTGTCATGAAACATTGTATCAGAGAGCAACGGCAGTGAAATCGGCCTTTAATTTTAAGACTGACTAATCGACTTGATGAAGCTGGGTTAGAAAACAGGGACCAAGAATCTTATGTACGTGTTCATCTCGTTCGGCCGATAAAGATCATCGTAAAAGAAAGTGTCACTGAGAGTCCTGAAATATCAGTTCGGTGTCGTTAACAATAACGAAACATTGCAAGAAGCTCTCCAGTAGCTAATCAATGATCTGTAACAAAGATCAGTTCAACAAAGTTCACTTGAGGCAAGAACTTATGGAAGAAGACAATTTTTAACTCCGACAGTCTCTTAGTTAGGCTCTTTAGAGCAATGTTTTGGGAAAAACCTCATCTTCAGTGTTAAGACGTACTTTCAATGGCACGGAGATTGGATCTTAAGTGATCCATAAGAGATCGATGCATGTCGACGAGTTACTGGTTCATTTGGTTTTTTCTGCAGCTGGAAGGATTAGGTCACCAGAAATGCATTAACCCTGAATGGCATTCATTACTGCACCATTATAATGCAGTTTTTGTGTCTCGTCACAACCTGTCACACAGAACAAGACATCGATCTCAAGGCAAAAATCCATCACGTGAACAGAGAATGCTCCAAAAGTTGTCGAAAATTTCACCAAAATAACACAGTTGTGCAACCAGAAGGACATTTGGTAGATATTTTCTTCAAAATTTAATCACTCGCATACAGACTCGGAACCTTTTTTCCCTCGTCATTTATAGAAATCAAAAGGACCTCTTCCACAGGCAACAAAAGCTCATTAAAATAGCCCAAAACAAAGAACAACAAATTATAAATTTGCAAAAAGGAAAAATATTTGCGGTCATAAAAAAAATAAAAGACGAATTAAGGGCTGCAGCAGCATTTAACAGTTTAAATGAAGCGATTATGGCATTTTTAATGAACTAATGAATAGCCCCTTAGCCCATTCAGCTATTCACTTCATGCAAATGGACACGTTTCTCATTTACTTTGCTCATATTTTCCAATTACATACAAGTACTTGTGATGCTTTTCAATTTGAAACGATACGAGTAGGTACTTTCTATTCAGCCGCCCCTTTTTAAAGGGTTTTTTGAATGTTAAAGTAAAAAAAGTCGAACTTATGCAAGCAGTCCGTCTTTTTGTCGCTTTTTTATTTACTTGGGGTTGAATTTGAAATAATTAAAAAGGTAAATATTGTGGAAGAATAAAAATAAACATAAAGAGATTAAGGGTTTTTTAAGAAAAAAAGGGTCAGCATTTAGCCCCAAGTCGAGACTACTAGGCTTACTTGCTCCTTCTTTCATGTAGGAAATGGACATCGGGTGTCAACTACCTTTACGTAAGCTTTGAGTGATCATAAGGAGTAGAGAGGTGGAGAAAGAGTGCTTCCTCTAAGTTGCCTTTGATCCGGGCATATGGATGAATTCCTCAAAAGGAAAGGAACAGTGGAATTCAATTTTAAGGGGACACTCAGTATCTTTGAAACCCATTTTCGTTACTAAAAACTGATTAAAGCCTTCTGGCATTAAAGACACAACTTTTTGTGTCAAAATTGTGTACAAGGTCACAATTTTAAAATCAGACATCTATTCTGACTTTTTCCATTTCGCATTCCCCGATTTCTCCTATTCCAGTTGACATTTCGTCCTTTTTACCAACACATCCACAGAAACAAAAAGAATTTTTACTGTGAAGCGTAAACATTTGTGTAATTAAAGTAATCCATTGTAATTTATTTACATGCAAATTAACCGCGCCATTTCCCCCTAGGGACCATTTAAAAGGATTAACTTGCCCTTTGAATGTTGATTTCAAATGAACGTAAAAGTGTCCTTTTTGAATTTTCTTTAAATTTTTCGTTTGGTTTTACTGTCGAAGAACAGTTGGAGGACAAAAGCAAAAATACTAATTAAATGCTAAATTAGTTCTCATTAACTTAAGGAAGTGGATCTTTGGACAACCCTTAGTTGATTTAATTAGTTTAAAAATTTACAATCTTTGTCTTGTTTTTAAGTAATTCTCTTTCGTCGTTTAAGGTAGATTCTTGCCGAAAGTTTTTATTCCTGATTTCGATGATTATTATTATGTTCGGGAGGGTTGTTCACAGCCCTTGACATTATGGTTTCTATCAAATCATATTCTATCGCTGATTGTTTTGCTTGAGTTGTCGTTACGAATAAGACAGTTTGTGAAAGGTGTACAAAGTGACCAAAGCTCCGAAAATGGGAGGTATATCGATTTGTCTAAAAAAATTTAAAAAGTATGCCAAGCCTCAATTTTGGCATGCTAACTATGAGCTGGCTGATCGAGATAATTGCTGCTTACAGCCCTTGGTTTGATAAAAAATGACGTCTGTAAAGCGGCGCTGTACATTGAGTTGAGCGCTGCTCGGAAGCTCTAAGAGCAGAGGAAATGGGAAGAATACTGATTTCTCCAAAAGAAGATGAAATAGATCGAGAAGAGTGCAATCGAAGATATTTCAAGGCTCTTATCCAGGAACAAAGGAAAATTTAAAAAACACATGTCAAGGGAACAAAACCCGGATAGGAGAAGGAAACTTTATAGCAGAGTCATAGTTGTTGTTAAGAATGCAGAAGAACAACGAAGACCACCATCCCGGTATAAGGCAGAACGAATCTAGACGATGATAGCTAACATTTCAATCCACCTGATCGAAAAGAAGATTTGCTCAGACGAGTGTATGCCTGAAGAACAGAGTCTCAGCATTCCTTCTCCGATTCACAAGAAAAGGAAACCACTTCAACTCATACAACAATAGAAGCATCAGTCTCCCCAGCACAGCTTACAAGCTATCATATTGTCAGAACGGTTGAAGTATTTTGTCACCAACTTATTTGTTTTCAAGCCCGGAAAGTTCACGTATTCCTAACTAATCAGGCCAGCGACCCTTGGAGGGTCTGAGACTGAACTAATGCCGCTTTCCCTTCTTTAAGGTCCCGGATATGCTGCTTCCAGTTTACTATACCAAGGTTCCTGATGACGGCAATTGCCTGATCTTTAAACCGGAGGTTCGGTCTTCCTTTTCTTCGTGAACTAGGTGGCTGGGATTCAAAGATTCTCTTAGCTGGAGCATTCTCGTCCATTCACTCGATGTGGCCGAGCCAGTGTAGTCGATGGATTCTTGCCTTTCGGACTACATCCACATCTTTATACAGCTCGAAGAGTTCGCGGTTATATCTTCTTCTCCATTCGCCCTCCCTACGGACGGTTCGACGGATTGGTTTTTGGTCGACAGCATGTACTGTGTTTTATCCTCGTTTATCATGAGTCCAACTCCACCAAGTTCACAAACGACCAAATTTTTAAATTTTTTCAGATCCTGGAGAAAAACCAAGAAGTCCAGAGACCCCCCACAGGTAGAGAGCTCGTTAAGTTAGTACTCTATCTTCATCTTCATCTTCTTTGTATTTTTAATGAAATTCCGCTTTACTTTAATTATTATTTTCGGACTCTCAAGGATCAATGTCAATACACCAAAGTACTCTCTCTTTTTCTGAACTATAAAATCAATTAAGACAGATTGATGGTCAAGTGCTTAAAGCAATTGAAACAAATAATGGAAACGGACATGTTATGATGCATAACCATTGCCTACATGACCGAACTGTTTATGTGTCAATCAATCAATGTTTGAACATACTCCTACTTGTTGGCGTTATTCCATCTCATAGCATTTATGCATGTATGCAGTACACTGTTACTAGAACTAATGGAGGAATATTCTTCCAAGTGTACGAGTGCTTCTGTCACAAAAGTGGCTTAAATTTTACTGAAAATTTAAGGAAAATCCTTAAAGCAAATGATGGACGAAATAAAACCGCTGTAAAGGATTTTTTTTCCACATAAATGGCACATAACTTTGGGTAATTAATTTGCGTTTTCATTTTCAAGTTTAAAACTCACGACGCCATTATCCATCCATTTGGACATAAATCAAAGGAGGTAACAAAAAGTCCTATTTTACTTGGAAAAATTAATTAAGTCAAGAGCTATGGTAAATGGTATCCTTGTTGTGGGTTTTGAAATATCAAACTGTAGTGGTTGGTAGGTTGGTTTGTATTTGGAAATTTTATTTCAAAACAATTCTTGTTTTCTCTACAAAGTGAATCTCTTTTTTTATCGCAACGTTGGATTTATTGCACTTTTCGTTGTAATTTACTGGCGAAAGCATGTAGGACTCGGTTGGTGGGAGTTTACACCAGGGTGGACACAGGAGCGAATTGTTAAATTAATTGTACCATATGTGTACTAAATTTTTAAGCTTAACATTTGAATTATGTTTTTTTTTGAGAGCATACGTAAGTCATCTTTGTTAAGTGCTACACTATGTACGGAAGTGCTTAGAATGAGTGCTTACAGGAAATAAGAATATGAAAGGGTCAATGTAAGGGCTAGAGTCTCTGAAAGACTTTAAACGAAAAAATGGATGAAGCTTGGTTCACGGTATTCGGGAGGGTTGTTCACAGCCCTTTTTAACGAATCCTATTGTGCCTTCCCTTATGTTTCCTAGATGAACTGTTTCACCCTAAAATGTATCAGGAAGTTCAAGAACTTCTCTGGGTTCCGTAGGAACAACTTTTTTGCCGAGGATTCCCTTTCTGAGTTGAAGGAGAACTGGGCACTCCGATAGGATATGTAGAGAAGTTTCTTCATTCTCAAGGCAGAGTCTACAACTTGAATCTGTTACAAAGTTCATGCGACGTAGGTGCTTGTTCAGACGGTGCTCTAAGGTTACTCCTATCGAAGTTCACAATGAGTTTGTTTTTTGTTTTTGTGACGGTACAGGGCATAGCAGTTTTGAATATGCTTGTCCTGGTATATTGAACCAGGCTTCCCTAGATTCTTGCATACACAAACCTTTTGCGTGTCTCGCGAAGAGTGATTTACCTACCCCACAGGGGGGTTCGGGTTCAAAGAATTTTGTTGACGGTCTTTTATCCGTGAGTTGGCTTTTTCATTGCTCGCAAATCCACTATGTGCAGGAATCCAGTGAAGGATGATCTTGTTGTTCCTAGCTAGGTCTGAGATTAAGTTGCGGTTTTCTAGGATTAGTTTGGATTTAATGACAGCTTGACTGTTTGAGAAGATGAATATGATTTTCGCCGTAGTGTGAGAGGACTAATTGAGTGTCACACACTTATTGATGACAAAGACCTCTGCTTGGAATATTGACGTTGTATGGAGGGATGACCATGGTGTAGCGGTTGCATCATCGCTTGTCACGCTGAAGGTTCCAGGTTCGAATCCCGATGTCAATAAAAAGTCGATCAACGGCGAAAAAAAGCTGACGTCAACTCTACTGCATAGGCATGACACTGGCAGTAGGGTGGTCATCTGGCTTGAAAGTGTTGATCGTACTTATGACATCGGGAGGTTCGAAAAGAAATACTGCGAATTATAAGCAATGGCAACAGTAATCAACAATTCTGGATACCACCCTCGGAGCAAAAAGACCGAAACCTAATACCACCTGAGTTTCAAAATCATAACACCAACACTATCGTTGTGTGAAAAGCTTCAAAGGGTATTCATAACCCCTTTAGCGCTTGTGTTTTATAAAAAAAAGGACGAGAATTCACCAAGGCTGACTGAGAAGTTCGTACCTGAAGATTCTCCAAAAATTCCGGAACCAGTTCTTGTTTCCATTTTGGATCCGATGGTTCTCCCAGTCTTCCCTTGACGGAATAAATATTGAGAAGTTTTTGTTGAAGCAGTATTCGGTTAGCATGTCGTCTAAAGGCATGCTGGAGGTCGTGTCTTGCTGTGTCAGTGTTTCAAGCAGAGTTAAGTGTCCTCCTCCATGGGACTTTGGGTCGAAGTTGCTTAAGAGAAAAAGTCAGTGAAGATCGTGTCTTGCTGTTTCTGTGTTTCAAGCAGGGTTAAGTGTCCTCCTCTTTAGGACTTTGGGTCGAAGTTGCTTAAGTGAAAAAGTCGGTGGATGTCTAATTTGGCTTCCATTCGTATGAAATTTTGTAGTGGTGGTATACCCAAGATGACATTGAGTGCAGCAGTTGGAGTTGTGCGAATGCATTCTGACATGCAGATTTCGGCTAGGCGTTGGAAGCGTTCTAATTTCGTAACTGTGGTAGTTTCGTTACTTTTTGTCGACCAGACCAAGCTTGAGTATGAGATCATCTGTCTGACGATCTGTTTATCATCCACAGTTTTTCCAGTAGATTCGGCGACAGATCCATAGTGATACAGTATGGTGATATGAAAACAACTAAAAAAATTCATCCTGGCAAACCTACAAAAAGACAACAAACACCAGTCCCTGTTAAAATCCTTTAACATTAGCTTTTTTGTCTGTCCTTCCGCATATCATGTCATCATAGCCATTAGTCGTCGTGGATGACACCTTGAAAACCGCATTTATCTTAGCTCCCACTAATTTGTCATAGCTCATAGTGCCTGTTGACTTTTCATTAATCCCGCAACACCGCACAAAAAGAAAAAGAAAAAAGAAAAATCTTCCAAGGCGGAAAATATAGCACCTCCACACGGTAGAAATTAGCGCCCCAAGTGCAGTCATTTATCATTTCTGGAATCTGGAATCGAGCTAGGTCCACCCCACAATTTCATTTCTATGATTTATTTCTCTTGGTTTTCGATTCGGTTGTTTGGTTTATTTTTGTTTCCTTAAGCGGTGTGTGTTGTGTGTGATAAAATTAAGGAATTCCCTTAAAAAATTTCCAATAATAGATTTAAATGAAATAAAAATAAAAATATTAAATTAAATAGTTAATACTGTATGCTATGCTATAACGATGACAATTCTCCACCACAGAACATGTTTTTTTGTGAATTCCGGTTGTGTGAATGTCATTCCGACCCCCTCAGGGGGATATACATATGAAAAGACCACGATTGCTCGTTTCATTAATATTTCCTGAATATATCATTCGTTTAGCCAAAAAAAAAAAAAAAAATATTTCACTCAAGTTTCAAGGAGCGAAACTTTCAAGTTCATAAAATATACATAAACACAGTTTTATTTTTATATGCCACATTTTCATGAGTCAGTGAGGACGTAAAGGGATGAGTATTCGGTATGATCAGTGCTGATGGTCATATAAAGTATTTATGGAATAAAATTTCATTACTACTGGTGCTGACGTTTACTGAATGTGGTATAAGAATGAAGTTCTCTTGTAAAATTATTATTTTTTTTTGGTTAGCTATTTACAAACAAAGCACATCTATCATATGCAGCTAGGTAACCAGTCTAACCGTCATAAAAGTCTTATAACATAACTTGACTAAGCTTGTGCTTTCAAATAGTTTTCGTTTTGCTTTTCTTTAGAATTATTTATGAGACCTAAGCGGAGACATATACAGAAATAAGTACATGATAGGGGGAGTGTGTAGCTGCTCATAAATGGTGGCACATTCTAAAGGACTTGTATATTAAAACCGATGTTTAATCTTCCACTTTTGGTGTCCTTTGATTTGGATTCATACTTGTAAATTTAATAGATTTTATGGACAAAAATACTCTGAAAATCGACTTGAAAATACCCTTTAGCGTGTTTGTAAGTGCTCACAAGATTACCCTTCTAACAGATAGGCCAATAGCTGGTGAACTGACAAGGAAGGGATTAAAGTTGAATGTGCCACAATCAAAATTCTAGCTTATGTAAATGGTAAGGTTAGGTTGATATGGCTACCAGCTGTTGTCAGCACACTAAGACTAGGTTCATTGTAATACCACATGATCTGGAGAGATCTCCTTACCTACACGTTGAACCAATTGGAACTTTTTATGAAGCGAAGGAGGTTTCTGATATCTGTATTTATCAGATCGCCTAAGTCGTTACAGTAGAATTCTCCTAAATGGAGCCTTCTTTTGCGGGAGAGAGCTGGGCAGTTACAAAGAAGATGGGGAATAGTTTCCTCTTCCTTTTCGTCCATGCAGCTTCTACAAAAATCGTTGGAATGATGTATGCTTGCCTATTAGACAGTGTCCCGTGATGACATCTATTACGGATCTGATATGCGATCTGTTGAGAGAAATTAAATACTTAGAGCGTTCCAAATCCAGCCCAGACACGTTATACCACTTGTCTACCTAGAATTTGTCTTTTCGATAGCATCCAGTTTGAGTTTGAGTTTACATGTAGCGATGGGTATACCCAGGGTGCCCTTTTCAGGAAGCATTTATGTAGAAACTATAAAAGGTTTCTAAGGATTTGGTCAAGGTTTTGCTTGCAGCTGTTCCTATGCTTCATTGACGGGATAAGACATTTTTGTTCGTCATTACACCTGCTTACCGAGAAAATGAGTTAATGTACGCACTACATACATACTACGTACTAAGGTAGGATGCTCAAGTGAACTTAGAATCCTTTTCGATCCTCGGCCAATGACTCCATTTCATCAGAAAGGAATCTCAAATGAGTCCAGGAGAGATGTAGGATTTGATTTGATAAGTTTATTATAGGAATTCACTTATCTGACGGCATGTCATTCGAGGTACGTCTTGAAAGCCGGATTGTGGCACGCGTACTATGTGACCAAACTATCGGAGTGTAGATTGTTACTTTCAAAGAAAAGGCTGCGCTCGCGTATTCTTCTGTTTCTTTTACGATCCATACTAATTGTTCCAGCAACACCATGAAGGAATCTTCCACTCGACAGGGTGAGTGAATTTCATTCTAGGCACACTTTGAAATGGAGTTGTCTTAGCCCCGTAATGTGTACCCGATCCACTGTCACTTCCTCTGTCATATTGATGATATCTATTGGTTTCTGATCTGTTCTCATGTGCAGCTGTTCGTTTGAAATGCAGTTCGCCGAGAAAATGCTGACTAGTGTACGTAGACATCTATTTACGAAGGTTTGCAGCTTATGACGTCAAAGAAGTGGTAATTTTTCAAGTATCACACCTGTTAAGAAGTATTGACTCAACTTTGAAGACAGTCCTGACTCAGTTTAATTTTATTGCTGAAAATATTGCTTCTTCAGATTTTGGTAGCTTTTGCCTTTTTAATCTTGCCGCCTACATCAAGTTAGATGCCACTGTCTCACAAGATCATGCTTTCTAGAAAATTAAAGCAGTCATTTTCGATCTCATTTCGAGCAATGTTCAGTTGAGCGTTTGAGCTGGGAAGACTTAAGGTCTTGGTTTTCCCTGCCAGCCTCAATTTCTGGGTTGTCAGCAGTTTTTTGAAGGTCTATAGTCTTGTGTCAACCCAAGCAGATATGGCAACCGTAGTCAGGATAATCAAATAAGATGTCATTGTCCAGTCCAGTGCATGCCTCGGCTTGCCTTCGTCAAAGCTGAATGGATAACAATACTGGTAACCACCAGAAATAGCAGTCCTGTATTACTCCACTCTTCTGGGAAACGTTGGTTGATACATCTACATATATGTAGCAACTCTGCCTATTTATTTGGCAAAACCTGTTAGAGCTCAGCAGAAATCCCATCAATGCCTACTGCTTCATTTTTCATGAGGGCTCCGATTCCTATTTCCACCTCTGCGTTACTAGAGAAGCGGTGCATATTCAGAAGACTCATTCTTGTTTGAGACCGTCATGCAAATGGTTTGGCACCGTTGCGAAATGATCTCTGCATCTTCTAATCTGATCTTCATTGGAGATAAGAAGGGAACCTTTTCGAATAAAGACGCTCCTACACACCCATTTCCTGCATCTTCGGGTTCAAGCTTCGCTGTACTTTCTTTCTTTTCCTCTGTTATTTTTTTACGGCCCCCGGTTACAATAACATTTATCTTTGCATTTTAGAGGTCATTTACATTTGTATCTACAGATCTTTTTCTATTGATAATAATGCCCTTTCCAGTGAAAAGGAGTGGAGAGCTATCTTCATAAGGGACAACAGCGTTGGTGATATATGTACATATGTACCAACTTCATCTCAGATCTTCCGTCAAACAACAGTCTCTTATCGAATTTGAGACAAAAACTCCATTTTTGACTCTCACAGTCTTGAACCAAGCTTAATACTGTTTGACAAGACGAACCTCAATTCTTTTAGTCTTTCATGAATCCAATACTTCCTCCTTAATAAAAAGGAAGTGAAAATATGAAAGGAAATCAAATTACCTTCACGTGGTCTAGCTAGGACATAAAAGAGAAATATCAAAGTTTTGTTATGAAGAAGAAAATATGATATTTATTACGCTACTTCATGAACAGCGATATCAAATGCCAAAAGTTTCTTTGGCAACTTTACACGCACTGGGGTTTCAAAGGACAAATACAAAACAATAAACTGTGTAAGGGGAAGAGTTTGCTCTTGATATATCCTTCAATGTTTCCTTTCATCTGGGATTGACGTAAGGATGCTAATTACTATGATGTCTTTGATAAGAATTGAATTTAAATTAAGGCTATTTTTGGTGTTTTTTTGTACACCTAAAAGGACTTATAATGAAGTTCCACTGAAATTAGCTTAAATTATGATGTACTAGTAAGTAGTAATCTGACCAGCAGATGGCGTTGTGTGACAGTCCAACAATTTAAGATTCTTATTAAAATTTATTTGTTTGGTGATACATTGTCCCTGTGGACAATTATTTTAACATTGCAGGATAAAAAAAAAAAACTCATAACTAAACTTGAAATATCCTTTAAAAAAAAAACAGCTTACCTATCTAAATTTGTAAAAATAAATCTCAAACAGGAATGTGTGTATTCATGTCTATTGTCCTGTGAATCCTTTTGGGGGTGTACAACGTCCACATAAAACCTTTTGGATAATAAATTACGATTTCAAAATGGGACGGGGGTGTAATATTGATTCAGGACCATCAGACCGAAACGAATAGAACCAGCAACCGAATAGAAACCAAATGCTAAAATGGAATAGTAAAAAGGTGGGCAAATAAAAAAAATAAAATAAAGGAAACACTGAATAATAAAAAATAAAGAAAATAATTCCTATTTGCATATTTCGTGCTGTGTGCGCTAAAATCGCAAATCAATTTCGTATTTTCAGGGGTCGCCATGATAACTGCTGCGAATGTTTAATAAACAAGGGTTAATTGCGTTACTTTTGCAGATACTTAACCCTTGTGTCGAGTGAATCACGGAATCACAGGTATCTAACTCGAGAGTAATTTGTTTGACGAACTGAGCAGCGAAAGCACTTAAAAACTTCGTTTTACCTTTAAAAAAAATGTAAGTCGGCAGTTGAAAACATAAACTCAAACAATGGGTGAGTGTTCCGGTTTTAATTAGAAAATTGATGGCAAACAAATTAAAAATTGAACTTTGGTTGTTTGCAATTCATTAAAGGTGGACAATGGTTGGAAAGGTTTGCTGTGAAAAAGCGATTACTTAAGGAATTATTGCATTTTTAAACCGAATTAAATAGGTTTCTCCCAGATAGGAAGTCCCTCTAAGGATGTACTGTCAGCTTCCGTAAGAGGCGATGCTGGGCTTTCTTGTTTTTAATTGACTTCTGGTTTTTGACGGTACGTCGAAAAAATTGATACGAATTCGATTGAATGTTTAAAATTCAGCCCTCGACTGTCAGCTGTCAGCCGGTTGAATTTTGTCATAAAGACTTAATTTAATGTTTCAATTGCGAAACTGCTTAATTTAATATTCAAGCTTAGAGATATTTTCCTCCGACGAACCTCTGAAGAGCACTTGGAAGAACATATCCAAGTGTTGTAGAATTCTTTCACAAAACACTTTGAGGTTCTGCAAAAGAGTTGAGCTAGACCGTTTCAAGGGAGCATATGTGAAAGGCGATATAGGGTAGAATCTTTATTGCACCGCCACCAATGATTGGTTTCGGACTCAGAGGAGTACTCTCCGAAAGATGTTTTGCTAATTCGTCTCATTGCCTCGTTGCCTATAATCACGCTGTGATTGACCTAACCAAGGCAAACCTGGTTCCATTTTTATATATTTTTTTTATAATTAGCGCACGCTAAAGGGATTATGACTACCCTTCAACAAGAGCACGGGCTCTGTTCAGTTTATTCCCGTATTCTAGAGCAATCTTGGGGTGCTTTGTGGGAGTCTACAGTCTAAAGATTCATTTACCACTTCATCCCTTTCTAATTATGCATCTAGTTACTTCTTGTGTGTATGGAAGACCGACAAAGATTTGGTTAAACCTCTGGAGTATTTGGTTTCATTGTCCGGGAGAAGCTTATGCCGGAGCTGGGAGGCTTTTCTGAGTGTCGAGTTTCCGTCGAGCAGATCGGTCGCAGAACTTTACCACTGGAATTCACGCCGAAATCTATCTGAATGTCTCTCGCAAAACATTCCGCGGACGAACTCTCCAGATTGGTCGAGTTATTAACAAATCCAGAAAGCTTACCGGTATCCGCCATTGATGGTAGAAACCGAGACCGCAACAGTTTCGACTTTCTCTTCGAGTGTACGTACATACCCCTTTTGCCGAGTGGCTTGGTCAAACGTCTTTCCAGAAAAATCACCCACAATCGACTGTTCACTGACTCTTTCTCTTTAGCTAGCTGAAGCCCGACTGCCAGTATAAGTCATTTTCACAATCAAAGCTGTGATCGATTTCTGATCGTGTCAGTCATTCCAGAAGATACACCAGGATTCACAGTGATCAGCTGATCCTCCAGGGTACTTGCGAAAGCTACGATGGTAGTCAAATCTTTCGGGACATATTTCCATACATTACTTATAAGTTTTCGAACAATTTTGCCTCCTTATCTCTGCGAAGTGCTCATGAGTTGCGGATTTGTGTTCTCGGATAGAAAAAGGATACAGTTGTGGAATATCGCCATCAGCACTGACAAGTCTTTCAATGGGTTTATTGGTCAAGAACTTTTTGGTCTATGAGAAACACTTTCATCTACGGTTTAGCTGCCGACTCTCTCCTTGTTCCTCCCATTCCATGACGCATTTTCAAGTTGGTATTTTACTTCGTTTTGCGCAATCCTCTGATTTTAATGGATGGACAGAAGCATGTTGTCGAAATTGTGCTCCTAGCATGTGTTTAAGTTTACCTTGGACATCTTTCTGTAAAGCGGTTTTCTATATTTGTAGGTCCTTCACGGCAAATTTATCACACATTCGATGCCAATGTCACATATACCCGAATTATGTGAACATAAAATAAAATCTTACGCTTTTCCAACTGTATTTACCTAAAACGCCTCTTCTACATTAGACACGTGTCAATTGGGATTTCACCTTCGAAAATTTATAAAACATAATCGAAGTGTATACGAGAATATCAACATAAATCAACCGCATGCCGACCCCATGCCCAATCCAAACCAAGATAAACCTAAATAAATTTCCCATTTTCTTTTATTGGAATGTATTTAAGGAGCTGTCCACCATCACCCACGAACGTGAATAAACCCAAAATGTCTACCAAGGTCTATGGGATTCCCCCATTCCTTGTTTACACAAATAGAAACATAATTCGTGTTGGCATTCAGCTGTAGAGTATTCCTTTTATTTTCCATTCATATGTTATGTACAAGGATATCAATATGGGATATGTCAGCGATTATCTTTTGCTGATAAAAGAAAGGTTTTTTCCTTTCTAAACTATTGTAACAAGATAAAAGGATGAGAGGAATAGAAATATATTTTTTTGGACATTTGTAGGCCAGGTGCTGATTGTATTTTGGTATGAAAGATTGATGGGCAGGAGATACACGTGGTTCAATGCAAACAAAATGGAAGTCATGCACGGGTTAGTTGAAACTGGGATGGGTTAAGCAGAGCCTGTCAACCGCAATGATTTACTATGGGAGTTGTAAAGTAAAATGTCTGTTAACTGACAGTCAAAGTTTGTCGGTGGAAATTCCCATTATAGGTACGCTTGCAGAAATTCAGTAAAAGAGAGTTGCCCTTAGTCACTCACCTTGACTGGCAGTTAAGACAGGAAATACGGCAGATTTGGACGGAATGTACCTGAAGCTTCTTGCAAAAGGCGACAAAAAAACACAAGGATATCGTAGCTAGTCAACAATCTTTTGTCAAACCTTCTGTTTCAGATCTTCAATGATAGAAAAATCAAAATAAGGAAGCTAAACAATGGTCCACCTCCAAGTTCAGTCCTCGCTCATTTGCTCTTTAATAAATCGGAAGAAGTAGGGATATACGGATAATTTGGGAATTGAGATTCAAGAGAGGTTGGTGTCGAACACTTTAACAGAGGTCACTGCCATCACACAGGCTGCACATATTTGGAGAGCCCATTACCCTGTAGGTTTGTTGACAGACAGACGGCCATGGAGTCCCAGATGGGGCAGGAAAAAGTTGATGAAATTGTGGTTGTGATGAAAGGCTCTGAACTGGATCCATCCTTCGCCTTTCTCTTTGTACATAGTACATGTCCCAATTTAGTTGTACTTATTCCAAAATTGAACGACGAATAGCAGTCACCAATAGACATAAACATTGGTCTACGTGAGTAGTACCCCCAGCTGCAACATTGACACAAAAATTCCGTAACACATCCCTCAAACGAAACACACTGTCAACTTAATTTTTGAAGAGGCAAACAAACTGCACACACAAAGGATAAATCCGAACCAGTCGAACACAATAAAACAGTCCAAGTCTACAAAATCCTTTCGACTTATTGACTCAAATGTCCTTTGTCATCATTTCCGTATGAACAACAAAAACGAAGAAGAAGGCACCAGACAGGGAGAGGTAAACTTAAGCTCAAGCAATTCATTTCATTAAATCTTCACCAAATCATCTAATCCCATATGAATTCCCAACTTGTTTGCCCAGGTTCCGGAGAGGGTATGTTCTGTCATGTCCTTGGTGTAGGATTGCCTTAACCCTTTCTCGTTGTGAAAAAAAAAAACAGGATGTGTATGCGGTGTGTATGTTATTTGTTTGATTTCATTTGTTCGAACAAGGATTGCTGAGTGATTTTTAGAAAACGGATACGACCGCAATCTGAGTGTTAAGATTATAATCAGAATGATTTGAATTTTACAAGAGGACTGTGTTGTAGGACTTACAGTACGATTGACTAAGTGACATTGACGGAAATTGTTGATTAAGATTGGGGAACCATAAAGGTGAAAGGATTGAAGGGACTTGAGAAATTTAAGGTGAAATACCTTTAGTATTCAGTTTATGTCAGGAAATAACATAAATATAAGGGTTGAATCGAATATAATGGGGGAGCTTTGGAGCTCATCTGGTATGAGCACCTAGAATTACTTAGAGATTATTGGTAGACCTCTGCGTTTTGTAAAAAAAAAAACACATGTAACTCATCAAAACAAGTTAACTTTTACAAATAACTTCACAAAATGACTAACCTTTTAGTGAAATTTAATTGAATGTATCTCTTAACCTTGATTGGATTTGCAAGTGCTCTTCATTGTTGGCATACAACAAACGACATAGATTTGTAGTGGTGTAGTTCATTTTAACTTAATTGATGAATTTCGTAGTGCTTTTGTTACGCGCTGTAACAAGGACCAACGCAGCGCTCCAAATAAAGAAAAACGCTGAATGTTGGTTTGGCTTCGGCTGTCTATAAAAGCCGAAACCTCATGTGGTCAACGAATCACTACAAGCTTAGAACTAGATCCGGATTAGGTTTGAAGCTGAATAGGAAACTTCGGCGCAAACCTAAAAAAAAGAGAGACTACCACACGAAATCTTGGATTGTTAGATGTTGGGTACAGGCAGAGACAGAGCACAATCTGGAGAGATTTCAGTCTAAAAAACTAACAACTGAACTGTAATTGTAAATTAGCGTTGAAATTGATGACAAGGCAGCATATTTTAAAAACGTTTTCCACGAATGACGACCAATTTTGACTACCCTTGGGACAAGTTAGTATTTTTTGCCTCAATTTTTGGTCGTTAAGGAATTTGCTACGTTGAACATGGGCATTGCATTAATTTCTGGCTTATTTGCACTTCATTCAGTGTTTCTCTGATGCCAAAGCTAAAGAAGCTGTTCAGGCTATCCAAATTGGTTATCTCGTATCGTCTTTTGGAAGTTCGTCGTTTAACTAAGTCTGTTGTCAGAATACGAGATATTTGCTTACTTGATACGATGGTCCGACCCACATAGAGGCAGTAATACATCATAAGCGATATAACTTGTAATATAAGGTATACCGGTAGGCGCAGGGTCTTCCGAACTTTGACAGTTGATAGCGGATATATTGTTGAAGCTACATCTGTCAAATTGGCTGTCATTTATTCAGTCTATTTTGCCAAATGGTTGGATATAGCGTTCAACAACACGTCCAAATAATAAAATTGCTTTATCAAAATGGGTGTTCTGTGCAGGCAACGTTTCATCGAAAAATCATCTTCAGCGATGAGGCCCATTTCTGGATAAATGTATGGTATGGTATGGTATGGTATGTCAACAAATAAAATTGTCGAATTTGGGACGATACCAATCCACATGAGATCCAAAAGCATCCAATACATCCCGAAAAAGTCATTGTTTAGTGTGTCATTTTTTTGAGAACGACGTTGGCCGGTATAGGTCGATGATTACCAACTTCTTTTGGCCTAAATGGAAGATCACGAGCGATTTGAGGGCATGGTGATCTCACGTGGAGGTGATGTGAACTGGCCACCGAGATCGTGCGATTTGACCCCGTTAGACTTTTTTCTTGTGGGGTTTTCTGAAGTCGCAGGTCTATGCGAATAAGCCACAAACAACAGCGGCCCTCAAAGCCAACATAACCCATGCCATCGGTCAAATTCAGCCTGATTTATGCGCTAGAGTCATGAAAAATTGGACATTTCGGATGCGCGCCACCCAGAGAAGCCGCGGCGGACATATGAACGATATTATATTCCATACATAATGGCATCGATGATATCTCACACACACTTGGTTTTATTTAAATTTAAAGATAGGAAGCGCTAAATGAAAGACCCTTTACAACCTGTGTTAGATTGTTAACCTTTGTGAAGATTTAAACATATGTACCTTCATTCGGATGTTGCCTGTTTTGTGAAAATTTAGCTTCAAACAGACAACAACTCAGCAGGGGATTCATTTTCCCAGAAGCAGTCAACCGTTTATTGTTCACGATCATGAGGTTTCTCTATAACCTCGATCTTGCTAAAGATCATAAAATGTTCCAGTTTTCAGGCAATCTTGCTCAGCAAAAAATACCTTTAAGGTCGCTGTGCTTTTCTAGTCTCCCCCAAGTTGGTAGGAAAGTCTCCTCAAGGCCCAATTTCTACACTTCAAATAAGTTTTAGATTTAGATTGGATTAGATTAGATATGTTGACGACGACTATACATAAGACAACCACATTAAACGTGTATTTAAACACTTTGCCCGAAGATACTTACTTACTTATCAGGCCAGCGACTCTTGGAGGGCCTGCGCCTGAACAAATGCCGCTTTCCATCCTTTACGGTCCCAGGCACTCTGTTTCCTGTTAACTAGACCAAGGTTTCTGGCGTTCGCGATTGCCTGATCTTTAAATCGTAGGTTCGGTCATACTTTTCTTCGTGAACCAGGTGGCTGAGATTCCAAGATTCTTTTAGCTAGAGCATTCTCGTCCATTCGCTCCATGTGGCTGAACCAGTGTAGTCGACGAATTTTTGCCTTCCGAACTACATCCACATCTTTATACAGCTCGAAGAGTTCACGGTTATATCTTCTGTTCCATTCGCTCTCCTCGCAGACAGGACCAAATATTCAACGTAGAATTTTTCTTTCGAAGGATCCCAAGATCTGTTCTTACTTATCGTCCAGCATTCAGCCCCATAAAGCAGGAGTGGCAAGATCAGAGTTTTTTTTAGAGCATGATTGTGGACCTTCGAGTTAGGAGTTTGGACCCAAGTTGTTTGGACAAACCGAAGTAGTAGCGGTTGCCTAAGGTTATCCTTCGTCGAATCTCTACTAGGGTGTCATTTGTGGAGTCTATGTGTATTTACTCCGAAGTAGATTAACTCCTTCACTACCTCAAAATTATACCTGTCAATTGTTAGGTTCTCTCCTAGAATGTGTTCGATGGATCGATTTTTGGTCGACAGCATGTACTTTATTTTATCCTCGTTCATCAATTTATTTTCATCATATTTATGTTTAATAATGCAACCTATAAATAAGACTGTATACAAATGAATTAGAATAGAAAAAATATTTCTTTGTTAACAAATAAATAAATAAATAAATGAAAATGAAATCTACTGGACCGAATAGCCCTAGATAACATAAATAAAAATGAACTGTTAAAGCTTAATGAAAATTCGTCGGTACGTAACATTAAAATTCAACCATTGTTATCCCTTTTCCGATAAAAACAAAATATGTTCCATTACATTCTAATTTTAATTCCAAATATCGAAAACAACTCACGGAAATATTTCTTTTTTATATTACAGCCACTGAAGTGGGACACAAAAGTCCTTAAACTATACCAAGAAGATATGATCTAATTGATATGAATGGTATGTTACCCTGTTACGCATTTTTTTTTTACACTAATGTAAGCTGGAATGAGAGTTGTAAGTGAGCACTTAGGTGATCCATCTTCCTGTGGATGTTAAATTTTGAAAAAAAAATTTTTGCCACTGGTAGTTGTTTGAACTTTAACATCTGAAGGAGGGTCGACATACAAGTCAAGTTCTCATCATTTTTCTTTATGTTACATATCATCAACTCAACTCAATGTACCCTATGATAGGTAGGTAGTGAAAAAAAAAATGCTGTCCTGCCGGAAATATTTGCATTTAAATTCTATACCCATTTTCACCTGTGTCCAAGAGGATTCGGCAATAAAAAATGATTGTTTTGTCGAATGAAGGGGCTCCATGGGGAAAACTAAACATTTTATAGAGCGTAAATAATTTTCTTGTCATCGGTTTTTCCTTTCTTTTTTCTTTAACGAGACTGTTCGGCTCATAGCTACCATTTTAAATTTTAAGGAAGATATGTCGAGATGTTGGTTTATTTAGGAAAGTTTTGTCAAGCTACTGGTGATGCCGTGTTTGTGTATTGTAATTCTGATCAATTCCCTTGAACTTGGTTTGTCCAATCGGTGTGATGTAAATATGAGACGGCATGCCCATATGTAAATACTTATTACACCATATCATTGGAAATTCTGTTTAAAGTGGTGCATTTCAAAGGTTATCCGTGGTTAATCTTGTCGTATGTCAATACTGTGACAGAGTGTTCCCTATCTATAGCGAACTGGTAAAAAGTGAAAAATAAATAATTAAATAAATAAATAAATATTGTATTTTAATTTATGCAAATTAACGTAGGATATTTCTGGCAAAGGTAATGGTAGGGTTTGTATACTTCTTCTGAATGCGCTCCTTAATTATTTATTGATGTCAAGCAGACCAGACAGGACAACTGGTTGTAATATATCAGCACCTTTTTAAAAGTCTCCTTGCAGAATCAATCAAACCACTAAATATATGTTCGACATTGTATAGTTACCGCTGCAGAGTTTAACTAGCCATAATATTATGATTGGTATTGATGCCAGAGGGCAGATTCTTTAAAAGATTTTATCCCGCTACTATCAGGTACTTACTTCAAGGGGTGGGTTGCAACACAATGCCTCTTTTTTTTTTTTGAGTCCGATTAACCTAACTCTTCCTGGAGAATTTTTTTTTATTTTTTTTGTAAAATACACACACGTTCAAGGGGTTACACAGCTCGAGTCTTGGTGTTGTGGCATAAGGTTCCAGGTTCGAGTCCCGATGTCAAAAAAAAAGTCGATCAACTGCGAAAAAAGCTGACATCAACTCTACTGCATAGGCATGACACTGGCAGTAGGGTGGTCATATGGCTTGAAAGTGTTGATCGTACCAAAGACATCGGGATGTTCGAAAGAAATAAGCAATGGCAACAGAACCAATAATGTAATTCTGGACACCACCCTTGGAGCAAAAAGACCGAAACCTAATACGACCTAAGTTTCAAAAATCACTACACCAACACTAGCGCTGTGTGAATAGCATCATAAGGGTATTCATAACCCCTTTAGCGCTTGTGAATTATATATAAAAAATAAAAAAAGGTATTCGCTCCCTGTTGTGTTGACAAGCTTTGAAAGAGGAGATTAAACGACCAACTATATACGAGCTGTACAGCAACAACGACCTAGTCAAAAAAGTCACAGAGGGAGTCCCACAAGAGTCAGTCTTAGGTCCATTGCTGCGGTGTAAATATTGTGTACCATACAACTGCAGATTTTGGAAGAATACATCATGTGTATTGACAACTTGAGGGTCTAGCTCAAGTGCTATCGAAGTGACGTACTGTCCGCTTTGTCAATCTTTCTTCACTTTTCATGTTGACAGTTAATGGTTTGTCAATTTCCATTGGTTTCGTCAAGCCAATGTTTTTGGACTTTCCGGGATGAACTTGTGCACCAATAAGGCTAAAGTTGAAGATGAAAAATGAAGGTAATTCTCTTTCCCAATAGCCAAAGAAGTTTTAAGATCTAGGGTTTAGATTAAGAATTTTGTGATATAGAAATGTTGTATCATTGTGGTCATTCCAGTCCAGAATTCGGCATTTTTTGTTTTCTCTGATTCCTCCTGAGGGCTAAACACAGTATCACTTTCGAAGCTAGGTTTCTGCTTGCTTGCCTGTTTCTGTTTTTATGTAGGATCTTGTCTAAAAATATTCTCCATATAAGGGTGTAGCATAACCTTACTTTTCCTCTTTTATTTGCTAATATTTCGATTTCTGAGGACAATGAGTACCTGCATCCAATAGATATCTATAAAATGTACCTACCATTAATCAGTCAGAAAGGGAAAGTGAAATGTAAGGTAGTCACCGCAATCAAGAAAGATTCATTAAAGCTGTCCTGCAATCTTAATAAGGACATTTTAGTCTTCTACGTAGATAAAGGTATTTGCCCAAGGGCATCTAAATTTGAAGTATAATCAGAATGAGTCCCGACTATAAAGTTTATTTTCCACTCACAGTTGTAACAAATGCAAATTAAGCAGAAGTCTAGCCTATATTGTCTAAAAACTTTTCAAAGTTGTCAGCCTTGAACTTGTTCCACTTTCACATTTATTTCAACAAATTTCAAATTTCTCATCTGTCTGTATCTCCAATCAAGAGCGCCTTCCCCCTCCCAGTTCAATTGAATTGTGTTACGTCCAAACAATCCCAAGGAATGATATCTTGTTTCCCTCATTAGTTCTTGTTAATGAAGTTGCATTTCGATCTCTTGTCGTTAATTGTATGAATGATGGTGGAATGCGCCTTTATTTGAAATAATTAAATGAAATCATTCGAAGAAGGACAACCAAACCACATTGTGTACATTCTTTGGATGATTTCACATTTCAATTCGAGAGCTCCTTAAATAAAAGGAAGTCCAGAATGAAACGCAATCTTTATCGACGTTCGTTGGTTAAATTGAATTTGTGTGGAAAAATGAAAAAAAAAAAAGGTCGAACGGCGGGAAAAGACCTAACACGCAATGCTTTGTTAAATTTTCACCACAAACAGACTGCGAGCAATTGATTTCATTGTGCCAATATACCGGGTGTGGTATGTTTGACGATAAAAAAAAGTGTTTTTAATTGAAAATGATTTTAATTGTTTTAAATTGTATCCTCAGCACGATTAATATCGTTGTTAATCTGGTCGCATGAGGGAGTTCCTTTAGTATACCAAGGGAGGTCTTCTAACGACTTACGAATGCATGCAATGCTTAAATTGAAGTCCCATTAGTACGTAGACAGACGAAAAGTGATATAAAAGTCGTTGTTCGAGTTTTTTTTAAGACCATTTTTTATTTTGACTTTCTTTGACGGACTTTAGAAGGATTAGGTCAGGCAATGTAGACTACCACTTCTGCGGAATGTTAAAGAGACGCGTTTAGATCGGAATTCATTGATATAGGGGTGGCCATGATGTAGTGGTTGCATCATCGCTTGTCACGCTGAAGGTTCCAGGTTCGAATCCCGATGTCGATCAACTGCAAAAAAACGCTGACGTTAGCTCTACTGCATACGCATAACACTGGCAGTTGGGTGGTCATATGGATTGAAAGTGTGGATCGTACTAATGACATCGGGATGTTCGAAAGAAATACTGTGAATTATAACCAATGGCAACAGTACCAATAATTCTCCCCAGTCATTCTGGACACCACCCTCGGAGAAAAAAAACTGAAACCTAATACTACCTGAGTTTCAAAATCACTTCACCAACACTAGCGCTGTGTGATATGCTTCAAAAGGTATTGATAACTAGTGCTAGCGCTAGTGAATTATAAAAAAAATAAAAATAAAAAGTAGTAGCTATTTACATCAGTATCGACTATCGAAACCAGTTTGTCAAAAGATTATCTGAAAAGTTACGAAGCCAGAGGCCATCGGATCCGTAGTGGAAAGGTTTGCCATCTCGCTAAAAGTACATCGTCCTCCTTTGACCCAGAAGTTGGTTTTTAATCTAGTCTAGAAGAGCTATCTTCCACAACCTTTGCCAATACAATCACTTAAATCTCGGTTTCTTAACGAACTTTTACCACGAAGTCACACCGGAATAGAGGGAGTGCGTTTATGGTTAAGTCAAGGTTACTTTTAGGTCTGAATTGAGCTTAGCAAGGTTAAGTTACGGAAAGGAACCCTTTTGTTGTAAAAAAGACTTCGTATAACAACACCGCAGGGCATTAGTTGTCTTAATACAAAAAACACCCGAAAAAACAGCTGTTGCTCTAAAACACCTGCAAGATTATGTGAAATTCAGAAATTTCCCTATAGATCTTCTCCATACAGAGGAACGTTTGAACGTGAAGTATTAAAGATTTCCACATGTTTGAATTTAATAATCATAACGTGATTAAATTTCAGACGCACCTTCCTTCCGACTTAGACACATTTGTAAAACAAGCTCTTAAGTACTTATGCGTTTAATAAAATGTTACACCTTCGTGCAGTGTTTGGTGTAACCACACGGAAGGCTTCTGTTTGGATTTAGAACACATAAGCCTTAAAATTGTAAGCGGATTTCTTAATTCATCTCTTCCTTACCCAACCCAACGAATATCTTTAAAATATATTCCCACTCCTCTTTCTGAATTATTTATCCAAAGTTCTATTTTCATTCCCAAACATCCCTTGAGTGAAACAAGTTTTGATAGAAATCAAAAATAACATCGTCATCGTTGGCGAAAACAATTTATTTCAGATTCCATAATTTGCAATGGAAACCCCGGAAGAACAACACACACTTCGGGACGCTCTTTCTCCATTAATATGTATTAGTATCCTTATCTTGTGACAGCTTTTCGCTGTCAAATATGATGAAGCACAGAAAAATAACACAAAAATATCCGAGGAATCAAAATATTTTCATAATTCAAAAGTTTATCTACTGTTGTGCTGTTAAAGTTGAATATAAATTTTTCGAAACAAGGAAAATTATATCCTAGCAGTTGTTCCCGCGTAGAAGTTTGTATATCCTGTTCTCTGTATTTTTTGTTTTCTTTTCTATTTAAATAAATATTTTCATTTCCCAGCTCGTACCCTTTTCTGTTTTTAAACTTCGTGGTTGTCCTTTTATTCATGACTAAATTATGGGGTAGTTTTGCCGGTTTTAGGCGGATTATATTTCGAAGCTATACGCTAGAGTAGGTTTTTATTAAATTAATCGTGGTGTTAATGTTTTGTCAAGGAAGTTTCTGAACTGAGTAAATATGAATGTGAATTGAAAATTGGAAACATTTTGAAAATAATTCCAAAAGTAGGAAACAATAGAGAAAAGTTTTGAAATGTTCGTTGATACAGCAAAATTTAAATGAACTCCAATGAAGTACATAAATATCAGTTGCCATTTCGGTTTGATATATTTCTGTCAAGTAGATACTTGAAAAATTATTCGAATATCACTACACCGTCAGAGCAGAGTCACCATGTCACTATGAACCTGTCGTCGAATCTGCGGGAAGTACCGGGAAATACAATCAAAGATGATATCCTGGCTATGTATACACAACATGAGTTGTCATACCGATAATTTCATACGCAAGGGTGGATAAGGTCTTATAAGTGAACCACAATTAGAAAATTTAGAACGCATCTAACGCCTAGCTGAAACCTGCATTAAAGGGTTCCTTCGAACAACTCCATCTACTGCCCTCAATGTCATCGTGGGTGTACAATTATTACAAACCTTTGTACGATTGGAAGCTAAATAAAGCAATCATTGACACTTTCACTCAAGCAATTTTGACGTGAAGAAGTATAGCTGAGTTCACTTATCCTCGCTTCAAAGATTAGAGCATTGGACCCCTTAGTACCGTTTCAAAAGAGAACTTCTCTATAGTTATCAAGTTAAGACTGGGAGAAACATAAACCCCAACTTCTGGTATAGGAACGGATTCAAAGTCGAAATAGGATCTGAATCTGAAATTCTTGAGGAATCGGACAGTCTTGGTAAATGCTGAGGTCTTTGCCATCAAACAGAGTGTCACACTCAACCAAGTCTCCCACATCTCGAGGAAAACAGTTTTTACCTTCTCAGACAGTTTAGCTGCCATAACAGCACTTGACTTTCCGGTCTTTAAATCTAAGCTTGTCCTATATAATCTCTGATCTAGATAGAAACAACATGATCAACTGGAATCGTGCCACGAAAAGCAAAAGATGGCGCATCAACAACATTCATTGGACCCATGCCTTTTGCAAAATCAGGACAAGCATGCTCAGACCTGCTTTTACCGATAACTTCATAAAGAATATGCAGTTTTATTGTGAATCTCGATAGGAACAACCTTCGGGTGCTAATTGAAACCTTAAGCAGACATTACCGCTTGGACAAATATTTACATCGCATGAAATATGCCGCATAGTCAAGCTGTAGGATCTGCCTTTGAAGTGAATAGACCTTTTACACATCCTAATGGAATATTTATCCTTCTTTCAACTCAGAAAGAGAATTGTTGAGAAGTTCTTCAAATTCCTGGTATCCCCTTGAGTTAAAAATCGAGTTCTGAAAAGAAACCGCAGTACTAAGGGTTGTGAAAAACCTTCTTAAATACACAAACACAGTCTCATAGTCAATGAAAAATACCGAAATTGTAATCAAGGCAGTGACGGGAAACGCCATATACCTTGCATAGATATAAGGGCTTTCTTGGTGTAGTGCACATAGTAAATTGAATAGATACTTGCATTTATTGCTTCATAAAATGACTCTGACATATAGACATCAACACGGCGGTCATTTATGGCTCTGAATGTACGCCAACAAGATGTTACAGCTTATAAAGATTTTGGAATTGTGGAAGATACCATTCTTCGAACTCAACCCGGAGTTACAATGCAGTATATGAAGACTTTGACTTAGGTGAGATAGGAACCAACTTGGAATTTACAATTGTAGGCAGTTAACTAGGTAGGTAGAAGTGGTTGAATCTGGTGAACCTGCCGCAGTTAACTAAGGACCGAGCTAACTTTTAAGGCTCGTTGGTTAAGGTCCAAATGCAACCCGAACTGTTATGCCATCTTCGAACATCTTGTACGAACTGAACAATTTCCAACTGTATTTTCTGAAAAACTACTTGTGTTGTAAGAGAAATGGTTTACAATTGCATAACAAGTACTTTCTCTAGAGAGTACTGTCTCAATTAAGGGTCAAGCTGGTCTCAAAATATCTATTGGGTATGTGCTGTACCACATCACAAAAAAGTTGCATAAAAAGAAGACGAAACCTCAAAACCAGGGGCGAACTACAGCTTGAATGAGACCACCTCTAGGCAAGTTTTATGTAGTTCCGTTTGAGATAGTTTCCAGTGTACCATGCAATAATCCATATACCTCCTACGAAATGCCCGCAAGCAACAACCTTTGCTTTACCTTCGTGTAAGATATTATTATTTTTTTTTATATAAAAAAAACCACCCAAGCTGATAAAAACAAATACGGGTGACATGGATACAAGGCTGGGGAATAGGAGAAAAAAATTATTCCAGAATAAACCACAATAAATTCGCCGGTAAAATAGGCAAAATTTATCCATACGGTGTAATAAAGGCATTTACAGACATCCATGGTTATAGTGCGACATAAAGCCTTGGGTAGGTATTTTGAATGTAATAAAACCATTTTCATGACTATGTACCGTTTTTACGGCTTTGCATGTGTTTATTTTTCCATTTTTATGCAAAGAGCCATTTTTAGGAGCTTATAATGAAAGTTTACCGTGAAATTATTATGATACATTGAACCCACAAAATACATACTTAAACACTACTGTGTGTGGTTAGTATAATTGAGAGTAACAAAAACACCTTTAGGTGGTATTGCTTAAATAATACATTAAAATGTTTATGAATTATATTTAAAACAAGATCTGTGTTAGACATATTTACGAAAGTTTAATTTTAAGTAAATGATTCGCTTATGTTAAAGTTATCTATTAAGATCAGGAGGCCGTAGCAAAGAGCGCTCTCAGAATCAGCCAGTCAAAGTACTGGAGACCGAATACATATGGACACGCCAAGATACTTAGCAACTATCTTAGCAGTTATGCCACCTCGGGCTTCGCTGCCCCATACTTGGATTTCGAAAGATTCATCTCGTGGACCTTTTCAAAAATGAAGTGTCAAATCTATCTACACCGATGGGTCAAGGGACACAAGTATAGTCTCTTCTCGGAGGAACCAAGACTAAGCAGCTCCATACAACTCCCAGATTACGAAGGTTCTAGCAGTGACAAAGGTTGCTCAACTGATGTCAATGCTGACAATATCACAATTTACATTGACAGCTAGGCGCATATAAAAGCTAAAGCTGCTACGCAGATAACATCGAAGCTTTTATAGTGTTGCCGCGAAGAGCTTAAGGTTGTTGGCATACAGCACAACAGTCACAGTGGTATACCAGGCAATGAAGCAGCGGATTAATTGGCCAGAAAGGGCTCAGCCCTAGACGGAGAAAAAGCGGTCATTTTGTAATCTTAACGCCAAAATTGAACAAAAGTCATTAACAGAAGCAAACAACAGGTGGAAATCACGAATCACCTGTCAAATATCAAAAAGGCTGTGAAGGCCAGAATACAACTCAAAAACCAGAAAACGCCTGCAAAAAGACGGGAAATCGCTGTCAATGCTGATAAGAGTGCTAACTGCCCACAACATGTTGAGGTATCACATGAAGAAATAACGTCTAAACCATGATGAAATTTACAGAGGATGCGGTGATGAAGAGGCTCATGAGGACATGGTCCATTAACTGAGAAATATAACCCTGGGCAAATTCTTCTTTGATCACATCGATGACCTATCGGATGGATCACCGTCAAACGTGCTCAAATTTCCCAGAGCGTTTTGATGGCTGTGAACTTTTCAATATGAATTGTTTGTTTGTTGTCTTGCTAGTAGGTACGTGGTAGGCTAAGCTTTAACTACGAAGGGCATCACAATTGGTCCACAGTGTAGGGGCCAGATCTCATCTCTAATCTCGATTCGCGTCCATCTTTTTGACTGTCTTCGAAAACATGTAACGCGACCAAGAAGCTGTCAACAAAAATCCAATTGCACGGACGGATTCATTCTTCAGTCATCACTTCACCAAAAGCAAACAAATATTTGTTCCATTTTTGCCTGTCTATTGGGATGCTTGTCCTCGATAAATAAAAAACCTCATGAACCGATTTTCCTTAAACAAACTTTGTAACAAAGAGAAAACATTTGATTGTGTTCTCTACTTTCCGCTTTCAATAAGTATTCACTTCACCTTGTACTTTTGCCATATTTGTTGCTTGAAACGTTTTTTAAAGTATTAAAATGTGAAATGTGCTACCTGTTAAAGAAGTTTTTTCAAGTCCCGTTTTAATTCTTGTGTTTCCTGAGTTATGTAGATTATAAAAAATAAAAGTTTTTAACTTTTGACTACCACATAAACGGAATTGCACAGCATCACGTCAAGAACCTTCTTTATGCGGTAGTTAGTTATTTAAAAAAAAAAAAATGTTAAAAACATAATAAAATGATTTAATGCCAAAAAGCCATTGAATTTGGTTCTATTTTATCGGCAGACAGTTTTATTAACTTTAATAATATCATACAATTTATGACCTTTTAAAAGTAAAAGTTTCGGTCACAACAATGGCGCTGTAGGTGAATTACTTTAGTCCTGGAATAATACCTTTGCATTGTTTTGTGTTGGCTTTGCTATCTGTTTTTTTGTTGTTCATTTTTGAGAATTTATTTTGTATTGTTCTATATGTTGGACCTTTGAGGATAAAAGTTTTTAAATTAAAGCTTCCTTTTGTTTTTCCAAACCGCAAGTTAAATTGAAAGTTTGCTTTTCATCCATTATACTCGTATGTTTTTATCTCGTATTTTTTAAGCATTGCGAGCTATGAATGATGTACAACTCTTCAATTGATTGACACACAACTTGACAGTCAATTATATTTGTTCAATGAAAATGAAATCAATGAATTTATAATCGGTTGAGAGCTCTTGAGTGCAAACAGTGATGTGCATCAGATACAAATCAATATATTGAACAAGCCAATAAACTGTCAATCAAAAAAAAATCCCATTGAAGAAGGTCAATTGGATAAGAAGAAAAAAGACTGACGGTTATGTTTTGAGCTGTTTATGAGTTAAAACGTTAGCGATTTTTGACATCATCGACTGACACATGAACTTCAGCTTCAAAGTTTCAAATGCGATACTCAGACAGTCTGTCTACGACGGAGGAATTTTTTTCAGATGGAATACTGTCGTCGAGGTAAATATTGCTTAGAGTAACAAGCTGTAGGAGATGACTGTCATTTACTAAATTATAGTCAAGCTGTTAACAAAGCCATAGATTTGACTAGAGCATTGCCAATATGAACCTACTAGTCTAGTTTCTGGGTCATAGTGACATAAAAAGCAATGAGCGAGCTCATAAGCCAGGAGAGTATTAGCCCTTAACAGCTTACTCAAGGAACTTGTGTATATTCTACTTGATTCTGTTAAGGTTAATAGGCTGGTCAGTTGTGTCAAGATATGGCCTTGGCTAGGATGCAAGGGTTAGATTGCGGAGCACAGCTGTTAAAAAAGGAAGGCATTACCTTTTGGTCCATTTGCTGAAGGTAGGTAGGTAGAAGTGGTTGAATCTGGTGGACCTGCCAGAGACACAAGTAGCGCAGATGTGCCGTTTTGATACCACAACTCACGTGACCTGGATGTTGATGGGCGTGGTCAAGAGTGTGGTTTTTAAATCCATTCTGTGGAGTTAAGAAAATTAATGATGTTACAGAATTTGGTGTTAGAGATCTCGGATAGTTCCTTGGAAAAAGGTTTTCCGAGTGTGCGCTGCCTAGTTCTGGCTAGTGCTGGGCAGTCACAGAGGAAGTGAAATATGATTTCCATTTCGTGAGAATTGCCGCAACTTCGGCAGTGGCGGTTGGACGGGATGCCTATCTTGGCAGCGTGTGGACCGATTGACCAGTGACCCGTGCCAATTGCTGTGATTCTCGCAGTCTCAATGCGGTTCCTATTAATGAGGTCATTCGTTCTACTTTTATTATAGGTGGACCATATCTGTTTCGATATGGTACAGGTTCGTAGACTTCTCCACCTAGAGTTGGCAATAGCGAGAAAGTGTTGGAAAATTTTGCCCTTGATGAGTCCCGTGGGAGGGCAGACTGACTCCGCAAGGGAGACATCCAGGGTAGAAGCACATCTGGCTAACGCGTCGGGATAAAGGGACGATATTGACATCATTATATGCTTCTAGTGTGCCATCATAGAGATTTTCTTGGACAAAACCACGTAACAAAAAAGAAGCATCGGTCCACCATTAGTGGAGATTCAACGAACAATAATAAACTGGAAATCGCTGCTACAAGTGGGCTTACAACTCGTCTTCCAGGATCAAAGCAGATTTAAGACTGCAATGTTGCATTCAGAGGCTTTTAATGAATCGACCATCTGAGTTACAAAAAATGTTCCCTATACCATCGAATCAGTTGATCCAGTGTGGCATCATCTTAAACTAAGTAACAGTGACCACTTTGAGCTTCGAGCCGCTCTATGAAAAAACATGTTGTACTGCCGGATGAGTACTAAGGAAAAGACTTACGGATGTGTAAGAGCTTCAAAGCAAAACTAGGTAGAAAAAGATAACCTTTCGAGACCCCAGTTCAACGATATAGAAGAGCCCTGTGATCACAAAAGATTCAGAGATTTTATACGAAAAGTTAACAAATTAGCTGTGTTTTCGACTCGTCGAAAGAATGGAGGAAACCTTGTTTTGGTCAACGACTTCTAAGAAGTTGTAGATGAGAACACGTATTCCAGTTTTATAAAATGTCACAGTGCTATGAAAAAAACCTCATCCAAAGGCTTACTAGAGGCAGTGTGACTTTCAGCCCTCAGCTTCTCAGGACTAAACCTCCGTTTGTCAGTATATTTATGTCCTTCCGAACTATTAACAGAATTTAAAGGAAAGAGAGCAGCACATTCGTTTAAAGAGAAAGTTTAATCCTTTTAAGTAATTTCCCTAAAGAAATCAACAGCTTTTGATCAAAATAATTTTCATAATGAGTTAACTTTTCAGGTCGATACGCTATAACAAGTCAAAACAATTTCTTTTTGCTAAACAAAATAACAGTTTTCTAACTGCATTCCTCCATACATATATGTACAAACGAGTGTGCATGTAGTAGCATGTGCACATTTAACTTCTCTTTTAATTTCATTCGACGAGAAGAATTGCGTTTGTACAATTAGCCGCATGATGAATTACATACATTGTGCAATTTTGTGTAAGGAAAATAATCCAATTCACATGTGGAAAAACAGTTCAAGTGTCCTTAATTTAGCAAAGGACCTCTTGAGATTTTTGTTTTTTTGTTTTGCAAAAATCTTTCTCCTCAAGTGGTCTTTTGAAAATGTTCAAAAAGAAAAAAAAAAAAAAATGGTTTGAATGCGGATACATACTCGTACATGTATGTATATGTACGTATCCTACAATAAAAAATGCTTCAAGGAACAAGTTTTGTTTATGCAGAAAGTATTGTATTGATGTAGAAGCCGTTTAGTGATGAAAGAGTGCAAAACAAACATTTGCTGTCAGAGGGACGCCCAAAATCAATGAATCAGACAGGACATATACCTTGGTGGACACCTATAACTTCAAGGCAGTAATGAACTTAGTCTACTTTGGCTCTGCTGTCACTTTTGACAGCAACATCTCAAATGAAGCACAATTCTTGACAACCGATGTTTTCTTGGGTTGGAACTGTTTTCGAGTATTAAGGTCCTATCCAGAACCACTAAGGAGACTCTATATAAGGCCCAGTCCTACTATATGACGTTGAACTCAGTGGTTACGAGCCGAAAATTCTTCGTAAGATATTCTGTACCAGATGTATTAGGAGGGTATTCAACGTCGAAGTGTAAAGTCTATACAGCTACATTGCTCCTGTCAAAAAAAAAAAAATTGCGTATAAGCCTTAGTAAGTTCCGATTTGCAAGAGTATATGAGCAAAGGGTCGCCTTTGAAGCAATTCTGTATAGGCTGCAACAGTTGAGTTTTTGTTGGTAGATTGTCGCTCCAGATTTGTCTCTGGTGTCATGGCTTGAGACTGCTCAGTTTACAGAGCTGGAGGTGTAGCGAGTGGAACTTCTGGTAAAGAGAACGCGAAAGTTTAAGAATTTAAGAATTTTGTGAGCATGGGTAACTGCTTGTTGTTAAATGCTTCGTGATTATGGACTCAATACATACTAAAGGAAGACGTTAGCAGAGCTAATAGTAGGTGATATCATTTAGTTTCTAAGCCTGCAAATTATCAGTTTGACAATCACAGTGATAAACGTAAAGTTAAGGACGACCCAACATTGGAAGACACTTAAATTTGACGCAGTGAAGTGGTGGTGAAGAAGAATTGGTTGAGGTCCAGTTGTGGCGAAACTTAGTTTCTTTTTTGGCAAAAGTTCAAATAAGACTCTTTATAGTGAAAGCTGACATAAATGCCTAGATGATTGTTCAGGATTCAGCCACGTGCCACATCGAACTCTTTTTAATCACTTAACTCGATTAACTTAAGAGTCCTTCGAATACTGATTCCTGCTCATAAGTACCTCAAAGCTGAAAGTATGTTGAGAATGGTTTAAGCATATTTTTTATGCAAAAACCTTTTATCTCATTTTCACCTCAACGATTAAATATTTTTTTTTCTCTTCCTTACTTTTAATTAACATTTATTCATCGAAGTATTTTATTTTAATCCTGCAAAAAAGAAAACAAGAAAAATTTCATACAGAATCGAGGGATTTTTATTGATCCATGATCCTTGCTATTGGCAACGTACCGGTTGCACGAATACATAAAATTCAATACCTGACTTTTGCATGTACTACACGCAATCATATGAGTACTAAGTACTGCGGTATGTGTACGTGTACATTGTTAAGGATACTCTTATGGATATGTAAACTGAGTCCGTAATATAAATATATCATTGTTCTCCTGCGATCTCAATTATTTATATTGTGAAGCATTAACAATCATTCTCCAGCTCATGCAAACGAAAACAATACAAATGGGATTTTTGTTTTGTTATAGTGTGTGTGGTGAACATTTATTTATTTTTTTTCTTTTTGTTTTAATAATTATAACAACAGTTTGATATACGTACAGAGTAAATTTTAAAACATATTTTTTGTAAAGATTTAAGTAAATTGGAAATATTCTGCCATACAGGCACCCCTTTCACAGGTATACAGCAAGAGCATACTGTTTCGTTGCACAACCAATAAGTTGCAAGAAATCTTTTCTGCTGACAGAAACACTAAGAATACCTCAAGCTTTTTACGGATGATGTCGAAAAAAAATTCAGATATGCTAGCTTCACTTGTGTAAACAAGAAATCAAGCCGTCAGTAGATGCAGTCCGATGAAGCGGAAGTAAACAGGACTACTCAACTTCAGTTTTTCTGCCGAGCCTAGACTGTCCTCTATTTTTGAACTCTTTTGGAAGGCTGAGCAAGGTTTTTAGGGCAACCAGGCTGTAGCTACAGACGCAGGTAATCTGACTTCTAGGGTGGCTGTATGTACCAGAGTATAGATACACTTTGTCCAGAGGAGATTCATTGTGATACCACTGAATCTCTCGCTGTTCTACTTATTTGCGGGTTAATTAAACCAGTTGTAGCTTCTGATAAAGCGAAAGGTACTACTAGCATCAATGTCCGGGAAATCGTTGAGATCGACAAAGAAAGGAGCTTCCAGGTGGAGCAGTTCTTTTTGACAGGGCTGGGCAGGGGCAGAGAAAATGAATGATTGTTTTTTCCTTCTCGTTGTCTTAATGTCTCGTGAGGATACCGATTACGGAACTGAATTGGGGTCGTTTAAGCATTATCCGTCCAAAGGAGCGTTTTAAGTCAGATCCGTCTGGACATCTGTCACATGTGGGTTTGGGTTTGGGTTTGCTGATAGCATCCAGCTTGAGTAAGCGTTTGCATGTAGCGATAGGCATGCCTACAAAATTGCCTATTTAATTGCTTCCTTAGTCGAAATAGCAGCGTTTAGCTAGTTTGATTTCCAATGAAACGTCTACGTCAGAAGCGCAAGCTGAGCTTACTTGAAGTACCTTACCATCTCGAAGTTATATTCGTCCAAGTTGGGCGTACCTTGTTCACACTAAGCACTTGGTTTTACTCACGTTCAACACTTAACCCATTTTGGCCGCTTCTCGCAAATGCATTGATGACAGCGCGCTGAGTTATATCAGTGCTGGCAATAGAATCTAGTTGTACGCAAGTAGTTGCACAGACAGAACTATTATACTTCTGCTGATGACTTGTCAGTTGCGCAGAATCCGTTTCAAAAAAGAAGTCACATGACAACGCTTCCTTGTCCTCATCCTTTTTTGATGCCAAAGGTATCGGTGAAGTTGTTGTCGAGCATTCTCCATTGTCATCCTGTTTAGATGGACGGGTTTGACAGGGGTGCCAAAAAACAGATATCGCTCTGTATAGCTTATCTATAGATGCTTTCGTAGATTGTCATCTATAACGGGCTGGTAAATATGTAGTCGAATAGTTCGGAGTCACATAGATGCATGACACACAATAACTCAATATTTATCTGTGTGACATTTTATTTGGATTAAGTTCTTAAAGTCAATGTCACAAAAAACTTGAAAATATTCGAAATTTATGTAAACAACACGCTGACACGATCGTGTGTTAACTAAAAGGACAGGTGTCAACATCAGGAACATTTGTGAAATTTTCATTGGCAACGCACGTGTTTTAATACATGTGTATGTCAAAGAAATTTCGTGACCATACGCTTCTTCATAATCCTTAATACAAACACATCAATACCACGTACTGGAGGGAGAAAATATTTTTTTAGGTTTTTTTTTTTATATTTTTGTGTATCACTGGCTATAGGGTGGACATATTTTTATATTCGTTTTGAAACATATAGATAAATTGTAGGCAAAAAATACAAATACAAATATTTGGCGCGATAGCTCGTAGAGAGCCAAGGGCTCAGCTTCTCATGCTGTGCGTGTTATATTCTTCCCACGAATACAATTTTATTGCCGATTCCGAACGGCGAATTGAGAAGGTTTTTCATTACAGATTATACCCCTGCATGTTTGTCATACCTGCAAAGAGGAGGGGCAGCAAAACTCTTGTTTAGCAGTCCAACGTACTAGCCACTAAGCCATGCCGAACACCACATATAAATTGTAGACAGTTTGCTTAAATGTGCATATTTGCTTTAATCATTGAATGCAGTTTCAGATAGCTGCAACAACCTGTGTCCATATACGTATTAGATCATCTTTCCTTTGACGAATCAGGTCACTTCTAACAGAAATTTGAATAGAGAACTTCCTAACAAAGTTTCATATGAGCGGATAGTCAATTGTAAATCATATGTCCTGCTCTCTTACCTTACTCCTGAGGTAAGTACGCTCTTAACTCCTCTAATAAAAATCCAAAGTTGTAAAACCAATCTTAGCTGGATTGGTCAATACCTAAGAGGATCAATGTATGTTGGGTTTTTGATTCTTAATCAGGCTTGAGAGACGTAGTTTTGAAGATCCTTCCATCAGACTTTCGAGTTTTATAGTAAGATGGGTCTTTTAGCCGACGTTCGATGTTCTGAAACATTGTTCTTAAAAAAATTGTGAAGAACTTTAACATCAACACTAGAAGCACAGTCTTTCAAAAGACCGCGCTATTACTCGCATGCGCATAGCTACGAAGATGAATTTACTGGTCAACGAAGGCATAACAATAATGATAAGATGAGGTCGCCTTGTTTTGAAAGAACGATGCTTTGGGTAATGAATGGTCTTATCTGCGTAGACGATGTGTGTAAGAGGGGGGTTGTTCAGTGACACCGACCTAGCTAGAATAGTAAAGTGGATGCACACCAGCGCTTCTGTCCGGGGAATCTTCAATCACTTGTTGGTTGAGACTATGGTCCTCTTCGAAATTAATCTTCATAATAAGTCAATAGCAAGCCAGCATCCTGTTTTGATGTGATCGATCCGTGCATTTCAGACTCAGACATCTTGTACAGTAAAGTTACTTAAACCAGCCGACCAATGTCTACAACCTTAAGACGATAATTGATCTTAAGCGAGTGAATAGCACTAATTCAGTTTTTGGAAGGTTAACTTGAAGAACATCGGTTGTAATTATCAGCGGTGAGAGCATGCGACCTTGATGGACATTGACTTGTTTTGAAGGTGGTCACCGTGACCCAGTAGTTAGAGCATTGAACTGTTAACCAAACTCTCTTAGGTCCAAATCCCAAAAAAATGAAATCAAAGTTTTTCGAAAAGAATTCCAACAATTGTTTCGGTATATCTTTGAAAACCTACATAATTTACATGACATAACTCACGCGTTAACTACGAGCGAAGGCACTCGAAAGCTTTTAGTAGCCTTTTCCGCTTTCCTTCAAATATTGCGTCCCTTAGACTAAATTATTAAAATTAAATCATTTAAAAATGCCCTGCTTACTCTATTCAAAAGCAGAAGCCTACATGTAGTGTATTCCATGCTCCATGAGACACAGGTCTTATATTCCCTTCATGATTTTTATTAAATTTATTTGACTACCCTGCTCCTTGTTGACACAATATTTCAGGGTCGCGTGGTGGCGACTGCTCATGACTTTGGTTACCTTCCTTATAGAGACAGATGTTTCCGACATAGCAAGGTGTGTCAGTTAATGGTTACGATGACATTGATTATAACTGTTGATGGGCGGAAAAATACACCACGCGCCGATAAGGACATACATTGACTTCATTATGATAAACCGTAAAGGATTATTAGCAATAAAGTATTTTGTGGCCGTTTATAGTAATTGGGACATCTGTCATTATCCTTTCAGCGGACAAAATTCATCTGATCAAAACAATCTCTCAAAATCAACCAGTTCCAAGTGGACAGTGTATTGAATTTTCTGTCCCGTCATTTCCATCATGAAGCACTAAAGATAAAATGAAGTAATGACCCATTATAAGGCATTGCCTGGTGCTGTGTGTACACATTGCACTCGTCATTATATTGTCTACTCACGAAAAGTCGTGTCATTGTCCAGAATAATTTAGTTCATCCGTTCAACCCTCGAGGGGTGAATTTGAAGCTCATCCGATTTTACGAGATACCCATCCTTGTGTGTGTGTGCATTGGACAGAAGGGTGGATGGACTGGATACGGTAATTGAGTTTTCTGGGTGTATGCACCCTGAAGAGCATTCAGATACAGTATGGCCACATGACTGGAAGAAATTCTTTGTTCCAAAATACCGGGATGTAACTGATGCGTGATAAAATTAATAACAAGGAGAGCAGGAATTTCACTCCAAGTTGCAGGCTAAGTAATAGAATTACTAAAGCTCGCTGCTATTCGCGTGTGCAACGATGACAGCAGTTATGAGCAGTAACCCTTTGTTTTATTTAGTTTTAGGTTAATTAATTCTTGGCAGATAGTTTTTGCTGTACAGATCATAGGGTCTCGAGAAAGGATATTTCTAACAAAAGATATGATTTTGGATAATTTTTTTGTTTATTTTAAGACAAAAATATAGTTTTACAGAACATGGACTAAATTTTATTAGAATCAACAATGAGTCCTGCTTCTTGTCCCAATTCAATTTCTGCTTCCAGAGTTGTCTCTTGGTTTCCGACTACTTTTCTCCTTCGTTTCACAGGACTGACTTTATAATTCATTCCTTTGTATTTCTCCTGAAATTGAAATTTAGTTTGAATAGCTTTTTTCAACAGAAATTTTTAGTTATCCGTGGTCCTTTCAAATTGTTCAAAACGTTCTGTTAATGCAGTTATCCCTGTTTGAAGCTGTTGGTTTCCTTCTTGAGTAATGACCTCGGTATCTTCTGACTTAATGGTTATGCATTTTATTTCACCCGTTTCTGGTTCTTGAGGTTCAATCAAAACGTCGAAGTAAACGCCGTAACACTTCCTTTCAACGCTATTGAAAATTTTAACCAAGTTCTTGTGAGCTGTTATTGTTTTTTGAAGGTTGGTTACCTCTGGGATTGTTACAATGGTATTTTCGGAGTTAACCATGATTTCGAAATTAAATGCGTGTATCTTTACTGATAGTGGTACTGTGACTGAAAAAGTTTGAAGTTTTGAAGTGGTATTTGTATGGAAGTTTAAACCATTGTTCGCCAATCTAGCAAGTAGAAACCTAAATGTCAAAAATATTCTAATTGATTCCTGATGACCTTGTGTTGATGGTAAAGGGCTTTATGGCTTACACCATCCGACTAATGATCTTACTCAGAAATGATCGCACCCATCGAAGCTGTTATAATTAATATTTATTCGGAGAATGAAGTTTGAAAAACTTGTGGGGACTTTTTAGGTCTTTGATAACATTCCTTCAGAAGCAGACAACGGTTTAAAGAACTAGTAAAACGTTTTACCATCACGTCAGTTAGGTAAGTTGTACTTATTCTCCGAAAAGAAGTACTTTTTTTTGTACACATGACGAAACGCAGAATATTGATCAGGCAAAGGGATTGTATTGAGTCCATTCCCGCAACATCGATATCCAAAGCAGTCTTGTTCACGCGCAAATAGAAGACTAGCAACAGGATGTCTTTAAAAACTCGTGAGGATTAGATAATGTGTAATATCAGATAGCGCTTGAATGTCTTGAAAGTAGTAGCTTTCTATACCTCAGAGGACTAAGGCCAGGACATCATGCCTTTGGCAAGTTCGTCAGCTCTTTTATTAAATTTCATTTGTATCCTTGTGAGTAGAGCCCTTGCAGAGTTAACATTTGACAATGAATCAAGAACTTCTGATCCAACTTAAGCAACATAAATCGCTTTTAAGTGTGCGGATATAATTTCGGTCATCAGACTCTTTCGCTGTAAGGACTCACTAGAGAAGAAACCAGCACCTACACTCATTATCAGCTTTGAACCAATTGTCCAGTCCTTTCTCTTCCGGATGAAGGCTAACAATTCTTCAAAATTCAGGTAGAACAGCAACTAGTGAGAGCTGACATAAGTACTTAATTTACATTTGCGTATTGCTTTATTTGCAGACTGAGATTAAGCATGTTAAGAATTGTTTTTAGGCCTGCCATCTACCTATATTTTTCTTATGGCCATGGTATTCTGGTCAATACTATAGGATTCACGATTTGTATTTGCTGCATGCAGTCTAGTTTTTCAAACGTTTTGACGATCACCATAGAATTATTAAAAGGCTCGGTCCTTAAATTGTCACCATAAAAGAGAACAAGCTTAAATTTTTGTGACTTAATTCCTGGCCCAAATTGTTTTGTTAACATGCTAAGAAGTTGCTTCAAAGAATTTTTCTACATTTTCCGTCAAGTTGTTGCAACCAAAGCTGCTCAGGAATACACTCTTTAGAATCGGTGTTAACTGTGCCTAAGGCTCTGTAGCATGATTGGAAAGATCGCAGCTCATTTCAGTCTACAATTCTTCAATAACAATTCATTTCGAGGTTTCCGACTGTATTTCTGTACAATTGCCGTCTGTTTTTAAGTTCTCAAGGTGACTTAATGCACATGGAGACTTATGGAGTTATTTTTCCAGCCCACTTGATAATCTTGTTGATACCTAATGTTCTGAAGCTCTCATCAGATTCGTTTACTGTCTGCATCTATAAATTTTCTAACACTAGTTTACTGACATGAGCAATATACAAGACTCAATAGTTTGAAGATTAGGCTTAAGTGCCCTTTGAGTAGGTGCGCAGAGAGAGTCTTGTAGATTTACCCGGATGTTGTGGCTTGGAAGATAATATTGATCAGTAAAGAGTTAAGGTCCAACGATTGAGGTGGCTGGGTCATGTAGAGCGGATAGACAAGACACTAAACTTCTAATTCACCCCCGGGGGAGCCGCATTAGAGGAAGACCGCGATTCAGATGGCGCACGCAAGTGGAGGGAACAAACTTAGCGTGCGAAACTGGAGGCAGCTAAAAAAAGATCGAGCTGGCTGGAGACGCTTGTTGGTTGAGGCCCAGGTCCACCCCGGACTATAGCGGCACTTTAAGTAAGTAAGTAAAGTCCCTTCTCAGAAGAAGAAATTGACATCGATTCAACCGTCCTTCTTTATAGTTTTAGTGTTAAGTTAAGCCAGGAATGCTACAACAATTTGAGGTTAGGTTTACCTTTATCAATTTTAAGTGTGTTGCACTTGAATGGTTCAAAACGATGAAAATCTAGAACGATCAAACTTTCCCTCGTTTGTGAACCTTAAAGCAGGTATAAATTCACAAAAAGGGTAGTGAAGTCTATTTGCGGTTGACATTAAGACAATTAAGGGTAGTTACGAACCACAAAGATGCATTATGAAATTACTTCTAAGAAACATCAAGGACAAGTATTCAATCTTATATTGGAACAATACTTTCGGCGAACGCTAATTAATTATTTTATTGCATCAACAAAAGATACTTATTTTTTCTGAGCTTAAATGATTTTATGACTTTCAAATGGGCTACCTGTTCTTTTCTGTATCTATAAATATCCTTTCAAGTTAATTAGGTCACACAGTCTTTCTAAAACTTTCAAACCGGATACCTAATAATATTGCTTACGAATATTCTCGCACAGTTAGAGGGTACCCGTGACAAGGAAAGATTTTTAGAATTAAGTTAACATCCTTTTGAAGGAAGCTAAGCAATTGTGTGACAGTGGTCTTAAAGAGATTGTGATTGATATTGGCGAAGGTACCTAGCTACGAAAAGCTTTGAAAAACTAGATCCAATAAAGGATTGATTCGACCAGACACAATGGCGAAAGAAAGAACAAAACTTGAACCAGAACCATGTTGGCTGTCTGAATTCGAAACAATATCAGACATAGAAGACAATTTGGAATCAGCATCAGAACTTGAATCCATGCCAGACCTAGATGAAGCAGAGTATAACCTGGAATTACCATCATATTCAGAACTGGAGTTAGAAGATAATGACATAAGCCTGGATTTTTATTTGAAGACCTTTGCTTCAAAAAGGAAAATTAACTTTAACAGTGATTCGGAAGAAGACTCCGAGATGAAAAAACCAAGCAAGCGTCAATGCAAAAGGAAGTACACCAATAGAGTACGAGGACTATACGATTCGAGGAATATGACGAAAGTCTCAAGAATGAAACTATGTAAACACGAGAGGCATAGAGAAATTCCCGAAAAAATAAAGGTTTCAGAATGTATAATCATTTGAATTGTAATTGAAAGATTAAAAGGTCGCACTACGTCCGAGAAATAACCAAGACTTTATGTATTTTTGAACAAGACATTGATATTAAGAGTCCTGTCATTGTGAATGGCTCCGATTGTCCCTCAAAACGTTTCCCTCAGTTCCAGAAGCCGACTATACTGTTGCAGACATAGTCCATACAACCAACAAGGCTACACCGCCTTTATAATCACGTATAAGACGTGTCCCGGCATAACCTAGTTCTTCAATAAAGCAGAGAAGTATATTCTCGTTTCTATGGAACCTATTCCAATTCGAGCCCATCTGGACTTTTTTTTTAAGGAAGGTCATCACCTTCTTCTTAAAGAGAATTTGCCTTCGGGCAAGTTCCTTGTGCGTCATTTTTGGTAGCCATGGATAGACCAACAATTTGAAATCACATTTTCACCCGACTGCCACTGCCTCCTATCTCCTCCCTTATTGACCGTGTTTGTTGCTCTATGCCATTTATGGAATTTCTCTTCCTTATTGTCTGTTCGTTAGTATGTTTTGTTTGCCATGGAAATGTCACAAAGGCCCTTCAGTATGGCATGCAAGTGTTAAGGTGTGTCCCCCTTCTTTTTGCTTGCAATTCATCTGCGATTATTTAGCGTTCATATATCTCTCTGCACATCGGAACCACCACCATTATCATAACAACAAAGCGAAGGAGGCATCATAAGAGAGATCAGATAACCAAGTTGCGTCGACAGTAGCACGACCATACTCTAACCTGTGGTGTCGCTATGTCTCCATCGAAGTTGAATAACAATGGCTATGGCCGTAAAGATACCGATCGGCATTGTCGCCGTCCCTACAGAGATTAAGGTGGCAACATGGTAACATGACCTCCGCATGTCCATATGGGTAGATACAGGAAACCATCTGCTGGCTATGAGTTATTGGGTCAATTTGTTGTCATTTCCTTGTGTGTGTGTGTGTGTGTGTTAGTTGTCTCTTTTGGTGTATCGAAAACCGCCGGCATAAAATATTTTAAACAAATGACGTGCCACTGAATTTATCGTATAATTAATTGCCTTCCTTGGCGTGTGGTATACACACACAATCGCCCTTCCAAACTTGGGAGATGATAATCGAATAAAGCGTTGGACTCTGTGGGATGTGGCATCTCAATTTAGCCTCTGAAAATAAATCTTATCAATAAAATTGAATTTTCAGAAGTTAAGTGATTAATATTGATTGGGGTGGGGAAATTTAAAGGAGAGAACCCAACAGGAAGTGTTATGGAGAGTAGGTCCAATCAATGGGCTATATCCTGTTTAAAGCGACCGGAAATTGGTGTGAGAGATATTTAGGTAATTTAGGACTAAGGCTGCATAGACTCTGTTATTAACTTAGATAACGATCCCAGCGTTGAGATCAAACGAACAGTAACTTGTGCCAATAACAGTTTTTTTGGGACTAATAAGGCAATCGAGTAGAAAATCTCTCCTTTGAACAGATTCTTTACAAGACCCTTATCATCCCAGTCCTGCTATATGACGCAGAGCCATGGACTTGGTTAAGAATTGTTTGTTCAGTTTGTTCTTTGTTGATTTAAGAGAAAAATCCTTCAGGTGATCTACGGTCCCGTGTGTTTTATTCGTGAGTGGAAAAGCATATGCAACGATGAGTTCTGTGGCCTGTTCAGCGACAATGGCGACTAAGGTGCCTAGGACATAAGAATCGTGTGGTAGAGGAAGACTTGATTTCAAGTGGCTAAAGCAAGTGGAAAGCGTGCTTGAGTAAGTTAGTGTATGCGACTGGAGACGCGACATATGATCGAGCTGGCTGGAGAGCCTTCATCGTTGTGGCCAAGATTCATCCCGGGCTGCAGGCTCCGCCATAAATAAGAAAGTTAACACTAAGCAGCCTTATTTTTTTGAAATTTATCAGCAGCATTGGACTTGGTTATTGATTTTCAACGCATTGCTCTGTGGAGTGTTGGAAAAACCAGTATTCCTGGACTTCCGACATAGCTCAGTAAACCGGCAACAGAAAGATAAACCTGGATTCACAAAACTAACCTCAATCTCTACAACCCCAGTTTGTTGGCCAATATCTCCGCCGATGAGCCATTATGTAGCTACATTCTATTGGTGGTAAGTTTCTAAAAATGGCACAAATATGATCTCATGTGGGACAAGACAGACCCAGTAGTGCGCCACTAGTGCTATCATAACTATTGGGATATGCTTCTAAAGGTGGGTTGTTAGTACGCCTAGAGAATGGTGGAACGATGGTCTCAAATTAAATGAATGCCTTAGATCTGAGTTAGAAAAGGGGGTGGAATAGAGCTCAACACATGGGAGCACATAACTTCGCTAAGCTTAAAAATGCATCACCGACTCACTTGTCTATGCTATGCAAGCTAAAGACTTCCCTACTGGACTCCGGTTACAAAATACATTCCCCAGTTGTAGGAAAACTTTATTTTGTAGAAAAGATCTTAAGGTTGCAATGCTTTTCTGGCCTCCGTCTGGATAGGTAGAAGGCTCTACAGCCTACCTACAGCCGACTTTGTTATTCCTGGCTGAGTCCGAGATGATTCGGCAGTTCTACAAAAGGTCTGAAATCCTGAAAGACCACGTCGTTGATATACATTTCTAAAAGCAATGGTCAGGGGGTACAGCATTATTATTCTTAGCACACCAAACCAAGTGGTAGTTAAGCCTTGGAAAACTGGCCACCCGAAGACCTATATCCATGTACAATAGGCACATCTGTTTCGTATAACCTATGTATTCAACCTATGTACATAGGTAAAGCCCAGAACTGTGAACGACATGATCTGCTTTAAGTCTCTTGCTATTCGGAACCAATTTGTTTTTTTTTTTCTTTTTTAAACAACCTTACGATGCTCATTAGCAACATTCCTTTTTTCTGTTTTCTACCTTCTTTGTGAAGTAGTTCCTTTTCTTTTAACCACCGTTGTCTTTGCGCATAAGCAAAACAAAAGATCAAAGGAGGGAAAACAAAAAACTACGTAGCATGTACCTGAAGAGCCATTATGTCTGCCAGGGAGTATCATCCACCCAGCCATCGCGTCTAGAATTTGGAGGAAAAGTAAAGCACGGATACACGAGTCACGAATATTTTTGTAATAAATCTCTTAATTCATTCCTTTATCCTTGAATGCAGGAAAAATTCTTGGATTTTATCATTTCTTTTCTTTTTTGTATCGCAATCCAAAGTAGGTAGACCTGTTTTTATTTTTATTTTCCTTGCTTTGCTATATGGATTCACTCACTCTCTCATGTGAATCAAGGAATTCTTGTTGAATTCCTGTCTGATGAAGGGAGCAATATAATTCATTTATTAAAGAAGAAGAGGCGTTTCTTCTGCATACCACTTATATGCTTCGATACGGAACTCCCTTGCAGCTATACACACTTAAGACACAGCGTCCCCTGATGACGTTTACCAGGTTAACGAGGTTTTCTTGTGCCTTGTATTGTAATGAAAAGCAAACACTGCAGCAGTTAGACGTTACCTTCGGACGTCTCCAGTGGCCTTCTCTAAAGTTCATGAGCATTAATTGTCCGCGATTGTTTTTAGCGTTGTGTGGAATATATGGCTTCTTCAGACATAGCGCTCTGCTTTCTTGAAGAATAATTTCTGGACGCAGAACGACATTCAAGACGATCAAAGTGGATGGCATAGAGGAAAAGTTGTGGAAACATTGCTGATATACCTTTAGCAGCCCGTCTCTGTAAACTGTATTGGATAATTTAAGAAAGCTTATGGTTCGCCTACGTATCAAACCAAATGATGGCACTTGAAACCTTTGCTTCGGGTCCACTTCCGATGTTCGTCCATGTGTGACTATAAGACAAACTTGAACGCTACTACCCAACTTTGCACGTAGAATATAAAATGTTTTTTCGGAAGGCTTTTCAGTCTGGATATGGTATAATGGGCACCAATAGGGGACAGCTCTGTTGAAGATAGATCTGAAGTTTCATCTGGGGATGCGTCGTACCCTGAAGAGAGTTAAAGATCATCAAGATTCATCCCAAAAACTGACAACAGAGTGAGCTGTTTAGGTCATGTCTTCCTGTCAGTGCGACGTATTTATTTTTGAAAACAATGGAAAGACTACTGAATCTCTGCACTTAGATCAATATGCATAAAGAAAGGGAAATCCACGAAGGGGACATTCTATCATCTTTGCAAAGAGCATAGACGCCTTCAAAAACACCGCCTATGGATCCTGGAGATGTCTCGGTGTGAAAGCTGTGACAGATATAAAAGACTGCTATCAGTGAGGTATTCTTCTGCTTTTATTTTGGTTGTTTTGTTTTATTTGTTTTAAATGCATTTTTATTTTTTTAATTCAGTATTCTTAATTGCTACGAAAAAAACGCTTAAAACTAGCTTAATTAACTTAACTATCTTACTCTAACTTACTGGCCCTACGCTTTTATTTTGGTCTTTGGTCAACGATGTTCGAACTTCATAGTTCAGACTATGGCGCCAGAGGTTATGCTGGTTGGTTCTTTAAGGTTTGAAGACAGGCTTATTCCCAGGTTTTTGTCTCCTCTATGTTTTGACAGCTCGTCAACCGTGATCGCACACATAGCTGAAAGCTCGACTCCGCCCAGGAGAGACAAAGCAAGAAAGGGTCATCAGAAAACTTGGTCATTGATTACCAGTTCAAAATATCCTGAAAGTGATTTAAATCCTGATATCGAAGAACAAGAGTTACATACATATAGTTCCCTGAAATTGTTTCCGGTGACTGATTCATCAAGGGCATCAAAGCTAAACACGACCTTGCTCCAAAAAATAAAACTCTTGCTCTGATTATTACTTTTCTCTTTTGCCAACCCTTCATAAATATCCTTATTTGTCAATATTTTGTGTGTCAACAAAAAGACTCGGAAACAAACACACACAACATATCAGTAATTGACATTTCATTGTTCTTTGTGTACACTTCCTTTGGGCCACATACTCCCTCCCATCCGCATTTCTTTCGACACTCAATGAAATTGCACACCTCGGAACCAAGACAGGTAGAACTAAACCCTACAGGTTCCTTTTCTTAAACACAATTACTGCCAACAAAACACCCAAATTCCGAGAGTCAACATTCCCAAGGTATCATAAATTGCTTGTTGACTTCTTCGACAAATAAAAGGACAAAAATGTAAACAAATCAAAAGACAGAACAAAACAACCACTTCCCATCCATAACTAGGTCAATGTACCATCAAAAGTACATTTCTCTAGATAAGATGTGTACAAGTCTGATATAGACCACTTGGTGTCAGAAAATAAGTGCACTTAAGTAGCTACTTGAAGACAAAATAGCAAAACTATAAATAAATCCTTAAATTAGATATATGTACGTATAAGTGTGTAGGTTTATCATAATATTACACCTCACGGCAAAGCCTGGGGAAAACTTTCTATGATTTCGGTCCGAGCATGACAAATAGATTTTTTACACAAATTTTTTGAATTTAATGCAACTTGCTCTGTCATGCCAATTGGGATTTTTGTGGCAGCGAATTGCGATGTAAATTGTTGCATACAGCGAAATGAGGTTTCTCTTAATAAATTGAATGCGTCCAAAACCTGTTTCTCTCCAATATGAGGGGTTTTAGATAAATTCGCCGTAAAAGAGAAAACTTCTGCAACGGAACGGAGTATTTCTGTTAAGTTTGAGTGGTTTTATTTGGATTTTCAAAACCAGCGAATTCACATGAGTGGAATCAGAATTCGCTGCAAGAGTTTATTATGTATGAGCCCATGTAGAACAGTGCGAATTTTGTAGTACAGTATATTTGCAATAGATGGCATTTTCGTTATTTCAAATAGAAACAATGTGCTTGTACATGCATTTGTGTAGATACTTTCGCTGTAGAAATTAGGAAAACAGGAAACTTTGGATGCACCATGAATTTTCGTTGCGAACAATTGACGTTTAAAAAATCACGTTCATGTAATGAGTATCCGGGAGAGAGGCGCATTAGCAATGAAGAGCAGATAAATTCAATGACAGTCTTGTTGATTCAGAAGTTAAGGCATTCACCAAGTATTTTGCTACCGCGAGTCCGAAACAGCAACAATGGGTCTACATTGACCTAAGTGTGACGGAGAAAGAACCTCCTTTCCCGTTAGCCCTATTACCTATTACCTAACAGCCTGTTTCAACTTTCCCCTCGTACCTTGCAGTTTTTGTATTAGACGTTGTGAGCTGCATTGAGTCCCTAAGGATGCCGGAGATAGCTTGCGCCTCACTCTGACTCAGTCTTATTAAGGGCCAAAATGAGTTTGGCAGTCCAGAAGGATCCACCTCATATTTTCCATGCTAATGGCTTCATTAACTATACTCTGTTTACATAACTGAGCGGGATTATTACACAGAGAAGGACATTGCAAGATCATCCAAACTCTCACATCCTAAGTTGCGATTGTGCCATGGTACTCAGTATTGTCACCACTTACCCATTTTTAGCAAAGTCTAAGATGGTGAACTTAAGTTGTCTCCAGGATGAGTTTAACGGTCGCGCGCAGTTATTTCCTCTCCTCTGTAGGTATCATATTTTAAGAAACTGCGAGGAAGTGATTTGTGATTGAATCCAACTCACTTCACCCCTTTAACATTTTTCAGTTGCACATGTCATGTGGCGGTCATGTTTTGTCTTTTCATAAGCCTTGAAAGTATACCTTATGCCATTTCATGTTAGCATGTGTACAACAGTTTAGCTCATCATGCCGAAGATAAATTCGCCGTATTTTCAATTCTTCTTTCCTTGAATAAATATAAAATACATCTTACAACAGCTCTGTTACCTCCAACAGAGTTAATTCGCCACGATTTCCTAACTTCGAATTGAATTCGCTGTTACTATTAACAGTCTGTGGTATTCTTCGCCGACTATCCAAACCACCAGTACCACTCTCACTTTTTGCATCCTTTCTGTGTCTTCGACTTTTGTTTACTTTATTTTAACAGTGAATCCGCTGCGGGGGCGCTCTTTCACATATTTCTCTTCCACTTTCTGTCACGGCAACCAATTAATCGTACCGTAGAAAGACCAGGCACACGACAAACTGGCAGACTAGCACTTTTCGCCTGTTATATATTTCGCCCCATAGTAGTGCTCGGTTGCCGTTATATTGAATTGGACTATCATGGCCGCATAAGAAGTTGCCACTCAGTCATTTAAGCGGCGCGTATGAGTACGTACACGAAACACTACTGTTTCATCGTTTGGGGCGGCAAAACTAAATTGTTCTTCTCTGTCTCGCTGGGGGTTGTTGCAGTGTGTGTTGTTGGAAAACAAAAGTAAAAGTGCATCTAGATACTTTTTTTTCTTCTGTTTTTTTGGGAAAATCTTTTTGAAAATTTAAAATTCTTTTTTCGCTTACTACTGTGTGTAGTAGCATCATCCTCTTGCGTGTTTATCGAATCAACGAAATATCAATCAGTGTCACGAGTTGCTATTCCTATGTCTCGGTCTTTGTTTTTTTTCTTTTACAGTGAAAAGTGAATGAAAAGTAGTTTTCAATAAAAGAAAAAAAAAATTTCTAATCCAAACGAGAACCCGGATACCGGCACAACGATTTTGGGGTGCTTGTCGATCGATGCGCATTCCACTTTGATAGAGAGGTGCTGGTGCGCCCACGAAATAAAGAGTTTTTACTGCCCAAGGCAAGGGAAATATCATGCGGAAAGAATTTATCCAGTTCTATCGGAAAAGCAACTAGCTAATTGGAAATTACAAATTAATGAAAGGCGCTGATTGATTTAATGTTACTCCGTCGTGTGAGATTTCACTTTGTCTGATAAAATTTTCCTTGCGTTTGTTTTGTGTGTGTTTCGGTGGATTTCGTGGTTAAGCCCCTGAGCAATGAAAATAATTTAAAAAAAATTTTCTTAAAATTCTTGTCGAAGAAAATTGGTGTGTTTTGAGGAAAAGTTTTTGAGAAGTGTCATTGAAATTGAGTGTATTTGAGTGGCTTTGTTTCAATTATTTTGTACAAGTTTGGAGACATTTAAAAGAAAGCAATTGTTTTGGATACTTCTGCTGTATTAATGGTAAATAAAAATTATTATTGTAATAAAAAAATATTTACAACTGACACAGACGTATTGTTTCAAGGAGATGGCAAGGAACTGATATTGCTTTCAACTTTGACGTCAGTCAGTCTTTGCTCAGAAAAATTATGCAAAAAGTATGTTGATGGATGGACCTTTGTAGGGAAAAATAAAGTTAAATTGGATTCACTTCAACTGAAAGAATTTTAAGGACTTCTAACTGGAAGATATTGAAAGTTTTTCCTTGTAAATTTGCTTTGGAAAACATTTTGGATGAAAGATTCAATGGCAAATGCAGTGGTCAGTTTTACTAGGTACCTATGTATGTTCACACATACATATGGAGGCAAATCTGTAAATTTTTAAACATTTTCTACAGAAAGTCCATCCATATGATTGATATGAGTAAAAAACGGTTGGTACCTCGAATAGCAATATGTACCTATGTATGAGTATGTATGTATAGGAGAGCAGATCACACTAAACTTGTACATTGATCTAAAGAATTTATTTAAATTTTAAGAATGGGAACGTTATGTCCAAAAACCAGATTTGATGGACCTGAAAAGATAAGATGAATAAATTTTTAAAGTGCCTCAAACAAAATGCTAGATCTTTTGAATTAAATTTGGTAAAAACAATTAGAGTTTCGTCGTTGTGAGTCCGTAAGGTTAAAACACAACCAAATGTGAACGGAGAAATTGATTTCTAAAATTGTCAATACTTTGTTCATGTTTCTACATATACATAATGTATATTTTGAAAAATGTCATCCAGTTCCTTGGCTAGGACATCTATAAGGAGAGAAATAGGTAAAGAAAAATTCGAACTAATTCGTCCGGATCTAAAAAACTACGTTTTAAAATTCCTGGTTTGAGAAGCTTTGTCGTCTTTGCTTAATGGTTAGTCTGTTGGACAAAAGTCTGAATGTCAGCAAAACAACAAAAAAGTTTGTTTTTTCGCGACCGCACTTCTTGGTAGGTAATAATAAACCCTCGAAGTAAAATTTATTATGAAAAACTTCTATATCTACCATTTGGAATTGACAATAAAACTGTAGGTCCGTTCCAATCCTGCGAAAAATATAACACCCACGACATGAAGGGTTACGAAAAGTAAGTCTCTGGCTCTTTATGAGTTGTCGTGTGCAATACCTACATGTTTGTTTTTTAATGGACGATGAAATATAAATAATGTACAAACACAGCACTTATGGTATGTTGTAAATATGGCAGAAAAGAAAAGTCGAAGCAACATTTTGAACTCGACCACCAAGTTATGTCCACTAGAAGTGCGTCAAATAGTAATAGGCACTATGTTTCATCAAAATTTTTTCGGACTTCCAGCCTGAAGCCCGAAATTGAGTGTGCAGGTAGGTCTTACTCCAAAATAGAGACAAAATACAAAATATAAAAAAAGATCTTATTAGTTGATCTTTTGATCTACATTCAGGTTTTCAGGCCAGTGCAGCCAGTAATATGCATCGTTCTTCATTTTCATATTCAAATGCAGTCAATCTATGGCTTCTCCCCTCCAACTAATATAAATTTCAAATAAATCATTCCCAAACGCGAATGCACAACGCTATACGTAAGTATCGTAAAAACATTTGGTCTTCTTTTAGACGTTTTCACGGAATTTATCGGCTTCAGTGAGCTGCAAAAAAACCGTAGATCCGCACTTGCCTACTTAAATTCTTGCTTATTATAGCGATACAGTTCTAGGTGAACCAGGGCCTCAATTAAAAAGCCATTCCAGCCAGCATGATCTTTAGCCACCTGTTTCCAGTTGCTTAAATCGAGTTGCATACCTATGCATGCCATTGGAGATGCGGTCATCCTCTTCTGTGCAGACCTAGGGCTGGAATCGAAAATTCTTCGTTCCACATGATTAGCAACTTTACTCATTTTATACACTTTTCTTTTAACCAGATTGGTGTAGCTGCATAGCTCGTTTACATAGTTCGCGGTTAAATCTTCTCATCCATGAACCGTGAACGCAGATAGCACCGTTAATTGAAAGTAAGTAGAACTTTTCCCTCGAAAACTCCAAGTGTACTTTCATTCGGTTTTGACCAGGTTAATGAGACAATGATGGTCATATATAGCATCTCCTTGGTTCTACTTGATATGGCCTTGCTAAGTAGTTGTCTTGTGAAGCTGGAATGAAAGCTATTGGCAAACTGTTACAACCAGACAATGGTCGCGAAAATGCCAATGAGTGCGCTCCACTGATGATGTCAATGTTCTCCGCGTAACCGAGTTCTTATTGTTGCGAGCTTCAGGTTGAAGAAGGTGCATGATATTACGTCGCCCTATCTTAAACCATTAAAAGTCGCGGTGGTGTCTCTTTCGACCTTCTCTGGCCAACGAGCATCCTGCATATGTAAGTGATTGAGTTTTGAAGGAATACCAAAACTACACATGATAAAAAATAGCTCATCACTATCACTTTAAAATCGATAAAAAAAATGGTGGATATCGATCTGGAACTCATATGTCTTCTCTAGGATTTAAGTAATCCCCACCATTCGTGCGGAAAATACTACTTGTACTACCTGAATGGATACGAGAAGGTAGGCCTTTTCACTCTACAAGCTGTTGCGCGGTCAAATATTTACATTTTTTTTGTACACTTTAACTATGAAACAAAAGATTCTCATAAAATCCATTTATTTTTTAAATGTTAAGCAACAATTTTTGTAAGCTTAGAGTACCCACATATAATGTGCCATCTGGTATGTCTTGTACCTTTTCTATGTTAATGTTCAAAAATTTGCATAAAAAGTTCCTGATTCCTAGAAAATTTCAACACAGATTCATCATTCTCCATAAAAGGAAAATCGTCCTCAAGTTACAAGAGGCCATTTGTAAACTTTCTCATGCCTCTTTGAACACCAACTCCCGACATTTATCTAAAATTCAAAACAAGTGATACGCATCATTAAGCCGTGTTTCGTAACAAAACCAAATATCCGTGTCCCAGTTGAAGACTTATTTATCACTCTAAGGACATCATTAATAAGGTGCATTTGATATTTTACCTTGTCCACGTTCTTTTTTATGACAGTCACCACATGCTGTTTATTTCGAATCGCCCATTAACACCTGCGTCTTGTTTCGCTGAAGAAGTAATTAATCACTTAATCGTGGCTATAAATTTTACCTTATGAATACAGATGGACTTTATCTATCGTTTTTCTGTTGGATGCATTAACTTGAAATGGATATTTTGATGAGAGATTGTGTCTCTGATGAGCGATTATATCATCGAATGAATTGGTAATCAAACGTAGAAGCAAGCAACAAGCAACAGTTCGGTTTTATCGTTGTTTTTATGAAAGGAAATTGGAATCAAGCATCTTAATTAGGTTAAATGGGCGCCAGCCATACGTACTCCTTTGGTGTATTTTGTGTAGCAAATGAAGACGTCAATCATCATTTTAGTTTTTCTGAGATCTGTCTATACGGTATTTAGTCGGGGCTGAACGAGAGTGCTCCGGACATGTGTTTGTGTAGTTTTTGAAAATTGATTGGTTTACTACTTGCTATATCCGATATTTCTGTTTCAGTCAGGGGATTATGACTAGCTCGTGAATAATGCAAATGTCTAAAATGCTTTCAAATTTAATCCTAGAATTGAAATGCTTACACCAAATATATAACGTATGACGCAGAGGCATACATTGTTTGAAAGCAAAATTGTGTCTTTGAACTAGGTCAATGACAAGTTGGAAAACATCGATATTGCATTTGTTGCACCCCGATGACAATTGCATTTTGAGAGTGAATTGCATTGTTTTACAAACTGAAAAGCATCACAATGAAGTTCACATAGCATGAGTGGACTCCAATCAGTGTGTACTCGTATTGTTTTGTAAGATTTCAAGCACTGTTCGTATTGTATATGTGTGAGTATGAAGAGGGAGTGTACGAAGGGCAACCATTTCATTTTCAAAGACATTATTAACCCCTTGTGCTGTTTCTTTTTTTTTTTTTTTCAAAAAGTGATGACAATTGTCGATTTTAATAAAAGTGGTTTACGTTGTGGAATGGTTTCAATTAGGAAAGTTAAAAATAGATGGAAGGAGTGGTGCTGTATTTTATATATGCGAAGTACTTCAATGTCCCGCTAAATGTGTATGCTATTTGAAGAAACTTAGCTTAGTTACAATTTCTAAGCCGGCGGCGGTGACTTTAACAGCAACAACTTCAATAAACCTCAAATATGTCCAGCGATTCTCAGCTGTACACAGTGTTGCCGCATCTTCATATCCTTTATAGAAAAGTCGGCAAAGGTTGATGAACTCTAAAAATTAAAAATATTGTTAGAAGTCGCCAAAATTAAAAAAATACAAGTTGTAAGAAACCACTTAAAAATGCCGAAAGTTGTTCAAATCCTTTTTGATTCCAAAGCAATGTGCCACTCATTAAGCATCTTTTGAAGGCCTTCACGTTTATTGTGTCTTCTAATGAAGTTAAGTTTATGTAGATAAACGAAGCTACGTTACTGTTGTATGCCGATCTCGTTCATATGACCACCGCGAGCACGTTTGCAGCGACTGATTTTTTGGAGCCAATTCTCCATCACTCTTCCACTCATATCGTTCCTGAGCTCCTCTCTAACGTTTCTGGCTAGTTGGCATAAATCAACGACTTAACGTAACCCCAAAAAAACGGCGTTAAATCGCATGAGCGACCGGACCATTTCTCGAGACTACACCATTATCGAAATACGGTCCAATCACACCTCCGACATGAAATCCACACCACCCGCGTCTTTTTGTGGATGGAATGGCGTCTCTTAAAGCACATGTGGCTTTTTTACTGTCCAATAATGCATATTTTGCTTATTGAAAAAGCCATTAAGCCAAAAATGAGCTTCATCGCTGAAGATGATTTTCGATTTAATTCAGGATTTTCTTCAAACTTTTGCAGAGCCCAATCGGAGTAGTTTCCGCCCTTCAAATGATCAAGAATTTTGTTGTTGTTTTTAATGGGGTTCGAACCGATCGTTTAGTAGTCCAACAAACTAACCACTAAGCAACCACATTGCTGAAATTTGTCCATGTGGAAAATATGATTCAGTCAAAACCACACCTGCAACCTTTAAAGTCTGAATTTGTTTATTTTATAATTACAGATCGAAATTGAATATAGTGATATTTTATAGTTCAGCAGTACGTCCCAAGACTCCATACTCATTCAACAAGACCAAATAGCTTTTCCATTTGATGCCTTAAAAATGATTTGGAGCCTCATAGCGGCACCGATCTCCTCTCCGACTCTACCTTCTGCACAACCAACTTATCTCCTCCGTTAAATCTCTTCGCGACCTCACAACTTTTTGTGATAGGGAACTCAATTTCCGTTTACATATGGATGAGATAATCCTTAAGGCCAATTCTGTATAGAGTTTTGTAAAACGATGGTCCAAAAAATTCGCCAACCCATACGTGATAAGGTCTCTCTACATACCCTTTGCTCTCTCCCTCCTAGAGTACGCCAGTCAAGTGTGGTTCCTGTATCATCGTGTGCATATCTCGAGAATCGAAAGTGTCCAGTGGCGTTTTTTTTTTCAATTTGCTTTTCAAGGTCTGCTCTGGAATGACCCTTTTATTCTGTCTCTCTATTTAAACCGCGTTAACCTCATTAAGCACCCTTAAAAAACGCAGAGATGCCGCCACTTTCTTTCAGGTCACGTTGAATGTGCTTCACTTTACAACTCTATTTCCCTCAATACATACCCTCTTAATCTACGAACCCCTCGTCTCTTCTATCTATCAACCCACCACACGTCCCATAGCTCGAACGAATCGATCTCCCGTAGTTATGCTAAGAAAGATTAACTCAATCCTTACCGTTTTTGACTTCGGTGTTGGTGCCGATATCTATGGCTCTAATCACAAGGTCTCAAAGGTACTTGGAGTGTGTCCCAGTGTCTTTCAGGCAGAATTACATGCCATCGACACCTGCGCCACTATCATTCTCGACTCCGGCATAAAGGGCGTAACCATCAATTAACTGACAGTCCAGCAGCACTTAAAGCACTGAGCTCCCATTACTGTAACTCAAAGGCCGTTCTATGCTGCTTTAATACTCTCCAGGACTTTTGAAAGCGGAAGAAAGTCGAACTTTGGTGGGTACCAGGACAAGGAGGCATTGAAGGCAATGAAATTGCAGACCAAATTTCCAGGTAAGGCTCTTCAGAAAGATACATAGGTGGCCGAACCTTTCTGCGGCATTCCTACTTTCGCGTTCAGAATGAGTCTGGACAGCTGGGAAAAACGAAACTTCTTATCCTATAGAACAAAATTCAGGGACTTAGACAGGCTAAAAGGGCCATCCTACTCATGAACAAAACCACAAAAAACATTCTCAATCATAAAAGGGACGACATCAGAAGACTGGCAGGCTTCCTCACCGGTCACTGCAGCCTCAGATATCACTTACACAAACTGAACATAGTTCAGGAATCTGAATGCCGACTTTCCTTAGAGGAAGACGAATCAGCGGAACACGTACTATGTGAGTGCGTGGCTGTCTGCAGAGTCAGAAAATGGACATTCGTAACGCCTCGACTGGGGATATCCTCACCTTCATTAGGAAAATAGAGGATCCTCTTGTCTAACTGGCTTCAGGCACATTAGATCTTGAGCTAACGTGATACAATACATTCTAAAACACATGGAAATAACTTAGTTGAAAAAAAAGAAACACGATCAAAATTGGTTCAGTAAACATCCAGTTATAAGGGAACATGCAAACAGACATTGTATTGATGTTAACTCGATGGAACAATATTTTTGCGTGTCAATTTGACTCTATAAATCATTAAAATGAGTTTGCAATACAAATTATTTTCATCTAGTATCTAGAACTGTCACGGTGTATGTTCTAAAAAAATAGATTTCCATTCAACTCAACTCAATTGCATGTTATTAGCAAACAATTAATTTTTTTTTCTCCTCTAAATTAAATGCTATACTGAAGCATAAAATAATTACTATTGAATGACGAAATTATTTATTAGATTTATGCATGCATTTGACCTGAACACGGTGAAACAATTAAATAAGAAGTACCATTATATCATCCGGTCCCACTAGTCGTTATTAACCACCTCCAACCGTAAACTACACATGTATGTAGCAACAGTCCCCTTCAAACTATTTGATTATTAATTCATGTTTAACATGAGTTCCATTAGTTTCCTGGCGCTTCATTCACACCACTTATGGTCAATTCCATTCCACCTAAACGCTCTATACACGCCAAGTGTCAATTAATTTGTATATCACCTCAATTTATATATAAAAAATATTTTCATTTTCTCTTTTTTAATTTTTAATTACAGATTACGATTTGTTTTTGAATGTGGAGCATGTTGTGGAACCGCCAACGGAACGCTAACACATGGTGTTACCTTCCATTATAACAATGTGTCGGTGAATGTTTTCGTTATAAATAATAAAAATTGAAAAATTTAAGCGGATATTTACCGAGTGAAAAGAACGAAGATACATAGTGAGAGGCAATCATGGCTCATTGGATGGATACGGTGCTGATGTTCTTGGTTTTTGTTCAAGGTGAGTGTGTGTTTTTTTCTTCTCCTTTTGATCGTAAGATCGTCTTCACGTGTAGAATTCCATCATGACATTCAATTAGCAGCAGCTGCAGAGTGTTAAGTGGTTAGCAAAGTGCCACCCAAGGAGTTGACTCCTGTATGGAACCTTCTACAATGGTTAATTGTATCTATAGATACGATGTATCCATGCATCTCATCAAAAAAAAATTGAAAAGTGAGACCCCTTAAATGCATATTTCATTGACTTAGCACAGCGGGACTAGCAAAAATATTAACCTCGGTCAATTGCAGTCAGCGAACTAATAAATGTTGCAAGTGCTTAAGTGGCGTAGAGGAATTTCCTTGCTTTGTCCCTCCCACAACCTACAGATTTTTCTTTTATGTACATACATACTTGTATCTGCTTTGGTTTTCTGTTTTTACAAGCATTATTCTGTTTTATTCATCTCAAATGCATGCCAGCAGCAACTAACCACCAACAGCATTAGTTCCTTTGTCAGAGCTAACGCCAGTGTATCCCAGCGGATTTGTAGATACATGTAAATGGAAATGGGATCATGGTGTTGTGCGGATAAAATGCGAGCGATGTGGTGGCGCTATATGGCGCGTGGATTGCTTGCATTATGCGTGATGTGTACAAGCATTTTTTGTTTGTTTTTGTTTTCATACGTGGAAATAATGAGTCCCTTGGGCGTCATAAAAAAAAACCCATGGAAGCATAAACAGAAGAGAATAGCAGCGAATAAATAAGCACTGAGTTCGTTTTAATAAGGATTAGATAGGTAAATTCTTGAAGTAGAATATTAGCACTCTTAGGTTAAGGAAATCGAAATTAGTTTGTTTGATCAATCGTTCGCGCCCTATTGGATAGAAGGAACACACGCAAATATCATCAATCAACTTTTGGCCTTGAATAGTGAAGGCAAATGTGTCAGAATAATGTTTTATTCGCTATAAATGAATACTGAGGTTAATCCCTATACGGTGGATTGCTAATAATGCTTATGGGGAAATTGTTCAATTAGATTTGATAGCTTGAAGATTGTTATTTGATTTTTTCTCAGTCTACTTTGAACGGATAGGGAAAACACTTTTGAAAGGCAATTAGCTTAGGAAATTGTACAACAAGTCGGAAGATGCTGTCTGCAAAATTTTCGGCACAAAAGCTCGTAGGGAGCCAAGCCCTAGTTCAACCCATTCCAAGTCATGCTTGTTTATAATGTTTCCTGTTATAGCGAACGGCGGACTTAGAACCATTTTCACGACAAATAGTACCTTCGGAGGTTTGTCATTGCCTACCTTAACTACAGAAGGATGAACAGTTTATAAAATTTAAGGAAACAAATGGCAAGCTGGATTCATTAAAACAGGGTTCATGCGTGCTCTATGTTTCTTTTTTATGCCTTGATTCATTAAGGACTAGTGTAGAAGGAATAGAGTAGACAAGTTGCAAGTGAGTCCTTAAGCATGTTTTTTTGTGGTTACTGCACCTTTAGACTAGAGCACGGAAATTAAAGGAGATACCGATGCACATTGAGTTTAGGTTAGGTTAGGTAATAGGGTTGACGGGAAAGGAGGTCCTTTCTCCATCACACTTAGGTCAATGTAGACCCATTGTGGTACCCTAGGGGTTTCAGCCCCTCTTACTAGGAACCATTAGCCTACGTTCTGTCGAGCCAATCCGAGGCGCGAATAAATCTGTGTATGTCGACCACAGACTCGTCGGACCATTCTTCTAGATCCTGAAAGAAGTGTCTTCCTATAGTTTTGAAGCTTTTATGGTAGAGCGCTGGACAGTGGCAAAGAAAGTGTGGAGTGTCCTCATCTACTTCTTGGTCGCCACATCTGCTGCATAGGTCATCCGTGATTAATCCTAGTCTTCTTGCATGGTAGTTAAGCATACTATGCCCGGTGATGATTTTGCAGGATTCTATCAGTTTTCTGTTGATTGTAGAATGACCATAGTTTCCTAGTTATGACACAGAAACTCGCATTTCATCTTTCATTAGCGGTCTTTTGAATTTTCCTCCCAATCTCCTGTTTGAGGTTACAGGGTGGAGTTTTAGTGGTGGAATCAGATTGGTCGGGTTTTAAGGAAGATTCTTCCCTTGCCAGTTCATCAGCTGTCTCGTTACTAGTTACCCCTTTGTGGTCAGGGACCCAGCAGAGTCTTACATTATCCTGGCTGCCAAGAACCCGTAGCTCTTCGCGCCAGCGACTGTTAGCTTCGATTTTACTTCAATGGCAGAAATCGCTCTTATTGCCGCCTGGCTGTCGATGAAAAAGGTAATATCATCCCGTGGTAGTGCCTTTATTGCAACCTGTTGAGCAGCTGTTGTCACTGCCAGGACCTCCCCTTGGAAGACACTGCTGTAGTCTGGGGTCTGATTGATGCGGGCAATCCGAGATTCTCGGAGAAGAATTCAGCACCAACTCCATTGTCCATTTTGGATCCATCTGTGTAAACGGAAGTGATTGTGCCATTTTTTAATACCTGGTTGTCCTGCTGGGAAAATAGGTTGAGAATGGCCTATCAAATTCTAAGTAAGGCATCATGTAGTCTGTGCATACAGGATTGCCCACAAATTGGGTTTAAATGCTTGTGGGTTGTAGTAATAAAGAAATACAGAGCTGCAAGAATAGAAAAAAGTTAGCCTGTCTAGAATGCGCAGCACGGTTTTCGATACACCAGATCAGATGTGAGCATTTTACTCGGGTTTTTGGGAGATCAGAAGTAGTATTAAATATTTTTTTTTCAATTTTTGAGAATATTTGAGACATTTTGCATTTTCGTTGATTTGCATCGATGTCATGTGCATGCATTTTCGACAGATGAAAGCCTTTCAAATGTGAAATTTAACAGTGGAGAAATTGGTTACACTAGCACTATTGTTTCTCACGCTGAAGGTTCCAGGTTCAGCTCCTGATGCCTAGAAGGTCAATCACTGTGAAAAATCTGATGCCAGGGTTTGAAGGGGTGAATAGGAAGCTTGAAAAAAATACATACTGCAAATGACAGCCACACAAGATATTCCCTTTAGATCTTCTGGACACCACCCTCAGAGACTTAACGTTCTGATAATATCTTTCGATTGCATGAGACCAAAAGAGCACAAACTCCCTAGTCAAACCTTTAAGTAGTATTGTCTTACACCTCCAGGTTTTCCCAAAAATCATTCCTGCATACCAAAATTCTATTCTGTGTCCCATTTCTCTTAGAAGTCCCTAACTAACAATGCAAATTCTTTAAAATTTCCGTAAATCATTAACATCCCCTTCCGCATTCATTTAAAACCAAAAGCCAGCATTCAATCCCGGAAATCTATTGATTGGCAGAGAATCTAAATAATTTATCCAACCATTTCACAATGCTATCTGAACATCTTCTCAACGCAACACCCGATGGGTACCAACTCGTTTGCTTAACACAGATTAAAGATATTCAATATCCCAGATACAAGATATTTTGATAAATGACAATGTCAATTGAATAAGAAAAGGGAGGGTGCTGCAATGAATTACTTCTTTGAATTTCCTTACTCGATTTGGCTACCAAGTTCCACACCTTGTGCGAGTATCTATTCTTCATCTTATTGAAGCAATTGAATAATGCACGAGAAATAACACTTTTGATGGAAGATTTTATCAAAAATTTAACGATTTATTGCAACACTGTTTCCGTAGGCGATATCAGAAGCGATTACTGTCGACAATATTGTTAGCATGTTCGAGGGAAAAGTTTTTTTTTACGAATTAGGGCACACCAAACTGAGCAATACAACTTGGAAATAGAACGAACAGAACAGAACAGAAGTTGTGTAAAAAAAGTTTTCCAACTCATCTTGATCGAAAAGTCAGTGGAAGAGATTACAAGCACGGGAAAAGATACTTTCTACCATGGTGACGACAACTTTGTATGCAATTTTGTATTGACAAGTTGCGCAATGGTGCGGGAAAACTTGACACGATTGTCAGGATGAAAAGTAATTGTGGAACTACAAACTTCCGTAAGAAGAAAATAAGACAATAATCTCTGCTGAGATACTGATTACTTTATCCCCCAATGAATTCCACAAATCAATAGCTGCAATTATAATAATAAGCACGCATGTAACCAAATTGCAGTCTTTTGCAAGGAAACTGCTCTAATCGAATGCACACCCGTCCATATTTTGTGAGCAATCTTTCGGAATGCATTCTGATTATGAGTTTATACTCAACAATTAAAATAATCATACGCTACCCGCGAATGACTTCTGGTGGAGAGGTCGCTGCTACCGCTGGCGGCACTCTTTCAGAATAAATTTAACTTTGAATGCATCCCGAAAGGAGCGAACGAACGCAACTGCTTATGGCCAGCAACATGCGAATCAATAAAGAAAAATAAGGTCTGTTCGTGATGGTTTAGAAATGGGACCAGACTGCGTGCGGTAGGTTAATATTTTTTGAATGAAAGTTCCACATCAAAAGGGAGGTTACTAATTTTATGTTTTGCATGCGAACAATTCTGTCGCTAAATGTACAGAAACTTGAAATTGGGTGAAGCGATAGATAAATTGCATTATCTGATAGTTTTCGTCATCTGAAGTGAATTGGTTTGATGGAGGATCGGCAATGTGTTGAGAAGACGGTAGGCCTTTTCGTGACACAGTGGCTTAAACGACTGCCAAGGTGCAAGTTAGACCTAAGCGATCAGATTACTATACGGTGAAATGGCGCGCCTTAAAATCGACGGTTAAATGAAACCAAGTGGAGAGGAAGCCTTGAAAACAAACCAGACTCGGAACTGCCGACGATGATGAATTCTGGCGAAGATGTGGCAGAAGGAGGTCAAAGATTAAATGGTGTGGGCATTAGCTTGAGAAACAACATAACTTTACATCTCTACTATCCAATGCTTTACATTCTTAAGGGCGTGTAATGGCTTCACTTGCTTTCTTCGAAAAGGGTGTTCATCTTTACTACAACTGACGCTCCATGAATTGTACGAGATTTCCCTTGTACTGACACATTCAATAGCCGTGTTTTTTTGATAGCTGTATACCCAGCCCAGTAAGATTTTACTCACAAAGCAATAACAACACACCAAGTGGGGATAAATTTCCCAGTAGCAGCAAGTGAGGATAGAACTACATAAGTTGACCACCAGAGCGCGAAAAATCTCATAAATTAGCCTTTAGCCGATCGTATTTGTTGCTTTTTCTCGGTTTTGACATTTACAAACTTTCAAATGAAGAAAAATAATTCGAGCCGCAAACCAATTGGTTGGTGCGGCTGCTACTGTGGATGAAGTGAGTATAGATCGTGAGTATAATTATAAAAAAAACACGGCTAATGATTAACTATATCAAGTTATGGGACTTTAAAGAGCCTCTGCGCAAATTTTCAGATATTCTTTCAGTGGTCCATACTCCTGTAGATAAGACACAGCTGAATATCATTCGCCATGTTGTGCTCCTGAAAGCCATTTTCTTGTCTATTCGGGCGACTTAATAGCTGACCTCAATCAATTTCTTCGTCTTTAGGTTCCTGCTATGTTGGCTTTAGTGATTCAACAGATTTCGCTCGAAGCTTGAATTCGACACAATTTAAGTTTAATTGCCTATAATCCATGCTCTCCCGTAGTTTTTATGATGTCGCTACGGTCCAGGGTAGACCTGAGCCTCAACCAACAATCGTTTTCAGTCAACTTTTGCTTAAAAGGTAGTTGCCTGCAGTTTTGGACGCCAAGTTGGTTAAGGTCCTTTTCCACCTGTGTCACGATCTTCGGGAGGAATTTAATGACTCTACGGACCGAAGTGCTGGCCGATGACGTTGAACAAACACTACAGTTCGTCATTGGTTCCTCTCTCCCACACTCCATCTATCCACACGAGACCGTAGACGTTGATCACTGAAGGATTTTTCTCTCAAAACAACTGATATTGACAAAGTCCATGCATTGCGTAGTATCCACTTTTTTGGCTTATGGCTTCACACTATTCGTACTTTTACTCAGACTAACTTGCCATAGAGTTGTGGAGTTGATTTTAATGTAATTTTGCTGAAGATACCCTGCTTTGGCTTACATATACACATATTCACAGGCTTTCTACCTTCCAGTGTGTCATAGTCAATTTTGTTTTCAAATGTCATCAGACTTAACTGCAACTAGGAGTAGATTAACGTCGTTCAGGCGCCTTTCATTACATCCGTCCTAATAAAAAATTTAATTTCCATTTACATACCGACTCGTCCACATCCTCATCCAGCAAAAAATTTATAAATTCAAATCAGCTAAAAGCCAACAAACAGTAATGTCATTTCATGGTACACATGCCACCTATCCATAGATTAGGCATCGAAAAATGTATGATCTTACAGCTTAAGTGACCGTAAACTGTTTTATGTTCCTGCAGGCAGAATGTCATCCCGGTGCAGAGAAATCACGGAGGAGCCACCATCATCATCACATCCTTCTCGGATAATTAAATTGTAGCGAAAATGTTTTGCAGCTTATCTGTGACTCCGTGTCGAACAGAAATCTTAAATTAAGTCATAAACTTTCTCATGGTATAGTTCATCCGAATCCAAGCACGTATCCATAAACCAAGGCACGACCTAAGTTTTTCACTTGCGTGTAAACATTTCGAAGATTTCTGATCAATTGCAGGTGGTAGACCATCAGGCGGCAGTAAAAGTTGCACACAGCTTGCATAAACTAGAGAGATGCTATCGTACCGGTCTGGCAAAAGCGGGTCCATAAAATTAACAATAAAAAATAATATTGACGATAAAACATGCATCCTAGCAGCAGGATATTTCAGCGTGTGTTCTAATTGATGAAAAAAAATGAAAAAAGGAAAACACCTTGCAACTGGGTTGTAGAGGAGCATGGTAAAGTCATAAAAATTTACAAATTGTCGAAATAAAATACATTTCTGTTGTTTGGGGTTTTTGCCGGTTGACAATGTGAAATGCAGTTTTGACTCACGTGACACTTGGATGTTGGATTTTATGAGAGTCAGCCGAATTAGAGTCGCAGATTTTGTGTACTAAAGAGTTTAATAGACGGCAGCTAGTAGGCAATTGTAGGCGGACGCCTGCGGCTACTATCGGACACGGGACATGCACAGCGAATAGGGTCGTAAAAGTTAATGTGTTTGCCACCGCGCTGTAGGTGACAGATAAGGACTTCGAAGGCGAGCACAATACAGCCCAACAGATTTTGTATGTTTTATTGTTATTTTGACTGGCAACCATTGCGTGATGGTTGGAGCAGAGCAAATGATATGGAATCATGGGGGTTTACTTTTTTAACAATGGGGTTTAATTTAACAATGTTACAATTAAAATTATGGTTGTGATGAACATTTATGCTAGGATGTAAAGAGATCTTGTTAACTGTAGGTGGATTGATAGCATTTTCGTGAGGAGTAAGTATAAAAACGGATTAGGGATTATTAGATATTTTAAGTACCGGCATACAACAGCGGTCAAACATTCTCCACGGATTTTAATAAATGGCGTGTAGTATGTAGGTAGCGTAGTAGCGACATTTCGTAAAATACGACTCTCGTGACTTGATTGTAGAAGATCCAATCTGCAATTGTATTCTTAGAGCCTTTTTTTTTAGACAGTCCTGGAAGAGATTACTTAGTCTTCAGCTGATGCCAGATAACTGAAAATGAAATGGAATACCGTTTCCGGTTAATTTTTATCATTTCAACTTCGGAAATGTACTTATGTTTTAGGGTATATCGACTTTAGCGGCATGGGTCAGTACTAAATTAGGGGTCCATTCAGATCGCCACAGCTCTGGTAGTTTTGGTTAGAGGTATGTGAGTTGATGAAGAGAAAGCTATTTTCTCAGTTGAAGTATGATGTTAAATAAGTCACTTGACAGCAGGACACTTAGCCTCAGCTCCATTGGCAAAAACAACATAGTAATCTTTATTGACCATCCAAGCGATCCCCACTCTTTTACTTCGTCCTCCAAATTAGTGGAACAGTGCAAGGAAACGCTTCATTCCATATCAATCTCCTCTGGATTCCCGGCCATAGTAACAGAGAGGGGAATAAGCGAGCCGACGCGCTTGCCAGATGTTGTTCAACCATTGCTACCTCTCTTGCGAAAACAGTCTGCTCCCCGTTGTGGCTCATCAAGGGTAAAATCTTCCAACATTTTCTATCCATTTAAGTGGAAAAGTCTAGAAACCTGTGTCATATCCAGATAGATATGGGCGCCTACAATAAAAACAGGACGAATGACTTAATCAACAGAACCCGTACCGAGACAGCAAGAATAACAGCAATTAACAAGGGCCACTGGCCAATAAGTCCACACGCTGGCAAGTTAGACATTCCGTCCAACCCTCACTGCCGTAGTTTCGACAACTCACACGAAAATGAAACTCTAATCCACTTTCTCTGTGACTGCCCCGCAATAGATAAAACCAGGCATCGCACACCTGGCAAACCCTTCTTTAAGGAATTATCAGAGATTTCTGAAATATAATTCAGCAACATTATTAACTTTCTGACCTCCACAGGATGGATTTGAAAAGTTACGCTTAATCACACGCATCAACATCCAGCTCACGTGAGTCGGCACAATCGCGCTACTTGCGTTTTTAGTAGGACCTTACCAGACAGCCACTTCTACCTACCTACCTTCCACTTGGCAGAACATCATCTTGTTTCATTCCTTTTTTGACATCAAAGGTCTCAGAAAGGTTGGTACCGAAGTTGTTGGAGCAGCAAGCGTAATGGACGATTTGGGTGAGGATGCCAAAACAAGACATATAGCTCACCTCTATAATTTCTGTCGTAGGCGACCCTAACGTCGATGGTGGGTATAGACTTTTGACTTTTTGAGTTTTATTCAGGATCTGAAAAAATGTGACAATGTCGATTGTCGATTGTGAACTTTCGTGTGCTAGAATAGCTCAAATAGGGTCCCAAGTTTCAGCCGACAACATAACATGAAAGATAAGATCTTTTACACACTCGATGCTGAGGAGACTGATACGTTTTTAGTTGACACAGTTGAGGGGATCTTCTTTTTTTTTGAACTTTAGAAGGATATTTGTTTTGTTTGAATCTTGGGGAATTATTCCATTTGCGGGGTTAAGTTTTGCCAGAAGGATGCAAGCCTATCGCAAGTTCAGTGAACGGGCTATCTTTGTTTGTTTGTATATATGTGTAAAATAATCTTTAAAGCAATTGGATTCTTGAATTTCTTGAGATTTTGGAAGTATTTTTGGATATGTTTGACAATGTTTTGTCATGTAAAGTAATAAAAAATGATATTACACTCGTTTAATGCAATGTAATGTACCTATAATGACATCTCTCCAACTTAAAGCAATGATTTCTTTATTAACATTAAGTGTTTAAAAGTTTTTGGCATGCACGGCAAAATCTAATAAGCACTTCAGTAGAAGGATGTCTCGAAGAACACTGATTCTTGAGTGAATTCAATTAAATAAACCCACAACCTCTTTTCAATGAATAATCTATATGCCATCCTTTATACCAACCAAAGGCAACCGCACTCTATTGCGTTGGCATTACCAACATCAATAACACCAAGTAAACCAATGCAAATTGCAATTTAGCAAGTAAAATGGATCTCCATACACACACTCCACACTCTTTCTGTTCAAAAAGAATTAAAATGCATCAAAAGTGGCAAGAGACACTGGAAATGAAACCTCAAGAACTAAAAGATTTCCATCCTCACTTCAGCTGCCAAGGGCACACTTGTACTTCACCCGAAGCAAAGTACTCGTAGCACCGAAGAGAAAAGAACGCCTTTTGATCTAAGCAATTTACTTGAATTTCTTTATCCTTTTCTTCATGTTTTTTTTTTTATTTTCATTTCTTTGTTTTAAATCCTTGCTCCTTTTGCTATGATAAAAAAAAACCGGATACAAGAAGCATTTAATCCTTGTGATTTCCTGTGCTCAGATACGATTATTATATTATATCCTTTTCGCGATTGACAAAAGAAAGAAAGGGATTCGAGGACGGGCTAGTGGTAAAGTGAAGTACAGTAGTGTCTAGTGCAGCCTTATCACCCGGACGCTCATGGAGACAGACAAAAAGTCGGAGTCATGAACAAAAAGTTCGAAAGGATTTTGCAATTTTGCACACTCTCTGTGTGAAAGTTTTTTCCTTTAGTGTTAACTGTGATGCTTTGTGATCAATTTTACTTAAATAGATTGAACTATTCGTACTTGACGTCACTCGAGTTGAGATGAAGGATAGACTCATTCCATACTACAGATGGTGTTTTTTTTTTGTCTTTTAGTGTCCTGGTGCTGTTGCTGAAGGAGATGATAGATTTACTTTGATGCTTCATTCGGTGTTATTAGCTAAGAGGTTATTCCACTAGAACACATTTTTAAAATGCATAGTGGAAGGACTAAAGGATTTTAAAAGTGATATGGTATACGTGTTGCTATACGACATGTCGTTTAGTGCTTGAGATGTGCATACGAGTATTTCAGCACTCTTCGCTTTGTAGATTAGAGCTTCTTAAAAAAAAGTAAGCTTCGGAAAGTGAAGTGGCTGTGTACTGAGCTCGATGATAGGAAAAAAAAGTTGTTTAGCTCCATTGTGTCACTCATTGTTGAAGTCAAAGGCAATCCAGCACATCACAAGTATCAGAAGCATAGATTTCAAGGAACAGCAGAGGTAAATAACTTCAATGTCAAGTATTTAGTGTCGACAACAAAAGAGTAGTGGTAATTTAGTAGGAACGTATCTATAGATAGAGATTCTTTAAAGTGTTGACATACGAAAATTGTATCCTTGAGACCTGCTACGTTGTTTTATTTATCATCCAGCATTAAACTCCATAAAGCAAGATCGCCAAGATAGGAGTTTCGGAGAGAATGCGTTTTTAGATCCGAGTTAGGAGTTTGGACTCCAGCTGTTAAGACAAACTGAAGAAGTAGCGTCCTTTGTCTAATTTCCACCAGAGTGTCATTTGTTAAGTTAATTTTTGTCCCGAGGAAGATTAAGCCCTTCACTACCTTAAAATTGTAGATTTTCAAGTTCTGTCTTAAAGAGTGTTCGACGAATCGGTTTTTGGTCAACAGTATGTACTTTGTTTTATCGTCATCCATCATAAGACCAACTTCTTTGACTTATTCTTCATCACCGTAGGGCTTCAATAATGGCACGCTGGGAACGGCCGATGATGTTGATATCGTCTGCGTACCCTAACAGCTGGATGGATTTGTTAAATATAGGGTCTTCGGTGTTTACGCCAGCCTTAAGCACTATAAGCGCGACTCGTCGAAATCCTGTGCATGTTTGGAATAAATTCAGAAGATCTGTTTCCAAGCTGCGCTGTGCATTGCGAATTTTCTACCGTGGCGCGATGACATTGAACTAGTTTTGTCGGGATCCCCAATTCGGCCGTTATGTAGCTCGGTGTGGGCAGCTTTTCTACATAAGTACATGCATTTTCAATGATCCACTTAAGCATTATGAGGGTCTCGGGTTCAAAATGCTCAAGTGAACTCGCCATTTTTGTCGATCATCCCCTACTGATTCCATTTCATTCGGAGGAATCCCCAGACGGGTTCGGGAGAGACTTGTGATTCGATATAACCATGTCATCCTAAGCCTAAGAAAAGTCTTTTACATTATGACATAGGAGTATAGAACTTTCCATTCGAAGAAGTAGCTGCTCAACATATTCTGGTATTTTTCATGAGTTATCCAGCAACATCATGAAGTTATCTGATTTCGGCAGCTTGAATATGCGATCCTATACGTTTGATTCCGATAATTTGTTGAAAAATTTACCACAAATTGAATTTTAATTTCAGTTTTGAAAATGCTTAACTTATGATAAATATTTTGCGAGAAATTTTCATTACACACAACACATAACTTTAAATATAAATTGTTTGTTGAAAATGTATCCCATTTGCATCCCTGATCACGAAACTAATTCACAATGCAAAACCTACTCACATGTGCATGTACAATAATTTCATTAAAAAAAAAAAAAAACTTTGAAAATTATTTTTATTACAGTGAATACGAATCTATTCCTGTCCCACAGCGAAATTTTCAACACTCCTAGCAATCGTCACCATAGAATTCCCAAAAGGGAGTGCATGTCGAAAATATTTATGCAATCTGTGGCAGACATTAATGCGCCACATTTGCAATTAACATCGATAAATGTGGCTGGCTGGCGGTTGATTCCTCCCAACAGGATACACAAAACCAAATTTAATTTAAGTGAATTTGCGTTGCAAATTTGTTTTACAGTTTGTTGGATTTTTAAAGGTTAGAACACCTAAGCGTTAATATCTTTAAAATGAAATAAAATTAAAACGTGTATGTGTGAAACATGTTGGGTTTGAATCTTCTGCTATTTGGATTTCACGTCATAGGAAATGAACACTACTCATTGGTTGAACAAATTTTAAGCAAGGAATCTGTTTAGACAGCCTGAACTTGAAGTTTGTCTGATTTTGACATGGAACTACAGTAGAATCCGGATACAGCGATACTCAAGGGACCGACGTACTAACCGGATGATGCACAAAACGAACTGAAAATTTAAAATTTTTATTGTAAGCAAACCTTACATGATGTGTTACGTCGCCAAAAACGGTTAGTCGTTATAAACAAAGTCGTAGTAAACGGATTCCACTGTACGTCTTTCTCCGCGTTGGGATTAGGAGCCCAGTTTGAGGAAAGAATGTCACGAAAAAGTGAAACACTTTTGATTTCATCTGCTCGCAAATGAAAAGAGATAGAGAGACGATACATATACCGATAGACAACGAAAGAAACTGCAATTTAAGCTATATAGATCACTAGCTTATACTTGCGGCTTCGTTCACCTATAATTTGCAAAGTTACACTTTAATAACCAAAAGTAGCCTATACTGTGACCCGAGGTACAGCCACTCTGTGTGCAAAATTTGAAGTTGATTGGTTTCGCAGTTTTTATGTTACAGGGGAACAAACAAACAAACGGACAACGTTTCACTGGCAACGTCGCATAAATATACGAACAATTTGGCTGATTGTCAAGTCGTTTTTTAACGTATTGTGATAGGATCGGGTTCTCTCAAGTTTATCAGTTTATAGCTAGAAAGTCGTGCTATCGCACTTGTGTGAACTCAAATGTTCAAAGTGAATCTGAATTTCATCGCAGGATCTGAAGTATAAAAATGTCACAAATACTCAAAAAACACATGGAAAAATACCCTGAAGACCAACGAGCTGAATTTAGGAAGAAAGGTGAGGCTTCAGGGAAATCAAAAAGACCAGCCAGCATACTGGCTGAAAACTTAAGCAGCACGCTTCAGAGCGACAACCAATGAATTCAGACATTGCTGTGCGGCACAAGCTTGTGAACGTACCATACATAGGCATGCATATACAGCAGCAAACGACTAGATATACGGCTGAGTTTTTCGAGGCTACAAGTATCGTAAGCACCGTGTGTGACTGATCTCGTTGAGACTGTCATTCTTAAACTACAAAAATGCAATATTTCGTGAATACATGGACCGTCGCTTTTGTGACTGTTGGATAAGTCAGATAAGATAAGGGGTGTCTGCTTTCTACATTGACAGTTGCAAAATGGAAGTAGAGACAAAAGTGAATTCAAAAATTGTGCTTTGATTCGATATTTCTTTGGGCACACTATACATAACAACATAACAACAATGTGAAGTAAAGCTTTTCCTAAACGAGATATTGGCAACAGTTCCTGGTACCGAAGTTTATATGCAAACATGCTTAGCAACAAAAGTAGCAAGGAAAGGCGTATCTTCGTTAAAAAAGACAGCAAATCCCGAAGTTAAACATTCGTGTAACGTCTGATTCATTCATCAGCATATTGCTATCTTCCAGAGAGTTTTATATGCCTCGAAGCTTTAATTGATAGAATGGAATTCCATATTCCTAATTCGTTTCTTTCCAAATGAAAAACTTCTTTGACACAATTATTTACACATAAACCACACTTTGTATAACGATGCATGTTAAATGTGCACAAATCTCTACAATAACCATTAAATCCTTTTTGGGGAGAATAATAAAAATCCCACCATTTACAGTGTTCCTAAAGCAATAATTCAAATTCCTTTGGCGTGCGCTCTAATAAACCAAATGAACTGAACCGTATTAACCCCTTAATTAAGAAATTAACAAAGTTTAACGAAACTAAAACTTTTTTTTTCCCTCTATTCACGAACATGCCCTAAATATCGTGCAATATGCCAAGTGCTCTGAGTCTACACGAAAGGCACACACACCACGAAAAAGGAACCGCATAGTAATGCAATAAAAAAAAAAAAAAAAATTGTTTCCCTCGACAAGAATGCAATAAACTTTGATTGTGGCATTCGGAATCCATGGCGGGACTAAAAATAATTTAGCCCACATACCGAACCGTGTGTCCCAAAGGGAACTTCAAGAATTAAACTAACCGACATTCCCCTAGATCTGTTCATGCTTGTTCCATATTTAAATCATGGGAAGCCATAGATTTTACATTGTTTTGTACATGGAAGAGTGATCCGTCCTTCAACAGATTTAACCAGGCGCAATTGTTTGTTGGTAAGGGGATCTTTTAATATTTATTAAAATGTCCCTTAGCTTGATACCATCGAACAGGATTGATGTTATTTATGCAGTCTCGCCGTCTACTTATTCCAACTGAGTGTACACATTGTCGAGGGTCATTAAATCCAGATCATGTATGATGGGATATATGATTTCCATTGGGGAATACATTGCGAGGTATGATGAGTTTTACATTTTGGAAAACAATCTGTGGTATCTTCATCTTGTGGTGGCACATACATGACACAGCCCTGGGAATGAAATAGGTCATCTGATCTTCTGGCGTTGCTGATGGGAAGTGAAGTCATCACAGTGATGTCATGGAAGAAATTCGCACTTGGAGCTTCAACATTGAAATGCACAGCATATCGTTGTGGTTTCAGGGTGAAAAAAGTCCACTGCCAAAGCCTTCATTTTCACACTTTGGCTGATCCTGGAAAAAACCCAAGCATTCCAAATCGATGCTTACTAACTTTTTATTTATACGAACAGCATTTATAGAGACGACGTCTATACTGGATGATCATGGAAAGTGGTAGTTGTTCCATTACGTTTGGTAAAAGGTGACGTACTGTCATACGAAACACACAATTCAACACCAGAGGCACAATATATATTTCAAAAGTCTGTGAAACTATGTATCTACATACTTGCGTGTGTTGACGATATTGACATCGTTGGCACACCTTAGTGAATATTGAGGCTGAAACGAAAAAAGCGTTTAACGATGGCAATTATAACTTCGAGGAGGTAAGAAATTTTTTCTACCTTGCCTCTGCTATCTATTCAGAAACTGTCTAGGTCCTTTCCAGAACAAATACGTAGACTCTACATATCCTGCTCATCGACCAAAAAACTCGATTGAATGTGGATAAACTGAAGGCGGATGAACCGGATGGACTGAACGGTAACCTAATAAGCAAGCAACTGATAAGATACATACTATTTGTATTTTTGGATTTATTAGGCTAAGCACTGTCTTCTTCACAGTTAGAAATGATTACTTAATCCATTTAAGAAAATGTGTGGGACCACCTGAAAGCACTTAAGTTGAAAGCTGCACCGGCGGCCGTGGGAACAGCTTGTGACATATTTCGACTAATAACCTTATGGGCCACAATTATCTAATCAACACCTGCATAGAGCTGTGTCCATTATACTTTGAGATCCCCCACGACCACTATTGGAGTCCAGCATTAATAGCCCCAGGGTTCAGCTAAAAGAAATTAATATTTATCTTAATTTTGTTATTCTACTAGATAATCCTCCTCCACCTACACATTGTGTTGCACAAGTAGTTCACCTAAAACTATTTATACAACACCACACAAAACTTAAAAACATTGAATCGTCATAAATAACAAATGATTAATCCCTGTGACTTCCTAAAACTAAACTTGACACAATCTTTGATTTTTTCTGTTTTCCATAATAGCCGGACCAGAGCTCATCTGAACTCGGTTCTCCATCACAGATGCTTTCGTCTGAAATGTTAATCCATAAATCACATCGGTAATGCAATGGAGAGTGTGTCACCCTTTCATGTTGATTTCGTTCTTTTTTTCAGGGGCGATATTTTTGTTTTGTTTTTTAAACGTCTTGTCTGGGATGTTCTGTGGTATAAAAAGAAGAAAAAGTTTAATTTATGACCGAGATCTTCGGTGATTACTCTTCAAGTCATGGAGAACACTTTTTTTTAATACATGTACATGTACATATGTATGAGGATGAATGAGGTCTTTGGAAAGACGACATAAGTAGAAATTGTACTTGATCGCTTTAATTACGATTGTAATAAATTTTCACTTGCCTTATACTTATAGAGTATATATATTTAGCAAGAACATTTTCTTTTGGTATGATTAAGGAAATGTGTATTTTTTAAGTGAAATGATTAATTGGTTGTGTTGATTGCTGAAGAAGTTCAATTAGTTTAATGTTAAGTTTAAAAATAAATCGTGTGACATATATCGGAAGTTACATAAGTCAAAGTAAAACTAAAAATTAAATTATGGAAGCTCCATCTTTCGGCTCAGTAAAGCCCAAAGATGTATCGATTTCGTCTTCGCTATAAGTTCACTTTTGTCATCTGCAATAGTATCCAATTTTAAGAATTGAACATCTGAAGTGAAATCTTCAGTACTCCATTGACCTTGATCAGTAACTTCAAGGCCACATTATCGGTCATCTCCTTAGTCATGGTTCATCTTTTGCAGCTTACCTGCACATTTGATGGTTTCATTCAATAAATGATTATTTTCTCGCTCTGTATTACAAAACAAAACTCATGGTGCTTCCTAGATATGGTCCATCTATGATCAAATAGCCACACACTCCTTCGTGGGTATATCAAAACTAATACTTTAAACGTTTGTTAGCATAGTAAGTCCTACTTTAGGTTTTTTTTTTCAATTGATAGTCATTCACCGAAGGGTTGTTTCTACTCCTAGTCCTTTATAATTTTCTTGTTAATTATGATGTTCTTCATAAGTTGCCTTTCTCACTATTTTTTCTCACAAAAAAGTTGAATGAATGCCTTCTAAGAAGGCGGAGCAAGTTATAGAGTTTCGAATATCAGCAATTAAAAGGTTAAGCGCGGCAGCAACTCTAGACAGATAATGGCAAACTTCCGTGAGTATAAGTTTATAAACTTTTTAATTCAATGTTCGAAATCGGCAAGCAAATCTATTCCATACTTGCTGAAAATTTAACACTTAAGAAGCTGGGCCTAGTCTTCTATGGACGGCCGAACCAGATATTTCTGTAGTTGTTGTTCTTTTAAGCTTCTCACTACAAACTTTCTTATAAGATTGAAAAGATTCCAGTGCACATTTGGAGTATTGCATTCGATCGTGCTTTTTATACTCGGGCACGTATGTAGAACTGATTTCGTTCATTAATGCTTGACTAGTGGTCTCACATAGATTTGAAAAGTTTCGTAGGAGACGAAACCGTAAGGCATCGTTATCCATCTTTTTGAAAGCCGCATCGATCTTCTATTCACATATACTTTTGCATGCGGATTCCATTTTTTCGATTTTTAAGCTCTAAAATATCTATTCTGCTACACTAAAAAACGTCCTGAGGGCTTTATCTAGCTACTGATGTCGTTTCCCAGTTTGTTCGATAAGCTTTTGAAGAAGTGCCTTTTAAAGAATTTATAACTCATTTAGTAAAAACCTGGACAACAGCAAGAAAAGTGAGTTTAATCATCAAATGCTTCCTCGATTCACAGACAGCTTCAGTAATTGATAAGAATTCAGCTCGGAAGACACTACTATGGTATGGAAGTCAGATTGAATTATGGACTCAGTGCACCATACAAAACACCCACAACTTCGCCAGTGGCCATCTTGTAACACTATCAGTGTAACCTCTGCCATGCTCAGGCCGAAAAGCAGGACAAAGAACAATTTATAGCTCAAACATACGGCAAGTTCTTAACTCGGACATCTAGAGGGCAAGAAGATCTTTTTAAAGAAAGCCTATGAGGCCAAACCTCCGTTTAAAAAACAAAAGACATCGAATACAAGGATTTTAAATAAAAATCTAGCAACGGTTTGAAAACTGAAGCAAGCATAATAAATTTGGTGATATACATATATATATGACCAAGGCGATCATCATCCTCTTTGAAGCTTCGAATAGTTAACAAAAAAAAAGATCGAGAAGGAAACAAATTTTTCATTTTAAAAACATTCTCGATTCAAAATATACCGTATAGTAAAATCTACAGAAGATTGGGCTTTAGCAAACATGGTAAAGGATAAAATTAGATCTTTGCCAATGAATTGAAGAGCTAATTGGCTTTGATGTAAGACCGGCTTAGCTACAAGGTCTACCTATCTGCAAACATTCTGTATAGTTTTCTTAACAATGTATATATATACGTCTTCGTCACACAAAATTATACTCAATTACATGTCGCCAATTGTCTTCATGTCCTTTGGCTTAATAAAGACATTCCTTTAAGATTATACACGTCTATGAAATCTTAAAAAAATTTCATGAACATCTGCTTATTAAAGTTTGCATCTTGCACGTGATGTCATTTGTGTTCCGCATTCATAAGATAAACCAGACGACAGAAGAATTTTAATTTGTAACCATATGGAGGTTATTTTATGTCCACCGTCAGATGTTCAACAATACAAGGAAACCCAACAAGACTCTCTCATTTATAAATTTGTAATCGTGTATCCTTTTCCGACTTGAATTCAAATACAACGGAAGTCTATTTTATGCTTTGATTTTTCGATCATGTAGCTTCAATGCCTTCTATTACCCCTTAAAGCAGAAAGGACAAAGACCTTTGAACACATGCAGAGAAGCTGTTGAGTTAATTAATCAGTGGTACCGAATCCACTATGTGTTTGATCTGCAACGCCATGATGATTATCTTTCACAGATGAGTACAAGTCTTTCGTCGAAAAAATCAATTATTGACTCATTAACATTCGGCAACTCAAAGATTATGGATCATCTGGCAATTTAAAATGTGTACTCCTCCTCTTCTTATGAAAAGCAACAACACAACATCATCCTAAGCCTTGCAAAGACCATGTGCTGGAAAATAAATCAATTTAAAATAAGATGCTGTGGAATGGTTTCTTGTTAGTGTTTACGATCAAACGCTCGGTGACTATTAAAGGAGCACCGAGAGTGCCGACACTAACACACGCCCATTTGTAGAACAAAACTTCTTAACAGCAATCGTTGGCAAAAGACTTTGTGGCATTAGTCTCTGACTTTTCTTTAGCGGTTCATAAATCAACTAATAGGACGGAATATTAAATCATAGCTCAGAGAGACAGAGGACGAGGTTTCCCCTAGGGATTTACTGGTTTATTGTCAGAACTTCGGATGCACAAGGGATTTTCGCAAAATGAAAAAAAACGTCCAGTGTCGTCATAGAGTTGTAGACTTCTTAAATAGATTTATGACACCACATTTGAAATGTTTATAACTTTTTCTCTGCTCCAAATATTTCAATATCAGCTAGAGAATTCGTCAGAGGCTGGCTGACATTGCGTGGGTTCTGATGCGTGGAAAATTATTTATTCGTTCGACATAGAGTTTCGTATCAATTGCAACAGAGGAATTTACCAAAAGGACTCAGATTGACTAACGAAATAGACAACAGACGTTTGTGGTGAAACTTGGGAGTTTTGCTTGGAATTAGAAAGGTACAGCAGAGAGTAGTAACCAACAAACAAGCATCTCCAGCCAGCTCGATCGTTAGCTTGGTGCCTCCAGTTTTGCTTGCCAAGTTGAATGAGGACCCTTTCCAATTGCATGCGCCACCTGAGGCACGATCTTTCTCTACTGCATCATCCCTCCGGGGTAGATTTGAAGATTATCCGGGACGGAGAGCTCTATGTGTTCCAGTTATCATTGTCTTTGTATTTGGACTCTTTTGACTAGGTCGATGTATCTTCTCCTCCATTCACTGTCCATTCAGGCGAGACTCGAAAAACTTTTCTCTGGAATCATTCTATTGGGGACTGCATACATTTTTGACAAAATCCATGCCTCTGTACGATAGAGCAGGACTTCATTGTTGGGAGTCATTCTTTGTTCGCTAAGTGACATGTCTCTATCATAATCAGGAACGAAACAATAAGCAAAAGTACAAACCAACATGACACCAAACCAATTTTCAAACAAAGCTGAGTAAGTTATGAGGGATGAACTGTACTGGTAGCAATCTAACTTTGAAAAGACTACACAAATTTCTATGAAATATTTTCGAATTAACAAAAGGAACTCTTTTTTGAAAAAATTAAATCAAATCAACACCACAGCTTCCGCAGAGGTAATAAGGTTTGAGAAAAGGAAAAAGTTACAATAAAGTGTGTGAGATTAAACCGATTATTAAAACTGGTCACATATTTCCAAGAAATAGTCCAAAATCGCTTCAAAAGTTTCACAAAATACACCAGCTTCCCATCCAAAAAGGACATGCACTCAGGCGAAGCTGCGGGTAGATGCTAGTATGATATAAACTACCAACGATACCGCACATCTTGCAAGCTCCAAAAACCAAAAAAAAAAAGAGTTCCTCATTTCTCATTCACCCTTATGGCATACTAACATTAGGCATCCTCTGTATGTGAATCTATTATTCAGAATGAAAATTACCCCAACTTGACCATAAAACGTTGGAAGAAAATTACAACCCCAAGGTCATCAAAAAACATTTTTTACCAACTAAATTATGCAAAATGTAGATATTCGACTTCTAGAAAAGGACATTTACCAAATGAGATACAGAATGGTTTATTCTATTATTTTCTCTCTCTCAGAAAAAAAAAAGAAAACACAACTTAGTGTGAGTAAAAAGGACACTCCATAGATGGCAACAGATTTCAGACAAATGTCCTACAAAAATATTTCTGTTGTTATGTATGCGCATAAAGTAAGGGTACCATCATGGAAAAAGGGTTAATTTTCCATTTATTTTCCTGTCCTCCTTCTACATACAATTTTTTCTTTTTTCTCTTTTATCTAACCAAATAAATTAGTTTATCATATAAATGAAGATATTTTCGAAATTTCGAAATTGGCCTTTCTTTTGGTTAACCAATCCGAAAACAATTCAAATGACCTAATGCGGGGGTACAAGTAATCTTTCACCCAGTGAACACGCAGAGAAGATATTTTAACAAGTCCTGCGGGTACATCCTGTTAGTAGACACACGCTGAAAAAAAAAAAACTACTTTGGAGTCTGAAGTTTTTCCCTTGACCTAAAAATCTGGGTAAAATATACTAATGGCCTTGCCGCGTACACTATGCATCCCTGCTGACGTGCTGCAGTCACTCACACTGCCGCAGTTTTGTATGATATTAAGTGAAAAAGTATGCAAAATTGTGCAAAATAATTTCCCAGAGGACCCTGGCAATGGGGGGTTTTTTTTTTGTATGTGTCGCAGGACAATTGAGCCTCATGCGACCAGAGAGCAGTGCTCCGAGAGAATGCAATTTAATTTTTCACCGCAAATAACTTTTATCACAAATTGGTGTTGAAATTGGATACCGGTTGCTGGACGATGCAGTGCAGGGACCCGGAAGATTTGTAATTAACGTTGTGGTGAAGCGTGTACCGTTAAAGTAACTATTTGGCGGAGTCTATGTAGATTGGATGACACGGTTTCAGGTATCGATATGAGATTTTGGTTACTGACAAATTGTCTGCAAACTGAATTGGCAATACAAAGTCCTCGATAGGAATGGTTCGACGTATTAATTAACTTTTAAAATGCTACAGGACATAATTTAGTGAAAACATGCTACGGGGATATGAATATTTCCGAGTCAATTTGATATAAATCGTAGGAAGGAGGGACAATCTTCCGGTTGACATTTCAGCACGTTTTGATCTACTCAAATGGATTATGTTAATGATGCTCGTTACTTATTCCGATGACCTTTAAAGTTTTCCAATTTTGCATTTGGGGAAAGGGAAATACAACAAAGAGGAGCAATTTCCCAAAAGGGCAGAGGTAATGAGAGCAAATGCTAGGCAACGCAAGGAGATCAGGGCAAGTAGAGCAATAGCTTATCATGCAGTTTTATCAGATGGTATTTACTCGTTAATGTTGGACTACTTTGAGAGTTTCCTTTCCTAAAGATTTTGCAGCTAATTTTCTGACCAGTGACTTGAATTTTCTGGAGTGACTTGAAAGAATAGTTAACGATTTATTTCACAGATTAAGTGGAGAAATGCAGTCTAAAAGGGTTGGGTAGTTGAATATGACTTTTGTATCATGAAAGGAACTCGTTCAATGAAATGACGTGTTCAGTGGCTCATTTTAAACCTTGTTACAGTATATGAATGAGGTGTGGAACTTTAAGGCGACACTGTTTAACAGCTTCACTATAGGCAGTCAACCTCGCTTCTTGGCGAACACTTCCTTGCCACTGAACCTTAGGTTAGGTTGTAGGGGTGGCTGCACTTAAGTACAACCTCACTCGGATCTCAACGGATCCATTGTGTTCCCCGGTGTGGTGTGGGGTACCTTAAATGAATGCCACTGACCCTTGCGATAAGATGAGTAGGCTCAAGTATAGATTGAAGAAGAGTCTGTCACACGCATCGAAGATATGTCTAATTGGTTTATTGATAAACAGTGAGCGAAGTGCATCGTTAGTTCACATATAAAAAACCTAGTACTCACGCCGATCGACTCAGCCCAGACATTTAGTCCGTCGCCGCTGTACATAGATACATACCTATGTAAATAGCCGGAGATGTCGAGAGCCCGAGAATTCCATGATTTTGACTCTTTGGCCACCTGAGACAATTTTACTGCATTCTCTGTGGTCCTCCCTCGAGCATTTTGTTTTTATTTTTTCGCCGCCAGTTTCTTGGCTGATCTTTTTCATTTACCAAAAGCTCCACTTAGTAAGATTGCAGATAAGGAGTACAAAAGACAACGTTCAACGAAATAAATGATCGGCTCTTAAGGTTATTAACCTACTCCTTTCATAATTTACAAATACATAAAGGGTTCCATTATTGGAAGGTCTGCATATTTCAAATTTATGTAGAACATCTGTTAAGAAAGACGTTAAGCGAATAATAATGAAGCAAATGAGAACCATTGTTTGCACATTTGACTGTAATGCACTGGGTTACCGGTTTTGAATAACCACACAAACTACTTATGAGTTCCCTTCACAATGGGTATCCCGTTCTTTAAGAGGTTCTCCATATCGAAAATGAACATTTTTGTTCAACAAATTTACATTCACTGAAGAATCGGGACCACTTAAGTCATAAAGATTACCTGAACAAAATATAAACAAAAAGAGGAACTACACAATTTCTCATTGCAATCCATAAACATCAGTGAATGTTTCGGTTTCTTTTTGGGTCATTTTTCGGTGCTTATGTTGGCATGGAAGAAATGGAGAAATCAGTAAAAGGAGCAGGTGTGTCTTTCATACTGTCTTCCTTCAGATTTATTTCTTGATATCTTTTGCATGGATCTTTACGTGCCCAAAATAAATAAAGTCTTCAGGAAAAATATCTTATTTCTTGTGATCAAAAGACTTGCAGCTTGACCTCCTTTGAATGGATACTTTTACACTTATTTTGTTTACATAAGCATAATGGTATCTGATGCAATGCCTTTTGGAGGCGTTTATTTAAATGTACACTATGTATGTAAAACGCCAATTGTCTGAACAATACATCGAATTAAACATGTCCCTAATTCATCCACACATAGATGTGTCGTCCCGTTTATAAATCTAACCCCAAAAAAACCCGCCAAGCAATTTACGATTATTTCATGATCCATAAAAGGAAAATTTCCATATTAAATGATTTAATTCTTGAATACTGCGGAGACAGCATCAGACAGTTTCTACGCCCATACATATATCCTTGTTAACCCATCGTATACCACCTATTTGCTGTTTCCTTGGTTCGTCTTCTGAACGAATGTGTTATATGCAAATTTATCTTTCCAACATGTACTCGTATCCTTGTGTCTTCCTTTGAGTTTTCATTTGTATTTCATTTCATATTTTCACCAAAAAACATAATTATATGCGATGAAGAGAAATATGAGTAAAGGATCACTTGTACAAGAATGAAGAATGAAAATACCGCAACTTATTATCCTGACATAAAAACCATTTAATGTATAAATCATTCATTATTTATACATCATGTCTGTGTGGTCGGTTGGGTGCGGAGCTATTAATGGCTTCCTTTTGCTTGGTTTTCTTTTTTTCGATGAAAAATTATGAGAAAGTGGAAAAAAAAAATCTTCCATGGACTGGGTGGGAAAATGTGGAATTCAGAGCATTTGTATGGATTATTTAAAGGTATGCGTATTTATTGCTGTGATTTATAATACACAGAAGAAAAATTTAATATAACCTACATGATAACCTATTTATATTGGTTGGTCATAATTTAGATACTTAAGCCCTAAGTCATTAAAGATTTAATGAATATTGTTCTTTATGATACAGAAAGACCTTGAGCGAGCATTTAGAAAACCTTTAACAACTCATTACTCATGAGGTATGTGTATATTAAGTCTCGACACCATCAGGTTCAGACTTCTAAAAGATGTTTCGAATCAAGTCAAACCATTTACAGAGAAAATTTGTTAATGGTTATCCTTACTTTTGCCGAAGCGACTGAACGAATTCAGCATAATCACATAGTGTTGCCAAGCCGTTGTTCTCCAATTCGTCTATATACCTTACACTAGACTCTACGATGACCCATTGACTGATTAAAATACTTATTTGAGAGGTTTATAAGTGCTAGGCTTCGAAGATGTGCTATGAGAAAAAATGTATGGATTGCGTAATTCAGTTCAGTCGGACCATCATTTTAGTGCATTGGGGCTGCATTAGAACACTACTTATCTGCAAAAAATTTGGAATGTTGGAGAATCTTCATTTGAGTTTCTGTGGTCTCCATAAAAGGATACGACTACGCGTTATGCACAGGTTACACCACGTAAAGCTCTGGTTTACACCTTTCAAGTCTTGCATCATGATGATAAAGAGTGAATGATGTCCGATTATTCTGAACGAAACCCAGCTATAGCTCCAGGCTAACCTCATTATAATAGTCTTTTCTATTATCTATGCATCTTAGCAAAACATTCTTTGTTGCATTGATATCCTAGATGTTATACTCTAGTATTGAAGCTGCCTTGAAAGTTCTCCTTGGATTTTCAATTGCTATATCGATCTGTGTGACAGAAAGTGTATTAGATGAACCACCCACAGAGCTATAGAGCTTCTGAACTCTAACCACTCTTATTCTAAGCTTTACTCTTCAGCGGTGGTAGAGGTGTAAAGAAACGACCAAAAACTAAGTTTTTTCCAAATACAACACCAAAATGAGGAATTCCATAGCGGGAAACATAATGGATCCATGAGGATCAGAGTGAAACGTCATGATACATCATGCTGCCATCCCTTTAACATAACCGAACTAAGCCTACTACAAACTTCCTGGAAGCTACCTAAGCGCTCTTAAATAGATAACAATCGCTTATTTATGTACTCGCTGTATGCAGAGAGACCTCAACTTACGGGAGTACAAGGAGAAGTTCTTAATAAGGAACTCAATTGCTGTAAAGCTTGTAACAGCCTCCATCGCATCACAGCCTACCCGCTCAACTTTCATTTCAGCAAGCTAAACATAAAAATTAATAAACTGTCGACCGTAGTGAACAGGAATCCAGCGCCAAGGAAACCCTGTTATTGGTGGAGATGAAAATATTTTGACTCTTTTACTTTAAAAAAAATAAACTTAACAAAGACATTGAAGGACGTCAAGATTTTATTTAGCATTTATCACGCAGATGAAGATAAAGATGGAACGATCTAGGAAGTAAAAGAATATGAATACCTACTCGTACAACTCCAGATAAAAAAGAATGAGGAAACAATTAATTGCAGTACCGTCCTTAGTTTTTAATTGTTTTCACAGCTTTCGTTTTAATTGTGCGATGCAAGTCTGTTTTATACACCCGTCACTACCAGCAGGATATCATACTGAACATCCTTCTTTCAATTTTAATTTCAACGAGGAATGTAGAATATAGAGATACAATCGAAATATTAACAACAAGGATTTCTTTATTATTCTTGCGTTTGCTACGCAAAATTTTACAATCTGCATCCAGATTTCCAGAAACTTGTTCTGCTTCTCTGAAATGATAAAGTTATAGGAAATGAGAATACGCGTAGCTTAAACATTGTTTGAATAAGTTTTCCATTTTCAAAAGGATGCAGGCTGCTCTACAGTGAAGGAGTGAATTAATGTTAGTATCCTGAAGGTATTCGCATCTGTTAACAAGTGTTGTGTGTGAGTTTTTTGAAAGCTTAGGAAAACATATTTTAGAAATAGCAATACATAGGGGTACATGGGTATACATCCATGTTGATGTTGAGTTTTGAAAATTTACGAGAAGTTTATACCATTTTTCTGAAAAATAGTCAAAAAAAATATAAGCAGAGGTAAGATATGGACTTTCTAGGAGCTGATAGCCCATTTTCCCCACACTAAAACTGTGAATAATTTTTTGAGTGCAGTTTTAATTTGACACAGTAAATGTGTCAAGACAGATATATCTAAATTTTTAATTGTCTAAACCATAAACAAGACAACAAATGTACAATAAATTCAATCCAAACATTTTGAGTTATATAAGGAAAAGAACGCATTTGACTTTGAACCAAATAAAATAAAAATTATGTTGTTTGGTCCCCTCATCCGAGAACTCATTTAATTTTGACCGATGTATTTATAATTTTTTAACGACTATCCATATATCACTATAACATGTGTCCCGTCTTTATGGATTTGACATTTAATTAGTGGTTTTATTGTTTACGATTGGTTCTTTATTTAGTGAAATAGCAGATGAAAGAAAATAAATGAAAATCTGGTTTAAGCTTGTATCCATCTATCCATCTGGTCTATTGTGGGAACTGGCTTTATTAGAGGCTTTATTTTTTTTCTGCTACCCACTTGGAGTAGATATGGAGGGGGATGTTATAAAGACATTCATCATTTTGTACCTCTGTTGTAGAATGTAGGGCATTGCTCAGGCAATATCTCAGATGTACGCATTAAGACAATATGCATACTCACCCCACTAGAGAGTTGAATTCTACCCTTTTGAAAAGCTTTTTATTATTACTTTTTATTATTATTCAGTGGGTAATGATTAAACTTAGTAACTCAGAGGTGCCCTCTCAACACCAACACCTTGCCGAAGTTTACAAAAAAATTGAGTTCTCCATTCTTGATTGAGTAAAGATACTGACCTTGCTTCATGTGTTCGGCAGTATACACACAAAGAAGCCTACCATCTAGTTTAGAGATTGTGTTTAAGGGTAACTGTCGTACCAGTTTTAGAGGGCATCAAAAAGATTAAGATCTCTAGAGTTTCGAACCTAAGCTGTAGTCATATTATACTGAATTATAATTTTCTACAAACTTTACAGACCATCAAATTACTTTGGTACTGAACCCTACGTACATGGCTTATCCATTAACTTTCAAACTCTTCTTTAGTTCTCACACCCATTCTTACTAACATGATCTTAGTCTAAGGGTCAGTTTTGGGAATAACTACAAACCTTTGGTCCAACCACTTAAATTACCCCAATGCATCTCTCGCCAGCATAGAAGGAGTCTGAAAAAGAGGTCTGTGGAATAGGGATTGTGTTGGTTTCAGTTTGTGAGTAGATTTGGTAGGGGTGTATCACAATGAACACCAAATTAATTACGGCAGTGTCTTCGTGTATTTATAACTGACTGCTCTCTACTTACTAACTTACTTAAGGTGCCGCTACAGTCCGGGGTGGACCTGGGCCTCAACCAACAAGCGTCTCCAACCAGCTCGATCTTTAGCTAGCTGGCTCTAGTTTCGCACGCTAAGTTGATTGAGGTCCCCTTCAACGTGCGTGCACCACCTGAGTCGCGGTCTTCCTCTACTGCGATGTCCCTCGGGGGCGGATTCGAAGATTTTTCGCACCGGAGCATTGGTGTCCATCTGCCCTACATGACCCAGCCACCTCAGCCGTTGGACCTTCACTCTTCTGGCTAAGTCGATGTCGCTGTACAGTCCGTACAGTTCGTCGTTGTATTTCCTCCTCCACTCACCGTCTATGCAGACGGGGCAGACGGGACCGAAAATCACCTGAAGAATTTTCCTCTTGAAGCAGCCAAGAGCAACCTCATCCATTTTTGATAAAGTCCATGCCCCTGCCCCGTAGAGCAGGACTGGGATTATTAAGGTCTTATATAGTGTCACTTTTGTTGTTCGAGAGAGGGCTTTGCTAGTCAAATGCCTTCTTAGCCCAAAGAAGCAGCGAATGGCAAGAGTTATTCTTCGTCTGATCTCAACGCTGGTGTCCTTGTCAGAATCGATAGCGGAGTCTAGGTAGACAAAGTCCTTAACTTCCTCAAAGTTATATCTGTCGAGGGAGACGTTCTGTCCGAGACGTCGGTGTTGAGTGTCCTTTCTTGTTGACAGTATATACTTGGTCTTGCCCTCATTTACCGTTAAACCCATCTTTGCCGCTTCCGTCCCAATACTCGCGAAAGCGCCACTGACATCACGCTGCTTTCTTCCGATTATGTCAATATCATCGACGTATGCGAGTAATTCGACGGACTTTTGAAAGATTGTGGCTCTTGTGTTGGCACGTGAATTTTGCATTAACTGCATTTTACCACTGTCAAATGACAGATATATGTGTAGTAAACCAAAATGGCTGACAGCCAATATGATGTTAAATAATAAAAATCACTTTGTCTAACAATGTACAATTTTATTGTTTAACTAATTTTCTTAATTTTTTTTGTATATTTTCAGGTGAGTTGTGATATTCCAACTAACTGTGAGTATACACAACTTCAAAGAATCATACATCATACCACGTATTATACATTCCAAAAACAGAATTAAACAAACGATATCCCTCCGTTGTTTCTAAAAGTTTCAAATTGTTTATGTTGCTTCGATTGGATTTGTATGTAGTTTGCTTCATACCATCCTAACACCATTACATCGTCCTAAATATTCTTTTATTTTGGATATAAGCTACAACACAAACTGGAATAGACATAAAGTTAAATAAAGTTAACCTTAGAAACAAGGATTTCTCTATATTTTTGTGTACGCTATTCTATTTTCGCATCCTTACTGTTCATATTTTTCTCCGTATGTTTGCATTTTTTTTTTCTCTGAAGTTAGAAAGGACATACCTACAACTGTATGTACAGGCTTTGTTCTCTAAAAATCGAGTAAATAATGATATACCAACGTTTGAAAAAGTTGGTTTCTCAGCAACAATCATGAACAATGATGGTAGTGTCCTTGAGATGTCTATTAACAAATATTGTGCTGACTTTGGATTTGCAAAGAAAACTTATTAAAGTTGTTTTTGGATATAGAACACGATTGTTTTGAAATTTAGGGGATGAATGGAGGTTTTGTTTTTTAAAAAAAAAGGCAAAACTAACATTACATCGAGGCGACGAACTTTATATTTTTAGCACACTTGTACACGATTTTGGCCATGAATCATGGACTATAATCTTAGTACGGAACAACTGATTACCGTTATTTTTCATAGAAACAAAGCTCATTAAAAACAATCCTCAAATATTATTCTCAATTCAACACTATGCCCTAACAGAAAGTAAGATGGAATATTCCCCCGAGTGTTGTCACATTACATGGACAAGCTCCCATTTTATCTTATCCTCCGAGTGTCCTCTTTTATTTATCATTAGTTACAGTCACATCACCTGATGGAGCTTGAGGTTTGACCTGCCCAATCTTAAAGCAACCAAAGCTAAGAAATAAATACATGAGGAATTCATTTGATATTCCCTGAACCCCCCAAGGAGATACTTTTTTGGGGATGAAAACTAGACATAAGGCACTTCTGACCAAAAAAGGAACCCCCTGAAGGAATTCCTACGACAACTTTGAGATTTACTTGTTTACTTCCTACTTTATCTGAAGGATCTTCTTCCTTTTTCTTCCCCTTCTCTCTTTTGCTGTATTTACGGAAACGACATGCATATGCATCTGTGTTCGATAGGCTACTAACAATATCGAATCCCAATTCCTCAAGTTTTACATCCTAGTAAAGTTCACATGAACTTCGGTTTGCCATTACAATGAAGTAGATATGGAGTATAGGAATAATCTAATTACGAAGAGGTTCTTCTTCTTCTTCTCCTGAGTGTTCGTCTAGAGAGAATGAAATTTAATATTCGGATTATGTCAATTCAAGGAGTGGATGAGACATGAGAGACTACCTTACCTTCATCGAGTGACTGTCAGCTGGGGGAACTTGAACCCCGGTGTGGTGTGTTCTTTACGTGCTCCGATGTTCGGTCGTCTTCACGAAATTCAATTAACTTAAAATGTCATAAACATTCGTTGTAAATCATCTCTCTAGGGGGAAAAAAAAAAAACCTCACATAGGTCGACAGAGGCGGTGAAGTTTATAGATGACGTGTGTGTTAACAGTGTATACCCATTCCATACCTGAAGAATTCATAAAATCCAATATAGAGCAATTTTTGTATTTTTTTTTTACTCACCCCAAGGGTTTTGGGAAAGTAGCAGCATATAAGTCTTGTTGACATCTCTCTTGTGGTTGTGAAGATAATTTTCGCAAAAAAAAAAATGTTGGTTTATATTTTTATTAGTTCCCTAAGGTGGTGCAGACACTTGAACTTCAAAGACGGAAATGTTTTTTTATGTTTTTGAAATGATGTAATCGATTTTAATGAATTTTCAAGGATATGTCATTGCAAGTTGAATACTGAAATGACAACGGAAATACCAAAATGGTGATGAAAAATATTAAACAGATTACCACACCCACAGAGTAGGATGAGGAAATGAAAAGGGACGAAACTCCATTATAAGTTGTTATCGATTTTTTTTTGTCACATCGATTTTTATATATTTAATCCCAGTGCAGAAGAGCATTTAAGTATAAACCAAGTTTAAGTTTATGGCAATGGCAAGAAGGAAATGAATTCCAAATGAAAAAGTTCTTCATTCCGTAACTATTAAGAAAGCAGTTCCTTTTGACTTAGAAGGGAGCTTAGGACAGAATTCGTTTCGGGAAATTTATGACATTTTTTGATTTGAGTGCTGTAGGGTCTTAAACAAACTTATATGTTGTTGTTTTTTAAGCTGTAACAATTTTCCAGTTCAGTTGCTTTGAGAATTGAAGTCTTAAGATGTTTTTCTCTTGCTTTAGTCTGGGCAGTTGTTCTTTTTGCATTCTTCATCTTTCCGTAGTTCCTTTGGAATTCCATAAGGTCCCCGCCCTTCTTCTGGAGAATTTGAAGATTTTTTAAGATTTAATTTTATAAGTACTTTGGGCTATCTGGGAGTAACTTGGTATTTTGCCTTCCCGTGCCAAATAATTAAGGGGATTCTTAGATCCCTATCATCACAGTCCTTTTTAATAGATTATATCTGCGGTTATTTCGAACGCAAAATTCTTCGTGAGACTCAAAGACGAACAACCTAGTCTAGCCATAAATACTGAAACACCCTTTATTATACATACATGTGGGTTAGCAAGTTCCGCTATTTTTCTTACAATAATTTGTGAAGTAACTCATCTGCTTGTAATAATAATTCAGTTTAAGCTTTAATTTTAAAGTGGCAATATGGAATGGGGAGATAAAGAAAGTTGAAAAGCAGTAATTGTGCTGCACAAATGTGGACTGAACGCGAAGTCAATTTTTAAAACCTTGCTGTCGCTACAAATTAGCCGTGTTTTTATTAATCGATCCATTAAAAGATTCACAGGAACTAATGACCTAAAATGATCGGGGCGTCCGCGTTCAATTCGAACAAAAAATGCAGCCAAAGCGGAGAGTGCCCGGAATCCACTTCGGAGGCATTAAGTGTTGTCCCGTGAGATGGGTATTGCTTCCAGAACGATCTCAACGATCATTTAAGATGACCTTGTACTTGGAGCATTCCGCAGATCTACGGGACATCTGGATAGTGGCATTAAACAAAAAATAAAGAGGCGGAAATCAAAAAAGCTGCTATCACGGTACGCGGGCAAAAGATATCGAAAAGTGTTGTTTACCGATGAGAAAATGTTTACTGTTGAAGAAAAATTCAACAATTAAAATGATAAAAGTTTATACGCATAACTCTAATGAAGCTTCGCAAATGATTTTCAGAGTTCAGAGAGGTCCCCATCCGGCGTACGTAGTGTTTTGGTGGGGTGTCTCTTATGATTGAGATACCGAGCTGCATTTTTGCGAAAAGGCATCAAAACTTCGGCCATCATCCAGCCCAGATTTGAACCCTCTGGATAATGAATTGTGGTCAACTTTGAAGGGTAAAATAAATAAAACCTATTGGCTAGGTTCGCATGCTCTCTAGCTTTTCTTACCGAAATGAGTTTAGTTCTTTCAACCAGAATAGGTCCCATATGTAATAACAGCTTTAACCATCACCCTTAGCATGTCTGGTTTGCATCTCTGGATTTTTGTCATGAGAGTCTTTCATAAAAGTTTACCAGCTAGTGTTAAGTTATGACCTTGAGTTCTTGGTCCTTTCATCTACTTTCGATTCATTTTTCTCGTGATGATTGACTATAAGTTTCACTGATAGACATCACTCTCGAGTCATTCGAATTGCTTTTTGCTGAGGGTTTTCTCGAATTTTTATTTAACTTCTGGTACATAACTACAATTGTACTTCGTAGCTTATTTTTAGCAGTTTTCCATTGTTCAAGAACTTCTCCTTACGGTCAAGCCTCTGGTTGTGCTTATCGTAATAGATTTTTGCCCTCACTTTAGTTCGATTACCATTGATGGTTCAAGAACTTCTCCTTACGGTCAAGTCTCTGGTTGTGCTTATCGTAATAGATTTTTGCCCTCACTTTAGTTCGTCCTATCATCATCTCGCACTCTCATGTTGATGCTTCAATGCATTTTGGAATGACATATTCCATTGCTTTTAGGTTAGGCTTTCGGCCTTAATAAGTCTCTCGACGTAGACCTTGCTCAACTTTGGCACTTTCTGACTGAGCAACAATGCTGTAGCAGAATTCGATAAGAAAACCATGATTTTTTTTTCACCAATTCCTTAAAATTTCTGAAAATTAAAGCCACTCTTGGGTACAAATGACACATGCCATAGCTACTTGATCTTCATAACGAATTCCAATCGGAAATATTTTCTTTTATATTGCATCCTTGTGGAGTAATTGACACCGAAACACTCTCCTTAAAAATACTCCGGCACTACAGATGGATGGAGTGGATCTATACTTAGAATCATGAAATAATGTATCGAGTAACAGCATCATATTTCCACTTTCATCTTTCACAAAAAAGAAAATCTTTTAATCTCACATTCGTTTACAGTTTGAACATATTCATCTAAGGAGAAATTTAATTCAAGGATTCTTAGAAATTCCAATCAATACACACATGTGTACCTTAATCGATTTTGAAGGACAAGACAAAAGGAAATGACTCAATTTAATTATTGACCGGATACATTCCCTTGGGTTAGTGAGGGATTCTCTTTACAAAGAAAGAAAAACTTTTAATCATTACATTCTGAGTTCACTAAAGAAATAAAAAAAAAAAAACTGTATTTTGATAACATTACTAGGTGTGCTGAAATTTAATACAGTTCATCCACAGACCATATTGAATACGTTTTTTGAAGAAAATGTCAAACAGTGTTTCAAATCTACTTTCTGAGTGGGTTTTCCAAATCAATGAACAAGATCCCTCACAAGGAACCTAGAGAGTAGGTTATTCGAGAGAAATAATTGAATATACAAGAAGCAGTATCGAATTAAAAACAACGCCAAGAATTTGAGGACAACAAGTTTAATTAAACTTTTGAAGTAAGTGGGTTGTTGTAGGTTGAAGTCTAGTTTTGAAATTATACTTACTTGTATCATGTTGCTCTTTGTGGGTTTCTTGTGCTTTGTAGAGTTCTTTTAGCTTTGCCCAACTCCTGCTTAGTTGCCATGATTCTTTCTCCATTGTTAGTTGGATGAAGCAGTCTCTGACAGTCACCAGAAGACTCGCTTGCATTTCGACTATCACAATGCAACTGTTTTGTTAGCACGACTCTAGTGACCTGTTCGTTAAGACGGTCTGGGTGGGCCAGTAGTGGCTTTTGCCTTAAGCTCAACTTCTGAATTTCAAAAAGTCACACATTTTTTCTCCGAAGAGGACGATATGGTTGCCTAAGAAGAAGCAGGATTCCTTGCTCTAACAAGAGTACAGCATATGGAAAGAAAATGATAAAGTTCTCGCAACTGTGCCAATGAATGTTAATCGGGACGCCAGGTTTATCTCCAAAGGTTCCTCCTGTCTAGTGGCCCGTACAAATAGCAACACTCTACTTTCGTATCCGGTCCAGCAATACTGTCTGGCTCAATGCTCAGGCTGATTATTTTTGTTTTAAGCAGTGTTTACTTTCACCCTGACAACGGTTGCCTCCGTCTCGACACCAGGTGTCATTTGGACCAATATTCTATGAGAAGATGTCCTTAATCAAGAAGCGTTCTACACGTCCCAGCTATCTTTGTCGTTATATCTGGACTCTTTTGACTAGATCGATGTCGTTTAACAGCCTATATGTCGTATCTCCTCGTCTACTTACCCTCTATGCAAGCAAGACCAAAAACCATTTCAATTTTGTCTGTTAAGATTCATTCACTCAGAGCCAAAGACAAGGTCCATTCTCCTATGCCATAGTGCAGAACTAGGATAATAAAGGACAGCCTTGGTATTCAGTTGCCTACTCGGCTCAAAGAAACAGTGTTCGATCTCAATGTTGGCGTCGTTTTCTAAATTAACATTGCAGCCTAGTAGCTATGTGTGATTGTGACGCAACGTGCCTACTCTAGTCCAGCTAGAAAATTAGACCTCTGCTTGTCGCTATTCTTTTGATTACGGCTTTGACATTTTTCATTGACCATGTTCTGTGTTGTGGTCGAGACTTAGATAAACCTCTATAGTGGCCATACTGTTCAAATAACTTTACTAATCGTCATATCTTATTTTTGAAAGTCACAGGGTTACCACATAAAATGTCACGTAAGCACAGAAACGAAGACCCGTTTAGATAACATTTTTTTCACAACGAAATTACATTCGTGGAGTTGATTCTAAAACATCGATTGCCGACTAACATAAATGTAAGTACACAACTAAAATGGTAGCCAAAGGACACGATTCACTTTCGTCATGCCATGTGGAACAGAAAAACTGACTTATGCCACGTTGAACTCTTCGATTTCAGCACGTTTTTATTTTTAGCAAGATTAATGGTAGCCTACTACCATCAATACAGCAGTCACCTGCTCTGCTCTTGACTTATGATCCATTAAAGATGTTCCGACCAACCTCTAAATCCCTCGTTCCTTTGAATTCGAAATCCAAATTAATTACTCCACATGTCAGTGTGTGAAGACGCCAAATGACCAAAACCACAGAGTAATTTACTTCATACGCTCAAAAGGCCTTCTGTGGAACAAATGAGCGAACAAAAAAGGTGGCGGGCAGCCATCATAAAAACTGCGAAAAGAACAAAAAGAAGTGAACGGCACATGACTGGCGCGTGCTAAAAGGCAGATGAAATAAACGAATTTCATTTTGCCCTCAATACCTCAACGTACCCTTAAAGGAACATCTGCTTGTGTGCTTTAATTGTTCGCCCTTATTTTTTGGACCTTTTCGCCATCGGCATCGCCGTCATCTGAGTAGGCACGTGGTGTGGTTGCAAAGGTGAATTTGTGTTCTTTCTGACCTGCGGCGCTCATGCTGGTACTGGTCATTTATGACACGACAGTATTCCCTTTGACCTTTTGAACGTGATAGCATTGTATGCTGGTGGTTCTGGAATAAACCACTGACCACGGTTTGATAAGGAAATTGTGACAGGATAACACAATGTGCACGGGAATAGATATCGAACGCGCATAATAGCCGAATCACCCACGTGTGCTGACTTTTGGTGTGTAGGCATAATTAAAAATTATTGTGCATAACAATTGCGTAGAGAACGGTACGTTCGCATCGGCCATTAACGAAAAGAAGATACTACCAGTGGTGCTTATATTGAAACTTTATATTGGAAGTTGTGGCACCCCAGCCAAAACCCCTTACCGAGAGCTGTGCAAAAACATTTGCTGACAAACAATAACGAAACGCGTGCGGTATAAGTGTCAATATCTTCAATTGGCACCAATTTAAGGGTTGAAAGGTTGTGTATTAAGACTCCCTCCATCCAACTGGTGGTATGAGCTGTAAAAGGGGTTTTGTTTGGTTTTGTGGTTATTTAGCAATTCATAGGCACGAAGATGTTGAGGGTAGGAGGAGCCTCCCAAATGGTATACCCCAACTTGAAATAAAGCTGTACCAGTGAGATTTTATGTGCGTGACTGTTATGTTTTGTGTTTAATAAAATATTTTCCGTTTGTGAAAGTGTCCTCGGGTTGTTTATGAGCAAATATTTGTCGTTGTCAGGGTTATGGGGAGAACTGAAAGACCTTCAACTGAAAGTTGGGGCTTGGAGCTTGTTTTGTAAATAGAATGCGGTTTGGTCTTTTCACGATCTGAGTAAATAAACGCAATTTTTATTTATTTAATAAGGCGGTCTATAGTTCGGGCAAAGCAGTTGAATATTTAGAAAGGCGTGCAGAGCTAAATTTTTTTTTAATGCGACCGACCTAGAAAAAACTTTTCGTAATAATATGGTGAGCTACCAACTTATATTTTAAGTGTGCTTAACTAACGTATTCAATTGCCTCAGGTATCAACTCTTTCATGATTTTTCGTGGGCTCTTTGTAACGCTTGGCTACTAAAAGTCTTGGTTTTCTTTGCTTTTTTTTTTAAAAAAGCTTTCCAATCCTTTGATGTCGATGTTAGGTGGCACTACTGTTTAGTTGGAGGATTTTATCCCGAACTAGTCCCTTTGGAGAGTGGTTCCCTTAGAATGCTAAGTTCGACCCTCAGATCCACTAAACATTTTTTCGTGGCACCACCTCTACGCAGGCATGACTAATCTGCAGGACTATAATCTGTCAAGAAAAAGCTTCCTGATTCGCCGTTCAGAGTCGGTAATAAAATTGTAGGTCCTTTCCATTCGTGGTTATGAGAAGCTAGGCCTTTACTCTCGCACCCTTTGGAGAGCACAATAATCATTCCCCTGAGAGTGATTCAAGCCAAGTGCTTACCTAAGTAATTACTGTCTTAAACTGTTTTATGAATTTAGAAAATGTGCTGTGTGTGAAGTGAATGCTCTGGCGGTCGATTGAGACTGAGTATTTTCATGGCTCTCTAATTCGCTGGTGCAAGACAAGAAGAGTCTTGAGGGTGATACGATTTAGAAATGTTCAGTTCTGTTGACAAGACGTCGGTAAAGTTCCTCTTATTTGAATGGCTTCACAACGAGTATACCTATGTATGTTTCGAGATACTCAATGGAGTGAGCAAAATGTTTACTGTGCCAGAATTCTATTGCTTAACCGCAGCCAAAATCTAGTCATAAGTTCATGAACAGCTCTAAAACAGGCGGGGAAGTAGGTGGCGGTGTCTTTGTAAAAGATCTTAACTTCGAAACATATAAACATTATGGCAGGATACTGTATTTTTGGCAGTCGCGCTCAGCGCTTGGGCACAGTCCGTAACGATTTCTTCAGGAGTTGCAGTGAAATGGAAGCACTTTTTCTATACGTATCTCGCCCGTGCCAATATAAGAAAAGCAACATTAGATCTCTGTAAGACCGTCAACATATCCAACCTAAATCCAATCCGTTTGAAAATCTATGATATGGACGTACTCTCGGTCCAAGTGTACCTTTTTTCTGAAGAAGCACTCCAAACTATGTACCTATACGCTGTTCCTTAGTCTTAATTTTTTTTAGATCTTATTCGAAATTACCAGCTCCTTTTTTTTTTAATCTATTCTTTCTGTAGCTTGAGCTGTTTTACAAAATTTAGTGTCAGTCAATGAATAGTGAAAAAATACAGTCCCTCATCAAATTCCATGTGATCACTTTTACACTCTGTCATTGTAAAGGACGTGACAGCTGATGAACAATTACAATCTGTTGACTCCTTCTCAATACCCTCAAGCAATTTGTTTCAATTAATTCTTTTCTTAAAATTATGAAAAACACATCCTGACCCAACACTCTCGGTACTCATATTACTTTTCACTTTCACGTCAAACAGATCAACATAAAAGTGTCAACACTTTAACACGATCCTCATCTTCATGGAAAAGGATAACAAACTGTCTACGCAAACGCATTGTCTTTCAACAGGATCACTTCATCATTTACTCATGGCGCCTAAAAATAAAAGAAAATATTGTAGAGACCCTTACTTCCTTCGCACTACAAAGAAGCTCTTCACACACTTCAGAGATGGTGTAAATCGATATCACAGTTGTCAGTTTGACATGGCACAGCATGCTGTGTTCCTTGCACATCAGTTCACCAACACCAGATGTTTTTTCCGAAAATTGATGGAAGAGGGTGTCAAAATGCACTTTACTGCATTTTTATCGATATAACATACCTCTAAGGGTTGGCACACGTCTGTGTATGACAACAAACTGAGTGAAGTTTTACCCTAGTCAAAGGATAAACTATTTTTAGTTTGTTATTTAGGGGAATAAGGACGATAGATTGGTGAACAAATTTGAAAGTGTAAAATTCGAAAGAAAGGGTCTTGACGCACAGCATTCTTATCAGGGAAGTAAATCGATAAAGACGATATAGTGTAGAACTGGGGTGATGAGGGTCGTATATATAGAGTCTTCTTAGTCGTTCGGGATAAGGCCTTCCTTCTCAAATTTCAAATGAAACATCAAGAGTATGTTGTTGTCAGATAGACAAAGTCTCTTACATGTTGTCCACTGTGAGGTTGTGTTCGATTCGTTGATGTTGGGAGTCCCTTCTTGCTGACAGGAAGTATGAGTTTTGGTCCTCGCTACCCGCTCAACTCATTTTGCCTCAGTAATCGCGAACGCACTGCTCAAACTTCTGAAAAACTATGCTTCTGGTTTCGGTTTAAGAGTTTTGGGCAATCTATTCAAGTATGAGGTTGAAGATGTCACATGCCAGCTCGAGTCGCCTTCTCTAAATGCTTTTTTGACATCAAAGGTCCTGGTGAGTTCATTACCGATCCTGATGGATCAGCAAGCAATTTCCTTCGTCATCATGGTAAAGATGAATAAGTTTGGCAACAATGCCAAAACTAGACATGGCTCTGGATAGTTCGTCTCTACAAACGCTGTCATAGACGGCTTTAAATCGATAAATAGATGGAAACCTTTGTAGTTGGTGTTGTTGGGGGTGTTTTCTTTCCTACACTTGTCCAGTCAAATATTAGCAACGAGATGCTCTTTGCCAAAACAATTCAAGCTGCTTTGGGTAACTCGGCTGGGAAGCCTTGTGGGGAAGTTTGGATATTTATTATTATTCTCACTCCGTCTTGCTGTTATCGTCTGCGTCTAGAATATAGAATTCAACTTGATATCTGAAAAGGAGGGTGAATCCAGCTATAAATGTGGATACACCACGAAATCATAAATCACATCAACTATATTCACTAGGACATATCGAATAAAAGGATAGCAATGCTCCATTTAAGAGAGTTTTTAAATCCCAGCCATAGGAGGAAGATCCGATTTTCTTCAAGATGCCTTCATCTAAGAATACCAACTAAGGGAATGACACTCCATTGAACAGTTTTTGGGTTCCACTTTACACAACGAAGAACTAAAAATTAGACAACTTAACTTTAGTGCTACTCAGACTATTTTGCCCCACAGAATCCAACACTTCTGTACACTTTAACACCACGTCTGCGTATTTCATGGTCAAGGATTTTAATACCTAAATAAATAATTGATTAAATAGGGTTCTCAAATGTCGAAAACAGCTGCGTAACTGCTTTAAAATTGCCGGACTATTGAATTTTTATAAGTAGTGCAAACGATTCTGGCTAATTTCGTTAGATGCGTACCTTTTTTTTTTTTGGCTTTAGCTTTAGTGCTTCGTTGTCTAATCTTTCAATGATTGCGAATTTTTGAAAAAAATACTTTCAACGAACCTATTTTCGAGTTCATGTGGCTTAAATGGCCACATCAATGGGGTCACGTTTCATTTATGCTCCACTCAAGTGGAATAGGGTGTAACATGTGCATACGTAAAAGTATTTATACGGATTGAAGGACTAAGCGAGGTGTGTTTATGGTGAAGTGAATTTTGATGGATTTTCTAATTTTTTTTTAAGGACTTGTATCCTTTTTTTGCCATAGAAACTAAATGCTGTTTGCAAAAAAAAAAAAAGAAATTAGGTTACGTGAAATGTTTTGAAATATGTTTTTGAACTTTGATAGGGGATGGGTATAGTTTCCAACCGATTACCCTGTGAAAGAGGGACTATACCATTTGTGCTTTGAGTTGAATAAATATTGAAGTGTTTTCTTTAAATATTTTCCTGTAATCGCTCCCTTGTGAAGCTTGGTTTTTATTGTGAACTCGGTGATCTGGATTTTATTTGGTACCTCTGGTGCATCGAGAGGTCTCAAAAAGATCAACGAACCAATGAAAAAGCTGCTAAATATGTAGCTCTTACAATTTTCAGTCTAAAATTATCCCGACGTGAATGAGCTTATATTTGGACATGCAAGGAATAAGAGATTGTACACGTACAAGCGAATTAGTGTGGTACAGATAGACGACAATCAATCATGACCGAATGCAATTACTGAAACTTACTGTCAGATAAAACCATTTTAAATGAGCCACGTTTATAACGTCTGCTTCTTTGTATTCACATCCGGAATTCGACTTCAACTCTTTGATCTATAAGCAGAAATTTTCCGAGTTGCACCGCTACTTCCCCTAAGTATGAAATGAAATCAGAGTATTTTTCATACCTTAAGCGAAATAAAGGTCCCATGTCAATTCACAGGATGTCAGACCAATTTGCTTATCATCATTCCTTTTGAAAACCTTAGAATGAATGATTGATATCCACGTCCGTAGCAGTAACGACGTAAAACTATTATCTACTTCCAATATGCGAACTGTAAACACAGAAAGAGCTCTGCAGACTGTAGTTATGCACTATTGAAAAATCTGCGCGCTACACTGTGCTAGCTTTTCTCGACGTGGAAGGTGCTTTCAGTATTTTCATGGGAAAACTTAGAAGAAGGAGTCGTTATGCTTCTACTTGAATGGTTATAAGACCAAAGATGGGGACAAAGGGAATGTTAAATCTAAGCCTTTCCCACTGCCTTCCTAAAACTGCTGCCTATTTCAGGCAAAGAAAAAGAAAGACCAGAGCTTTAGCACTTTGATGGACAGTCAAGCGGCCTTCTTATCCTTAGAGTCAGATCTTTTAACTTTACAGGAAGCTCTATATTGCCGCTCAACACGCCGCTGGACGAGATAACTTTGAATACTAATCCTTGATGTCGTACGTAACTCGGGCGTATGCAACTAAAGACAAGAGGTTGCCTAAGACTCGTGCTGGCTGCAGAGGATTCTTGATTAAAGATATGGCATCAAGATATATACATCTCCAATTCTTTTACTCGCATCACTAAACCCATAACCCTCCTGCCGCACACAATATTTTCCGACTTGTTCAAAAGTCCAAACTTTTTTATTATTTCACCGCATAAAACGTTTATTCAAAATCCAAGAAAACGAGTCTGCAGTGCACAAGCCCTACGTTTCCCGCATCTGATTTCATTACACTTGCCTGCTCAACTAGCGGAAGTCATGTGCTTTTTTTTCGTTTATAAAACGACTGTCTACGCTTTTCATCTTACTGTCTGCCTTTCACAAAGTCAGTTAAAAAAACATACTTCAGTCTCATGCTCACCAAAGCAGACTAGTGACTGTTCCAAAATTTTTCTAACCAAAAGATCAACTAACCGTAATTATTCAGCAAAGAAAGGACCAGCCCACAAATGCTCCACTCATCCAAATGACTGGCTACGTCATCTTCTCTTTCCATGTGTCCCCTACACACACCGACCATATCCTCATTTGGCATGAAATGCAATAAAAAAAAATGCATCACATGGACAACAGATAAAAATGTGAACAAAACACTTTCGAAAAAGGATATAAAAGCCAGCACGCCGTCATTTATGCACACGTGTACGTTTGAGTGTTGCGCCTCTTGACGTGTAATTACGTTAATGCATGTTTTTCCGCGTGCTAATTTTTAAAGTGGCTTCCTTAATGTGATGCCTTAACATTGCCTTTGCCAGACGCGAGTCGGAGCTTTACGCAAAAGTACAAGTAGCATGTAAAAAGAACTTTTTTTTTTTTTTTAGAAAGGATATGCTGTTAAGCGAACACGAAATGATTAAGCATTCGTCTGGTTAGCTTTACAGCAACGCCCACTAAGAGTTGTTGGTAGGTATGACCTCATCTATCATTTTGTTGAGTCGTGTGCGGGTGGTTGTTCCTCCTTTTTTTATTCTCTCCCTTTCCGTCTCCTTTGCAGTCAAATTTAAAGAAAGTAAAGCGGAAGAGTTTAAAATTTGTTTAAAATCCTTTTCGGTGCGGTGGTGGTGGTGGTGTTTATTTAATGGTTTGTGTCTTTGAAATGTTAGTTGTCGCATTTACCCAACAGATGCCAGCGGTTGTACACATTCCCACCCTCGTGTCTTCCAACTTAATTACAGAACATGAAGTCATGTATTAGATGTTTTCCTATTTTCTAAATTGTATCTTTTATTGATTTTAAGAGATTTATCTTAATCACGAATAAAAATTTAAATTTTATCACTTCCACTGAACATGGAACATCCATATGTGTACTCGCTTGTATATCTGCGATGAAAATGCCTCATACCGAGGGAAGTGTTGAAATGTTGATCGTAAAATTTTATGCCATTCTGCTTTCGTATATTTTCCAATCATAAAGCTAGAAAATTAAAATTAAGCGAATTGCACGCAACGTGTCGGTAACAATTTTTAAAATAACACAACCCACCCGGTGGGTGCTTGTTTGTTTGGCTGATTGAAAAGCTGTCCAATAAAGATGCTTTTATGCGTGCCTCTTAATTGCTTGAATTAGGTTTTTTTTTTCGCGGTTATGGTGTCAATTACTTGGCAAATGATGATGACATTCATAATTTTATTAATTGGCTTGAATTGAATCTAAGACTGGAGGGACCTAGGCTGCAGTAGATATGGGATTGGTAATTTTGATGAGGAGTTTCCTATCAGTTTGATGGGAGTAATTAAAAAATCATCCAAGGAAAGACATTTTGGATGAATTTTTAATTGGTGTTTAGTGCGCTTTAAGGGGAAAACAATTTAGAAACACTTTGCATTTATAAATCCGCGTTTTATTTTACTACTCGAATGGGTAGACGACATCTCCCTAAATTATGTATCTTAATTGACAGGGACTTGGGCACAGTTGAAAATTGATTGTTCGTCGTTGCCATAGTCACTGTATAGGTTAGGCTAGCTTTGGATGGATGTTAGTCTTCTTTGTTGGAGAGCTGGACAGTGGTAATAGAGATGTTTTATAGACTCTATTTCCTGTTTATCCCTACAGCTGCTGCAGAAATCGTTTGTAAATATGATTGTTTATCTGCCTTTTCATTCTAATCCGTTCCAAGGTTTCCAAGTACTCTGCAGAGGAAAACAGTTTGGTTATTCACAATATTTGATTTAGCGAGGTTGGAGTCCAGCTTCTTTAAGTGTTACTTGATTGTCCACGAAAGTGCTAATTCCGAAATCTGCTAGTTTTAACGCAAGAGTGATTCGTGCCGCTCTAAAGTGCTTCAAAGGCACTGCAGTAGTTGGTCAGTAACATCATTGCTATAGCTCCGAAACAAAAGAAAGAAGAGAGGAGCATCCTGCTCATCCTGCTCATCCTCTCATCACATATTGTAAAACTATGAAAATTAGCCAACAAATCAGAAATCACACCCTCGCGATGTGGTCAGGATTTCAAAGCTAGCTGTGTACCATAAGCCGGTTCATTTTAAACGGAAGTTGGCTTTAATATGTCTTGATGTATGTTAGGAAACTAAGATCCTTCGAAAATACTTTGTCTATAGTCCCGATTAAGCTGTATAAATTGTACTGTGGAATAATCTACATAGCTCTGTGTTTCCTCATCACTACAACCCTCAAGCATTTAAAACCAACGTGCACCGGTACCTCCTTTCTCTCTCCTCTAATTTCCCTAATGCCCGTGCTCTAGTTCAATAGTTTAAGGGTAGCCATATCCCCTTTAGCGCGTGCTTATTATAAAAAAAAAATAAAAAAAACTTACATTACTGGATTCCAAATCAATGTCCTTCAGGATTTAGCAAATGTTTGTTACTCATCCGTTTAAGCAATAAAACGTAGCATACACATGCTATTTCGCTTGGTCTCTTACATAAGCAGTTTCTTTCGTATTAATTCCTCGCCTTCCTACAACCAAAGTCTTCCTTAATTGCATCCAATACCCAAACAGCTTTTAGAATTACCCAAGTTCTATAAATACTTAGATGACAACGCTACAGCATTTCAAAATTAAAGCATTTGATACCACATAGTTCCAGAGAACCCTCACCCGCATAAAATCGAAGGATTAGGTGTGCCCGAAGATGAAGGCATCCAACCGAGTGCAGAGAAGAGGCTATGCCATCTAACTAGAAGCAAAAAGGATTACACAATTTGCACAAAGTGGATTGTCTCGTTATTCATGGAAATTGTTTAATTTATCTCTCTCATCTTTCCTTCGCCTTGTATAGCCACTGCATCATGGTTTCCTATACAAGGCTAGGGAATTTTCAAGATTTCAATGCAACGTTGCCTTGTTCTTTTAGTTGAAGTACTCGTACACTTCCTCTGTTGCCGTCATCCAAAGGGGAGAAACCAAAAAAAGACGACAAAAATTCAACCCCAAAGGAATCTCCAAACACAAAAGCTCAACCGCACAACAATAGGCGGCAAGTTCCTAAGGGGGATTATTGTGTACTTGACATCATCTCTGCACTCTGGAAAACTTCCAACTGTGGCATAGTCACTGGCACTGTCAGTTGATGCCTAAGATGCCTCCATGGTGTTTCTTACTTTTTTCCATCTCATTTTTTTTTTCGTTTATTTGTGTCTCTAATGACTCCTTGGAGAGAACGAAGAGTTGAACTTTCTCCATCGCTCCACGATGACAATGTTACAATTCAAAAGATATACATCTAGAGCAAGGAGCTGCAGTAACACTGTGAATGTTTTTTTTTTTTTTGCAGTTCTCTTTTTGTGTACTCATTGCCGGCATCATTTTCCTTGAAGGACTTATGATCAAGGTGTAACAGAGTGCTACACAAAATTCGACTAGGACTTTCCATCGTCTCTTGAGAATCTGTTGTTTGGTCTTCTTATTTTTTTGGCAGGATATTGACTGAATTAATTTCACATCCCAAACTGAGATTACCGCTATCAACAACTACTTTCGAAGATGTGTTTACAACTTTGCTTGGGGTAAACACAATCCACACTCCCAGACAAGGCAAACTCTCTCAGGATGTACAATACAAAGACGGTGTATCTTCGACATCGACGTTTTAATAGACATAATGTCTGATGGTGTGATAAGAAGGGATATTGTGTAAGTCAGTGGCTCGGGTGGTCCCTGTTTTGGGTATTCCTTCAATTGGAGGAAAATTGTTTTAGATGCGAAAATAATATACGTTAACGTGACAAACAAGATGTGTGCCTGTGTGTGTGTGTGTAGAGGGAAAATTGAATATTGACTGCTGGGGGGATTGATGGATGATTGAAGGATAACCTCCCAGAGGTGAACATTGAAAATTATCCAGCCAGTTGATTGTTGATCGACCGAAGTGGCTTTTCCATGAAAAACGAAAGCGGAAGTCCACTTTCAGGATCGATTTCGTTGGCAAGTTGGTGAGCGATGTCAAGGAATAACAATGTTTTAGTGATAAACCTAAAGGGCAGATTAACGGATAAAAAAAATCGAAAGAACTTATTTATGTGATTGGTTTAAGAAGATAATATCGGGAGAGTGTTTCAATGTTGATAAGACGTAGCAGATATGTATATAAAGGGTCTTTCATTAAGCGCTTCCTATCTTTAAATTTAAATAAAACAAAGTGTGTGTGAGATATCATTTTTTTATTTGTTTGAAAGGCCTATCGATGCCATTATGTATGGAATATAACATCGTTCAAATGTCCATCGCGGCTTCTTTGGGTGGCGCGCATCCGAAATGTTCAATTTTCCATGACTCTGGCGCATAAATCAGGCTGAATTTGACCGATGGCATGAGTTATATTTGAGGGCCGCTGTAGTTTGTGGCTTATTCGCATAAATCTGCGACTTTAGAAAACCCCACAAGAATAAGTCTAACCGGGTCAAATCGCACGATCTCGGTGACCATCTCCACGTGAGATGGCCATGCCCTCGAATCGCTCGTGCAGAATTTCCAATGTGGCGTGAGTTGTGTGGCACGAAGCGCCGTCCTGTTGAAACCACATGTCGTTGGTGTCCATACCACCCAATTCAGGCCAAAAGAAGTTGATAATCATCGACCTATAGCGCACACCAACGTCGTTCTCAAAGAAATTTGGACCGATGACGCCAGTGACTTTTTCGGGATGCATTGGACGCTCTTGGATCTCATGTGGATTGGTATTGTCCCAAATTCGACAATTTTGTTTGTTGACGTACCCATTCACCCAGAAATGGACCTCATCGCTGAAGGTGATTTTTCAGGTCAGTTTCCAACTGCTCCAGAGCCCATTCAGCGAATAAACGTCGTTGTCTATGGTCGCTTACCTTCAGCTCCTGGGTCAGTTGAATTTTGTACGGGTGCAGGCCCAAGTCACGATACAAAATTCAGTAAGTTGTGGTCTGTGAAAGGCCGAGTTGTTGTGAGCGACGCGAAATCGACTGCCTCGGATTTTCCTGTACACTCTCACGGACAGCGGCGATGTTTTCGGTAGATCTTGCGTTTCGTCGACGTACGGGTGTTGGTTGATCGTTTACTTAATCAGTGGACTCAAATTTAAATGGGCGAAGCGCCCGAACAGAACACCCATTTTGATAAAACAATTTTATTATTTGCACGTGCTGTTAAACGCTATTTCCATCCATGGTGATTTGGCCAAACAGACTGAATAAATGACAACCAATTTAACGGATGTAGCTTCAATAGTGTGGCCGCTATCAACTGCCAAAGTTCGGAAGTCCCTATTGGAAGACCCTTTACCATGGAAATTTTTTATTTTATTTTTTATAATTCACTAGCGCTAAAGGGGTTATGAATACCCTAAGGATGCTATTCACACAGCGCTAGTGTTGGTGTAGTGATTTTGAAACTCAAGTAGAATTAGGTTTCAGTCTTTTTGCTCCAGGGGTGGGGTGTCCAGTATGACTGGGGAGAATTATTGGTACTGTTGCTATTGCTTATAATTCACAGTATTTCTTTCGAATATCCCGATGTTATTAGTGGGAAATTTACAAGTCACTAAAGGGAAATTGTGGAAGTATCTACATATAGCATAGATGTTCTTTAAAGGGCTGCCAGGAGCTATGTTTGTAGCAGATATTGAAGTTTGCCCGGGTCAATTTCTTTATTTCGGATCAATTTAACTGGACATAGACTATTAGAAGTGATCATACATTTTTAAGTTGAAAAATTCAATTTAAAGGCAGGATTGTCGACAGGCCGTAAGACATAAATTGGTCAACTCAGTCGAGTCAGTTTTTTGTCCAAAGAAATACTACTGTCATATTCAAACCTTAAGTTGCACTGTATTCTTGTAAGATACTCCTAAGGAGGGCCATATTCCTCTGAGATATCTTTTCAACTCCAGTTAACCTAAAAACAATATCTCTACCCCGATGTAAATTATCAGTTTAATTTCATTACCAACAATCACTAATAAATTTCCAAAGTCAGTGTTTACACTCCCTGTAATTACGAATTACATTGCCCATCCTAATCTATTTGTAGCCAGTCTACAACATATTCTCTCAGGATAATTGCCTTTTTGCCTTATTTAGCATATTGTTAAAGTTTAATGAAAAATGAAAACAAACAATTGCAAACTCGAAGAGAAAGGACAAAGTTTTCATTCCGGGAACAGGAACAACTGTCACAATAATTGTTAACATAAACATCAGATGTTACAATAAAAGGTAACTTTGTATGTATGTATTCATTTTTAGTGTTTTTTTCTTCTTCTTTTGTTGGTTTTGTACTAGTGGGTGTTTTTGTCATACGAATATGTATTCCTTTTCCAATAGCATTTGCCAGATTGAGTGGATGTGGAAAACAAATAAAGTTGTACTATATTTCCTTGGAAGGGATATCTACATGTGTTTCATTGTATGAAGACGATTAACGTTAATAACATCAATTGTGCCTACATATAGTCGTAAGTGGATCCAACATGTGTTTAGGACATAGGATTCATTATGAAAGATTTTCCGACGTTAGTTGTTGACCTGAGTTTAATGACGGCACTTAGCAGGTACACGTGAATTTTGAAGGATTTGACGACAGTTGGTGGAGAGGGAGAAAAAATTAATAATTCAGGCTTAACGAATTGGGCTTGGATTAAGATTTTGAAATTACTTCTAATCGTCCAAATAGGTAGGTATGTAGGTTGAAGAGGTGACTGGTTTTTCTACGAACGTAGATCAGTTGCAAGAAGTATGCCCTTTGCATTAGGATCAGAGGCTTGGAGCAGCACGATGTCAATGTGTAAGAACCCTCAATGACTTAACACTGACTTGGGTAATGGTACACGGGGGCATTGAATGAAATGATGGACAATCTGGCGAAGCAGATGCATTTTGAAGGACATGGTCGATAAGTGGGAAACGAATGAATAGCCGACAAGATGCGAAAGTGTGGCAAACTGTAGGCAGGTCAAAATGGTGACTCAAATGCCTGCCGGGTGCACCAAGAGGGACTATCAAATGGATGGAACTGTGGTGTCCTGGACATTTCAAAAGATGGTACCCGCAAGCTGTGTCTAGAGGTTGAAGAAATAGCTAGAATCGATTCAAACCCAAGGAATAAGATATCTTACAAATAAATGCTGACTCTGGCAAAAGGAATCGCGTTCAGGGATAGATTGGATATCTTTTGGTGTTCATACAAGCAAACCTTTAGAATTTCAAAAGGAGTTCAGAAGTACAGAAAAGTTTTGTTAAAGCTAAATAACTAACCTTTCTCCTAAGAGTATCTTACACTCTTAATCAATCTGTCAACTCATGAACATCCCATCTAAGTGCATTTTATACATGGAAGCATTTTTCCATTAATTTAGATCCAAGTCTTCCGGTTATCTTTATCTCAATCGAAGTTCTCTATGTGGCAAAGAAAACCACAACAAAATACCTACCAGTTGAAATGACTTGAACATAATTTTCCAATTTAACCAATGAAATGAATCTTCCACAGTCGGACATACAAAGAGTCAGAGAGAAGAACTTCTCTTCACACCCCCACCTACATACGTGCTAGTCATCAACTAAATATTTAACTACCGACCAAATGCAACGTTGATGCAGAGTCTTGGACATGATGAAGATTTATCTTACGTTCGTTTGTCTCTTGTGTTTTCTATATGCGGACTACCATGTAACTAGGTAAGAACTCACCACTGCGTCCTATTCCATGCACGCCTCAGTGCCACATATTGCACATATTCTATCCATCGGGTTATTTTATTACGTGTCATAAATTGTTCACTCAGAAGTGAGGAAATGTTTCTTTCTGGTCTTGGTCTTCTTGAACCTTTTTATGTGTGCCCCATGACAGTAAAAGATAGATACTACGAAACTATTTCATGTGCATACAATTGCGGATATTTACACCATTGCGGATGGTGGAGGACAATGCACTCCTGATATATCTATAGCCACACCTATCTAGTTACAATTTAATTTTCCTTTTGTCTTCTCTAACAAGAAGCCAATTAAGTGGCTTCTATTCGCCCCACCATTTGAAACCCACTTGTGCTAAGGAATGAGTAAGAAACTCCCAAATGTCGTCCAAGATGACAGGACAAAGAAGTGGAAAAAAAGAAAAACCGACAAAAACGAAAGAGAAAGTCAAATCGTGTTTCTGTACTTAAGGCAAATGAATCCTTGTGAGTCCTTTTTATTAGGTAACAAGTTGAGTGATCTTAATTCTACAAACTCAAGCTGGCATGCCATCTAATTCTGAAGATAACTTCAAAAGGGAAACCTTGAGATATGTACTTTGGATTTTTTTTTGCCTCTCTTTTGCAAATTGTGTCCCAAGGACACTCTTATGCTTTCATATCCAATTAAGGTATGTAATAACTTTGCTGTCTCAAATGGGGTGAAGTTTATTCGTGACTGCTCCCAAAAAAATAAAAATATGTCGGCTTCACATTTCATATTTTGGTAATAAAATATTCATGTCCTCCCATGACGGGTGGGGACCAAAATGCCGGAACAATGCACTCACTCACATTCCATTCAATTATCACATTCGAGGCGAGGAGTGCTTTTCCTCACAAATTGAAGCCAGACAGTAGTCAAGGCGACGACGACGGTGGCGCTTATATATGGTATCCTGAGGACATTAATTAAGTGCAGTTTTTCTTCCTTTATGTTATGCACACCCACCATTTTGGATGGACGGTGGGGGAACACGTTGTCGTTGAATGCCCACTGTTCATTTACAGTCATCATCATTATCGGGTGAAGGCACAAATAATACATAATGGCGGCGAATGAATGAAGAAGAGAATTTACGATTGAGGAAAGATAGAGAGGACGTGTGCCTTTTTCTTTTTTTCAATGTTGGTAGATGGTGTTGGCAAAAAGTGAGGTCTCACCCCATGGTATTGAGTGTGGGAGGACAATGAAGGTTTTCGATTTGTTATGTTCTTTTGTATGTGAGGACTTATGATTTGTCTTTTCAGAAAATGAAAGGTAAGAAGTCGAAAGACCGATCTAGATCTGTTAACACAGGAATCGACATTTCTAGTTTCATAGATACTGACAGATCCATGGATAGCATCAGTACCAATCTCTAGACACTTCTATGGCGCAGAAGAGTTTTGAAGTTCTCATCGCCTGAACTCCAATACTCAATCTTCATCCTAGAATGACGCCACGACCAAGAGTCTACGACCACGAAGTGATGAGCTCTTTGCAACCCGTTCTACGGAAGCAATACAAGGAATTACACAGTACCTATGAATGAGGAAGTGGAATTGCAGACCAATTAGCTTTTTTATAAGTGAAGTAGACACCTGAAAATGATCGTGATTGAAATAGTGACCACATAGTGAAAAACGAGACCTGTGGCTACCCAGGAGGGACTTATTGTTCTGCTGTTTAGTACCCGCTAGTAAATTTGCCCATGTGCATACTAAAACGTCAATAATAAATCAAACATCATTATACCCACCTTCTTTTATCTCTTATAATTGACTTCCGCTAGCACACATTACATGTGTACATTAGGACGATCACTTCGCCCTTCTCGAAAAAAAAACCCTCAACGTAAACATTACAACTCAGACTTGTATTTATGAATGCAAACACCGCGTGATTTAGTTGAAAACCCCCAAGACGTTTTATTACATCCTCAAAGGATTGATAGCTCAATAAGACCATCGTGGCCCATGTCGACTTTCTTTTCGTGTTTGCACAATGCCAAGGGTGGCAATACATATTCCAAGACAACACTTCAGGACATACGTTACACCAATCGATGGGGTAGATGTGCGCCGAACAACAATCAATGGAAATGTCGAGCACTGCCAATAAATTTCCGATTGTTTGCACAAAGCGTTATTTCTACCTTAGACGACGATGATGGTGATGTAAATGGCGTTCCGGAGAGGTGCTAGAGCAAAAGACCAACCATTCCAACCGCAAAGTCCGACATATGTAAATATATAGAGGTCGTCACAACTACAACCACCCACGGAAACGCCACCAATAAGAAGCAAAGCTCTAAGGGATAATTCTTTGATAGAGGATCTTTGCTTGAGCCCGCAGGCAGAAGAGCAGATTAATCTTGCAGACAGCTTTATTGGCAAACGAAGGCACATGGGGTGGCATAACGCATGAGCTAGCAGCAATCACGCATTAATAACTTCACCAAAGTTAATGCTTGTGTTTATGTGCGTGTTGGGAGCAATGGTGGGGGGCAAAGGGTAACTGGGTCAATCAGGTACCTGGATTGTGAGTACAAATTATCGTGCTGAATAAAACATACGATTGGAAATGGTTAATTTATGGGTAACATGCCGGCTTTAAGTCGGGAAGGCGGATCAAATGTACAAGGGGTTCGAAAGGGTATCAGTGCGTGCCAGTTGCCACAAATTATGGAGTCACACACATAAAAACAACGCAAACGACATGACTGTGGAATGCGATGAAATGTGCTCAACGGGTCGCAATGAATTGTGGGTGCGATCAAAGCGATAAAAAGGATACGGTTAAGGTATTGCAGCCGCTCAAATAGGCTATATTACAATTTTGAGATTGAAGAGGGTTGTAGAATGTAGTTAGCTTCAATTCTAATTACCTTGATTCCATTATTGGTGGAAGACGTTACTGACATAAAGTCGATCGATGATTTCAAAAACTATAAAGAGCGCGTGTAAGAAACGCATTGATTTCCATGATTGTTGGCTTGGGTGAAATTGGAATCGGTTGACATAACTCGACTGAATTCAATTATTATGCGATTAGATGGCGACATAATGGGTAGTGCCACGTGTTAGGGGCACACAGCAGAACCTACCTTCAGTCGTTTTGCACGAGCGTGTTGATTTTGTAATAGACTGTGATCATGATCACGTCAGGGGACTTTGCTCTCAGGATCTTGGAATTGTTAAGGGTAATGCACGAACTTCGTCAGATGGAACATATTTGGTTCTAACCTACAGATCTCATGGTATCACCTGCTTCTGTTTGAGTATGTCTGAACTATATCATTGATCCTAACATTGCAATGCATTACAAAACATTTGAAGCGTACTATTTAGGTCCTTGAAACATACTTACGTTTCTACAAATCTACCGACAACAAATTAAGATCATGGTCTATGTTTATCCCGTGCATTGTAATCAAATTACCCCACATTGACAGCACCTTTCCCTAGTTTCAGCCGGTATCCGACAACCTATATCCAGGCTCTGACTATCGTTCTTTAAACACTGTTACGCATTTGTTTTGCTACAACAAAGGTAGTTTTTTTTTTGTTTCCGCATGAATGCAAATCCAAAATTTATTATCACAATTGCAGCAGGTTTTCATGGATGTCTGCTGTTTATATTCCTAATGGCAGGATTTTCATTTCGACAACCATTTTATAACTGGGGTGTGATTTCAATCAACACCCCCCATGGGGAGTGTTGAATTCAATTAAAATCAATGCCAATGATTTAATTTTTTAAATTAAATAAACAATTTTGCATTGTAGTGTGTGTGTGAGTTAGTGATTGTTATTGATTGCATTTATGTACGTGATTTTCGAAAATAAAAATTGAAATTGATTGCGGAAGTAAAACTACGATTTTTTGGTTACAAATTTGGTTGCGAGGTATTCCAATAAAAAAATTCAATGATTCTTCCAGAGAAAGGGATCTAGTTGGCGTACATTGAACATAAAATACATACAGAGACCCTCTTATCTCCTTTGCACATTTATCTCAATGATTCCACCTCCCACCCAATAGATGGACCATCTCAAGTAAGGTCCTTCCATTAATTTCCTGGTATTTTATCACGTCCGTTTTTTCTAACCCGTTTCTCTATTTTATTCTCTTCCTGCAGATTACACATACAGTTTACGACTGGTCGAAGTACGGATACCAAACTACGTGGTGAGAGGATCTGATGCGCAACTTGAGTGTCTGTACGATTTGGATGGTGATTCGCTTTACTCGGTGAAGTGGTATAAGGATGGCAATGAGTTCTATCGATATGTACCGAGGGATGTGCCACCATCGCAAACATTTCTACTGCCAGGTGTAACGGTTGATGTGAGTATTTCATCCTGAGGCGGAATTTTTATAGAAAAATCTATTCTATCCTGTTCGGGTGGCCCTTTGTAATACATAAGTTGTACATTGGCTTCATTTTGTCGATTCCCTAAAGGGATACACAAAGGCATACACATATCCGTACATCGTTTCCATTTTGTAATCGTGATTGATTGCACATTCTTCTGTTATAAGCTTAATGATATGACATTACACTCACTCAATCATGATTTAAAATTATTACCGATATACTTGACTGTGTGTGAATGCAGGACTCTGCGTCATGAGTGTCATTGACTTATGTTGTGTTGTTTTTTTCTTTCTTTTTCTTTTTTATCTTTATCTTTATTTGATATACAGTATCCAAACGCTACCGATGCGATAGTGACATTAAAGAATGTCAACTTGTCGACGACAGGTCGTTTCCGATGTGAAGTTTCTGGGGAGGCGCCTTCATTTCAAACTGTCACCGAGCACGGAGATCTAGTGGTTGTGTGTAAGTACCAAACATTTTCTTCATTTTTTTCTTTCTATTATTTACTTCCTGTCAGAAATCATTAACAATAAAGTGAACGATGTCAGTTTCATGTCATAAAACAGAGCAAAGCAGGTGTCAGAGAGTTAAATCAGTATGTGTCCTTGCTATCCTGTGAAGATTCTGTGTGAAAAGCAAAAGTTTTATTAAAAGACTTTTAAGGTTTAGTGAAATCCATTGACAGACAGAAGCAGGAAAATGTTGTAGAAAAGAATTTTAGATTGAAGATGGCAGGAATGAATGTGAAGTGACGGTGCACATTAAATTTAAGGCCCAATGCATACGGAGCAACTGGAAAAAAAAACTAAACCGTTTGGCAACTCGGGTTACAGAACAGTTACGGACTCAGTGGTGACTTGACTCCACACAAGAGGAAACTCATCACCAATCAAAATCTCTAGTTCGTTCAGTGTCGTCATGGATACCGGGCGTGAAGTGTTTTCGGAAATGTCCCCCACCAGCAACTGGTTGGCCTGTTGTTCGCTCATCTTCGAAAAATTGGAAACTGAAAACAATAGGCAATCCGACATGCAAATCAACAGACGACTGGTTACAAACTGGTTTTTGTGAATCGCAAACGAGTTTTCAACCAGTAGCGTCGTGTGCGGCGTCCCATTTGATTACACGGGGTATGACTCAAAGCAAACTAGTTGCCAATTCGCAACGCTGATCAGTTTTTTTTTCAGTTGCTCCGTGTGTATTGGGCCTAAGTCTTTAAAGTCGTTTAAAAAAAATGTCTGAAACCACAAGCCTGATGATTCGACCATTGTGGTTCTTAAAACCCCAAACGGTAACGCTTAGAAAACGTTGAAGCAGTCTTCAATAGTCATTTACAGAGAAAATGAATTCATTTAAGGTTAAGAGAATGGGTTCCCGCTTGTTCGTTTCAAAGACATTTCAGAATTTCAAAGTCTAAGTCTTATCTTAGCTCCTGAGTCTTTAGGTCAAAGCTACAGTCAAACTCAAAGCTTGCTAGTTGTACAGTATGCTACTTTTAGACTTCTGTTCGATAGGGTTTAGACCATCAGAAGGCCTGATACCGAGATTTTTAGTTTTAATGCCGTCCACAGAAAGTAGATCTTATTAAGATTATTAGCCCCAACTGGATTTACACAATGTTGTCCTTTTATTTCTCCTTCTTCTACCATAGAGGATCTTCGAATCACAGCCTTATGATGGTAATATCATCCAGCCTATTATTTTTAAGGATGCATGTGCAAATATAGCAAACAAGTGAAATATTACATTCAAGCAAGCATACGTTTGTATGTCATTAGCTTAGTTCTTTAAATATCCTTTAAATCTCCATCTAAGTAGTCTGCCATCCTTGCCTAGAACTACTTCAAGTTCATCGTCCAGTACGGTTATAAAGAGGAAGAACCAATTCAACGATGTGAGAAATACCTGAATTAACAAAATAAATAGAAGATTGAAGTCAAAAGTAATTTCTTCTCCATCTTTTCGAAAACCGCTTTTAAAATGTCTAATTTTTTTCTACCTATTGTTTGAATATTCGTATCAAAAATCATATTCGGCACTAGTCAACCAGTTCCACTACTAAAAATATACCCATCCGTACCTACCTTCATGATAAATATCTTTAAATTAAATTTTATTTTTCAAACCACACCAATCCTCTTGATTCTCAAGGATTCACAAAAATTGGTTAAATGACATCGGAATGGAAGAATAGAAAAGTGCCGTTTCAAGTCCATTATAAAGGCACAGAGCTAAAGAGTCAAATGGTGTAGAACAAACTTTTGATATTTTCGCTGACCTATTGGCTTTCGCCATCCATGCTTTTGAACGGAAGTCCTTTTCTCATTTCTCACTGATGATGCCACCGCCATCATTGTAAAACTTTTTGATTGCTTTCTACCTAAGGGCATGATCTTTTCTTTCTTTTTTTTGCTCCTCCACAGCAGAAAGTAGAGAAATATCCTTTCTTTTCCTCTTCCTTTGTCGTAGAAAAAAAGAAAGAAAAGGGTAATGATGGTATGGACGACTAATTTAGGTTTAATCGATTTTTGATGCATCAAAGGAATCACCAAAGGCATGCTGAAGGGACCTAAGTTGGGATAGAAAGTCCCCAAGCATTATTTGCCGGTCAACTACTTCAAGCGCACAGATTGCGCTCAATTATAATTTTAGGAAGTCAAGTGGCCTGTATTATACTCAATGGTTATGGAGTATGATTTGCCTGCTGTGTGTTGCCTTTAGCTTACTGCAGTCATACAACAAATGCCTTCCGGTATTTATCAGGACTACATCCATGAATATGTGCATCAGAAGCAAAAAAAAAATAAAAAATGGAAAAACTTAGATTGTATGCATGTACCTACCTATGTATGTATCTACTTCGCGATTCTAAACAAACACAGTCGCCCTAGGCTAACTGGAAAAATGAGCATGCATGCAAATTTTCCTTCACTCCTTGATAGCCTCGTTCTTGGACTAGGTCTATCGTCTTTTATTTTTCGTCACTGAGCTTTAAACCATTTGCTCCCTTTTGACTTTTGAATTTGTGTTCGATGTCGGTGGACGGTGTCCTTTATGTCCTACTTCTGTTGTGTTGCAGTTTCTTTTTTTATCCATTCGTAGAACGAAAGGCTGCTCTCATGGCTAGTTGGGTTTGTGGAAATATTTTTTTTTAGCATCAGGAAGCCACATGCTAGAACAAAATGAGAGCACGTAGAATAGAGAATGTAAGAGAATCCTGTGGCAAACTACTAATTGGTGCGTTTTCCCCTCCGGGTTTTTCGGTTTTTCGATTTTGAAAGGATTCAAAGAGGAAAGATATGTAATTTGCAGCTAGCGGGGACAAATTTGCGTATGAAATAGTTTTCCTCTTCTAAAAGTGAATTATTTTCAGTGCACTGATTGCTTTGATGATTTATGTTTTTGTTTTCTTCAGATCTTCCGGACAAAGGACCTTCAATGACTGGTGGACGACCGCGTTATCAAATTGGTGATTGGGTGCGAATCAACTGTACGTCGGGACGTTCGAAACCTGCAGTTCAGTTGACATGGTATGTCAATGGAGAGCCGTCGGAACCGTCAATGGTGAGAGGTTATGAGAAGATTATATCGGGACGCGAAGCATTGGAGACTTCAATACTGGGGCTGCAGTTTCGAGTGGAACAGCATCATTTTCGTAATGGCGACATGAAATTGAAGGTAATGCATAGTTTGTGTCAACATTTTAGTCTGTAACCTTAAACTCCGTAGGAGTACCATGTGTTGTAAGCTCTTCGTATACACTGCCATCTGTCCTATAGTTTATTCACGGATTTACTTAGTCAATTCTTTGAGTCCTGGTGTTAAACAAATTTGTCGTGGGACTAGTTGTGAATCAAGTTCGCAAAATTGTCATTCTTTGCTGAGAGCTCATGAGGTTTATTTCCTCATCTTCAAACTGTTGTTATGTCACCTTCTCGAGCATGTATGCAGCTCCTTTTCGTGGACAAGCAATCCCGAATCCGATTGGCCGATAGAAAAGCTTCTCTTGCCGAAAAGTTTTAATACTGAAAATATTTCTTGTTTGCAACTGCCATTCTAACCACCACTTAAACAATTTTATAAGCAATAACCTCTTCTCGGTAAGACCGGCTGGGCATCTTTCCAAATTTTACATTTAAAATAGTTGTGTAGTTCCGTGTCACTTATAAATCTTCAAACTTTAGTACAAGCCTTTGAATACACATATCACGTAGAAGGTTGCTCTAAATTGAGCTTTAATTTAAAACCAATCATCTTTTCCCATTTCAGTGTGTTGCTCGCCTCTCGACAATCTACTGGCGTAGCAATGAAGAATCCGTCGAAGGAGATCGGCCCCAAAAGGCACCAGTACTCGAGTCACGTGAAACTGTTTACGCCAGTAATTCACGTGCCGATCCAGTCCAAGGTATGTCATTCCGGGAATTATTTGTTACAAAACTTTTATCGTTTTTCATTCAACCAAATGCAGCCAGTAGAACGGACATCGAATGCTTGCCAAGTGTAGTGCTCATACTCACATTAGTTACATGTGCGCTTAGCTTAACACAATATCAACGAATTCACTTATCATTCATTGCAACGTTATCTGAAAGATAGCTCCATTAAGTTTCATTTAAAGTGCACAAAACTCACTCTAATCTTAAGCTTTATTCCTAATGATCACTCCTTATTTTTTAAGTGTAAATTTTAACAATTACTTTTATGTATAATTGGTCAACAATCAAAAAGAAAAAATCAAATACAACAACTTAGCAACGATGGCTGAATAAAAAATACCAAAAATGCATTTTTAAAAATAATAAAAAAAAAATACAAAAAAATAGAAACAAAACAAAAGAAAACGTCAACAAATTTTAAATATTAAAGTAGCAACGCTAAAATACTTGTACATTGTCTTTATTTTATTTTTTTTTTAAACACGCAAATTTATAAATCATTTTCAACTAAAGAAAAAATCAAACACAATTAGTTTTCTGTGTATAAAGCAAACTAATATATAAAAATTAATTAAGATAACATTTTTAAACAAATCTTTTTGTATAAATGTATAAAGTGAATAAAATGTTCAGTAGACTTATTCTATAAGTAAATTGTAAGAAAAAGAAATTAATTTTAAAAAAGAATAAAAAAGAAAAATCCAGAAATACACAGTTAAAATCATAACTCGATCTCTAATGTTAAAATTAAGATCTAGGTAGTTGAATCAAATTTTTAAACAAAAACAAAATGTATAACAATTGTGAATAAAAAGAAAAAACCATAACAATGCAAATAAATTATAATCTTATTTTTACGTTTTATTTTTCAATTTTAATTAGTTTTAATGACATAAGTTTACAAGATTGGATTTTTTGAGTTAAAGTGTGATACACAACTCTACCTATGAACGGCTTAGTTCGATGATACGCATTGATACGCATATGGGAAAATAAAGTGTTCAATGATTTGTTCACGAAGGAGAAGAGGCAAATTAAGTCATCTGACCAGAATCCACGTCGAAAATTGAGTTTTTCCATACAAAATAAGGCCGCATTTGGCATTTTGTTTGAAGTGGAAATATTGACATGTTCAGCACAATGTTGGGCTATATTTCTACTAACAAAGATATAACCCAGAGAAACTAATTTTGCTCAGAACTGATCAGACTGAGGTTTTGGACATAAAAGGACTAGAGAGGGAGTGCAGTAATTTTTGTTTGCCTTATTTCCACAATAGTGTTTTAAAAATAAATAAACCGAATGTTTATCATTGCATCCATCTTACTATTGGGATTGGAAGGCCATTAACCTGCAATAACTTGATCGTATATTGGTAGAGTCCTTCTGCAAAATTTTCAAATAGGAAATCTGTGAAAACCCCAGTTCTTGGATCGATAGATTTGAGCTGGTGGCGATGTTTTTGTTTGGCCGAGTGTTTAATAGAGACTTTAATTGAACGAAAGTGTTGAACGAACATTTTTTGAACCTCGAATCGTTTGTCGAATAGAAAGCAAATTTTGGTGATGCATTCGAATAATATCTAAGCATTAGAGTAGTTTGATTGTTTACCTTTCCATGATAATTTGCCAGACTTTCCTGATGATGGTATAAGCTTTGCCAAGAAATCAGAGCAAAATGTTTGCAAACTTAGCCGATGAGTACTCGTACATTCCACAGGTCACTCGCCAATTGGTCCACACGCTGCCAAGCTAGGCATTCCGTTCATCCCCCACTGCGAAAGCTCACACGAAAAGGAAACCCTATTCCACTTTCTTTGTGACTGCCCGGCACTAGTCACCCTTTTTAAGAGAGTAATCAGAGATTTCTGAAATAAAATTCTGCAACATTATACTTTTCTGAACTCCACAGGATGGATTTGAAACACTGCGCTTTTAATCACGCCCATCGACATCCAAGTTAAGTGAGCTGTGGTATCAAAACGGCGCACCCGCGTTACTCGTGTTTCTGATAGGACCTTACTAGTTACAGTCAATTCTAACTACCTACCCTACTCGTACATTCAAAGATCTTATAAATGAATGAAGTTTGGTCCCAAGTGTAGCCATAGACTGGCCATGCTATGTATTAAGTCCCAGATTCACATATGCGTGTGTGGCTGCACCAGGGGGCGAATTCCTGACTTATTAAAAAACAAATTGAGGATGTAAAAGTAAAGATTCTTTTTTTTTTTTCGTAAGAAGAAAGGGCTACCCTGTAAATCTTATTTAGTATGATACATATACGAAATGAAAACTAAATAGTGATCTCCTGCACTGTATCCGATTTTGCTATTTCGACACGGCGTCTTCACACATCTTTCAAGGCCTTAGTTTCTCAATTATCTGAGTAAGTAAATAAACTGGTCACAGTCTGACTTTATAATTTTGTTATCCATTTTGTTTTGAACTAACGAAATAGGCAGGAACATTTAAGTCTTAAATTAGTGTTTTATGTTTTCTAAAACTTCATATTTGGTTGCAAAACTTTTTTAATTTAATAATAAAATCAAATTAGTCCTTAAACGAAACATATCGATAATGCCAACTTTTGTAATACAAAATAAAAAATCACTTTAAATTTCTTATAAGAAAAAATTAAGCAAACAAATATTTGAACAGAAAAATTCATATTTTTACACTTACATGTTTTAAAAAAAAATTTATTTTATGGTAAAAAAATATAGTCAAATAAAATTCTTAAATGAACATCATCCGAGAGTAAAAAAAAAAAAAATCCTAGAAAATCTTTACGACCTTAATTGGTTAATAAATCGCACACCCACTTTCGTTTTTATCTTACGCCATAAAAGGAATCTCGCACATTTTACTTCCGCACTGGTTTTCTTGCACAAGGATGTAGGTATAGTCTCAGTTACATGTTTAAGGAAAACGCTAAAACAAGCAGAAAAAAGGGACAGTTGATGATCCTAACGACCGAATTTATACTTATAACATAAATTTCCAAGTTCGTTAGTTAAAATGCAAAAAAAGTATATATATATTGAAATTCAATACTTTTTTTCAAAATAACTATACAAAACAGAAGGAGGGTTGGATAAGGAGGAGGTATCAACATCCTTTACATTTCCAGCCATGATTATTTTTTCCTAATAATGTTGTTTTTGGTTTTTTTTTTGTACTCCTCCTGCGCCCACTCCTAGCTGTTAAATCCCTTTACTGGAAACCTTTCGTTTGCCATTATTTTTTGAGGATATATTCTTCCTGTTTTTTTTTTTTATATTTTTGGTGTTGAATATGCCAACGGATACTCTTGTGAAATTAAACAAGGCGATCAAATTATGTTCAATTGCATTTGTTTGTGGTTAGAAATTTATAAATACGTAGGGATGTGTTTGTTTTTTTAGAACAAACAAAATTTAAAATCGTAAAAATTGATACCCTTGAATCGTATAAAGGGAGATGTGGAAAAAAAAACGTCAAATTGAAAAAAAGTAAAATCAAAAAAGATATATCAATTGTGCGACTTAAAACATAAATAGGGTTTTACAGGTGTTACTTTATTGCATTTGATTGCTCTTAATAGTCTTCACACTTGGTATCTCTCCTCAAGAGAGATAAGGGTGCTTGATGAATTTTTCGAAAGTGACAGTAAATTGGTGGAGTGTCATATCACCAGACAGCATGTTGAATCAGAATCATTTTGATAGTTTGGGTTCTTAAAAACATTGCACATCAGTACATAAGACATATGTATATATGTATACGTTTATTAAACCTTCACGTAAAATTGTCTTCTCTTCAAACTACACGGAGTAGAATGGCGTTGGTATAGTGGGTTGTGTTCTATCCTGTGATTCAAACTGTGTAGGTGTAAGCCCGTTCGGAGAACTGCAACCAACCAATAACCAACACGGAAGAGAAATCTTAGTTTCTTCGAACCATCATACCAAACATAGGGGTCTCTAGGGTTTCTACCTGGTAGTACAGTGAAGTCGGGATTGACAACTTTCCAACGTTTAACTTATTTTTCTTCATATGCTTGTATTTGCTTTTCCTTTTTCCTAACAGCAAAATACAGGCCATCATTAGAATCTTCATGTAGTTGCATGGAATTATGTTATCCCGAAATTCTGTCACATTTCATACCTAACTTAACCTTACCTAGGACCTTTCTAGAACTTCACTTAAGACTTAACGAGTTATTCAAAAGTCTAAATGTTTATAGCTATTCATGATATCTGTGGTGAACTTCTCCCGCGATCCAAACGTGGGTTATTCGGCTAGGAAGCCTTGAAGTCCAATGTCCTTATCTAATCTAGTGGTGCGAATGGACCCGTTCTCATGTTTGTCATTAAAAACGCAGTTCGATCCTCAGTATTATACGTAGACATCTATTTTATTTAATTATGTTTACAGCCAACGAATGGCAACAGTGGTTTCTTTCCAAGTTCCTAGAAAGAAGAACTGACAGCGTACGAGCGGAAAAGTCTTAGCTTGATTTAAGTGCGGAAATCATAACATTTCCCTACTTAAGAGGATGTTCCACTCTCGGCCTAGGCTATAATTCTTACATGAAAATCAGAAGACTTTTTTTTACCTCGAGTCCGGCAATTTGAGTTTGAAAGGCTAAGACCTTTGTTTTCAGTGGTGAAAGTATGTGGCCTCTTCCATCAGGCTTTCGACTTCAAAGTTCTTCGAAATCGATAAAGAGTAGATGAACCTGAGATCAATACATACATGTCTATTTCATGCAAGTCGTTAATATGTTAAACGTAGGAATTTCCTGGGCCGGAGCCAGCCTGTTCGACTTCAAGACATTAATCATGTGCTTTCTGATCATATTCAGAATTAATTCAGCTGTTAGTTTGGCTATTCGCAGAAAAACAAAGATCACACCATCCTCCAAATTTATATTCTTAAACAGCTTGATGATAATTACATTGCTCCACTCTTCTGTTACTTAATCAGACGAATGGGATTTCCAAATTGGTCTCTCCTCTTTAACTAGCGGTTAACATTATCGTCTTGATTCCTCCTGTTCCTTTAAAACTAGCTAACTTAACTTGGTATAACTATATCAGACAATCAAGGCTTCAGTCCTTAATTTAGAGATGATTTCTAACTTTATATTGCCACTCACGAAATTTATAAAAATAAAAATTAAACAAAATGTCAGTACAATTCTAAATTATAAACCTTTTTCTTAAAAGTAAAATAAATAAAATAGAACATTCTCAAACAGTGCTTCTGCGATAAATAAAATTTCTTAATTTAAAGAAAAACTATTGAAATTTTGAACATAAATATTTACGAGTATATGCGAAAGTGTGATGTTTCTAAAACATTGTTGATTGCAAAAGTAATTATATGAAGGGATATATTTATTAATTTTAAAAATTTGATTTCCAAAGAGAGTAAATATTTCAATTAGAATCAATTATTATTTTTACTTTAACTGCATACGTATTACTTTTCTGGTTTTTCTGGTACACTCTTCTTAGTTAACATGGATAAAATGGTTCTGTTATAATTAAAAACTATTTTGAAGCGATCAGGATTTAATTATTTCTTTTTTAAATTGCCTTATTTTAAATCAAAAAGAATGATGTAAAAATAAATTAAATATAATACATACGTATGATAAAACAATTTTAATTCCGATGTAAATAAAAATAAGTTCAAGAGATAATAGGTATTTAACGATTGTACTAAAAACTTATGGATATAAACTGTATTGTACATTAAAAACAAATTAACATTGAAAGAAAATGTGAAATATGAAATATGTATGTACATTCGAAATAATTTTAAAAATAAATAAAATTATATGCCATATACTAAATATATATTTAATAAAATATTTGTTTGGTGAATATTATTTGTTGTGTTTTATTTTGGATTGCAAAAGTAATCGTCTTTTAATTATTTTGCCGTTAATAGTTCTATCAATTTTACGTAAGTATACGAACAAATTATTTGTAAAGGAATAAGTATTGAAGACAAAATCTGTTATGTATTGGGTGCATGCGGTTTACTTTTTTCCATTTTTTTCAAAACTGTTTTTTAATCTATAAATGAGGCGATCAGCGCAAAAGTGGTGTAACTCCAAAATATTGAATTAGGAGAAAATGAGGTTTTTAAATTTGGTAAAAATTGTTTTGAATTTAACTTCTTTTGTGAACATTATTTTAATTGTTTTATTTTTAATTTATAAAAAGAACTTCCAAATTTACAATAGCTGTGTATTTTCGTTTTTATTAAGTTAATATTATAGGAAAAAATGTGGGTTACACCACTTCTGCATTTATGATATTTTGGTCCAATTTAAAAAAATAAGCAAGTTACATCACTTTAGGACAAGTTTATTAAGAAATCAATCGAAATACATAGTAAAAGAGCTATTCAACATCTGTCTCATCATAATACACCACATCCTTGACACTGTTGGAGCAATTCAGGTTGTTATAAAAAGTGTGATGAACTGGCGGGATGAAGTGCAACAATTCAATAAGGTCTTTGTTCTTTTTTTCAGTTATGGTTGGTTTTTCCAATGCATCTAGTTGTGTTATGGTCACTGACTGCCTTTTTTTAACACTGACTTCGTTAAATAGGACATCTTCATTGTTGGAATATTTGTAAAAAATTGAAAATTTATGGATTTTATGGAATCTTAGCCACTGAACTTTCAACCACTCCACCTTGGTGTTACTAACCGAAATTTTTCTGTTGGTTATATTTTTTTCCAGCGATTTGGAAGAGATAAAATCACTTGCACTCATTCGTATTATCTTGAATGATTGCCTTTTTCGAGCCGTTTTAATTACTTCGAGCCAGTTTTCTGGAACGTAGATTTCTTTGAAGAATTTTTTATTTTTTTCTATTAGACCAAAATCTTGGTCACATGGTAAATATGAATGTCCACTGACCAAAAATTTATGATCTATTTCTTCCATAGTAAAGTCCGGGTGAGATACAACATACTGACAGAACAACGACATCTTTATGTTTCTATTCTGCCCCCCACATTGGTCAGAACACATGACTACTTTTTTAGTGGTCACAAAATTTTGAAAAAAGTAAAGCAAACAAGATCCAATTTCTTGGGGTCCTCGCGAAGCATTAGACTCGTCCCAAACAAACATGTAGGCATCATCTGTCCCCATGTTGTGAATTCCAAAGCAAAAAGTCCAAAGCTGCCTCTTGTAATACACTATTCCAGTACTCAACACAGGGGTAGGTAGGGTTTTCATTAAATCAAAGGTGATTACAGTGGCTTACACCACTTTTGCTCTATTACTTTGTTATATTATGCTCTGTGCAAAAACGATTTTTTTAGCTCCATCTGCTTTTGATTACCAAAAGGGGGCTTCCAACACTTTTGTATTGATGGTTGGTAATGTAAGGAATGTATGTAACACCAGAACAGCAATCAACAAAAATTGTGGGTTACACCACTTTTGCGCTGATAGCCTCATATATAAAGCAGTAAGACCTAACTGACTCATCATCGCCGAGCCTAAACAGCTAATGCTAGAACCTTAAAATTTAGACAGTTGTTTTCTTTTGCGACGTAGGCAACCACTATGAAAGAATTTTTTTGAATTTTTACTCCAGAAGGGGAGATACAGGGTGTTCAAGTTTGTATGGAAAAACTAATTTAAATTGAAATTAAGAACTCAAATTTGGTAGGTAAATTCTACAATTAAAATAAAGAAACATGTATTTCACCGTTTTTACCGTTAAATTATGAATACGGGCCGAGATACAGGGTGTTAAAGTTTGCAAATTTATAGTATGCGCAACCGTAGTCATCGGCACATTCGGTTCGTGATCGTGTGTTGTTTTTGTTTTGCCGAGTTGCGCAAGGGTAGTTTTCTCGTTTATTTTTCTTTGGTCGTATTCTTGCTTCTATGGATACACTACGTAGTTTATTTACAATGCATTCGCAGTTGTGAGCAATTCGACGGGGAATGGGTGTGTGTGTGATTTGGTTGGATGGATCTTTAAGTATCTATGAGACTACTGAACCGATTTCAAAAAATGAATGGCGAATGCAACGTGGTCTTCCACGTTTAACAGTGACAGTTGACAGTTGAGTTCCACCAGAGATGTTGTGCAGGCTGCAGGTTCCGGCTCTGTCCGAAAATGTTTCTATTTGTGGTGGAATCGCCACCGGACTCCCCCCTCTATGAAACCGTGAAACGAACAGGGGGTTTGCTCACTCTTCCCGAATGCGTGGTGCTAACTGGTGGGCTGCTTGATGATGACATCGGCAAAGAAGGTGGCGTTGATGTGTTAACGTCAGTTTGAAGGCATGGGCTCCGGTCCAAAACTGGCTACGGTCCAGCGTAAGGGGGCTGCAACGGTCGCTGGGTGCTGACGACACGCACATGCACGTGTGAAACGGTGCCAAGATCCTTTGGGATGAAGATGGGCTTCACGTGATGTGAGGCAAACGTAGGCGATGTTTTCTGAAGTGCCCCCCTCAGCTCTTGAAGGAAGGCGATGCCCGTTGCTGTGTTCTGCCAGAAAGTCGAAGTTCAGCACCATAAACCAGTTGTGACGGTGACGTACCCGACTCATTCACCATTGAACGAAGTCCAAGTAGCACAGCTGAAAGCGCCTGAAACCAGTTCTCAGGCAAATGTGTTGTAAGTGCTGCCTTAAGTGTCCGATGCCACCGCTCAACTACTCATTTCATTACTACCTTTGCTTGCGTTTGGTAGGCGGTGGTATGAAGGCGGTGGCATCCGATGAGCTGGGCGAACCTCTTGAATAAGGTGGATTCAAACTGCCGACCTTGATTCGTAGTAAGGCGAAGGCGACTGCCGAATCGTGCGACCCAGTGCTGGAAGAATGCGTCGGCGACCGTGGTTGCAGTGATGTCTTCTATTGGAATGGCTTCTGGCAAACGTGTTGCCCGGTCGATGCAGGTTAGTAGGTACACACACAATGGCCCCCCCTTACACACACTGGTTATCACCTCAGACTCAACTTGAAAATTGATGATAGTCGGGATCGTCTTCCTAATCAGAAGGACTTACTTACCCTTAGAGGGTCTGAGCCTTAACGAATGCCGCTTTCCATCCTTCACGGTCCACAGCACGCTGCTATCAGTTTATTAGACCAAGGGTGGACTGCCTTCCTCTTTTCTCTGGCCAGACCTAGACCATATTCCTCCATCCAGAGATGTATCCATCTCATGACGTGGTTGAGTTTTCTTTGCGTCATAATCAGCTTACTGATAGCGTCTGCATACCTTACCAGGAGATGTTCCAGAGATCAGGTGCCAGTATCGAATCCTGCGTTGCTCTAGCAATGATTTCCTTTCTACGAATTCCTGCTGGGGCTAAAGTCACCTAGATGGACCGTATTTTCAAATATTTATTCTCACTAGTGCCAACGATCCACTTCTGTACCCATTAGACCTCACTGTTACACACGTCTATCCCGACTTTTGATAATGTTGTCCATGTAGACCGTTGCATTGATTTCATTCCTTAGGTGACACCATTAATTGAATGCATTTGTATAGTAATGGCGCTTACTTCCTGGCTACTGCCTTGACTTATCTCGAGTAAAATTGCTCTCTGTCTCCCGGTCCGATGCTATCGTCCTGATAAGGACGTCCTCAAACCAAAAGATACAAAAACCACACAGTTACCGCAGCAGCGGTACAACTGCTACTACTACACCACAGCGGCTGTGCATTGTGTTCGGGCAGTTAGAGTGGAAAATAAAACGTCATACCAGGTCTGTAAGCGCAATTTATGAATTTCCTGGAGCAACTAGTTTTTTTTGTTTTTGAAACTTTCATAGATAATAACCGTAAATTATAAAATGGTGTGTCGTGGACAGATATGTCATAACATGTAGCTTTGGACATTGACTTCTTGTTTTTTGTTGTATGGTATTGAAATAATTGACGTTTGGATGTTGGTGTTACAAAATCAATAAAGTTGCACACAACTATGGCTGCTGTCAGGCGGAGTTGCTGCATGTCAGTCTTGCAAGTTGCAACACATATAGAATGCGTTGAACCTTTTTTGTATCATAACAGCCAAGTTCGTTATCAAGTGTGGGCTTTATGTCCTCGAAGATAGCTTCGGTAAATAGGTAGTCATAGAGTACAAAGTCCTCTGACTTTGGCTATGCTTAAGGCTGCAAAACTTTTACTCTAATGTAACTCTTGATCCTTAACAAAAACGTAGACGACCCTTTCGTCCTCTCATCCTCTCGTCTTCTCATTCTCTCATCCTCCCATCCTCTCCTCCTCTCATCCTCTCCTCCTCTCATCCTCTCATCCTCTCATCCTCTCATCCTCTCATCCTCTCATCCTCTCATCCTCTCATCTTCTCATCTTCTCATCCTCTCATCCTCTCCTCCTCTCCTCCTCTCATCCTCTAATCCTCTCATCCTCTCATCCTCTCATCCTCTCATCCTCTCATCCTCTCATCCTCTCATCCTCTCATCCTCTCATCCTCTCATCCTCTCATCCTCTCATCCTTTCATCCTCTCATCCTCTCATCCTCTCATCCTCTCATCCTCTCATCCTCTCATCCTCTCATCCCCTCATCCTCTCATCCTCTCATTCTCTCATTCTCTCATCCTCTCATCCTCTCATCCTCTCATCCCTTCATCCTCTCATCCTCTCATCCTCTCATCCTCTCATCCTCTCATCCTCTCATCCTCTCATCCTCTCATCCTCTCATGATCTCATCCTCTCATGCTCTCATGCTCTCATGCTCTCATCCTTTCATCTTCTCATCCGCTCATCCGCTCATCCTCTCATCTTCTCATCCTTTCATGCTCTCATGCTCTCATGCTCTCATCCTCTCATTCTCTCTTCCTTTCATCCTCTCATCTTCTCATCCTCTCATCCTCTCATGCTCTCATCCTCTAATCCTCTCATGCTCTCATCCTCTCATTCTCTCTTCCTTTCATCCTCTCATCTTCTCATCCTCTCATCCTCTCATCCCCTCATCCTCTCATCCTCTCATCCTCTCATCCTCTCATCCTCTCATCCTCTCATCCTCTCATCCTCTCATCCTCTCATCCTCTCATCCTCTCATCCTCTCATGATCTCATCCTCTCATGCTCTCATGCTCTCATGCTCTCATCCTTTCATCTTCTCATCCGCTCATCCGCTCATCCTCTCATCTTCTCATCCTTTCATGCTCTCATGCTCTCATGCTCTCATCCTCTCATTCTCTCTTCCTTTCATCCTCTCATCTTCTCATCCGCTCATCCTCTCATCCTCTCATCCTCTAATGCTCTCATCCTCTCATGCTCTCATGCTCTCATCCTTTCATGCTCTCTTGCTCTCATGCTCTCATGCTCTCATCCTCTCATCTTCTCATCCCCTCATCCTCTCATCCTCTCATTCTCTCATCCTCTCATCCTCTCATCCTCTCATCCCTTCATCCTCTCATCCTCTCATCCTCTCATCCTCTCATCCTCTCATCCTCTCATCCTCTCATCCTCTCATCCTCTCATCCTCTCATGATCTCATCCTCTCATGCTCTCATGCTCTCATGCTCTCATCCTTTCATCTTCTCATCCGCTCATCCGCTCATCCTCTCATCTTCTCATCCTTTCATGCTCTCATGCTCTCATGCTCTCATCCTCTCATTCTCTCTTCCTTTCATCCTCTCATCTTCTCATCCTCTCATCCTCTCATGCTCTCATCCTCTAATCCTCTCATGCTCTCATCCTCTCATTCTCTCTTCCTTTCATCCTCTCATCTTTTCATCCTCTCATCCTCTCACCCCCTCATCCTCTCATCCTCTCATCCTCTCATCCTCTCATCCTCTCGTCCTCTCATCCTCTCATCCTCTCATCCTCTCATCCTCTCATCCTCTCATCCTCTCATCCTCTCATCCTCTCATGATCTCATCCTCTCATGCTCTCATGCTCTCATGCTCTCATCCTTTCATCTTCTCATCCGCTCATCCGCTCATCCTCTCATCTTCTCATCCTTTCATGCTCTCATGCTCTCATGCTCTCATCCTCTCATTCTCTCTTCCTTTCATCCTCTCATCTTCTCATCCGCTCATCCTCTCATCCTCTCATCCTCTAATGCTCTCATCCTCTCATGCTCTCATGCTCTCATCCTTTCATGCTCTCTTGCTCTCATGCTCTCATGCTCTCATCCTCTCGTCTTCTCATTCTCTCATCCTCTCATCCTCCCATCCTCTCCTCCTCTCATCCTCTCCTCCTCTCATCCTCTCATCCTCTCACCCTCTCATCCTCTCATCTTCTCATCCTCTCATCCTCGCATCCTCTCATGCTCTCATGCTCTCATGCACTCATCCTCTCATCTTCTCATCCGCTCATCCTCTCCTTCTCTCATGCTCTCATCCTCTCATGCTCTCATGCTCTCATACTCTCATCCTCTCATGCTCTCTTGCTCTCATCCTCTCATCCTCTTATCATCTCATCCTCTCATCCTCTCATCCTCTCATCCTCTCATGCTCTCATCCTCTCATGCTCTCATGCTCTCATGCTCTCATGCTCTCATCCTCTCATCTTCTCATCCGCTCATCCTCTCATCCTCTCATCCTCTCATCCTCTCATCCTCTCATCCTCTCATCCTCTCATGCTCTCATGCTCTCATCCTCTCATCCTCTCATCCTCTCATGCTCTCATCCTCTCATGCTCTCATGCTCTCATACTCTCATGCTCTCATGCTCTCATCCTCTCATCTTCTCATACTCTCATCTGCTCATCTTCACATCCTCTCATCCTCTCATTGTTATGTAAATTCTACAACAAAAATAAAGAAACACACCGTTTATCAAAATTATGTCAACGGGCCAAGATACAGGGTGTTAAAGTTTGCAAATAAAAGGATAAGTCTTGACCGACTTACTAATCACCGCCAAGCCTAAAGGCTAATGCTAGAACCTTGAAATTTAGGCAGTTTCAATGCTCTTCAGGACTTGGATCGATACAACAAAGACTTTCTTTGGTGGATACCAGGGTATTGAAGGCATTGAAGAAAACGAAATTGCTGATCAGCTAGCCAGAAGGAGTTCTTTGGAAGCTTACGTACTACCCGAACTCTACTGAGAAATTTCAGATTCCAATTTTGAAAAAAGCCGCCACGAGGCCCGAATAACGTTATGCTCTATAAAACACTGCAATACGTGCAGAGTGCTGGATCTGCCATCTATCGATTGTAAAAATAAAAGCAAAGGTTTGTGTCATTGCTAGGTCTCTGGCACTGGATAACTTCACATTTCTACATACATATGATTATATGTTACATATACTTACTTAACAACAACAAAAACGATGCTATCTTGTCGTAAAGGCTGATGGAAAACCCTTTTTCCACATAAACTGCATTACTCAACCGTCTGCTCTTCTCCATTTCATCTGCAAGAAAAGTAAAAGATATTATACTTAATTTTCCACTTCGTTACCTTCGCCGAATGAAGAAAATAGCTGCGAGCACTAAAGAAAAGGACACATAAAGGAAAATAGACAAAACTGCCTTCGCCAACTAGGAGAACTTTTTGACTTAATAAAAATTAAGGGTCCCGGGCCTTATCCTTCAGGGTGAATGGTGAAAACTTTTATCAGCGATTTACTTTAATGGGACTGCATTTTCTTCTCTTGTTCTTTAACCATCGTTTTTCGTGCCTTTTATGCATTTCCACTTAATTTCGGAAAAGTCACCTCGTTTCGAGAAAATTGATGCCAAGAAAAAAAGAAACTAAATTTCCTTTCATCTCTTTGGTAGGAACCCAATGCTTATTCCGAACCGCCTAACACATGAAATTAAAGTGGGAAAATAGGACGAGCATACGAAAAAAAAAAACGTAAACTCCAATTTATTCGACGAGAGATAAAAACCGGAAGTTGCTCCATAGACAAGGTAGAGAACGACATCGAGGACGACGAGAACTATGTAGGTACGTGCATCTGACTAAAGTGACGTGCGGTAGTAGACCTTCTTTGGTGAATTCCGACGACGACTCACAACAACAAAGGCGACGAACAACCAAACACAACATGGCTCTTGTTCCCTCCCCCTTTGCCGAACAATCAAATTGTAATTCAGGATAAAACTTTGAATATCTCTTTGTCGACTGTGTTTGTTCCTTTCTTTTGCATCCTTTGTGCTCGAGTCGCATGTCCACTGACACGTTGTCTGAAGAAATGGTTTCGATTATTCCTATCACGCTTTGAAAAGGAGTAGGTATCCCACTATTGGTCCTCCAGAGTCAACGTATTCCGTAAATTGTCTCAGACTTCACGTTTACATACTTCGAGGACCGAAGCCGGAGCCGGACCAAAGCCAGAAGCGTCCAAGGGTGGTTAACTTTCATTTGTACATAAAATATTCTGGGAGTGCATGGTCAAATATGTACACACATACATATGTATGTATAGATTTGGAAGCCGTACTGATTGGACAGCAACAGTAGTAGCCTCTGCTATAGAACTGAAACGTGAATCGTGCTTATAGCACGTGTGATACATGTTAAATTTCATCCAATGATTATCTCTGGTGAGGGACCATGTGAGTACACCTGGGATTTGTGTCTGCTTGGTCAATGTTTATCAAGACTTTATGCCGCTGGGTATATAGGAGTGTCCCGTATTGCCATTAAATTTGCAAGGTTATTCGAAATTACCGGCGAAATAAGTACCTAGTTCAACGTCTGTAGAAGTGACCTTTTGGGAAAATTGCTTAACTCATAAATTAGGTAGTGAGAAATGTTTGTTTAAATCCTCTATTCGGGAAAGAGTCGTTCTTTGGAGTGCCAGTGTCAGTGGATACAATCCTTAAAATTTCTGTCGTAACGAATGCAATGGTATACATTTTGCATAGGGTTGGGGAAAATTTTAAAGATTTGACTGCTAAAAGTTAACTTCTGCTGCTTCAGCAGTAAACCAAGATACAGAATATTTGGATTTAATGATAAGTCTGATGTAGGTAGATGTACATATATAACATACTAGCTTTTACCCGCGGCTTCGCCCACCTATAATTTGCGAAGTTACATTTTAATAACTAAAAGTAGCCCACTCTGTGTGCAAAATTTGAAGTTGATTCGTTTCGTAGTTTTCGTGTTACAGAGGTACAAACAAACAAAATGGACAACGTTTCACTTCTATAACATTAGTAGGATTACTTACTTAACAGGCCAGCGACTCTTGGAGGAAGGATAACCATCTTTGTTGGTCAAGCGGCAATCAAAGTACTAGAAAGCATGATAGTTCTAGTGGCTTAGTGGTAAGTCCGTTGTACATCTAAGCGCGTAGATGCATATTTGAGCCTCAAAATTACTAAACGCTTTTTTCAATGTTGTCTATCTCTTGCAATTGTGCAAAATATCTTCAAAGTAAAACTGGGAATTAACAAGTCTTTCAAAATTCTCCTAAGAAAAATATCCTTTGAATCAACCTAAGCCTTTTAACTTATAAGGATTAGATGCATTGTTTATATTTTGAAACAATTTCGCTCCTTTAGTATTTGCCTGGAGTTTCTGATGTCAAGTTGAGATCTTCTTCCAACCACGAATCCCATTCATCTCCTGCGTTGTATGACTATAGCACATTCAAAAATTCTCTGTTATTGCTTTTCAGTGATTGCCGCTGGGATTTGAACCTGAAACCAAACTTGTCAGCATGATACATTACTTGTCTTTTATCATTTTAAAGATCTGTCGCAATAAGGACGTTCATTATTCGGTTATTTTCTTGGTATAGAACAAACTTGCTTGGCAAGAGTGATCCTTTTTTCCGTCCAACTATACGCAGTCTAGTCGAAATTATCTAATGTCATTTGTTCATAATTAAATGATTCCTCACATTGCTGTCATCTAACACCATCTGTTGAACATCCTTCCAAATATATGTTGTAGTGTTGTTAATTAGCTTGTAACAAGCTTAAGCCTATTAGACGTACCAACTTTTATGTTTCCCCCCAAAAGCTGATGAAAGCTGTATTGTATTTACAAAGTCGTTCCTTGAAATAAGTACACATTATGACAGGGCCAGATGGAGATTATTATTAATTGCCTTAGGAACAGTATTATGGCTTTCTTTAGACTTGTTTTCTTTGTTTATCATAGCAATAGCCATCGTCTTTGTGATTCTAATTGGAGACATCTACTTTGAATCTTGGAATTTTGTTTTTCCTTAAGTACCTCACTAAAGGACATACGATGGAAAAATATCTATATGAATGTATATCTTCACCTGTCTAGCACTGCACAGGGATATCTTGGCTTGAGCATTTGTGAATTTATATCATTTGAAGAGGCCAAAAGAAGCGGAAAAAAATCTGAAAGGACAAAAAAAATAAATATAGAAAATTATCCCATAATGCTTTAATTTAGCGTCGTCGGTAGATTGTGCAAAGGACATGACCATAACCATCGCTTGAAGACGATGAACAGCATCAGGAATTTATCCATTTGAGGGCAAAAGATGCTTAAAAAAATAAAGCAAAACCTTATTCGACGAGAGATTTTTATTTATTTCTTTTGGAAGCCTTATGACACACAAGGATATAAGAAAAGAAACTGACGATAAGGAAAACTTGTCAAGGTCCTTTGTTAGATTTCAGAAAAAAATTCTTATGGATGATATATTAAATTTTCCAGGTAAAAAGCGATTTAAAAAAATCATTTAGAATGGAGATAGAGAGAGGTTAAATATTAAACTTTGTTTATTGTTTTACGGATAGTAACTCCGCATTCCTAAAACTCTTTCCCAAAACCATTACGAAGTGGGAGAATCGAATATTAGACAACAAACTTGAATCATATCTACGTTCCTTTGTGTTGAATTTATTTTTAAATTTAACAAATCCTTCAAACATCACTCGGAAAACTTCAATTCTAAGTCAAGCACAAACATGTAAAATCTCCTTTAATGCTCATCCTTCTGACGTCAAAGTAAAAGTCATCATCCAAACAGTTGAATTTTTGTTTTCCCCCCATCCTTTGAAGGAAACATCTTAAGCTAATGATATGGAAACTTCCACACGAAAAGCAAGTTTATAACACAAAGAGGATAACACGTACCAACCTCTGCTAACATATTCGAAGTAAATTTGATTTTCCTCTCTTAGCTTCTGCTGTTGTGTGTGTGGTGTTCTAGCACCCTTGCGAATAAGGATTTGACCAATTCCCACTCACCAATATCGGTGGTCATCTAATCCCTGCAACCCTACAGATGTAGTGTGTTGTGTGCTATAAAAGTGCAAAAAGGATATATTCTCTCAAGCTTTTGCTAATAACTCGAAACAATTTAAATGGAACTTTATTGTGTGCAAAAATAATCGCATTACCTTAATATAAACTTGTAAATGGCTTTTGGGCGAAGGTGTTCTTTGTGTCAGTGGCCATGTTATACTAACACACACACCTTCGAATGGATTGGGACCGGATGAATGAATTTCCGGTCGATTTTAGGTGATTTTGTTTTTTCTTTTTCGGGCAAGAGAATGGAGAGCAAAAGTAGCCGGTTAGCTTTGCTGGATTGGATTTTAAAAGTTAAGCACCAACGAGCAATATGCTGCAAGTTAATGGTTTGGGTATTTGATAGGTTAGCTCAAATCTGTGTGACCCAGAAATAAATGCGGTCGAAGGATCTGCGAATTGTGGGTCTATGAGGGTTTTCTTTTTTTCTGGCAATTTAGCAAATAGTGGCTTAGTTTTAAGTGGTAATCGGGTATTATGGGTACTTACACGTATTTTCTCGAGTGCGTGGGATAAAACTGAGTTTGTGTAAGTATACGTATCGAAATATAGAGCAGGTGGAACAGACGGGTCTGAAAAATATTTAATATGATGGACTTTTGATTCGATTCATGTAATTCATACTCGTACAGTTTTAGGCGAAAATTGGTTTAAATGTGATCTGGTTTGAAGCAAATACGTAGTTAAGTTGTCATCACAGCTGTAAGTGAAGATGCTGATAGCTTTGGAAGATAGTACATGCTTTGTACTAATACAACAAGAAACTTTCAATGAATTATCTCTATGCAATGGAAGAAATAGTTCAAGAAATATAATGCACGAGAATGTAAACCATTCTGGTATACAAGACAAGGAGTTCCTTTAAACATTGTCCAGTGAACATTGTCTTTTTAATTGAATATCGTTTTTTTGTCACTTAAATGGAGCCATCCTGCTCATTCCATTAAGTGGACCATTTCATTTCATTGGTATCAATTTCATTTTGATTCCCGTGTCATCTTAAGTCGAATTTAATTAGGATCCACTCCTTCTCAATTTAGTAACGACATAATATCAACACGTTCCTACTTCCAAGCAACACGCTAACGAAGTACAGAATACAGAAAAAAACAAGAAGCAGAAAAAGACGATGACGAAAACAATGGCGAATACAATAAGAGGAAGAAAAAAAAAATATTGTTTTCATTTTTATGCGAAGCAATCAACAGAAATTCACACAAAATAATCAAAGAAAGGACAAACAAAAAATACAGAACCAGCGACAAAGGACAAGACGCCACACATGTACACACAACACTTCGTTCGCTTTAACAAAATAATAATGATAACAAATATACAAGGTTTGATTGTTTCATTCACCCATATGCCCACAGTCGACCTCCCACACCATACCTCCTCGACCCACTGTCATGTGCATGGTGGTGTATTGTCGCCACCGGCGCCTACACTTAGCCACAAACAAACCACACAAAGGGCAACAGAACTTCCTCCCTCTCCTTTGCTGTTACATTTTTTTTTTTTGTAACTCTCTTTCATATGATTGTTGTCGTCCTCTATTTATGACATTTTGTTTGTTCCTGTCATTCGCTTAAGTTTTTTTTCGTAAGTCATAAAAAGGTGATGGCAAATTATGGTCGTGGGGTTATGATGTCAGACCAGCAGCACATTGAAGAAACCACACGAAAAGATAACGCAATAAAGAAGCAGAAAAAAATACGCTTAATACGGTCCAATTCCAATTACTCCTTCGGTCACGTTCAAATCTAATTTTCATCCTTTTCTTCAACTGCGACGGGGACCGAGGAGGTTGAAGATGTGTGACATGATTTCATTCACTGTAGTCAAAAAAAAAGAAGAAAAAAAAAGGACATTGCTCATCTTGACGTTGATGGTCAAAAGATGCTTCAGACGCCTCGAGGCGACAGAGTTCATTTTTTTATTTGGACACACTCTGTATGCTCAACACCGGATGTTCTTATTGTCTGCTGTCGGCTTTCTTGAACTGAAATTTGCTGGTCAAAGAACTGGCCCTAGGGTGGGTCGGTGTCTACATAATTCGTCATAACGTTCAAGTACTTAACAGAAACAACGCCAAACATTGTGATAAATTTTAATTAGCGCAGCAAAAAATGTTTTATAGTCTCATGTAGTTGTAGTCAGTTGACACGCAAGATACCCTTATATACGAACGTATGTGATGACTCGCAAAAGTCACTGAAGTGGAACTGTCGGGGTCGTTAACTTAATTATTTCGTGTCGCTGATGGAAGTGGAATTTTAGCAAAGTACGAGTGAGGCGAACCCAAGACGAAATTCGGAACTAAAGAACTCAATTTAGATAGATGAATTGTGAGAAAGAATGTTAACAGATAAGTTGCGAAAAGAATTCGTAAGTGACTTCTTGCAGTTGTAGTTGTAGTTTTGAAAGGATGTTAGTTACTTGGAAGTTAGGGTGAAGTCTCTCAACAAAGTCTCTGAAGGGTCTATGGACTACTGTTACCCAGAAGGTACTACACACAGACCGGTCCAAAATAAAAAGAAAGCTAAGAAGGAATGGGCGTCGCCAGAATCCAGCATTGTTAACATCCCATCCATTGCAGTATGATCCTAGTGGAAGTTCCAGCAATGATCAAGATGGCCCGAGAATTATTTATAAAACTGCTTTTTAGAAAGTCCTTAACATTTACAAATACAGTTAAGCTGCTGTCACAACCATTTCATACAAAGCTTGCTCACACGACGAGCACAATATACCCATTGCTTTTCACAACGGTATCCCGGGAGCGAAATGGCGGATGAACAGAAAGAGTATCTAGCATAGTATTCGAACTTTAAACGACAAGCTGACGAGAGATGGATCACACTCGACACTCAGAGAACTCTGGCAATAAAAACATGACACCCTCTCGGGATAAACATCGCATCATCGACCAGAGTTCTTAAGAAAAGCAAAATGATAGGTTTGGATACATCCCTTGAAGTGGAATAAGCCGACTTTCCTTTGTATCTTTTTCAGTTGACAATATTAAAATCTCGCAGATCTGTTTTTTATTTCCTTTCAGGAAATAGAAAGGAATACATAAGGAACTCAAGTGGGAAAGAAACAAAAAGTGTCTAATTTGCCTTCAACCATAAAAGCTGGGTCAAGTCTCCCAGCAGTCAGACCTTTGAATACACTCTCCATGGTTAAAATTTCACCTCATAGAAGAGACTGGTGCCACTTCTACAGCATGTCCCGCAAGAGACAATTAAACACTTCATCAAACGCCCACCATGGCAGCACGTCATTTCAAACTTTTTACTTTAATCACGTGACCAAGAGAATCCTGACAGGACGACTCAAAAGCATCTTCTTCAACCCACAAACATTCGACTTGAACTTTTTTAATATCTACCCAAGCCCACTACCGAAATCCCACACGCTTTTATACAATAAACGCGCCGTGCTTCTTTATCTGACAGAAGTAACCTGGCCAATAAATCCAAGCAACTCTGCACGTACTACACGCCTTGAAAATCTCATCGGGCACGTGTACAAATTTGTATCTTCTGCCAATTGGCATTCGACGGATTAAAAAGAAACGACAGCAAACATTTGTTCCATGGTGAAACTTTACAAATTAGCACCCGTAAGAAAAAAATATTGCCCCTAAGGTGCCGCACCTACTTGCGATGTTCTGTGACACAAGGACCCTGTCAAAAGGAGAAAACAAAAATAAAAGGAATCTCTCTCACCAAAGGGAATTGTTTGGTCGTAAATATATTTCACAGATTATCCTGGTTCCCATTTAGAGATGTTATGAGGGGTAATCTATTTTATTCGTCTCCTTGATGAGCTCCAAGGATGAGAGAAAAGAATGTCGTCCTGGCTCGATTCCTCATCAACCTCGAGCTGAATAAATGCAATTCATTTTTTATCTGTGACAATATTATCTTCAATATTCTACTCGTACGTACGTATGTACCATTTCGACGCATCCTTGTCATTGTTGTGAGGGTCGTTGCCGTATGTCCTTCTAGGTAGTTCATTCATTTCTTGTTTTGTTGCTTTCTTCCTTCATTCGGAGGATACGGATTGCGATTCGGATTCCAATTTCTTCCTCACTAATCCCCACTTTGTTTTTCTTTTGCTTGAGTTAGAATGGAAAAACAAAATCAGAGGGTGAGACTGCGGTGTGGTGGGTAGGAGAATTCTTATTTTTTTCTTCCTTCAAGAAGTTATCAAATTTTATTGTGAGTTATTATTATGGCAACGTCTCCTCCCTCACCTGTTATGCTGACACATTTTTCAGGTTTATCCTGTCAATTCTACCCATATACACACACATACATACGAGTAAAGTCTGATCTCTGGTCATATGTATATGGGTGGTGGATTCCAGTTCAGAAGTGGGCACCAAGTGATCTGCCAGACAACAATGTGATTTAGAGGAGATTTTCGGTTTTTATTAGTGTCACCTGGAAAGCAGTCAAGTTAATTTTCAAAGCAACTGGACTATGAGCATGAGGATGAAGGAATTGAGGCGGATATTTTGGTAAGAGTGAGGCAAGTTTATGACCATCAATAAAGCTAACTTAGAGCATGTAGTAGTAGTAACAGTCAAGCGCTCTTCAGACGAGTCCTACAACGAAAAGGTGGACTCTGGACTACAATTTCCTTTTTGTAATATCATACATTTCGGAATGGATTTTGGCTTAACAAGAGGATAAACGAATGTAGATATAAAGATACAAGTCGAATGAATGCTTGGGTAAAACAATCAATGGATATGGTAGGAAGGAAGGTGTAGTGGGGGGGATTGTAAATGACATTTGTCGTAGATTATGCTTTGTTTCATCAGTTTTATTACTTCATTAATAGATGGGTAAATTTGGCAGTTTAGGAAAATTGTTTTTGACCAAGGACGGGAAAAATGGAGCTTAGCAAGGATTTGGAACTAAATTAGGTCAAGTTAGGTGAGATTTATGTGTACATTTATATACACAAAACGGACCAACTCATACGGTCACTCTTCGTCTTTCCTTTAAGAGGTGTTTCAGTCGGGAGTGCTCTCTAGTTATCGCGTTTTTCGGAAGATGTTTGGGTAGTCCTCTGGGTCTGATTCCTTTGGTAGATCTACATATTATTTCTTCGGTTAGCCAGTTTCCTCATGCTCATGCTACAGCCTGCAAGTAGCAGAGGCACTAGCCATTTAAAAGTTGAACCTCCTCCTCCTTCGTATAGCTCGAAGGTCTTTAAATAGTAATTTTTGCTTTTCTGTATTTCGCCACTCTTTCCCACCTTCTCATCACTATTCGAATGACTGTGCCATACCGTCCATATTGATATTGAGATCAATAATCTCGTTGATCACAAGATTCGGAATATTTTTATATCCATGGACCATTCCCCGCCTGTGTCATTTCGCAACATGGTGCAAGCGAAGCACTGTGGTTTCTGCTGTTATCAAGGCAGGCAGCCTTCCCAGAATCACTTCCATCGCACAGTACAGCACTTAGAAATTCCACATTTCAGAAATAATGATGTTGGTTGAACTTTTATTTGAAACCTTTTAAAATCGTGAAATGCTACCGGCATTCTAAGAAAATTTGTCCCAACTTTCCATGCTAACTTTCTAAAACTCTTTGTCATGAATCAGTAACCCTTAGAATCGCCTTAACACTCTCCCTACATTGAGTGCCTTTTTTTTGCTTGATTCTATTTTTATTGTTGCAAAACTTCATCAAATTTGTTGTTTATCTACTTTGTGCACGAAACAAAATTTCAGAGAAAATGAGAAATCGTGCAAATTAAAGAAATTGATTGTCCTTTCAAGGAACCAACTTGCATCGGAATAGGGGTTTGGCGTAGCCATTTGCTTTGCTACATAGTGTTGTGAGTCTTCATGTAGATTTATTGCCGCTACTAAATGTTAGCGATAGTCCGATGGGTGCACATATTATCCGGTTTGGAATGCAGGCATTCAATTTAGAAGCGATAAGAATAAATAACAAGGATTTTTGCTTAAGTGGATGGGCGCTATTCCATTCCTGAAGGCGAGCCCTTATCCATCATCCGTGTTTTGCACTTCGATTATTCCATTTTTTCATCCAACATTTCTCTTCGTGTTGTTAGAAATTCAAGCAGCGATTTTAAAGGATTTACAGCTGTCGGAAGTTTCATAGTTTCTTTTTGTTGATATTTGAGGACTCCGTTGATCTGGTCAAGAATAATAACCTTGAAGTCTGCCAAGATGACATTGAGCTTCTTTGACAGGTGAAATGACATTTTTTTTCTTGAGAGTTGCTCCAGATTTCTGACTTGCATCTTCAGCAATGAACTGTAAAGGCTTCTGGAAGCTGAATAAAGCCTTGGTCGCATCTTGTGTCAGTTATTATTTTTAGACCTGGTACCCGAGCTTTGTTGACATTCGCCATCTTTTCATCGAAGAAATGCGAGCATGACCGACCAGTGGTGTATTTATTTCAAAAAGAAATTACAAATTACGAAGAATGAGGTTTGTCCCAAAGCGGCTTGTGCGGCGTAGACCCCAACCAAATTAAGCGTGTCTCCTGCGCTTCAAATGTAGTGTGCAAGTTGATTTTTCTTAGCAATATAAGTTTGAAGACCATTTTCGTAAAACTCCCGTCTCAAGTTTTTGAAAGTAATTCTGAATTTCTTGAAGAATGTCAAGACTGCGAATGCTGTCTATTGGGATAAATGTGAAAAAATGTTCTACGGCTTCGCTATCTGACATTCTAATGTATCGAAGCTTCTCTGTCAGTTGGTCAATGTGAGAAGTGTCTTATATCGAATCAAGCTCAGAGAATGCGCAATAATATTTCAAACCTCATTTTTCATTACATATTTCGTGTATTGGTAATTATTGTCATTTCAACAGTTGCGGGCCTAAATGCCGTGGTTATCGATTAATCTGGCACTGAGCAAATCTTAAGGTATACATACATAAATTTGTTTAAAGTTATTCGAATGCAATTTAATTTGTTTACCTACTCATGCTCATGAAAAAATACTCTGATTCTCTTTAAATTATTTGCTATGCATTTATTTTTAAAGTTTTATTTTTTATATTATTTATCTCTACCGAGCGTCTATACAACTTAGTACTTGATTATAATCATAAGAGTAGATCAACTGTAATATGTGATATGAATGCATAAATTAAAATCGCTGGGAAAATGATACATAGTCGGTGATATTTCATAATTGATTCCCATTGCAGGACGTGAATTTTTGATTTCACTAATGGAAGGGAAATTTTCCGCTGAATAACTTTAAATTAATAAAGGTAGGTTGTATGAAAATAACAGCTTATCTCGAGAGCTATATCGAAAAATGATTTTATTTATCTGCATGACACTTTGTTAAGCTTTTCCCTATAGATATAGTTATTATTATTAACGTAGTTAATCCGTATAAAGCGGCCATTGAATGTTTTGCTTTTGCTTTAAAAATTCAAGTAGATTTTTATGACTTTATTTTGCTTTAAATTTCCTCTTGTCTGTAGAGGGCATCCTTTCTGGGGGTTTAGACTCCCTTAGTGTCGAGCCACTGGCTGCAAGTTATATTGCTTTTTAAGTTGGAGCATTGTTGTCCTTTCGGTTGATGCGGCCAAGCCAGTATAGGCATCGTTCGTCGGCTTTTTGGAAAGCTTATACAGTTTAAAAGAAGCGCGCTCAAAAGGGTTTTTGACTTCCAGAGAGCTATTAGAGCTGCTGCTGTAATCAAAATTAGTTTTACGTCGAACTTTTCTGCACTAAATTGCCCTACAACAATTCTCAGACAATAGGTTTTCAAATCAACTTCTAATCCACAATCATTTCAGAGATTTCTTAAGATTGTATACATACATATATGTATATGTATTCCAAAATAATGTGCATCATCTCTTTGCATTATAAATGTAATGAAATACTTAATAACCAATTGCCAATTCGTTTAACTTTTCCAATAAATTGTCAAAATAATTTAAGACATTTCGCTTAGTTAGTACATGCTCTTGTTAAATACCTCATAAAAAACAACACATTAAGATTTTACGTCACTTTTACAACTGCAATTCTATACTACCAATTACTTAACAAAAAAAAAAAAAATAGAACATGAACCATAAAAATGACAAACAGTAGCGTGCCACATGTCACCATACACCACATGACTCACTCACATGGAAAGACAACGAAAATTAGCTTCCTGTTACAAAACAACCGTCACGTAAACATAAATCGAGAAGGCCGCAGATCCTGGCAATAAACTGAAAATCCAATTACGAGTACCCTGTAATGACCAAAAGTATCACTATCACACCCCGGCAATCCCGACACACAGAAACGATTACTCAGTATTTGAGTATCGTGTCGGCGGAATATGGCTATAAGGTGCACGCTTCCTTCACGCGACTGAGTGCTCCCTATATGGCGTTGTCGTTTTAAATTAATTAAAATGCAAATCGTCTATAATTGCAGTGGCTATGTGTACCGAGTCGCAATGTTCTGCTACTTCATATGGGAAGCGGATATCGCCCATATGGTCACATCTGCCACACAGCAAAATATCCTCATTAATCACGTTAAGAGGGAAATTTTGCAATCGTAAGTCATTTTTGGTGAATCAGCTTAAAGAAGGCTGAATCACACCAGGAAGTTAGAAAAGATGGATATTCTCAGAAATTCCAGAGCCAATTTTAATTGATAAAGTGCTAAAAGCACGTACGTTTTGTTTCTTCTACGTTTTCCTACACTTGAACACACTGTTCCGTTGCAATACATCAGCTCTTGGAAACGCAATAGTGGCTCTATTATGCGGAAGGCGCAACCTAGCAATCAAAAACAAAAATTAATGTCGCATCAAAATTATTACTCCAATTGGAGGCACAAAAGTGGTCGCATGTGCCACTAACAAATACCGCCGAACCAGAGATTCTAGTACTTTCAAAAGCACACGATCCAGAGAACGAACCAGCGAACGCGTCAGTTCGGAATCAATTTTGGAACTGACCACAAGCAACATTAAACCGTCAGCCATTTATCAAGCTGTTCGACCCGAAAATTCCACCATGACTAAGGATTATTCCTCCACTAGAGTCCGCTGAGTAATTGCAACTAACTGGGATTGGTGTAGGATTCTGAAATCAGGACGGTGACGGCAATAAGGGACAAACATTTTTGTGAAACCAAAATTGCATCCACAGCAGGAATAAAAGTCGATTCTGCTTTGCATTGTTGTTGTAACTTATGGTGTGTCATCGGTCAAGTATTCGACTTTGGTGTGTCCTTTGGAAATCTAGCAAAGCGGTATCTTTGCGGTGCATGCGTGTGCAAAATTTATGACAAACTTACACACACCAGCTGAAGATTTAATGGAAATTTGCAATCCACTTTTTGTTGTCTCTGCATTTTCCCGAGTACTCGAACAAAAGGACTCTCTCCACCCTTTGTCGCCGCCACCGTGCATAAAATTTATCGAAGGAGGGGATACATTTTTCGATAAACAGTTTTTATTTCCACCACTGTAAATGGGAAGATAAAGCTTGAAGGACCATGGAAAGTAGGTGGAAACAAAAAGCCGGCATTTTTTAGTCGGAGGACGCCTACGAGCGTTGCACCTGTTTCACTGGTTTAGCTCTGACCTCAGTTGCGGTCAGAGTGCTGGCCAGGATTTTGGATTGTGAGGTAAGTAGACTATGCCACTGTAGTAGTACCGCAGGTGTAACCACTGTCGAGAGTGGTCTAACACCACAATACTGATGAGTCGATTTGTGCTGGGTGGACATGAGTAATGCTTATTGTGGTGGACAGGATTTTTACCCTCGTTTTGTAGATTCATTGAGAAGGTGCTGTTGGAAGGAATGTGAATGAAAATTTTTCTTGTTATTAATGTGGTGTGAGAGTGGGCGTTTGATGAATCATTTTTAAATTGTTAATTCAGGAAGTTGGGACATTGACAAAGGGGTTTGTCAATTCCCCTTCCTAAATTGTAAATAACTAAATGGAGGCAACCCATGAGGTCACTATTAATGTCAGTTGAAGGTGAAATGACTCACTTTAATTACTATAAAACCACTTGTTAGTCGTTTAGTTTGTAGTTGTCCTCTAGAAAATAGTACGTTAAGACCAAAACAAGGTCCACTCTAACCATTGTGTAGTTCTATTTTGTAACAATGCAGATCGGCCTTACTGGCACTTTAGATCCTGGAAAAGTTCGTTTGTTCGCAAGTTCGTCATTCACACAGATTTTTGAAAAGTTGTAATGATCTAGTACCAAACCGAGTGGGTACGGGTTTGACAGTATCTGAGAGTACTTACCTAACACATGGAAGGCAATCTCGTCCAAGTACTCTATCTAGGCATAACTCATGTCCCCTTATTCTAAAAGGAAGTCGTTAAGGATAAAGTTCCATAGAAAAGGAGAGATGTACTTCTGTGAGGCCTCTAAGCATACTTGCTTCAAGTACCTGGATCTGATGTAAGGTATCCATAAGGATTGAAGAACTTATGTGAAAACGCATCTCCTTGTAGAAACTCAGGGACGTTTAGAAGAGTTCAGATGAGTAGTTTCCGAACATAAGTGCTTTTCGCATATTTTTCTGCGTTGGGTGATACAGCTTGATCCCAAATGTATCCATAGCGATGACGTGTAGAGCTTTTTTTTCTCTTTTCTCAGCAACATTTTGACACAGAAAACATCAGTTTCTACTGCGAAGCCCTGCACTTAAAGCACTTAATTCGAAAATGTTTGATAATTTTAAAAATTAATTAACTTGTCCATTGTCTGGCTCTAAATGACTCGTCAAAGTAAGTTCCTGGAAGTATTTAAATACAACGCTCGCAAGGGTAATTAAAACATCACCCACTGCTAAGGATTTTTTTTTAATCCTCACCTAAAGCCAACCATACCATTTCTCACTTACAAATTTACAGGACATGAAAGAAAAGTTAATTCCATAAAATACAACTTTTTTTTTTTTTTTTAATTTAAATAAAACTTTCTTCAAAGCAAATGGTAATTAAAAAAAAATGTAAATGCAAAATATAAAAAGAATAATTAAAAACAAAATTATACACAATTTTAAATTCACGCGTAGAAGCCACAAAATTCTTCTGCCGAAATTCCCCCTTAAAAATAGCCAAAGGTAAGTGAGTTTTGTGTGCAATACAAATTCCACGAAAGACTTCGTTTTCATGGGGTCCTCTAATCGGATACGCCCTCATAACGCCTCTGGTCTAGGATGAAAATGAAAATAAATATCCAAGCAACTAAAAGTTACTTGTTCAAAAGTGGGAGCCATTTAGATGGAACTAGACTGAAGGATCCCACTGTGCTTGGTCATTAGCTGTAGTTCCTGAATGCTTGTGCACGTAATTTAATTTTGATTTTATATTTTATTAGAATTACAAAATACCTAGACAAACAAAACGGAAACAACTTCGAGTGTAACGTGATATGGAGATTGTTTCGTTTTAGTTTCGTGGCATCGGTTGCATTTAAATTACGGGACTAGTTAAGGTGTACCTGGGATTTTGTATCCTTTTAATCAAAACAAATACGAGTTTCAGTAACAACATTTTAACGAAAAATAAATATTTCTGTGTTAGATATGCATTAAGTTTAAGTAAGGGTATGCGGTTTGGTTACAGCATAGTAAATATGAACAAATTAGCTGGGGAATAATATGAACTAAAGAAGCACTATCCTATCTTTGGTTGATTTAGACTTCTACGGGATAAGCTGGAAGGCTTCTGGTTCCTTTTGATAGCTCCGCCATAAATTTTTTGATTATTCTACACTTATTACGACGGTTTATGTACTAAAGATACGCACATAGTCGCTAGATTGACGCTATATTACACCTTAGTATAGTATAGGCAATTGCACATCACTTTTAAGGTTATTAGCAGCTTTGACTTCTTCCTAAACTTACAAGTTATCAGAATAACTAACTTACTTATTGGACCAACGACCATTGGTGGGTCTGAGCCCGAATTAATGCCGCTTTCTATCCTTTACGGTTCCCGGCACACTGCTTCCAGTTAACAAGCATCCGCGAATACCTGATCTTTAGACGGGACGTGTCAGGCATTCGAAGACCCTCCTAGCTGGAGCATTCTCGTCCATTCGCTCGATTTGTCAGTCGACGAATTTTTGCTTTCCGGACTACATCCACATCTTTATACAGCTCGTAGAGTTCGCTCTTATATCGACTCCTTGTTAAAATTGACAAAAGTCACCATCACTATCATCAGCTGAAACAGAGGCCTTTTAATTGATCATTGCTCCTGTGGCACTCCTGTAGAGACTTATGTACTCACATTAAATTTATTCAAATCATCAAATTTCCATTTAGCAGCTGTTCGAAGCCCGTCTGAAATCCTTCTGTAGCTACCTCAATATGAATAACTTCACTTCCTATGTTGCCCGGGCTTAATGTCAAAAGTTTGGTATTGAAATATGCATTCAAGGGGTTTACCCTTAAAGCTACTTTCGAACTGATGTACTGCAACTGATAGATTATTGCTTTAGATATTTATAAGACAATTTTGTTTCCATTAGCCTCCAAATATTGGAAATCAGAAACCAGAACTTCTGTTTCATTACATTTATTGCAAATGAAATTGACAAGAAATATCCTTAGTCAAACATTAAATTAATACCTTTATGCATTAGGCATACAAAAGCCAAGCCAAAGAGACAAAGATTACCATTCTCCATCCGAAGGACATACTAAAATAATTCCATTCGGATTATATTAATATTTGCTTATCGGTTTTAAGCAAGACATAAAACGAATTAATGTATGTAACAATAATTAAAGGACATCGTCGTATGTAAACCAATTTGCTTATCGCCGTAGGACAATTGCAGGAAATTAGGCTTAAGACAAAACCCAGACAACACAGAGAAAGACATACATACGAATGCACGTGCAAGATATGCACTCAAACAGAAAGCGTCGGATGGGCGACGAACACGAGATGTCACAAAGTGCTATCTGATGATAATTATTGAGAGTTAGAGTTGTTGCTCCTTGTTGTCTGTGTTGACAATCAAGGATGCCTTCTCGATCTCTACCTACTACCATGTGGGGTCTTGGGTATTGAAGGCAGCAATATAATTTACAATAATTGATTTAGAGATTTAGAGATGAACAAAGGAATGTGAGTTGTCCTGTGAACTTCAGGTGGGTTTGTATCTAAATAAGGTAGGTATAGTTGTGTACAGTTTCCATTCTTCGGAATATTGTTTGCATTTGTGTTGGGATGTTATCTTTGAAATAATAGCTACGCATAGGGTAAGAGCTACTGAGGCTATACGATATGTTTATTTTCTTCAAAACTTACTTGTACGAGTTTTAATCCTTCTTTCAGAATTTCTTTCATTCTTAAACCAAAGAGGTCTACCCACTTCCTACTTACTTTGAAATTCCACAGCCAAATTACCATCTTTTCAGACTAATTTTTGAACTACACTACAGCTTGAGAAGAAGAGACTTCTCAAGGACCTCCTTGATTTGAAATAATATGATTTTATTATAATTTATGTATATGTCCACCTTCTTGCAACAAGTTTGTACTTACCTACTAAGAGACTCCCTCGTTGCAGCATACTAACCTGCTTTACTTAAAATAATTGTTATTATAATTCTCCATTACTGTTAATGTATTCCACTAACAGAAGTTCATCGCCAAAGCCAAAAAATGTTTTCAAGGATTTCCGGTTACACGAATAAGGAAGCACTCTTAGCGTTTCGTTTATGAGAAGATTTTTTTCAGAAAAGTATTCCAAAGTAACTGTTAGAAGTAGCGTTAAAAAAAAAGTATCTAGTACATACATACTTACTTACTATATTCACTATGAGGAGATTTTTTCTGCTTTTGCAAAACTTTCCCCCAGCACAGGTGGTTCTGGCAAAATTCACGTGAATCTTTACGGTTTGGTGAATCTATGCAAAGAAAAAATTTTTTTTTTCAAATATTTAAGCTAATGGCTTCCAACGTAAAGGGACGACATGCACTTTATATGCAAAGTTAGCTAAATGAAATGAAAAAAAGAACTTATCCTGCTGATGGGTCTTTCACAGACTCGAGCGATGCTGCTGGTTTAATTGACGAAAGCAGTTTTGGAATTCAATATGAACGTGGAGTTGTAAATCAATCCCGTCTCTCGTTAAACAAAAGCATCCACCTTCAAGATTCCGACTACAGTTGGGTTGCAAATGAAAATAAAAATTAAAGTCCCTCAAATCATTGTCGAAAAAAATAAAGACTGGTTCCATTCAAACGGAAGGCAGAAATCATATCTTTAACATGAACAGCTTCAAGAGAGGCGAATACATGATACACGAAGGACTATTTGCCGAAGAGGACAAGGATAAGAAAATAATAGTCGACCTCCCAGGATATCACATCAGTGGCAGTAGCACAAAAAATAAAGTAATTTCATCGAGAAAAAGTGCAGCAATGATGATTCTTTTCTTTGGCGGATAGATTCTCTTTACTCCTTGACTATGCTCTGCACACAACAGGAGAAAGATTAATAGTGTCCCAGTTTAAGTATGCAATAAGTTCAGACAATTGAGCGTGCACAACGCAGGCATGGATACGAAATTCGACAAAGGATCAAGGAAATGTACGTATACGAGTACATAGATTTTCTTTTCTTTTGGCAACGAAGATACTTTCATGATGCTGCCACTTTAGATGCCAGCATTAGATTTTGGCAGCATACTTCGTGAAATGGAAATTGATGAGGTGATTGCTGTTATGTGGTAGGGCAATCATTTTGAAAGAAGCGATGTGATTTATAGTTTCATGTCTGTTTGAATCTGGGAACAAATTAAATGGATTCTAGTACCTCATACATTATGTTCGTAATTATTCGGACGGAGGGTGGAGATTAGGATTAAAGGACAAACCATACAAGTTGTATGGTGATATCGACCTAGGGAGACAAATTCGAATCTATCGACATATAAGCTGAATTCGAATTCAACCTAGAGTGACTTCGCAGTAAAAAAAAAGTCCGGTAATGTCCATAAGCTGATCTAAACCAACTTGCTAGTGAACTTAACATCAAGCAGTTAGCTTAAGATTAAGCTGGTGAGGTAGCCATCAATCAATTAAGTGAAAAGATTTCGAACTCTACAAACTTAAAAAATCCTGTATGCATTTTTTGTTTTACTTATCTTCTTTTTTTTATCATAAAGTCCTTTAAAGTCATCATCTTCCTGATTTCTCATCACAGAACGGGGTCCACTATCGTATATGACTTGCCATTGGCTATCTTTTTTCGCTCCAACAAAACAGTAACAAAATTAAAACAAGGATAAAATACTAAGGAGGACACAGCAACGCAAGAGGGAAATAAATAAAAATGGTTGAAGAGAAGAGAAGTCAAGCAAAGAATGTATTTCTTTTTGGATAAGTACCTTCATTATGGTTTATGCCTTTTGTTTTAGCTAGTTTTTTTTTCTTCTCCTTTACCGTTTTTTGCTGTACGTAAAGATTTTTTTCCCTCTGTTTTTGTATAACCATTCATCTCTTTGTTGGTCCATTTTTTCTCGGTTTTCCTGATTGCTGCAGGTTCTTTTGTGATGGTGTGTCCTTTACGCTTTACTATTTTGATCCGGTAGACCGGAAATGCTTTGCTGATGTGGGATGATAAGATGAGGAATAGCTTATGGGGATGCGGGTTCTCTGTAAACCTCATTTTGCCACAAAGCCAATAGAAAGTTAATTACAATTGATATTCGCTTGTTCTTATTGACGTCATTCACTTAGTTTTGTAAATCTAAATTAGATAAAGCAAAATGTGACATTAACTCAAGAAACGAAGCTTCATTTGAAAAGCATACAACTTCACCTTAAATCTCTTATACGTTTTTACACACATAAAATATATGATAATGTCCTTTCCACTTCATTGCATAACCCTCTTACATCATAATTTACACTCAATAATGGAGAAAATATGTATCGTAAAGAATTTTCTTCTTTGTCTGCATCACATTCTGCAAACAAAAAGAAAGAAAAAATGAAATCAATTTTCAATTTTCATACGAAAACAATGAAATATCCTTAGCGACATTTCCTTCGTTCTTTCGTTTGTTGGTTCGTTATTTTCCTCGTTATTACTTCTTTGTCTTCTGTTTTCACTTCATCGTAAGCTGGTTTGGTTTTTAAGGATTCTCCTAACAGTTGCCGTACTGCACCCTGCTTTCTTCTTATTCCTTCCACTTAGGTGTTTTCAAAATCGATGATGTCGATACCGACAGCCTTGGATAAAGTGCAGTTTGAAGTTGCTGCAATTTATTATGCTTTTGTAATATTTTTTAACCCATCTTCGATATCCTTGCGTGGGTATACGTAATCCTATTGTATACTCGCACAATTGAAAAAAATAAAAAATATTAAGATGATCATGTGTGTATCGTTCTCATTTGAAAAACCCGACACAGACCTCTTGAATAAGGTCGGGTATGTGCATATACACAACTGGGCGGTGAGGTGGTGTAAACAAAATCAATGAATTCCGGAAAAATTTCACCGCCATTGTTTTCTTGGAAGAAGTGGCGAACAAAGTTTGTTGTGTGGTAATACCTCATTTAACAAATTGACAGGGACATTTTCCTTGATTTTTAGACATGGATTTCTCTCTTTCGTTTTCTTTGTTCAATCTTCTTATTTCATTTCCATGAACAGGGTGGTTTTCTTCTTTCAGGTGGTACCTGTCAATGTGTATCATTAAATTTCGATCTATGAACGTTTGTATGTATGGCATTCAACTGAAAGCTGTCAATGAAAATGCACTCAAAAAGTGATACCAGATTTAGTGATTTAGTCCTCAAACAAGCTTACAAAAACTTTCTCTGAAATACGTCCATATTTAGATATGTAGAAGGTGATTCACAAGATAGCGTGGTTTCAAATTGAATGCACGCATTCACTGGTAATCATTGAATTTTCAGCAAGACTTCCATTTTAAACATTTTGTGTCAACATTATGTGGCAAGGATACGCTATTGAACTTGACATTTTCATATGAATAAATGCAGAAAATATCGTGAACAGAGGTTACAAAAATGATTACAAAAAATTGTCAAGGACTTACTGATACGATTTTCATAAGCTAAAGAAAAAACATTTTTTTCTCTTTCCTCGACATTGTGCAGTGGCATCACACAAGAACATGAACACCATTAATGGTGTTGTAATTGTAAAATTGAAAAATGAAAAGACTTGAAACTTTAACCCTAGTGATTATTTTGTTTTTAAGTTTTGTTTCAAAAAATCAATGCGTGCAAGTGGAAGTTTCCTTTCTTCCTTCGATTTTTACAGATTGTTTTGATGGAAAAACTTACGGAATTCTTGATGAAGTTTCATCGAAGAATTGGAAACCATTGTTTGGAAAGTACATTTTAAGATGTGACGTAAGTAGTTTACTTGCATTTAATGCTGTGATTAAAAAGTTTTTTAATTATAACAAAGAATTTCATGTGTTTTGGTTTTAACTTAAGGAAATTCCTAAGAAAAACATTAAGAAACCATTTGTGAGCATGATTTGTCTTATGGAAAGCTATAAGACTAGATTTATTCAAAAATGCACATAGTAACCATGAACAGCACAGCCTTGGCGTAACTAAGAACGAAGGGTGATCGGCTTTCCTCCCTTATCTTTTGCTCATAGTTTTTCCGAGAAGCTTTCGTCTTCTTCTGCATTTTTGTTTTATCGCTCGATCAAAAGACTGAAACTCAGCACTTATGAAATTTTAACAATTCATTCCTATCGTTGAGATGTGAGCGGTAAGCTAGACCAGTTTTTTATATGTAAGAAATGGAATACAGCGCCTTCAAAGCAGATTGACTGTCTATAAAATTGCCAATATTTTAAGCAAGGATTACTTGCTTGAACTTTATCACATTCTTATACTCGCTCGAGATCTCAAACTTCATTTATGACTATGAAGATTACATGGTCACTCTCACAGCATCATCATAGTTTCAAGCGAATGTACATTAACTTCTCAAAGGTAGACAGAAACATGATAAAGCACCCAACAATTTAAATTCCTTGAAATGTGATTACTATCTACCTACACACCTTTGTGCAGGAAATTGACCGACAACGCCCATTTCTCATAACTCTAAAGCATCCCCAGAACATACTTCGAAGGTAGACAAACATAAAAATAATAAAAGGGCAAGTGAACCTTCATAAAGTTCTTCTTAAACACATATGTCTCCTATCTTTTAGTTAGTTTTGGTCCTCACTAAAAGTACTTAAATTTCAGTCAAGTCGAGTGCTTTCATTGTCCTTCCAAACCATCGGTCCTTTGCCCACAATCTTACAACCTTTTTCTATTTTTTGTGGGTCAAATGACAATAAACAGAGAGAACGTACACACATATGTATGTTTCTTCGTATATATATGTAACATCGGAGTGAAAAAATATTGAATTACAAAAACCCTACACTAGCACAGAGGATGTCCTAAATATGTTACCCTACTGCCATCCTATATCCTTTCGAAGTCACTTTTTACCATCGTGTAGAGGAGAATAAAGAAATATCGTCTCTGGCTTGAGTTTATTTTTTTCTTCTCTGGATCTTGGATGTTTTTTGGCTGTGGGTGTGTATATAGGTAGAAATGAATAAAAGGACATTGTGCACAGGAATTCGAGGCAACAAATGCAATTTTTAGTTGTGTTGCTGTGTTATTTTTCCCACGACGAACGTGAGAGAACTTTCAAGTTTATTGCTATTGTTTGTTAGGGTTTCCTTCATCTTTATGACAATCCAGGAGGTAGTTACGTTGTATCTCAGATGAGAATGTTTTGTCAGTTAGTTCTTAAAATCATACATAGGTACCTCGAAGAAGAATTTGTTTCGATATTTTTTATTGATCGCAAATAATGGATATGCAAATGCGTCGTATGTGACTATACTCTATGTTTCCATCCAACACACACATACAAACGTGCATCCCATACAGCTGGTCCCCATCCATTATATTGTAAACCCTTCTGGATTGCATAATAATTTCACACACAAAGTAGTAAAATGTTCATATCCTTCTTCTTCGTACATCGTCGCGTAGAATATAGAATGGTACTGCTCCTTGGTAAACTATAGCATGCACCATGTATGCAATGCATGTCCTTGTGAAGGTTTCTTGTGGCGTCAATAGGGAAATTGTGCCCCATTATTTCAAACACATAGTTGGTTGCAGTACAGTAGCTGTACTATTCTGTCATCTACAACGATAGTGGTAACAGCAGCAAAGACACATACTTTTTGTGTATCCCTATGCATATCCGGCTAATATAAGCAAAGGACTTCATAAAATATGATAAATAGCATCGAAGAAGAAGTGCATTTGACAGTATTTAGTGGCATTTTAAATTTCCCCGCTAAGACCATAGGGAATTGGTATCAGTGTATTGGTGGCTGAAGTGAGGGAAGAAAGGACAAAGACTTTGCTTTGTTTTTTGTTATTTTTTTTTCTGGACCTGCAATTGGCTATTATACAGTAAACTGAGCTTGAAGTGTAGTGCTTTGTCTTTAATGCGATGTGTGTTGTACGAAGGACATGAACATTGTTGTAGTTCTTATCGATGAAGGATATGCTATGTTTATGTGCTGTGAAGTGTCGTAACTTGGTTGGTTCTTTGTTTTGGAATTTTTGATATATTGTCAGGGATATGGTCAATAAATTGACTTATTTTATAGATAATACTTAAGAAGGGTGTGTTTGCTTGAAGACAATAGAAAGTGTACTCAATGGAACATTAGCTCTTGACTAATACTTACACGATTGTCCCATATACCTACATTAGCGACAGCTTTAATGTTTTCTTTTAAGATATATTGGAAACGAAGTAAATAAATTGTGGTCTTTCTGCTGCAAAGGTGACATGGAGCTCTCTTGATCAATAACCCCTCAACCAGATTGACTGTGATCTTCGGAAGGCCTTCCTTAAGTATAGTGGGTATCAGAACGTTTCGAGGGACGAATATTGATTCGAGTGGCTAACTTTTTGACGTAGGACGGCTACAACGCAAGAAATGACCAAAGTCTTTTTCAATTGAGCATTCCTTAATCTTTCAAGAGACCATATGTTGCTGGCATAAGATTCAAAGACCAGCGGCAGCACACCAAAAATGACATAAAATGAAGGATGAGATACAATGACGAAGTCTATGGGCTATTTAGCGACATCGACTTAGTCAGGAGAGTTTAGTTACAATAACTAAGGTGACTGAGACATTTGAAATAGATTCATACTAGCGCTCCAACCTGTCGAGTATTCTGCATCCTACAACATCTGCGGTTGTGTCCAAGTGAAAGAAAAATTAAACGCTGACTATGTAGATTCATTTACTGCGAAGTCTGCATCTGAATCTTGTCTTGTACTGTCAAATCTTATCAAGAACTGTGTTGTGACCGGCTATGCATAAAGAATTACTTGTGGAGCTTGGGTAAGTGAAGTCTTTTTTTTGGTACTAAACCAATTAAATTTATTTTCTGTTCTAAACTACGCATGTAAGGACCATTGATGTTGTTTAATAACTTTAAATTAGTTTTAAGTTTCAGCAGTCTTTATGATGAGACAATTAAGTGTATTTTAGTAGTTTTCATTTCCTACATGGTCCGGGAATTCCATACATCACTCTTTTTACCAGTAAGGAAGGAAGTCCTAATTGCTATGATTAATTATTTCTCAATAATTGAAAAAAACAGATTCCTTGTCACAATGAAACCAATCTTGGATCATGGACATTTTCCAACAATGTGTACTTTTTTTTCGATTACCATTGGTTTACTCCCTATTGCCAGGTCAAGCAAACCAAACCGCAAAAAAAGTCCTTTGAGTTGTTTTGATAATTTTTCTTCTCTTTTCCTGTTCTTGTTCATAATAAACCCACCCAGGGCACTTGAATAGCTTTCAATATCCAAGTTCTACATTTCCTTCAACGTTTGATACGAAAATCTGTTTATCATTTTGTGACCCCAATACCGCATTATCCTGCCACTCCTTACTTGATGCTATAGCACTCGCATTTTGCTTGTAAATCATTTGAAGGCATAAATCTCGTCATCCTTCATTCTCACGAAGAATAACAACAAAAAAAAAAATCCAAATGGAAGCTTTCATTTGATTCACGGATGACTGATAGGCCTCAGGACTAAAAAAAAAAAAAAAAAAGCCACAAAAAGAGCACCAGCTTCCACTTCGATTCTTGCTTTTCACCACATCAGCAAATCCTTTTATTCGGTGTTCTTTTTCGTCACTCCATTTGTGTTTGGATTTCATTATTCTTTTTACTGGCTTCTGGCTAAGGATACGTATTGGGTTCGATATAATTTAAACTCAATATGGGTGTCTGCCTTTTGCTAGTAGAAAGGAAGTTTTTCAGCTCTTCATTTTCCTCCTTCTGAAGCACTGAATGGACTTTCTTCACACTTCAGAACAAGAGTCACAGCGTGATAGCAGCAAGAACGTGCGACCCATTCGTGGACTTAATTTTTACTTATTTTTTGTTCACCCTCCGACAACATACATTAGCGAAAGCCTTAATGCGATGACGATGACGGTCCATCGCCGCCATGAGTATTGTGATCCTTTCGCGAAATGTTTATGTTTGCAGTGACATTTGTGCTGGTAGATGTACATAAGAGGATTTGGTCTAGGGGTTTCGGCCATCAACCGCATTATTGTATGACCTTTGAGTAGCTTTTCATGTTTGCAATGAAATTTCTTTAAGGATCAAGGATATTGCTTATGGATTAATGAGTAAATTTCCTTCTTCGTTATGCTTGATTGTGATTGAATTTAATTAAATAATCCGGATTGCGATTGACGAGGATGGTACATGCAAAAACGAAAAGAACGAACAGTCACTCTGTGAGAAAGAAAGAAATTCGAAAAAAAAATGACAAAGATATAGGAAACATTAGGAGGATACATGTCCTGATGAATTATTTATTTCGCATTTTTGTATGGCTGTACGTCTGTATGTATGAGCGGGTTAATAAAGAGAATAATTGATTAGCACTTTCAATTGATATGCAAGAACCATTTTTGGAAGGTGATTCCAGAATCGATTCTGACAAGCAAGGTTTTCGTGGTAATGTAATTATGAATTAAGGATTCAATGGCATATCCTTAATTGAATTTTATTTTCGTAGGCTTATGGAAGTTTTAATGATATTAAACGTTTAATAAGAAAAATGTGAGAAAGGAGCAGTCAATTGGCTAAAGAACCATCTTAAGTCCATATTGGGATCCTTCTACATAGATGTTGGTGGGCAATGAAGGACTGATGGATCACAATGATCCAGGATGATGTAGGCTTTGGAAAAGGATTAATTTGAATCTTATCCGTCTGACTTATAAGTGGTACTAAAAAGTTAAGGCTTCTTTTTCTACCCTAGATCTGTGGCGGAAGGATACACAATACTGCTTAGCAATCTACATGGCTGATATTAAGACTTATTAGTCTCAGTAGAAGTACCGTATCAGATAAGGTGTTTAACTGACGAGGCGACTCTTTGAAGGCTCTTGACTCCCTTCCATCAAATGGCGGTGATATCTGGGTGAGCTATATTTCCTAGTCGCAGTTAAATGCATGAAATAAAGATCCAAACTGATAAAAAATTTACCAACCTGTGGAAGGGAATCAACCTGAAGGTGGAGCGCCTTCATATCTACAAAAATGTGGTGAGGCTGACCGTACTTTTTTTTGAGAAAGCTACGAAAAGATACGTTATTATGACCAGACTGTGTAAACAAAAATTCTGCGTGCTGGGACCCTTCCTTCTAAACGATCCTTCTAAACGGAAGGTCACTCAGACGCATGGAAACGCAGTGAGAAGTGCAATAAAGCTGACGATCGGGTATCCGTGGGTTGAAAGCTAAACTGCAGGCTGCATGTGATTATTGTCAAATTTCAAAAAGCATTCGGGACTCAACATGGAAAGTCAGCCGGCAGAGGGACGAGTGATTGACAACATGTCTAGGGAGACAGGAAGTCGGGTACCGGCAAAATCTAAAGTTTTGCAAATTTAAACTTAATCAGAGTAAAGCAGCATCAGCAGTGATGTCTACAACCGTAGTTGAAAATAAAATTAGCATACATACGTAAAGGAAAGCTTTCAAGTAAAGCTTGCAGTGGGCAAAAAGTCAAAAACTATTTGAAATCTTCCCTCAAAAAGGTGTTAAACTTGTTAAACCAAAGACTTAAACACCATAAATGTATTACTTGATATCTAAACCTTTTCTGTCTTGAGGGGATACAACACAACACTTCTCAATTTATGTCACATACCATATGACTATTCTATGATCATATCCTTTTAAAAGATTCCCCTCCTCACTTTTGGACTTCATTTCCACATCGTCTGTCTTGAAGTATTTAAATTGTGTCAATTTCATGGTTCAGTTCAGTTGAAGTCCTTTAATTACCATTTACTGTTTTCAGGCATTCAGTTGAAATGCTTTTCTAATTAGTCACATTAATTTCAACAAAATTTATTGTCAAATCGCATTTGTTACTAAATTTCATCATGCTATAACATCTCGTAAGCAGTAGGGACGCGTCCCTAATGCTCATTTAAACATGTAGCCTGTATGTCATTTTGAAATTGTATTTACGCGGTTTGAAAATTTCGAATGAAGCGAATCAAAAATAAATTAAAGAATGTCGGAATGGTTAATTAAGGTCCTCAGAGGACTTCACTCACTAATGCTATCTTCTTTATGTCAAATGAAAATAAACAAAACCGGAAGTTTAAAGTAGCACTGGAATGGATTCTACGATACCCTATCAGAATACATAAACGTGCTCTGTTAATGTAGGTAAACTCAAGTTAGTACTTAAAAAAAAAGAACTTTATCTGTTTTCTGTAAAGGTAACGTCTGATGTACTCTTTTGCGCACAGCTGCCTCAAAAATAAACGAATATCTCAAACAAAACGTCTGTACTCTGTAATGTCAACTGATCGTCTAGTCTAGTGATTAAATTGGTTAGAGAATCCTCGTAAGTATGTTTTCAGAATAAAGATTCGGTTTCTCAATTAATATTAATTTATGGCATATAAAGTTATACCATGGGAGTTTAGTTAGATCAAAGACCAGTCGTACAATATGCTCTCATATTTTTCGAACCCGGGTAAGCGTTCTTAGCCTTGTAAGCTTTCGGTTATCATATTTTAAAAGTCGCCTGCAAACAGGAGGAAATAGTATAACCACTTGTGTAACAATATTCCTTCTATTCTTTTCTCTGTTTTGTAACTTGTTTATATAACCTAATATACCCTACTCTTCAAGTTCAATTTCTACAGCTGTTCCATTGGGATTTAATGCTGAATCATTCATTGTTCCTCCATTCCAAGCTCGTTTGCATGGATCATTATTTCATTTATCATTGCTCTCTGAATGTCCTTCGCATTACTTCTCTCACCAATGCCAAGATTTGGGCCGATTTGGGAACAATTCTATGCACAGTTAAGATAAATTTTAAGTGCACAATTGAAGAGACTTAAAAACATCCTTGTGGTTGTTTTTTTTTGTCGCTCCTCTGTGCCACATCTCTAATTCTATTTTTAACTAACGTCCTACGATTCTATTGTTTCTATCAAAAAAAGCCGACGGTCTTGTGGATATCTCTGAAATTTTATCGAAGGAAAGAAGGAATTAATCAATTCCTTAGGGGGCGAGTTTCCTTATGTAAATTGCTGTAATTACAATGTGATAAACTTTTGTGTCTGTGCTTTATGGTGAGGGGAAAATTGAATTAGAGGGACTAAAGTGACGAAGGCCTTGAATAAGAGAAATGTGGTATTTTCTTTTTGACTGTTTGATTGTGTAGTAATTTGTTCATTTGGTTTACTTAATCATTTGAATTAGAGTTTATTCTTCAATTTGTACTAATAATGGTGGATAATTTTGGAAAGCTTAGTGAAATACATACATATGGTTCAATTACTAAAAGAGGTGTACAGACGAATCGATACAAATACGAACCATTAAGGACATAACTAGACACGTTTGTTTGAAAAGCAAAACTGGGTCTATTTATCACTTAAAGTAAAACCTCACTCTTAACTCCACATAACTGAGTATCTAATCGGTGTTGTGGCTTTAACCCGAGGGGGTTGGAAGGAATGGATACATCGAGCGAGCGAACCCCAATAATTTTGCAAAATTTCCTTGAAAAACCTCTGCCTACGAAAGACAGGGTTACAGGTGAAGCCTTAAGGTCTATTCGAATGTTGGACCTTAAGATTGTAGTGGGAATGAGAAAATCATTTTTTGACACCCGAATTGACAGATGTATCAATATCAGAGTTAATGAAGTAGATTTATTCATATCGTCATCATTTGCTGAGGTTATTGGACATACACACATTGTCCTATCTGCTGCGTCATATTATGTGCGACTTATAATTCCCAAAAGCAATTAACTTTTTCCTTATCATACCTTTTCCTCATTCAACTTTTACATTCAAAATTGCGTAGGAGCTACACATTTCAGTGTTTTTGATAAAGTCCTTGTCAATGTTAATTTTATGTCTTTACAAACAAAATGTCATCACCCATCCTAAAGCATTGAATCATCATGTCTGATTGATGGTCCCAATCCAATTGTCATTTTATATCTGACAAGGATGTAGACTCAATATAGATGATGATAATGATGTGATGGTAACACCTTCGATGTTCTTAAGATGTCCTTGAGGAATAATTTTGTATTCAATTTCTTGGAATTAAGAGTTTCTCAGCTCTAAAGTGAAGTGTATAATAGAGACAAGCATTCGATTCATACTTTTGTGTAGGAAAATACAAAAAAGGACACTTTGGGTTACGATAATTTCCTTTAACCCAAAATCTGTTACCACTCCGAACACTGAACTTGATTGGCTGAGGTTATTTCTTTTTAGTAATTCCTCCGGACATGCCATGGCATATTAAAAAGGAATTTTACTTCTTGGGCCAACATTATCGAGAGAAACAGGACGAAAAAAGTCGAATTACATAAAAAACTTTGTTCAAACTTTTTTTTTTTCAAAAGAAAAATTTATATTTTCGTTGCGCGATAGAAAATTGTAAAGTAGCTCATTTGTCACTGGTTGTGCCCTTAAGGATATTCGTATATGATACTCACGATTGAGTTAATCCTATTTGTTTGTTAGTCAAAATAAGTTTTGTTGGTGCTAGGATTGAAAGATTTGATATGTTGGTGACGGATGTAGTAGCACATTCAACGCTGCAGTCTGAGGATTCCATTCGAATCACTGCTTCGCGCCATGCTCTTATTTGTATATGTTTTCGGTAGCCAAAAGCTTCAACCACAGAACCAGAAAGATTTCTTAAAGTTTCCGTCAATTCATATGTTTTGGCTTCGCGTTTGATGACAGTACACCTATCCTATTAGTTTTTTTAATTTTTCCACACTAATTGGTTACGATCTCCTACTCTAGTTGTCTTGAGTGACACTTCTGCAGAATTCAGTCAGTCGATTGATTTGAAATATTAGATTCTTTTATAGGGCCCTTCGAAATGTCATAACATTCAAACACTGTCTTCAAGCCAAATATTTTCGCTCTTAATAAGCTTACATTCCTGGTTATCTCACACAATCATTTCCATTCGACATCTCCGCCATTTCCAAGGATTTCATCGCCACAAATCATTCAGCTTGGTCGTTCCTACCGCCAATGCTGGCTGACATTGGAAGCCGTGGACGATACATTTCCACCACACTTGGCCCAATTCGAATATGCAAATTCATTTAAAATTAAAATCGATGCTGGAGATTTCGATACCACTGGCGACTTCGATAGAAGGCGGATGGGACTCAAAATGTGGTTAGCACCAGTATAAATGTTCTGTATCCACACCACCTGGGCTTTGGGACATGCGTCGTCATACGATAGTGGAAATAGTCGTGGTTAGTGGCTCGTGGTTTATTCCATTGTGATTGACCCAGTATCGGTTTCGATGTGAAATATTCTCGAATGCAAACAGTTTCGACTGCGAATTCAGTTTTGGGTCATCGAATTGTTTTGTGTGCGTGTGATTGGATTTGAGGTGTATACACCTGTCAGTCAGAAATATCTGAAAACATGCATATGTATCCCGATTTTTACTGATTGATAATAGATTTAATTAAATGGTTTCGATTTAAATTGAAAACAGCAGGGATGCATTGTACTGGATTGAACAGGATAAATGACGTCAGTTGATTGACAACGGTTGCAGGAAAACTGTTTAAATCGCTTCTAAATTGTCTTACTTCCGAAGAGCAAAAAAGGATTATGACTACCCTTAAACAAGAGCACAGGCTGTAGAGAAATTAAACGAAAAATATAGGGGATTCCGATGGTTATTGGTTTCAAATGTTTGCAGGTTGATGTGATGAGAAAAATCAATGATCCTTGTCACAGATCATTCCACATTGGTTTTGCATAATTGTAGATTCAAAATTGGCTTTACGGTAAACTGATAAGTATTCGAAGCATGAAGTGGAAAGAATGCAAGTGACAGGATTGAGGTGACAGTCGATTGAGTTCGTAATGCGATTATCTCAATTGGCGATACGACCGTTGTACTCGAGCTTTGGGCAAATGAACGCTTTATGGATTGTGGTCAGATAGGAAGGGATAAAGTAGTTTTTGCGTTGATTGAGAAAACATTGTTATTTCATATCATTTTTGCCAAGACCTCGAATATGTGGTCGTTTCAACAAAAGATGTGATAGGAACGCTTACCGAGGACGAACACTCACTGGACAGCGTTCTAATTTCGGTGATACAAGTACCATTCTTCGATCAATGCAAACAAATAAGCTTTTGAAATGGAGATAATAGTTGGCGGTCGAGATGCCTTTAGAGATCTTCTTAAAGGACTACGTTTAATCCGTCTTCTGTGCCCATAAATCATACAAAAATAAATGTAAACCTTCAAAGCTCTGGAATCTATTTAGTAGACATCGTGTTCCGTACATAGTGGTATCGAAAGTTTCTCCAAGTTTCTCTTCAAAGATGTATCATCCAATTCGAACCAATTCTGAGTCTGAAGGGACACCATACCAAATTCAGTGAAAAATGTCGTATCGTAGTGTCTTCCATTTAAGAAAAACTTCCACGCTGAACTTGATCACTTTGCATATAGAAAAAAATATTACGTATACGCCCTACACACGACAAGGCATACTCACTATAAATGAAACACATTATGCATTCAAATAAAAATTCTTTTGTTTTTATTTATCCTTCCACCTTATTTTTAAATATATTTTTTTTAATTTTAGGTCGTATGCCAATTTTGTAAAATAAAAATTACAAAATATATATTTGTGTGCATAAAATTTAAACATAAATTCAATAACAATATGATTTCTGTTTTTCTATGTTCTTAAAGTACATAAGTGCAGTTAACTATAGAATTTCATTTTACATTTGATTAAATTAAACACTTATATTAGTTCTAAAATATAATTATCTTATCTATTTATTTCCTTAATATTATGTAAAAAAAATGATTAAGTTAAAACTAAACTCAATAAAAAAGAAATAGTTAAAATTAATTTACTTTATACATTTACATATTATGCATACTTTCTCGCTAAGATAGTTTTTAAATCTTTTCCAACTTTTGTAACGTTTCCACCTTAAAGCTAATTTTAAAATAAAAATTTGAAATTTTTTTTTGTAATTTTAAGTTTAAGAGTAATTTTTGAAAAATTTAGGACTTTACATTTGGCATTTTAAAATATGGATTTTAGTTCATCTTTCAGTGCATTTAGTTTTTAATTTACTAAGTCTAAGCCCTGAGGATGTAGTTACCTAACGCAATCTACGTAGCTAAAGAGGGACGTTAATGATGTAAGGGCTAATATTGTTGAACCTATCCAGTGTAGGCTAAGGGATGATGTCGCCGCTGATGTGCCTAAAAAGAAATTTTTTTTAAAGACAACTTTTCGTAAGAATGAAATAGTTATGACCTACCATGAACTCTAGATTTTGCTGCAACTGTTTCACGGGACTCGAGCGCTGGAGCTCTTTGTTGTTTGTCACTTTCAACACTCTCTTCGTTACTTTGCCAGTAGAGGGAGGAAATTTTTGCAACGCACTGTAAGTATTAAAAAAAAAATGTAATTGGTCTAAGTGAGAATTTAATAATGTGTTTTTATCTTGCCTTTAATTTCATATCGCCATTTTTGAAGTGGTATCCTCTGACCCTGAATTCAAGACCCAGACGTGCGACTTCGAGGCCTTCTCTCCCCACTATGATGTTGTCGTATTGTTTGAGGTATGATCGATTCGCCGGTTCACCATTTATAAGCCAACTCAAATGGCAAACAGGTTTTGATGGTGCCGATGTACAATTAACGCGTACAATATCACCGATTTGATAGCGGGGTTGTCCACCTGTGATCTTTGGACCATGATTTGGAGTCACTGTCAAAGAAAAGATGATAGAAGGTAAAAGAAATAGATAAGCATGTGGATATTTTGAAAGGATAATGAGGCAAGAATTGTTTATTTTAGCTAGTAGTAGTAGTTTGCATTATTTGCTACAACGAAAATTCGGAAAACTTTTCAAGGAAATGAGGGGCATTCTTTCGTTCGTTTCGTGGATATTGGAGTATCATATCATCTACAGTTGCATTCAAGTGTCCGTACCTAGGTTGCAAGAGGTATTTTCTTGCAAAATACTCAACCGGAGTCTTTCTTTCCGTCTACTTTATCTACTTTAATTTAGGCGAAAATAATTGCAAATTCAGGGAAATTGTAAGTCCGACAACTTCGCCAAAGATGACAATCGGAGTTCCTACTGGCTACTTTCCCTACTTCGGGGCCAATCATCCCAATTTACCCAGTAGTATTAAGCTTTCTTAAAAGCTCCAAGTGGCTTTAAAAAAAAGAAGCTACATGGACTTAGGGACCTTCATGCGTACGTGTTTTGCGGAGACAGAAACACTACCTAAGCGAATAAATCTGATTCCGTGAAACACGGTTTTAATGTTCTGCCTTCGAATTTTACCGTTATCATTCGACTCCCTTTTTAACACACAGTTCATGCCTCTGAATTCTTGTATGCGCTCTGTTTTTAAATTTTAAAACTCGATATTCCAAGAAATAATCACAATGACAATCAGTGGGAGACATTTTTATTGTTTCTTCCGGTGAAACAACAGAAGGTTGTCATTACAATTTTTTTTTCTAAAAGTCGCAAATAAAAAGGTTAACATTTATTTCCTTATAACTCGTTACGCTTTTCAAAGAGTTATACGGATTTCTTCCTCGGTGTATATTGTTTGATGAATAATTCTAAAGTAAAACCTCACAACAAAAAGTTCGGTTTTTGGGTGGTGCCTGTTGCGTTCCCGCCTTATTCCGGGTAGAATTTCAATTTGCTGCCTTTGGCGGTTGTGGGAAGTCGAATTTTTTTTTCTTTTTGATTTCTGATAGCTAACATGTATAAAAATATTCATAGACTTGCGTCGGTATATTTATTTTTCGTGATATTTACAATTGGAAAAGCGGGGATAACTTGTTGAAGTAGTATTTTATGATCAACGCCTAGATTGTTTTCATCATAAATTGGTCAATAAAATATGAAGAAACTTTTGGTCCAGCGGGATTATTGAAGTTAAATAGGAATTTCTTGTGGCTGTGAAAATTGCTTTTGAGCTGTTTGAGGAGATGAAGTTGTGGAGTGAAATGCTCTTAAGTTGGTTAAAATGAAAGCAATGCTTTTAATAGGAAACAAATTAAGTCTTCGAGAAAATTATTTTTATTTGAAACATAATTGAGCTTCAATGTCCTGGCTTTCTTATTAAATTTGCTTATCCAATGTAGGCCCATCATATGCGAATAATGATAAATCTAAGCTCATCTATGTAGGTAATTTTTTTAATCAGTACTTCAGTCTACAACGATGATTATACAGAACCAGTATCCGTGATTCTTAAATGTTGTTTCCGTAAGAAAACATTGCGGCTCTCAGCTTAACAAGGTTTTTTACTTGAAGGGGTCATTTTAGACTGAACCGAATACGAACTTTGGGAGTAAGACCTTCTTTGCTTACTTATGATGGTGCTACAGTCTGGGGTGGACCTGGGTCTCAACCAACAAACTTCTCCAGCCAGCTGGATTGTTCGCTAGCTGTCTCCATTTCCGTAAGCCAAGTTAGTTTAGGTCCCTTTTCACTTGCACGTATCACCTGAGTCGGGGCGGGCTGGTGTGCATCTGCTCTAAATGTCCTAATTATCTTAGTCGTCGTATCTAGACCTTTCTGACTATGTCGATGTCGCTGAACAGCCCATACAGTTCGTCGTTGTACCTGGTCCCACACTCTCTATCTATTCAGCCGGTACGGTAGACCACCCAAAGAATTTCCCTCTCCAAACATTCGACAGCAACCTCATTCATTCTTGAAAAATTCCATGCTTCAGCGCAATAGAGAATTGGGATGAATTGGGTCTTGAATAGATCACTTTGGTTTTTCGAGGAAGGGTGTGCTACTCAATTATCTTCTTAGTTGGTTTTTTAGTTCTGCTCAATTCTTCCAAGAAAAATGGTAATGAAATCGCATGACCGCGAAGCGCCTTGTTTTAATCGGAGCAGCTCTTATTTTTACCTGCAGCTTTGCCTTCTACGCTTTCTACTTTACAGCTTAGGCAGGCATCCCTGGAGGAGAGTCAATGTGTTCTTTATAAAGAAAGCCGATAAGGCATCTATTCTATCCAATCAGCCTTTCGTCCTTTTTTTTTAAAGACGCTGGAAAGAATCATTGACATCTTCATACAATCTAATGTGGATGGTAATCCCATATTGAATTCCCATCATGCATACTTTAAAGGAGATTGCTCTCAAAAGCATAAAAACATGTGAGTATACGATACCAATTCTTTGCCTAAGGGTTGAGACCAATTATCCCGCTTCAAATGCCATTGCATGTTTCACTCACATAGCCGTCGTTCTATTTTATAAGGGCAAACTGTTGTTCATATAACAACATATCCTTATTTTCAGACTTCGTGCTAAATTCTATGAATACCGAGTTCACTATTTTCAGGACGCACATGACGGAAACAATAGAATAACACAGGTGAAATAGCTGCAGAATAATGGTGTTTTTCACTTGTGCATAAGAACATACGAAATGTATGCTCATGGACAATGGAAAACCATGAAGCTTATGCCAGCCGAGGTACTTACTGACAATGGTAGAGTAAATTCTGTAGAATGAGCATAGCATGGATATTGCTATCGATACATAACTGAACAGCGAAATAAAATTAAAGAAATTAAACTTACTGACTACAGTCATCTTCTCGGACTCTGAGACTGTATTGAATGCAGGTGCTTCACCTGAAACTTCACATCTGTATAGGCCGGTAGATGCCAACGTTACTCGGCGTAGTGTGACTATGGTGTCGGAAGAGTTACGGAGCTGAAAGTAAGAGAAGAAAAATGTAATTTAAGTATCATCTGGACAAGAAATTCAAAGAGTTTTCCATATAAAAAGGATTTGATACAACTTCATTGATTCTACACTTACAAAAAGGATCTACTCTCATGCAGATGTTCTGAGCAACTAAAGGACTTCTAGATACATTTGAAATACGGTAGATTAGAATTACTAGACTTTGTAGGCAAAACATATTCAAATTGCACTCATTATCCCACCCAAGCTCAAAAGCACACCTTTTAGCCTTTCAGATAATGCCATATACTTAAGTGGAGAGAAGATGATTTCGAGTCTTAGTAGCTCGTGAATAAAAGCAATAAGTAGCAGATGAGACCCATAGCGAAAAATCGTACAACGTACACTGCATGTAGAACCAAACCTCACTTATGGTATAATGGCTTCGTGGCCGGTTTTGGAAAAACAAAACAATACAAATGTTCTCGAGAACACACAATGAGTCACTTTCCTCAGCACCAACAGCTGCTTTTCAAACCACGCTACACTCACTTCCTATGGACATTTATGCAGCAAGTGACTTAAGTAACCCTAAGAGATACTCATCAATGGTGTGAGCAAAATGTGGAGCATGTCAAAATTCGATTGCTTCACCGTAGCCTTCTCAAGTCAGATCACATGTTGGACCTACACTAGACTGTAGCTCGGTTTGACATTAGTAACCTTTTGACAAGGTGATCAGAATCAAATCTGTGAAACGGATCTGCCTAAGTTCGCTATGAAAACATTTAAAAGCTACCCGTCACGCATCTAGTTTCAGTTTGGTTGCTTAAAAAAACTTATTAACTTCCACTAACCCCCACCGGTGTTGCAGCACAAACAGAAGTGCAATGTCAATTGTTTTTAACTACAAAAACCCATGTGGCGTTTGCAGCCTTTCCAGCCGTCAGAAACTCATGAAACTTCCACAAACTGCACTTAAAAACGAAACTCATATATGCCATTAAAATTTTCCACTTTTTGTTTCTAATTTTCTTCATTTTACTGGAAAATTCAATTCCACACTAGGTACCCCCTCGATAATTATTTTATCTTGTTGCTGCTGCTGTTGTGCTTGCCTACAACAATTAGTATGTGGATGTAGAAAGCGGTTGAACAGAAAGTGACAACATTATGCCGGCAACAGAGCGCCAAAATGAAATTAAAAAACTTTTTCCCAACATTATCCTTAAGGAGAAATTAACCTGAACTGAAATAAGGGGTGCGCTGATGGAGGCGACTGTCACTGACGTCTATGCTTCTGTTGCATGAATCGTTTTTATTTTTATGGGATCACACACATACATCAACCGACGAGTGTTGCTGAAAATTAAGTTTGCGGTGAAAAGGTTTTCTCGCATCCCCGTCGCACAGCAATCCCATGTGAAATAGGAAAAATCACGTAGCCATGTAATTCCTGGAGAAGCCCTCTCTGGTGAAAAGAGTTGCCGCTACCAATCTCTAACTTTGATCTTTATGCACTCATCGCGTGCTGTAGCGTTACTTTTTATCTGTGCTGATGTAACATCCTTTTTTTCTGCTATACGTGTGTATCTCAGGGTTGTAGCGATTTTTTATTTTTTTTGCTTCGGCTTGTCCTGAGCACTCTGACGGAAATCAAATATGTCGCGCGGTACTGAATGTGGCGAGACTTTGGAATATTTCACAACTTTTGGAACGTGACTTGAAAGTTGTTGGTCTTAAGAGAGCTGGAGAACAATTCACAACCACGTATCCTTTTTTACTCTTTGCTCCATAATTCAGTCTTTTTTTTTTGTTTTCTACTCTTTTTTGTTTGCTGTTTAAAGGGTTTGTATTGTTTCGTTATAAATGTTCGTATTCGAATGAGGAAGTTGGAAAAACGATCCGTTAGTGTTTTGTTTAATGGCTTTTGATGAGTGGGAGTTTGCCAAATTTCCATCTGTTCAAGGTAAAATTCGAAATTTCGAAGTTTCATTCGAAAAGTGATTTCAGGACTTTTTTCAAATCAAATTCAATTGGATTGCTGTAAATTTGTGGTGAAATCCTTGATGAAAATTTACAACTGCATTTGGTCAATTCCGATCCGAAAATGATTTACCGAGGATCAACACATATGAGCATGTATTGTCGACACAGGTGTATACCTAACATCATTTTACTGCGGAATTTTCTTCCCGTCCCGCCTCGTTGCAGCATTTTTGAGTTTAATTTGCTGTCGTGAAGAATTCCGCAACAGAGACAATCTACGGCAGGCGTTTCGAACAGAGTGATACAAATTGTGGTGAACTTCAAAGAAAACTTTTTTTTTAGATCTTAACACCACATTGTTGTATATGTAAGGGTGGAATGTGTAATGGGGGCCGTACGTTTTGTGTGTCAGTTTATACCACAATGTTGTTAAGTGGTTAATCAAAAATTCTTTATTCGAAGCACTTAAGGGTTGATGTTTCGACAATGACAATGATGATGTAGTGTAAATTGCATATGGGGGCACAGAGGGCAAAGGTTGTATGTTTTTATTTAAAGTTTGATAATTTTGGGCAAATTTTGCTTCAATTAACAAGGGTGTTCAGCGGTATGTAGATGATTGAGAAACTAGGCATCATTTTTCGCACAAGAAAATGGATCGTATTCCTTGTGCCTAAGAGCATTGAGTAAAGAAGAAGTCTGTGAAGACTTAGCCTTGGTTTCATTTGACTAGGAGCCTAGAAATCCGAGTAGGCACTTTCATGATGAAGAGCTTACAGTATCAATACACAAGCATCGTGGACTGTAGTGGCTCCTAAGGCTAGCACAGGACACTGTCCGACAGAAAGTATGACAACATTATTCGCGCATGGCTTGGCGTAAATATTTTGGCAATTAAGAGTGTTCAACAGAGAGTCAATCATCATGCTTCATAAAAGAGGAGACAGAAAGCCGACTTATGGACAGCGTCCGTTCGCCCCTGATATTTAAAACCAACCGCAATCCGCTTCAATAACCAATATCCTTCCTTAAAAAGGTATCATCATGGCTAAATACAGCGGTAATTCAAACTTTATGTGCGGAGCAATATCTATGGTTTGCTGAATTTAGATCAAATACATCATTTGCTTTCAATTTTCCCTATGTACAGCGTGAGCAGAACTTAATATAGAAGCTCTGCATACTTTCACATCCGTCTCTTTTAAAGATAGATTGCAAAAGTTTCAATGAATATCCCTGCAGTGCAACCAAACATCATTTATGTTTTGAGATATATTTTACAAATAAAAAGCACTCTTCCAAAATAGCTTGTCTCATTTTTTATTAAAAATACACACACCCGACGAACACTGTTAAAGAAAAGCCTCCCACAGGACTTTAAATTCCAATAATCGTGCTACTAAACCCATCGTTTGGTGAGAAGGTCTTGTTTTCTCTATAAAATAAGTCTCCCCGCACCGATCGTTTTCCCCCCAAAAAAAGGATGTTTCCACAATGTAAAAACGTGTGAATAAAAAATTTTAAATAAAAACCGATTTGAAGAGTATCCTCCATACCTTTCTGCAATCACCTTACTAACTACTACCATCATGGTAACTTACATCAACATTCACACCGGGTAATGGGAACGCCTGGCCCGGTGGTGTATCCCTAGGCACGTACCGATAGATCTCATGTCCGTCCTTGTACCATTTCACTGAATACAATGATTCTCCATCCAAACTGTATCGGCAGCCCAGGACCGCTGTCTTAAATCGCATTATGTGGTTTGGTATTTTCACCTCGGTCATTGTGATCCCATTGGCGAGGTCTAGGGAGAAATAAGGAGAAAACGAAATTTTATGTTAGCGAATGTTAAAGATACGAGGTCTTGATGAATAATGAATTTAAATGCGAACAGATTCTGGCCCGGAATCGTTAATCTAGTTAATGGATTGGTTAGCACCGCATTTAATCCCTTTCCCCATACTATTTGACTTCTGTGTGAAAATTGCTGCACGCGTTCACTGAGCTGACTCATTACACTGAGGCCGGTAAATATGCAACGTCAGTGTTTTCAATTAGAGAGCAAAAAAAAAAAAAAGGAAGGACACCGCCTTTTCGATTTCTCATTAAGTTTATGTTCGTAACGAAAAAAAATTATCCTGTGACTAACGAGCAAAGAGGCACTTTAGGCTTTCACTTGAATTACTCGGTACTTTGGACTATGATAAAGGCGTTTCTATGTTTTCCATTTAACTGTTAAATGAAATTTATTTCAATGAAATCTGTGCCCACTCACACTTGTGTATCCTTTCAGTGAACTAAACTGCTCCAGTTTGCGCTTACAGGTGAATGGCATTGAATTGGTTTGATGACTTGACAATTCGACCGCAATAAGGGTGGAGCAGCAATGCGGATCATTATGCTGACATTTGTTGGCTTTTGCAATTTTGAATGGGTTTTTGAGTTCCACTTTTACATTTTCGTTTTCATTTTTTTTTTTCATGATCCCAAAAGGCTTTCAGTGAAAACTAGCGATGCAAAATTAATGGGCACATGGACGGAAAGGACATTCTACTCTCTGGGTGATTCATGAGCTCATGCGATACGATGCGAAGAGTGGTGGATGGTTGGCTTGATAAATTACCGGAACCGGCCTAAATGCTGTTGGGAAATAATTTAGAGGGTATTCATGTAAATGGGTAATGGAATGAAATGCTTCTTCCCTTTCAGTTCTTTTTGATGGCAGGTAACAGCGATGCGAGGAGAATGAGAATCTCCCAACAACGAAAGTCCATTAGGAATGAAAAGGTGAGGTAATACCTTTCGGTCAGAAAATTAGGATATTTTTCTGGAAAAGAGATTTTTTTCCATAGTGATGGTTTGATGCGTGGTTTACGATTCACCAGAAGACCGTCAAAGCTCAGGTGTAGCAAGTTGTTAGCCGATATTGAAGGACTTTTGTTTTAATTTTTAAAATACTATACACAGCATGAAAGTTTTGGGGGCTTGATCCTCAAAGAACTGTTTGATGCAACATGTGTATTATTGTTCGTGGCTACGGATTAGCAAATGGGAAAGACTGAAATGTTCTAGCTATCTTAAAATCAACAACTACTACTACTCCCATACTGCTTGGGGAGCCTGAACTAAAGACAATATTGCTGATCATAACTGATGAGCTCCTAAAGCCTGAACCAGAAGGCAAACCAAAAAGATGCCTTAAAATACCAATTAGAGCAACTTTATTTTTTTCTCTATTCTAGAACTTATCATATTAAACAGACGAAGGCAGGAGTATCAATGAAACAGGACATCTATTAGAACTCAGTATGATTTCCGTAAAGCAGGCTCAACGTTAAAGGCTACTTCGATTATTTCGATAATATTTGTAATTCAAAGTAGAATCTAGAGAAAGATATGGTCCTTGAAAATTCCGTACGATAGTAAGAGAAGTTCTGTCCACCCAACTTTGAAAATAAGGCCTACTAGTCAACATGAATATTAATGTGAGAGCTTTCCTTAAAAAATATTCCAAAGAATGACTGTGTGTACAAATGTCTAGCTACAGAAGGAACCCTGCAAAGGTCTCTACCTATTAGTGTACCGATGCTATACAAAATTATGCAACATTTTTGTGTATCATGTCGTCTTTCACTGTTCGAAATTTAGAATCAAACATCACTAACTTCGAACGAAATTAGGATAGTTACCATATCAGTTGTAAACTTGTTTTGAGGAAAGTCCGCTGAAGAGAAAGGACTAGGCAAATCTCTAATGAAATTCATACCCCTCCGATGACATTGAATCGAAGAGGGGTAAAAACAGTCTCGTGATTGATTATTTGTTCGATAGATCCGTTGGACAATTTACAGCTTTTAGGCAAATCGTTCTGATCCATCTGCATTTCTGTCATTTAGCAAACAACTCTCAACAGAATTCATCATAAAATTGACAACGTAGCTTTCTTGATCTCCTTAAATTATTTTCAATTCCACAAAACTATCAAAAATGTACCCTCGCTACCTGTTCTTAAATTGCTTCCCACTTAAAGTCTCTACGACCCCAATCAATTCCACCATGTTACACCAATCACCATATAACTATTTCCCTTAAGCCCCTTAAGCACAACGAACCGCTCACTTGGAAAAAATGGAATCCCTTTGGATCAGAGTTGAGATCCCTTTTAACACTTCTCAAAGGCGCAAGTCCTCAGCTGTTACTTTTACGTAGAACCCTTACTAAAATCCGAAAAACTGTATTCAATTTCAAAGGACAAAGGAAAGCGTCAGAGAAAAAGGAAAAAAAAATCACTTCAACAAATTGAAATTAACCTATTTGCTCAATTAAACAACCACAATCGCCGAAAAATGTCCGTTTTACCACTATAATCCACCACTGGCGAAGTCAGCATAAGAAGAGGGGGAAAAAAAAGCAGTTATGAAAACAAATTGCTTCATTTTTTCACACAGTGAATTCTGCTTTCATGCACCCCTCCCATCTGTCAGGCGAATAAGAAGCAAAAACTAAAAAATAATAGTAATAAAAATAAACCAAAAGGATACAATGGAATCTTAAAACTTTTACAGTTGCAGAAGGAACAATGAAAGTTTCTGTGGCGCAAGACTCCCCACCGAACGCCATACTTTGCTGCAAACCCATACATTGACGATGGATTTGTGTATCCTTACGTTGCGGTAATAGTCTTTTTGAAGTGGAAAAATAATCCTTTCCAATTTTTGTTTCTATTACAAAGTTTTCCCGTTCACTTTGTGATTGTGTGTGTGTGTGTGCTTGCTTGGATTTTCTGTTCTTCGCGTATTTCGCACAATAACACTCGTTTTTCTCTTCTGTTTGGTTGTTTCTCTCATTTTTTTTTCTCAATTTTTTAGCTATTAAATGTGGAAAGGAGATTTCACCAACTTGGAGCGTGGTGGGGGGCGAAAGAAGAGTTATGCTAGGCAAAAAACTCAAAAATTGCTTGAGAATTGAGGTTTTTTTTTTTGTTTATTGCGTCTTCTTTTCCTTCTGTCGAGGTCTTTTTTTCGGTCCTGCTGCCGCGTAAGAGCACAACAACTAGGACTACACTACTCATGCCAGCACTATAGCAGATTTTAGTGGTATGTACTTTCACTTTGTATCCTTTGTGTAATTTTTCGCAAAAACAGTTTGATAAAAAAGAATTTAACAAGACAAGAGAGAGAGAGAGAAAAAAAATGGGAATACTTGTCCCGAAGTAATTTCATGCATCGTTGGGTTCTCATTTCGGTTTAATTTGCTCCCTGCAACGTTGTTATTTTTATTTTTTTTTCATTTATTCTTGTTATTGCTTGCGTTAGCGTCTTACATCTTATTTTGTAAATTTTCTATCGATATCTATTGAAATTGTTTTCCTAAATATATCTCCATTTAGGCTTTTTCCAATTTTTTGTTAATTTTCTGAAAGACGAAAAGTGTGTTGTCCATAGTTGAATTTTTATTGAGTGGAGATTTAAAATGAGACCTATGATGTTGTAGGGATATTGACTTAAATAGGTTCTTCCGACAACAAAGTGGATAGCTTCCGAAAATGACCTCCGATAAAAGTGAAATTAGATGAAGTGCAAAAACGCGTGAACAAAAATTACAAATATTTAGCGCAACATCTCATAGAGAGTCAGGGCCTAGATTTTGGCAATCATTCATGTTGTGCGTGTTAAAATCAAAATTGCTAAGGCGACAATAATGCCATGTAGACATTCTGTTGAATGTATAGCAAAACATTTGGACGGACATTGATTACGCACTCTCTGTCGTATGGTAAACCAAAGTTAAAGGGTGGGCATGGTGTTGTGGTTGCATCATCGCTTGTCTTGCTGAAGGTTCCAGGTTCGAATCCCGATGTCACAGAAAAAAAGTCGGTCAATTGCGAAAAAAGCTGACATCAACTCTACTGTATAGGCATAACACTGGCAGTAGGGTAGGCAATGGCTTAAAAGTGTTGTCGTACTAATGCCATCGGGGTGTTCGAAAGAAATACTGTGAATTTTAAGCAATGGCAACAGAACCAATAATTCTCCCCAGCCATTCTGGACACCACCCTCGGAGCTAAAAGACTGAAATCGAATACCACCTGAGTTTCCAAATCACTACACCAACACTAGCGCTGTGTGAATAGTATCATAAGGGTATTCATAACCCCTTTAGCGCTAGTGAATTATAAAAAAAGAAAAGAAAAAAAGAAAAACTAACTGTCACCAAGCTTCGACGGCTTTAAAGACTTGCGTGCCTTAGTATCATAGGAGTTATGTACATCTGCTCCACAGCAGCTTTAAAATATTGAGGATAATATGCAAAAGTAAGTAAAAAAAGTAATTATCAAACGATCAGAAGGTCGTGCATTTTAAAGGCTTATATTGTCATTCAGGAAGCATTGTCCAATCCGATTGTGGCAGAGAAAGTTAATTTACTTCGACATGCTGCCAACATTGAAATTCCAGATGTTCACTATTCCTATCACTATTTTTCCACAGACAATTGGGCCGATGGATCCAGTTCTTACACAGGAATTGAGAATATTAAAGATACGTTGTCTGGTAGGTAGGTTGTTTGTTTGAAGTTTGATTTAAAAAATGAAGCAAGCAATATAAATCCAAAATCTCTACCCACAACCTTGCAAGTCAAACATCTGTAGCCAAACTATGGAGCGGTTTGGATTCAACTTTTCATTCGAATTAAGCAACTAATAACACGACAACACTGAGTCTATTCAATTCATGTCATCGCCACCACCACCACCACCATTATCACCACCAGGGTTATCACCTCCTAACCACCTTTCAGAATCAGGACAAACTCGATAACATAATGGGAAAGCCGAGAAGGATACACACAACAAAAGACAGGGAAACGACAAAATTGAGTCACACACAACTAACTTTCTCAGCATGTAGCAAAAAAAAAATAAATAAAGAGAGGCAAGCCTGAAATGAAAACAAGGACAAAACAAGAAGCACAAAACTGGAACAAATGCATGAAAGATCCAATGTATGGTTGACACCACATGGCCTCCACACGTTTGCAAACGAGCACCCTAGTCACACGACGCACACAACCCTCTTGTCACACATATCCCAACCCCTCCTCATGGTGCCCCATCGTATTCCCATTCGCATGCAAATTGAGCAAAACGACCTTATTATGCAAATTGCAAACTGCAAATGGTGAACAAAATTGATTTCCCCTCCCCTGTACCTTCGCATCTAAATCTTGATCCTGCCATTGTCTCTTATTCAGGCCTTAGCGTTAGCGTTGGCGTTGCCGGTTACCGCTACAGATAAAGATACCCACGTATGAGATTGTAATGCGTTTCATTTTTCCATTTTCTATACTCTGGTGCCACTTCCTGTTTCCCTACATCTCCATTCAAGGTATCTCCTCAAAATGTGAACATAACCCAGAGTTTTGCGAGGGTTCTCCTTGGAGCTACTCGTTTCTCCCTCTAGTATAGCACCGATACAACTCGCCCAACTCCTTTCGTGCATGTAATGGAAGTTTAAAGGGAAGTCATTATAAACAATGCACACATCTGCAGCATAATCCATGCATAAAAACGATTTCCAGGCGAAGCTCAACTCGGATCCCACTCATCCAACTTTCCGGCTAACCGAAAGCGGGTTAAACAAGGTAGCTCGCAACACTCGCATGGCATGTGCTCTATGCATCCTTGCTTCCCTTTTCGACTGGCATTGCTTATCTTGATTTTTCTAGTTTGTGCCATGTCGCACAGGATACACGTGCATGCATTCGAAGTTTCCACTTTGTTCGTTGCACGGGCGACACCCTGTATGCAGTTGATGATTGAAAGGAAACAAGCTAAGCCACTTTTAAGGACACACCCTGTACACAGTCGAACCAAAGGATCGTATTGAAACTCAACACGTTAATAATGACGTTGTATTCGCATTCGGCGAATATCGCGTGTTGTTCCTGGAGTTTAAATGTGCAGCAGACAATAAGCAAGTTATGATTCTGGAAGCCTGCACTATCTATCTTAGGAAGGGGGAATGCATATGCAGTATAGTTGTCAAATTCAGGTGCAATTCTGCAAAAAACTAATATAATAGAAGTGTTGTGCTACACACACCTCGTAAGCGCAACACTAACAAAAGGACATACGAGCTTCCTCAAATTCCACTTCCGTTTTAGTGAAACCCTAAGCAAGGTGATTCAGGATTTCCTCATCATGCGCCTGCACCTTTATACAAATAAACCCTCAAAACAGGCACTTTCTATTGTAACTGACTGCCAACACCGTTGGCCTGTTCCTACGAGTCTACATCCATATGCATTGTATATGGTACGGATGTCCTTTTTTTGGTATGATGGGTATTTGCCTTAGAGCAAACGAATTGTTAAGTTAAATGGTTTCAGGATATTGTAAAGAGCTCTTACTACCACTTGGAGGAAGTAAACTTTGTCCTAGTTGTATATTGTCCTCTCTTCGCATAAACCCACCTGGGCCATACTACTGTCTCCTTTTTTATGTACTTGGCTAAATAATTTCCTCCGTTCCCTACATTGTTTACGAGAAACTATATTCGGCCGATGACTTGGACATGACAGTTATAAGCTATCACAAAACATGGTCATATGCAAAAGCTTCCTGTTTTTCGCTCGCAGTGGAATTTGGAAGCTAAAAACCCCTGAGTCTGTTGTTGGTATTTGCCTAAGGGAGTTTTGTAAAGACTACAGGAAAATAAATGAAAAACGGGAAATTCCCTTCTAGCCTTGAGTATTTATGAACTAACCAGGATGGATGTCTGTGGGTTTTAATACCTTCCTGGTAAACTTATGCGAAAATTAAGTGCACTTTTAAGAAGTGGTAATGGGAAAACAAACATCTGCAGACTTTAGGTCACGCATAAGGTTGCATTACATAGATGGTGTCCTTGAAGAAAACTCAGTTCCAAGTTGGGAGCAGAAATGGCGTTAGCCCGTCCGCTTCTCTAGTAAAGTAGACGATATATTCAAAATTAAGCTTCGTGTGCACATATGTTGTGCATTCTGAGCTTGCAAACAACTTACATTCATTAAACCATAAATATCTTACACACTGACTGATAAACCTTTGAAATAAAAGGAGTGCTATCAAGATTAAAATAACTCTCAGAAGTTTGTGTATCTTAAGATTCATCTACATACATAATTATCAACGAAATGATGGCAATCATCAGCACTGCCTCCCCTCAAGAAAAAATTAAAATTTAAAGGGATGATCAAATTGTATGCAAATTTCAAACACTTCAGCTCCAGCTCCCTGTCTTCGAAATAATTTACCACTCTCCTCTTCCAAACATAAGAGGGACTGCAATATTTATATTTCAAAGCCTTAAGACTCGTCGATCCCTTCTTTATTTAATATGCTTCTATGTCAACTCAAATTTTAGTCTTGCAACCCCTCTCAATTTATGATAATCAAAGAAACCATAAAAGCTTAGCCCTGAAATCCAACTCAAAATACTCAAACAATTTAAATTCCAATTATTACCTTGGCACGAAGCGAAAAATCTTAAATAAATTCACTAAGACACCCAATTCCATTTAAACGAATCCACTTGAAAACTTCCCTTGAGTTGGAAGCTCCATCGTATGCCAGCCAGACTCTTCGCTTGTCGCTACTGTTACCTCTAAACAAACTCATTCATCTGCGAAACTAATCAAATGTTTACGAAACCCAAATAACACCAAGTTTCGTATAACGTCGTAAATAACATTTACTCAGAGTCAGGCGTGGGGTAGGCGACGATGCGGTATCTTGGGGTGAACAAGCCGTCTGCGCAAGGGGGTTGATTGGTGGATGGGCTTTGTTGGCGAGAGCTTGTGTAGGTGTTAGCGTCGCGAAAGTAATTTCACCTCATTAATGAATTCCTTTCAGGTATTTTCTGTTAAATCCTTTACTCTGTTAGAGGATGTCGCTCCTGCTGGTACTACAACACCCATCTTCGTTGGCATTGCTGTAGGTATTCAGAAAATTCCGTTTGAAGAATATCTTTGCATTTTGCTGATGGAATTTAGTTTGGATAGACAGGATCCACTAAATATACCAATCCATCGTCATCTCATCCGAGTGATAAAAAAAAAAGGAGAAAAGAAGGTTTAAATTTATTTTGAAGCGACGCTTTTTAACTCATTTTTAGTTCTTAATTTGTTTACAATGGTGGTGGAGTGTAGATAGAATGACTAGATGGCTCACCCTTAAGCAACCAACTACAAGGGAGCACACTCAAATTTAACTAAGAGAACATAACAAACATCGAATTATCAATAAGCGGTTTACGTCGGTTGCACTTGGATGAAGGATGCGCTAGGAAAGGATTCACATTATCATCACATTCAATTAGATAAACATATATAATGAGGTTACGAGTATTGGTAAAGGGTGTGTATTGTGCAATGGGGAAACCACAGTGCAAAATGTATAGTGTCCTCACTGCATACACATTAATCAGGCTTTAAATACATATATAGTAATTTGGAAGTGACGACGAAGGAGGCAATGATGAAATTGGGTATGATAACTGCTTAATAAGCTTTTCAAAAAGGAGAAACAATTAGATCAAAAGTGGGTTCATTGTGATACCAATGTGAGTGCTAGGATTGGAAATCTCAGTCTACTTCTGGAATCACTCATACTGGTAGTGTTCCGATCGTTAAGATTTTGGTGGCTCATGTTTGATATATTCCTTCTCTTCCTTGTCTTTGAAGCTTCTTCAAAAATCGTTGCATACGACCTGACTGATAGCCGTGAATTCGGATTAAAAATGCTGCAGTGCTAGGGAGACTGAATATGTTTGAATGCTTTGATGGTTAAAGAACCGTCTGTAAATACAGAGATAGACTACTTAAAGAAGGGTAACGCAGACTGTAGGCGTTTTTGTCCAATATTGTTGAACTTCATTTACAGTGGGCAACATATCAGTTGATTTTGGAAGGCTGCGGTGAAGTTATAGAATTTTGGCATATCCCCCACTTTGCTCATGCTACGTAGGCATCAGAGTCTCTCAGCCCTGGCAACATCGTCCTCGCACGAAACTACGGGATACCCCGCATCGTCTAGAAGTAGCTGACGGTCCAACCAAGTGTACCTCACTATAGTTTTCTTGGTCTCGAGCACGTGGATTGTTTGTAGCTTTCCTCCTACAAACCTAACGTTTTCAGAAAGTCGCACAAATACAAGTAACACCAAGATATTGAGATGACAAATAAATTTAAAAATATATAGAGTGACACCTCGTACAGAGACAAGACCTAGCTTCTCGCAACCATTCGTGTTATATTCCTTTTACTGGATCTACAATTTCATTTTCAACTCCAAACAGCGGGTTAAGAACAGCAGTTCAATGTATTAACCACTGAGCCTCGGTGACCACCTTTGGGTGTTTCACTCTCAAACAGCATACAGTTGGTCCGGTTACAATCATTAAATTATTAAGCATTGAGCAACACTTTATCGCAGTAGAAAATTCGTGGTCCTTCTCCAAGTATTCCATCACCATCAATGATCAGTATAAATTGTCAACAAAGTCATTAAAGGTCATTCTAAAATTAATACTGAGCTCTGATTGGCTTGATGTATTTGAATTTACCTATAGCCAACGTACAGACGTTTCCACTTAAATTGTACATTCCGTGAATTTTGTTCGAATAACTGCTAAATATGGATTCATTTCCACTTTCCAGATTCTTTAATATTAAATGAAATGAAAAATGCTACAGCAGTGGGTAGTCTGCTCATCTACTCGCATTCCTGGATAAAACCCAGAATTTTCTCGAAGCTCTAAAGAAATATTCCCAGAGATCCCTATGTTCTTTAATTTAAAGCAATTTGTTAAGGCAAATATTTAAATGGAATTCCTTACAGGTATGTTGGTACTCCTACACACAGAACGAGAGAAGCTACTCCTGACAACGTAAAGACAACGAAAGTACACCCATTCCCATCTCCACTGTCTCTAAATTGCTTAGCTCAAACTCAAGGTAATAATTATTATTTTGATTAAGTCACAAATTATGTAAATAACACATCAAACGGGAAAATGTTATTGTCTCAGGATTTCACAGTAGCAGCCAGCACAACCCTTTGTCGGAAAAATCTCTGCCCCGGGAAATTTTCACGAAATTAATTTCAAGAAATAGATGATTACCCTCGCGAGCAAGCGCTCTCGAAAGGATAACGAGAGCAAATAGTGCGAATTGTCGTTACTGATGAGTCAACGTGGAAATTTTCCTAATTGTCATACACATTTTCATTTGACACGCACACATGTAAACGAATTGTATTCGTAATATTTATTTATGAGCGGCAATTAGTTGAATGTCTTTGCAGAGACGGGCCTCCCAGTGAGTGCGTTGTTAATTGCCTTAATTACGGCTCAAAAGATACAACTTTTAGTTCGAAGCTTTTAATGGAATTCCCTGTTGTGTCACCTTTATCCTTAAGCCCCACCAGTCACCCTCTTTTTGTTGGTACTTGAGCTACTGGTAGTTCTTCGTGCGCATCAAAGAGAAAGAGATTAAGAGCGGGGCGGCTTCCCGCGCCTTGTTACATCGCAAATGGAGCCGCGTTAATAATTAATCCGTTGGATTGTACAGAAGATGGGCGCATGGTGGCGTTTTTCAATTATGAAAAAAAGGACGAACAGCTGCGAATGGTGTCGGTTTAGAGGAGGGAATTACAAGTATCTGCATGGCAGGCAGAGAGCCTTTGTAATGAGTTCGGTGACCTTGTGACAGTAAATGGTGTCACACGGCACCTGGTGTGTATGGTATCTATGTATATTTGGTACAACAGTAAGCAAGCCTTAGAAGTGTTCTATGAATTACAATGGAAGTTGGTGTGTTTGTTTAGGACTTCCGTGGCGATAGTCCTCAGATATAATCCACGGATGTTGCAAGGAAGCCGTTTATATTCCTTAATTAAAGGAATAATCTTGAAATCGTTCGGCGTATACAAAAGGGAGGACGGGTTCTTCTATCGTACAAACGAGGTGTTTTTGTACATACATAGTTAAAACGGATGTGGAACCACAAAATCCTTCCTATATGGGGATAATAACAAAACCAAGGGACCTTATGAAGACTTTTTTTTTTTCTTTTTCCAAAAAGATCTCTTATAATAAGATATGTGTTTGTGTAGGCATGGAGCGGTGGTGTCTTTGAGAACCACAATTATGTGGGAAATGTGGTGAGAAATCTGTTGACTGTTTGTTGGAATGAGTTTTGTTTTGCCTTGGAAGGCGCATATCCATTCGTAAAGATAAGGAACACTTTAACAAGTCATTTGTATCTCACATAGTGTATGTATGTGAACAATTATAATTTCAACTAACAAGATAGAGGTGTTGGATTGTACTATGAAAGTTGAGTAGACTTATGTACCGACATCTTTCCAATACAGTAGGTGTCTTCTTCTGTGGTTGTATTCCACGTGCTTTTAGAACTGCACTCAATAGATAATGTCTGTGCAAGACGATAAATTTCTGCGTTTTTCCATAAGTATCACCGAAAATGGTTTCATACGTTTCATTTGATTTTTCTAGAAAATTACTTCTCGTCCGACAGTAGGGTATGCGGAACACGACATTTTATTCGGAATTCTGCAACAAACTTCAGATTTCACGTGGCAAGAAAGTAAAATTCGACAAAGAAGTTTGTATCTTCTCTTATATACAGCTTGAGACTTCTGTCCTGGTTCTAGCATTTGAAAAAGTCAAAGAAGTCAGTATTACGCCATTGCACCTCAGTGATATGAAGGCATGAAGGCGAAAGAAGACGTTAAGGGATCCAACAGCGTTGATTGATAGCATCATTCATCGCCTGATACTGGAGTGTTTGAATTGATTCATTTATAGAACCAGTATTTTTGGTACCGAACGCTAACAAGACGTTAACAGGGTTGTAATGCATAACATAGGGCCCATCGCGACTCCCAAAGAGAACTAAATTAAACATTTTATACAAAATATTTAATTTTCCAAAGCAAGCTATGTCCTCTAATGTTCGACACAGCTATATGTATATCAAGAGACTGTGAATGCTCATTGGGTGTATGATACTCCAAAGCTCGCAGTGGTGAGTTTTAACACGTTCACTATAGTTAAATGGACTTCATTAAACAGAATCTAGAGCGAAAGAAGTTGTTTTTCTCTCAAAACCTCTCTGCACCTCTTTTAAGTTGCTGATTTTTGTTCTGTACAAATACAAATTGTTGGTGTGGTAGCTCTTAGAGCCAGTGCCCAGCTTATTATAACTATTCATGTTGTGCATGTTATATGTTTCACACAAATGGAAGGGAGCGGTTTGAGACGCTTTTTTGTACTCTTCGAGGTTTGTAATTGCCTGCCAGGTGGTGGTGCAGTGAAACCGTTTGGTTATTTTGCTGAGACTCAAATCTGTATCTGATCGCTTAGAAGTCCAACGCACTTATAACATAGCAACGGTGACTACTTGATTGTACGAATACCTGAATTTAGGAAATCCTTGCCTTACAAGAAGCATATCTGCCATTAAATTGTCAAAAAGTTGCTTACATCACTTTATGATTAAAGAGCTAGCTGCTAGGGTGAAGTATTAATTAACTTTTCTAACTTTGTTGACAATATCATACAAGAATGATTCATTAATTAAAAAAGAAAAAAAAAAAAAAAAAAAAAACAATCCCACTATTTTTGCCATATCCTTTCGTATTTGTGAATATAATTTTCTCATGCCACAAATGAATGTTACCAAGATTGATACCCTTTTGAAAGCATCCCAATTTGTTCATCAACAGCAATATCATTGCGACCCTTAGACATACATATATCCTTGCTCTCACGCCCATACACAGAAATGGATACATACACTTTAAGAATATCAATTTGGCACACTTTACGTCTTCTTTCATTTTCTTCTTCAACAAAATATCTTCACTCTAGTTCCTCCAGTTTTCTTCTCATAACCAACGGTCGAATAGAACATAAGATAAAATGTAGTGTGTGTGTGTGTATCCTTTAAGAATAAATAGCAAGTGTCATCACATTATCGTCGCTTATCAATCACCTATAGCTCTCACTTATCTCACAATACATGTAAGATAGAGAGCACAACCATGTTTAAGTTATCGAAGGCGAAGTGTTTGCCCAAAATAAGGTAAAATTGACAGATTTTCTACACTCAATTGCTTTTTGTCTTTCTTTTTTGCTTCCCTCTTATGTTCCACATAATCATTCTTGTTGTCCATGGAAATACAAAAGGAAAAGGGAAACAAAATTGGAGATTTTTACAAATGGCCTTACAAACATCAGGACCAATGTGTAGAATCATTTTTCGGTTGGATTGCGAACATTTTCCTTCTACCATTGCTAGGCTGTAATCCCATATAATCGCTCATGAACATTGGGTACAATGAAAGGATTTCTGTAAGGAATTATGTACCCGTAGGATGGAAGCAGGATTGTGTAACTATTGTTTTTTGTTTTGTTTTGTAAGAACAATGTACAGAATGTCTAACAAGTAGGGTGGCATTAACTCTTATGTACTCGTAATGTGCGATAAATTGTACCACTCAATAACAATTAAGGACATTAATACTAATCAGCATTTCTTGTTCCACAATTAGTTTTAGATGAACGGGTCTACAATTAATAACATTCATTTCCTGTTTACGTTTATATCAGCCATATAGTACGTATGCATGTATCTCACAAGCGAAACGGTGTATACGTATTTGAAATCGGCATTGGAAGTCCTTAACATTAAACATTACATGTGAATATCACATTGGTTACGAACAAGTGATAGCTCGATCCTTAATTTCTAGCAAATCAGCTTCAAACTTTTTGAGTTACGACTTAAACAGGCGAGGCATTTACATACCATACTTAGTTAAGGTTACTAGTTGGTAAGGGTGGTAGTGCTTTAATTACGAAAAAGGACCTACATATATAGAGCTTTTGCGCCGTTTTGGTACCACGAACTAAAGTGATTTGCTCTTTTAGAGTGTATATTTGCATATAACTAGGTTGACCTGTGATTACGCCTTCAAAGCGTAAAAAAAAAACTACATTTCGATAGTTTTAACTGGACAGTTATTCCAAGTTGTTATGGAAGGGATTGCCTATCGTTCGTTGTCTGGGTCTAGCAAGAGCTGTAGAGCTCCCAATGAAGTGTGTCTAATTTAGTTCTATCAAACGGCATCAGCCTAACAAACCCAACAAAACTGACCAGACTTCCAGTTGAAGTTTTAAGCCTTCATCAACATACATTAAGATAGAAACGTCCATCACACCCCATTTGGAAGCACAAATAAAACATTAAGCAAGTCGAAACCCTTTTTTTTTAATCCTTTGTCGGTCATACTGTGCAAGAGTTGGTGTCCTCAGCCATATGCAGGACTAAACGAAAGCAAAATATGCGGCCAAACGATAAATAAATAAATATTCCAGATGAAGGAAACAAATGATGATCCTTTGCAGTTATCTTACTTTATGGAATGAATAATGCCTCATGACCCGCGGGTTATTATTTCATTTTCCCTTTTCCATCGTTCACATAGATATTTTTGCTCGTGCAAATTCCTTACTCTTCTCACGTCAATGGCTGCCACACAAATACAATGCCTAACATCCTTCAAGCGGGTGATTCCGTTTTTTTTTTTTTTCTGTGCTTCAGTCTCCCATATGGGGATGTGTGATTGATTGGAATCAATTTCCGACAAAGCCAGATGAATTGTGTTAAAATTTCATATTACGACAAAAGGAAAACCAAGTACGCACACACAAACACAACTAACTCACACACGTGTGGGAAAATTTAACGCAAAAAGAAAAAAGATAGCAAATTCTTTTGTTTATTTTATTTGCTGTTCGTTTGCGGACCGCTTGTATGTAACGATGGTTTCAGCTATGCACAGCACTCTTCTCGGTAGGACTGGGCTTTAATTTTTTGTAGGAACCCGTTCATTCGTATTCCCATCCGAATGTCCTTTTTTTTGTTTCATATGACAGTGGTTCACAGTGAATGGAGCTCCCTATTCGTCCTTGTGAATACGCGACCAATAAAAAATATACGAGCAATGATTTCGTGACGAAATAAAATCCAAACATGTTGTGAATTATTATTTGATTTAGCCGCGCTCAAATGTTGGTGCAGTGTTTGCTGTGTTACTGCCGGGTGGTCATAAAAAAAGATTCCAGCATTGGAGCTGAGGGACAGGATAACCAATGTCGAAAACGAAACCAAAGCCCGAGCTGACAAAACAAAAGAATGTGAATTGATGAAGATTTTATGGCGAGTTAGTCGCACAATTGTTTATGGATTTGTTAAATGCATCTGATCTCGTCCAGATTAGTGGTCTGCTGAGGGCAGTTTCAACTTGTTGACCGATTGTGTTGATGTGACATATTTTTTTTGAACTCATTTGTTGATATAAAATGTTTGCATTGCAGCAAGTCCTTGAGTGACCATAATGTTAATAGTCATTTTACATCTTACGAGCAGTTAGTTCTCTCGCAACAATGGTTTCTTAACGTGGTAGGGTCGTTAACCCCACGCTCAACCTCCAAATCGAGTACACGAGTGCATCAATGGATTTAAATAGGAAATAAGTCGTGATATTGCGAAATCCTTTTTTGTGAAATGTGTTGGAAAATTGCATTGTAACTTCACACAGGCTATGTACGTGAATCCTTGAATAGAATAATAAAATTTGAATGAAAACAATAGTTATTAAATAAACATTAACTAATCGCTGATTGGAAATTCAAATTTTATTTTCCAATTATGCACACAACAAAAGTCGTTAGAGTTTGTTTTGCATCACGATCAAATTCATTTATACAAATATTATGCAATAATTCAATTTCAGCTACCTGCGCCATCTGTACTGCATCCGTGACAATATTTACAAAACCTTACATCCACGTGTTGAAAATTTATTCAAAAATGAAAAATAAAAATTATTTGTTGATTTTTTAGCGAAGGTTCCTGTCACATAGCGAAAAACCACACGCAAAGAAAAACATAACAGCACAGGATTCTTAGTTTTGGGACAATCACCCCAACCCAGAGGGGTTATCATTGAAACAACAGTAAACAATGCGTAAAAAAAAAAACAAACAAAACACTTCCATGAAACATGTTGCAGTGGACTCAGTCAACCGGCTTGAAAAATCAACATTATCTTACAACAACAGCAACCAAAGCAAGCGTGAGGGCAGTAAGCGATATGTACACACTCATCCTGGTTGCAAAAGTGGAATGGTTGCGATTTGTATGAAGCGACGGAAGGGTAAACAACGCCTCGGGACACACCACCCAATAGACCTACACCTGCTGTGTGGCGGAATTTTCTCTGAAAATAGGAATAATTTTTCCATTTTACCCACACACAGGTGCCCGCTTTTTGCATGCGCATATTAAAAATAATAAATGCTTGTGAAGGAGGTCTGAGGATGTAGGGCCATTGAGCCCTGCTGAGTGTATTAAGAAATTAAATAAAAACTTTTAAAGTGAATTAAATGGAGCCAAATGCTAAAAGTAGGGTGAATTCTAATGATTTTTTGTGTTGTTTTTGTATTTTAAAATGGAATCTAAGGAACTATTATTTTTTGCAAGGCTTATGAAGGGATCATTTCTGCAACTTAATATTCATGAGGACTATTTTTAGAAATAGGGCATTCCATATTCATTCGATTCAATGAATTTCACAACTAGGTTTTTGTATGTTTTGACAAAAAACTACGACTTTTTCCGCGCTTCACTTGGAGCCTAACTGAAGAATAAAGTGAAGAACGAAAAGTGCAACCACCTTTTAACTAAACGGCTCGGAAGAAAAGGGATAAAGAGATGATTTTTGTAGCGTAAAACAGAGAATTGATTCCCGCAAGAATAGCAGTATAAACAATATCCTCTTATATCGATTGAATTTGAACGAGCTAGAAAGGTGGAGAAAATGAACGAGATTTTGCTGGTTATCAATGCAGCAAAGGGTTTTTTTCGTTGAACCCCTTAACAACTAGTTTTCGCACCATTGTTCCAATCAGACTGAACAGGGAAGGTGAAGCGAGAATGGGCTCCGTTTTCTTTTATAAATCGCTGCAACTTTTAATGTTACGTATACGCCTGCAGCTTTCGAAACTCAGGTTTACCCAACCCAGATTTTTAATTTTACCCAATACTCAAATTTAAATATAAAAGAACTTCTGAAAATAAAATAAACAAATCCCTTTAAAATATTTGTAAAATCCTCTTAAAAAAATATGTACAGGTTCTGAGATATCGCCAAGCTCACACCCAATTTACTTAGAATAAAAGAAGGAGCTACATCAACATTATTCGCATATGTTTGTACTAAGATACAAGCAAGCTAATCAATTCTCTTAATGAAAAGCCTTTCAACTGATTTCCTATATCGGTTTCCCACAACACCGACACTTGCCTCTGCCTTTGGTAGTCGCCAAATAGGTTATCCTATCAGCATATATATTTTTAACCCTGTACTCCCACTTTGTTTGTGCATGCTTCATTTACCTTTCCATATAATATGTCGAGCATTTTGTTTTATTTAAAAACAAAAAAAATACATATGTACATATAAGTATATATGTATATTTTACCCACCTCATTTCAGTGAAGGATGAAAACAAATGGTAAAACCTAACTTTCCTGCAATCCCACGTCCTGATAGTACACATGTGATGCTTATTTTTTGTGCACATATCCTTCGATTGTTGTTTTTGCCGTCAAAAAGAGATGTTTGGGGAATTGGATGTCAGAAGGCATAAGTAAAGCGGAAAAATAAAAAAAAATTTCCAATCGACAGCTGAGTCCATGATGTTTCCACTTCGATAATAACCTTATCCGTTGTGCTTGCCTATATTGGGTATTAAAAGCACATCCTGTGCTATGAATTCAGGCATGAGTAGATGACAGTGTGGGTGTTTTTTTTTTGAATGAAAATGGATGTGGCACCAAAGCAAATGAACCGAATAGAAATTTGTAAAGGATACCTACACACACATACGAATAGAAAGCAGTAGTATGAGCACAAATCTTTAATTATGCTTACAGATTGATTTACCTGTATGGAGGTGGGTCCTTAAAAGCTATACTTGGAAACTAAAGGGGCTACTTTGAAGTACCAGCACTTTTTCAAAGGCTCACTCAAAGTAAATGAGAAACGAAATGTTAACTTAAACTTTCATTATTTCGAGCTGCATTTTCTTTCTCAAATTAAAATCATCCACTAAGCTTAAAACGCAATTAAATTTGTCTCCAAATAAGTCAGAAGTTATGAATTTGCCTTAAAGTACCCGATTTACGTAATCACTCTCATTCCACATTTCATTTTAATCTTAGAGCCCAATTCTGCGATAATTCATCCCAAACAGAATTAAAAATCAACATCTAACCAAGGGAGTCACTGCACTTAAACTAATCCCTTAAGTTTATCCAATCCGCTTCGTCTTCCAACCATAATACATTTCCATCTCACTATCTACTCCCATCTACAACAACATCAACAAAAGCACGGATGAAAAAACAAAAAAAAAGTCGATCGCTACCAATTGACGGAGAAACAGCAACCAAACTCCGCCAACTTCAATATTATTTATCTGATGATTTCATCCTTAAACCGATCTGATCTCCTGTAGCGCATTTCACTTCCATTCCCCCTACAACAATCTAGCTCCACAATTTGACAGGAAAACCATCGAAAAGTGTAAAAATCTTAAAGAAAATCCCTCAAATGGGAAAACAATAGAAAGAAAAACCTGCTGAACTTCCAATGCCACCCACGCACACCCGCAGGGCCCATCACTAACAACAAACAGGATCTCCACCACAATCTCTCACTACCACGAGTAACGTAGGCCACACAAATATACTTTCCCGGGTGTGAGTGGTAATGCTTACAGAAACAAAGCGCAAAAGACGAGAGAAAAGAATGAAATCTCCTTCCCCCGAGCTAGGATAACATCAGTAAGGAAGAATAAAGAGAAAGGAAAAAAAAAACAACTACAATGAAGCTCACGCTGATCCTATCTTCATCCTCCCACAACCATCAAAAGTCCAGTATGCTCTGCTCCACCAGCACCCCGAACTTTTCTTTCAGCCGACCATAAAAATATATACAAGTGTCAGTGTTCCAACATCAGCAGCAGGAGCTCTTCCTTCGACAATGTTTATTTTATGGGAACTTTCCTCTCCCATTCGTCGTCGTATTTGATACTCTTCTCTACTGTTATGCCCTACATCCCTCAAGGAAAATCGGGATTTACATTTTTTTTTGTCTTCTTCTGCCATCCCCTCTGCGTTCTCTGCTTACCTCTGGCTTTGGCTTATTATTATTTTCGTTTTGCTGCCCTTTTTTTTCAGGGATGATACTGTGTAGTTATTCTCTAGTATTGAATCTTTACGCTAAAAGGACAAACAAAACGGTAGAGAATCACTTCAGTAGGATATTATGTTATTACACTTTTTCTCATCCCTTTTTTCCAACTGTGTGCATATAAAACGCCCTCGCATATATGAAAATATCTTACTATTTGGCTCACACCCTTGTCTATGAATACTAAAACGCCTCTACTGTGTGTACAACCCCTTTTCATCAAACCCAACGGCTGACTATTTTCACTTAAAGCTCAAGGGAATGAGTGAGTACCGGCTGACGAAAAACGGTAAGGGAAAAATTCTGTAAGCGGAAAATAAAAATAAAATCCAAAACATTTCACCCATTTTCACCTCCCCACACTTAGATGTTTGGGTAGTTGGGGTTGCGTTGCGGTGGAAAAGCAGGCGAACTTTATTTACCCATTTAACTGTATTTTCGTTGGGTTTTTACCACTTTATAAGGCTGCTCATTTTTTTGTCAGTGCCGCGGCATTATTTTCTATTTTCAAATGCTTAAAAGTGAATTTTCCCTATTTCGGCAAAAGTCACAGAACGACAACGGGGCCAAACTGTAGACGAGATTATAAAAAATGGGGGACGATGGACGGGAGTTAAAATCTCATTCGGCATTTTGCCAAGCGAATTATTTTGTGAGCCGAGAAAAGAATCCGCCACGCATATAATATCATACGTATGTATATGGCTGCAGGATAATGGAGTTAGTGGAAACAGGTTTCTTCAGTTTGGAGAGATTTGGCCTCAGGTATTGTTTGGGCATTGAAATTCACATGTTGCTTATTTTTGATTATTCTGAGAAGAAAGCTGATGCGGCTTTATAAAATTTGACTTTCTCGGGTATATGATACATAAATTCCCTTGAGTTTTTTTGAACAAGCTAAGCTACTGAGTGAGATCTCGGTAAAGGATCGTGTTTCCGTATTTTGAAGTTATAGAGATTTTTTGAAAATTGTGGCAGATAAAATCGCGGATAGTGAATTAATTACAAACGTGTACGGAATCAACTGAGGTAAGCAATTTGACTTCCGCAAGCAACTAGATGATCATTGTACAATCGCCTAACCGCGTCTCTAGTGAAAGATTATTTGCGGAAACATTACCCTTGTTGGTCTGATCGACTGAATTTTGGATTTCAGATGTCCATAACAGGTTGCATGTAGCCGATCAACTCGCGGATACTTTGGACTGCAACAGAGCTACAGCGAGTGTAATAGAATAGTCTGGTCTTAAGAAAAAAAAGGAAGTCGATTTGTAGTTAAAAGCAGTCTTTTACAAAAAGTCTTTAGCTTCAGCTTTAGTTAAAGAAAGTCTACCAAACAACGAATCCTTAAGAAAACCGAAGAATTCAAGACCAATTCCCGCCAACTTTTTTGATTTTAAAGTCGCTTATGATGGTGTAGGTACGATATGGAGGTAGGACGATCCCCACCTTAGGCATCCCTGACAAATTCTTCCATCTATGTAAGCTGACGTTGCGAAATACACAGTGCTCAACAAGACAACTATTAGTTTTAAAGGCGACTAAAGATGTGTATCTTGGCCTCCCAGGTAAGTCTAAAAAGTCATAGCTAGGGAATATGTATACTAACGCACTCACTGACCCAGATAACGCTTTAGCTTTATCTAAAGTAAAGTGAAATTATAAAGATTGATAGTATTATGACGCTTCAGCCAAACACATAAACTCATGTGACCACTGTACTTAACTTCCACCCTTATGCTTTCAAACCCTTTTTCCATTTCGTTCTTCTATACCATTCGACTAAAGAACCAACCGAATGTAAGATGATTTAATTAAGTTAGAAAATTCAACACTCAGTTCCTAAATTCGACAACGTACGTGTGTGTTAGAATTTAGAATCTAACGCAGTCTTCCTTCCAACCAACAAGTCTATCATTTTTCAATTTGACACTTTCACAGAAAATTAAATTAATTACCTTTGTCCATGTCAATGTGTTTGCTTGTTGACATCCTTTGCTTCGCTTTGCATTTGTGCTAATTATACCAAAAGGAAGTCCACAAAAACCCCATCGGAAAAGGATGTTTAATCCTTTTTTTTCGCCTCCAACAGACTTTCGAATAAAACTAATTAAGGACCAGAGAAGTGTTTCTACCATACATGCACGTTTATTTGGGTTAATTATTTTCACATCTACACACATACATGGTCTCGTTTTATCAGTCATTTCGTTTCTCTCAAAGTTAGACTTGCGTATTCTTGCAATCGGCATACAAAGAAAAAAAAAATCCTTTCCATTGCCTTCAGGTTATTTTCTTGTTCCTCTTTTGCACTTGTGTACCCCCAAAAAAAACTTTCATTTTTCCCGATTTTCTTTTAATCCTTTATGGATACATCGAGAGCCGAGGGGCACGGGTGCTTCGAGTGATTTGTTGCTGACAAAGTCATAAATTCACGTGTCTCAGATGTTTGAATGGCCACAAGGAGTCCTTGCTACCTTCTTTTACGCTAAACCTCAACACTAAAGTGGGAAAAGTGGGAAAATCCAATTAAAGTTTAAAGAAAAAAATAAAAATCACAAGGGAGGTAGGTCTGAAGCCGAACACTCCAATGAAGGGAGCAAGGGAAAAAAATCCAAATGGAAAAAACTCTATCTAGGTAAAAAAAAAAAAAAAAAATCGACGAAGGGTCCTTGGAAATATTAAGTGTAAGCGTAAATGAGAAATAATTCATATGGAGCAGCAGTGGCAACGGCAGGTGCGATTTGTGGCATTGGCGGTACGCAATTTACGGGCACAAAATCTAAAGCTGGAACGATATAATACCTCCGCAACACGAAGAAGATTATCCTGGCGAACCCGGCACCGAATGCAGAGCAAAAAGCAATGAAAGTATCAAAATATCCTCACGCAATGAAGGTTAAATGGCGGAGTGCGGAGAGGGTATACATAAAAATGTTTTTTTTTTTTTTTATCAACAGAAGTGGCGGTTTACTTTCTACTCACCGACCGAAGGGAAGGAAAACTTTCATAAATTCGATTTCAGGGTTTGCCACTGCAGTGGGAAAATCCTGTTCCCTTCAAAAAGCAAAAAAAAAGAAGGAAAATGCTTAATGGATTTTGGAACGCGTTGTCGGGGATACACTATAATGCTACTCTAATTCGGATTCTCTCTGGCATTGAGTACCGGTTCAACGAACCGATAAGTTTTTCGAAGGGAAATCAATTTTCCGGACGACCCTCTTGTTGTTTTCCAACGGAGATAGGGTGTAAATTTTGCACGGTTCCGAGGCGATTTCATGGATTTAAGGATAAAGTGATATGACTGGGTGTTAGTGGAATGGTAACAGTCGATGAGGCAAGGAAGCTTGATGAGTTTTTTTTTTTCTTTTTGGATACAAATCGTTGAGTTATTTGTGATAGCTCAATGGAAAAGATGTTTTGGAAGTTGTTTGAAGGAGATTTGAATTTTTTTTTCTGTTAGCCCCTAGATTAAATATTTATTTTTAGAAAGTCATTTTATTTCCGTCATAAATCGAATCGCTTTGAACTGATTTCAATTGCGAAACTAAGAATATTTGAAAAATTGAATTCGGGATTGACGAACATTTATCGTCAATCAAAGCAAAGCCAAGGCTACATATTTTGATGACGTAGGCATAGTTTCGTTTCTTTGTCTACATATATTTTTGTATCCCCTTTTATTTTTCGAAATAAAATGTATATTGATTTATCATATACTTTTATGCTTCGTTAGATAGAAAGAACTTTAAAAATAGGACAGCACCAGTTTATATTGTTGATAGCTTTATATGTATTTGGAAACTTATCCCCCCCCCTCACAGTCAAGTTAAATGATAAATATGTACGTCCTAGGTATTTGGTTGCTGACATTTTCAAACCGACGACGTCAGGAAGATGAGATATTACTTCTGAATAGTCTTACAAGAGCTCTGAGTCTTCGATTGTGGTCAATGCCAAGTACAGTATTAATAATACTAAGCAATTCAAAATTGTTGAAAACTCTGGAAGGGTATTACAAGCTATGATACACCCCTTTCTACTCGATATTTCTCGTAATCAGTTTGCTACCAATTGAGTTTTGTTTAAATGTAAGAGGATCTTGAAAATTGTAACAATGAACGATATCGAGCATGAGGACGAAGATATTCTAAATGGGAGGAAACACATCTGGAAAGACTACACATAGTAAAGGAAGAGAGCTTTTATTTCGTTTGTCAATATTTTAGCCTACATAGGTATGTGTTAAAGAAGTCTCATTTGGAACGCTTTATTCGGAGCCTTCGCATAAATAACGTGCCTTTTCTCTCTTTTTTCTTATTAATTAGGACTACAGGATAAGTTAAATTTAGGTTACTATTTGGAATGATTGCACACGTAATACTTAAGACCAAAAGTAGACATACTGTGATAACACAGATTCAGGTTTCCACCAAAATAATGAAGAATCTTGGCGACTATGTTAGCCGGGTGCAAAGTCGGGAAGAAAAAAATGCTGAAACTGGTATGAAATGAATTATGAAATGAGCTTTTGGCTCTTTCTCTCCCAAAATGAACGTGAGTGAAATACATGAAAGAACTATTTTTTGAACGTCTTATATTGGGAAACATACCAAGGCGTGAGGTAAAGGCTATCTCCTGTCTGATATCATTATCGCTACCCAATCCGAACAATACTTCAAGCCATATGACCATCTTTACTGCGCATGTCATGTCTATGCAGTTAAGTTGACATCAGTTTCTTCGCAGTTGATCGATATTCTTAACATCAGGAGTTGAATGAACTAACTACTACATCATGGTTACCCTATTTCGTATGTACGTATGGTTCGATGACCAGATGACAAAATCACAAACCTCAAGGGAATTCAAGAGATATTAACTCTGACATACATTGGTGTTACAATATGGACAGTGGAACATTAATTTATCTTGTATCTTTTTTTTTACTATAGTGTATGGAAATCGCCTCCAAAATCAGCCAATCTGAAGGCTGAAAATGGGATATGGAAGAATATACTCAGATCCACTGAATTCGCAACAGCGGAAACAAAGATGCCTTAGGAGGTACTACGAAACTATTCAAAAATGCTTCTAAAGTATTTCTTAAGTGATATTTATCAACCACTATCTTAACTGCAATTGGTTTTGTTGATACCATCAAATTCACATTCACATTAGCTTGCAGTTCTGTAGCTTTTATGGTCCAAGACCCAATATAAATAAGGGAGCGTTTAGTCTAAGAAATTTTAAAGTATATACGTTTGAATTACTAATTATTTGATTTAATGTATATTTCTAAATGAAACAATCTTTATTATACAATCAACTGTTGTTAAAATTTATATTTTTTTTTGTATTTAATATCTTTGTTCCCATTTTTAGGCCAAAATCACATGAGATCACATATCAGTCACTTTGATATAATTTTTTCGCGTCAAGCATTACTTTTATTAACCTTCAACTCTAGATATTTTTTCTGCCTGTGCGTCTGGAACGCATCCGGCGGAAGGTTAGGTTAGGTTAGGATGGGCGGCGGTCCCCAATAAGCAGGGACCCACTTAGGCCAGAATGAAGGCCCATTGTGATACCGCGTGTAGAGAACCGGAGACCAGCCTCAGAAACCTCACATGCGGGAATTCCCTATAGAGTGGAGTTCTGGGCAACCCTATCGGTATAAACCCTATCTTGTGCCGCACTAAGTGCAGAACCAGTTAGACCCTCATACGAAACTTTTAATTCTAAAGACATCGAGCCTGGCTAGGTCGCTGAGGTCATTGAAGAAGTACTCTCCTTATGTTATCCTCCTCAACCTTGATAGAGCAGGGAATGTGCAAAAAAGGTGAGTAAGCGTTTCCTCTTCTTCCTCGTCTCTGCAGCTTCTACAGAAATCGTTGGAAGAACACCCATTCTGATAGCATGCCTGCCAATAAGACAATGCTCCGTAAGGGCTCCTATTATAATTCTAATAACTGTCCTGTTTACGGACAGAGGTCTTCCTGTTCTCTTCAGATCCAGGTTAGGCCAGATCTGCTTCGACAAAAGACAAGTATTGATGTTATTCCACCTGTTGTTAGCTATTCTTCTAGCTTCGCTATCAAGGCGGGATTTTATCACTTCCAAAGAGACCAGCGGTTCCTCGCTGTTGTCAGAGAGGATCCGGCGGAAATTATTGGACGAATTTTGATGAAACTTAGTATAGTGGTAGCTTATATCCCGAGTAAGGATACTTTTTATGCCGGGAAGTGTAAAAGTTCCTGCAAGATAGTGAAAAAAAAAATCCATATGTAGAAATCTACGCAAGAGGGTAGACAACGTAATTTTCTCAATAACAACAAATTTTTATTATGGGGATCCCTTTTTTTTTCATATAATAAGGATTGTGATAAAGTCAGAGAATTCCAGAAGTGTGCAATTAGTGGTTTTTGAAAAAAAAAAATAGGAAAAAGGTCATGTTTGCGTAGTTTTCTACGCAAGGATGAGATGAAGGTTAAATTCATATAAACCTTATTGGGTGTTCTAACAAACTAAATAAAACAAAAAAAAACTAAAATGTCAGCATGGATTATAAGGTCACGCAACCACCGACGTGGGGTCCTGTGGGGCCCATGAAAAATTTTATAAATGTTTTACTCGCCGAAAATGCGTTGGCCGATACAAACACTACCTTCCACGGCCTCGGCGTCACTTTACTTGAAGTTGGTAGATCATTGAGCGACAGAGGGGAATTTTTTTGAGTTTTAAATGTCAATATGAAAGTCTAAAGTTGAAAATGCCACTCAACTAAAGGTAGGTCTTTCAATTATTCATGTACAAGTATAGAAACAATCTAATTAAGCTAGCATTCCTCTCATAATCATGTTAAACCTCTAGATTTTGCATCCCATTATTACCCGGGTATACACTTTATTGAACACTTAGTTATGGAAGTTATAGAAGGTTCTATATTTTCAGCTAAACGCTTTCGTTAGTGTCTTGTAAAAGTGCATTTTTTTTTTAAATATGAACTGGGGCTCTTCTGCTGAATTTTCACTACATAGAATGAATTTCTTTCGAAGTTCATCACCATTTAACCTTTTATTAAAATTGACTTTATCGTCCCTCTTCTGTGTATATCTTATTATTCTACTACTCCAAAGTTATAGTTAAGAAAGTAAAGCAAATCATTTAGGTTATGAGGCAGAATTGGGAGGTCGAAGTAAATAAGTTTACTTTTAGATTAATTCCGAATCACCCACATAATCTAAGAAAAATAGCACGGATATTATAAGAAAACATAGATGCAGCGTTTTCCCCATGGTGCAGTGTGTTATGAAACATCTTTTAATTACACACAAGAGCACCATTCCTTGCCGATGATCGGTGGTCTGAAAGGTCATCATACAAATTATCTTTAAGAAAACCTAATAAAGTTCCGAAAAGTTCTGAGTAACAATACCACCCTCGCATACACAAATCTTTTTGCCTATTTGTAATGAAATTAAACATTGGATATGAACCATGGAACATTAAGTTCTTACACGGAGGGTGTGATGTCCCAAATTAAAATTGAGAATGGTGTTTACCAGAACCGCGTAATAAAATATTTCATTTTTTCCTTTTTCATTTTATAATTAAGTGTGTATAAGAATAATGGGGACATTTCTAAGGTAATATTGGAGAAAAAGAAAGAAGAAGAAAAGTGGAACCTGAAGCCTACGTAGGTCGGTATATTGTCCTTCGGATAGGTCCTTGACACTTTTGATCTGGATTTCTGAAAAAATGTTTTGACGTTTTGTTTTTATTATTTACTCGTAAAAACTTCAAAGGAAATTCCTAATATTATTTGATACACAAAGAAGAGTAGTAGCAAAGGTAATGCGAAAACAATGGAGATGGGAAAAAAACGTAGAAAATGTAGTTTCATGCAGTAGGCTTCGTGCCCAGACGTGTAGAAATTGTGAGCAAGGAAATATTCAATTGTTCAATACCTAGACGTTATTATAATTAATGAGTGGAGCTTGAGGCTGGTATACATATGCATGTATGTAGTATCTTTATACTTTGTGACCCGTAGTGTATTTTTTGTTTCGTTTGCTTTTTAAAACTTAAGATTAGATGAAGCCTTACGTAAAGTGTACAAGAGTCAAGGAGAAAATTGAGAAGTGGAGTGAAAAAAAATGTCCAAGCTAAAACAATAGCGTTTTTTTTTTTCGTGTTATTAAATCTGTTAAGGATTGCTACCTTTAAAAGAAGACTTGGAACATCGAGTATGGAAATAAATTAACTTTGATTAGGAAGCTCTTCATAATAAATTGTACCACCTTTTTCATTGTAGCTCCGACTCGAACATGCGCTTAAATGTTTCGTCATGCAACTGAGCTGTGTTTAATTTTGGATTATATTTAACAGAAAAAAAGAGACAAGCCTGAAGCAAAATAGAAATTGTATTCTCTGACCTGCAGTTCAATATATTAGATGCATATCAATAGGCAAATATACCTCCTGTTTTGCCATTTAAAAGCTTTGTTAGAAATACGTAGTTCAATCCTTTCTTTCTTTAAATATCTTATAACAATCGCTGACCAGATAATGAAAAACGTTTTTTTTTTCTTAAATTACACTTTCATATATTTTTCTCATTACGAATTAAAATTCTGAGAGTTGTCCTCAACCAGAAATATTAAAACAGAAAAGTTTCTGAGTACACAATACTTCCGTCTATTAAATTTAACTTAAAATGTACTCCATTAAAACATGCATCCTTGAACGAGTACTTATTCCTTTCCATCAGGTTAATTACTTAAGTTGAAAAAAAAAAAACGCAACGCAGCCACAACTCGCCTAAAAAAAAAACTGAAAAAATATGAATTCACAAAAACACCGAAACAAACAGAAAAGAATAATTTATAAGGCGAACGAAGGGATGCAAAAAAATAATATATATAACGCTCGCAGCGCAGCAATTTATCATTCTTCCAGTTGACTGGATTTTATTGCGTATTTTGAATTTTAATACTTGTATCCTGCAGGCACTTACACTTCAGAAAATTGGGCGCTGCCTTCACATAGAACTTGAATTCAAAATTGGTATTCAACTCTCTCACTCGACGGAGCAGCATACCAGTACACCGGCATACAATAATACCAGTATATCAGTATCAGTACACCCGTCAGTCTCGTATACCTTTTTGAAGGAACAACGCAAATAATTTCGTAGAAATACGCTTCTCTATCTAGACAATATCATCAAACAAAAAAATAAATAATATTTGCGTAGGTGAAAGCAACTCAAAATATAAAACAAAAGATCGAACATATAGAAAGTCAGTCATCCGTGTCTGATGGAGTGTCTTAACACAATCCATATCGTCCTTCCGATACATTTACTCACACTTATTCTAATAAATAATTAATGACATTATAATGTAGTTGCGATATTCTCTCTATCGCGTTGAGGGAGGACAAAGCGCTATTCACCAATAAAGTCATATCCTGCGGGCAAGGACACGGAGACCACCCTCCCTAAATCCCCCGCGCGTTACAATTAGTCGTTGAGTATTTTCGTTGAATACAAATTAATAATTTCCATATCATTGCACTCTCCCTATCCACTGTCCTCCGCGAACAAATTGGGGCCAAGGAAAATGGAAGGGATTTTTTTTTTTTTTTTCGAATAAGGAAAACCCGATTAGTGTCCTAATGATTGCGTTGTAATTAGGACAAAGAATAATTTTTATTAAAGCAAATCTGCTGGCTATACGAAGATGACCCAAATGTAGTAGATGTATGTTATCCTTGTTCGTACTTAAAGAATATCACTTACCAATTAGAAGGATAATCAAGTGGATGATATGCCAGTGGTCACAACCCATAATTTTATGATATGTGCTTTGGCAGTGAAATAATGTCGAGGGATAGGAGGACTGCTGATGATGTGGTGTTGCCCCTGTCGCTGTTGATTGGCGCTGGTGGTGATGAAAGTGGTGATAATGGTGATGGTGATGATTGGAAGAAAATTTATTATCCTTAGATATGTTGTAGTTAGATATGTGAAGATAGAATCCATTAATGTGAGGATATTTTTTTCTTATTATCCTTTCATTGTGTTTGCACATATTTTCTTTGAGCTTTTATATTTATCTATATGTATATTTTCCTTTTTTACTTTCACTTCACTGCATTGCACGTAATCACATTTCTAAGCTTTATAGTCCCTTTTTTTATGGAAAGGACATCACTCAAAGCACTAATTATTTGAACTGGAGCTACATGAAATTCGATCGAAATTTCCGATTATCCACCCAGCAAGGACATTCATCGTTCATAATTGAACATAAATTCATAATCTCTGGAGTGTTTTTATACCCTAATAAGTCAACGAATTAACAAAAGGACCTAAATTGTTTGGGTTATCCTTAATTTTTTCATCCATAATTCGTGTTCACAGAATGAAAAAAAAAAAATAAAAAATTGTATCCTTGTTTATTTTCGTAATTTTTGGTTATGATATTTTTCCGAAAGACACACGATAAACAACCCTCACAAGTTACGCGTACGAACAGTTAGACGTGCGAATCTTGACTAAGAACAGTTACATGAATGTATCTTGAATTAAGTTTCCGTGAATATCGATGGCGGTGGTTGGTGATATCGCGCTTTCTCCAACATACATCTCCAGTGTCCTTATCCATGGGCTGGCATTTTGCTACACAATTTTCGTCAGTATGACTCGTTGTGCCCTCTGGTATTGCTCTAGAGAACTCAATGGTTATTGAGAGTTCATTTGTTGTTTTCAAAATTGCTCAGAGAAGTATTCCAGAGTTTCCTGTTCATTTCGTCCTGAGAGGCCGACAGAGAAAGGGAGAGCGGTAGAGAAATATCGAAATGTGAGCTTTTTCTCGCTTTTTCGACGAAAAGAGAAATTCACTTTGTAGTTGTGTAGGTGGATAACTGTTACTAGGGAAATTTTCCCCTCCATTGCAGGGGTAATGGTATGCAACATCAAGCATGTATGAAGCATGTAGCATGAGAGAATCCATAACTGAAAGTAGAAAGGCACATGTTATGAAATTTCCTTCGATTTATTAAATTGCAACTTGGATCCGATGGGAGTTGCATTGATTTCAGTAGAAAAATCCTTGCTTTTTGTTTTCACTTACAGTGGTACCCCCATAGGAATTTAAATATGTGTGGCTTGCATGCAAATATCGAAAGCCTGCATTGGTCTCAGAAGTGACAATCGAGTTAGAACTCTACCAAGGAAACATGAACATATGTACAAGAAAAGCTACGAAATCTACAAGGCCCGAACTGTAGGTAATAAGAAGCGAACCATAGTTAAAGTACAATTGCACTTGGTATTACCAAATACAAGCATTTGCTGCGAAAGTTCATTTTAGGCCAAGACCTAGTTTCTTGTTACCAATTACGTTACCGTTTTTATTGCCGACTTCGAACGAATATTTGAGAAGCTTTAATCATGACAGATTTATCGCTCAGAGGCTGGTCATTGCCTGCCAAGATGTGTTCAGTTATTTTGCTTACTCTACCCTGTGTGCAGTTCAACGTACATAAAACTAATACACTGTATGATGATTTGAGCTTCATTGTCAAGCAGTATATCGGATCGTTCAGTAAAATGCGTATATGTGGGAGCCTCACTCCCTTAATACGCGATCAATATCTTTTAGTAAGAAAAACAACCCCAAAGTGTACAGACGTGTAAGAGTTAGAGAATAAAGACAGTCGGGTTTTTTATAAAGTTTTCCCGACTTAAAATAAAGGCAATGTGTTTTATAACTTCGGCAAAATATACAAGCAGAATTACACTTAGCGTGGACGATGATAGAATTAAGGACAATAAAGCGAAAGTTTAGAATCAAAGTAATTGAATCTAGAGAAAATTCTTCAGATTACGAAGCTTCTGGAGGAGAGGCTTTCTGTTACTTTGAAGAGGATTAAACCAACTGGAAGTACTATCGTGTGGATAAGGAAAATACTTTTAAGGCAATTACTCTTTGCTAGCAACATATATACGTACATTTACTAGTCTATGATGAATGCACATATGTATACCTACTCATGTCATTGGAGCTGACAATGGCGAGAAAATAATATATATATACAAACTAGACGACCCGTTCCTACTATTTTGACATTAAAAGTCACGTAGTCGACTATTAGAAGTACACTTACGAATCGAATAAAATTCCATTAAAAAACCTTTGTCAGGTCAACTTCGTCTAAGTTTAAATGTTAATTACCAGGCATAATTCCATATTTCCCACTGAATAGACTAAACCTTATGTTACTTATCCTCATCAAGTTGAAAACATTGATTGAGACACAAGCTATTTACTATGTCATTTCATAAAAAGGAAAAAGTAATTATCCGTTGGCCTATCATTGTTAATAGCATCATTAAGTCATAATTGTATCATTATTTCGTAACTCCCACAACTTGCACAAGCCCGGTAATGTATTTGTCCTTATTAATAAATCTATAAAAGGGTTTTCCGAAAATAAAATATTTTCATGCGGTTGGAAATTGCTATAATAGTTCAGTGGCCGGTTAATGTTCATTTCGCTGACATGATGGACAAATCAGGAAACTAATTAATAGCTACTGATTTTATAAATACCCTAGTATTGAGTGAGTACATTCTGTTTATATGGTGGATTTAGATCAATAAAAGTCGAATGGTACTGCAAAACACTTTCCAACTTGGATCGTATTTTGAAAGATTAAGAATGGAATTGTCGTCGTCGCCAGTTCGTTGAACTGCTAAGCGAGTTGACACACATACCTCCGAAAGAGTAATATGTCATGAAAAAGCTTATAAATCCGCTGTTCAGAGTCGGCAATGAAAATTGTATGTCCTGTCAATACTCGCGAAAAGTATTAGAAGTGCAAAATGAAAAAAACCCCGTTACCGCAAACTTAAATAGATTTCGTACAAAAAGTGTTCACTCGGAAAGATCAAGGGCATTTGTATGCATCTTCAATAGAATCTACATCTTTTCGCCATACAGACAGTAAGACTTACTACTTAGGTGCATTCTCAGCCCAAAAAAATATCGATTGACAAATGTGATTCTTCGTTTGATTTCCGATAAGATGGCATTTTTAGAAGTGATAGCAGAGCCAAGGTAGAATATGTCCCCTCCTGCTTCGGAGTTATAGTTGTCAAATGCACCTTAGTATCCGATTTTAATATTTGGTTTTTCCCCCTTTCACCGCTAGACCCATTCTGACCACTTTGTTGGCATATCAATGCGCGGCCTATTGTCGTACATTGTTTGCCTTGGGTAAGAATTGTGATGCAACTTTTTTCTCGTGCCAACAGAATTAGAGTCTTCTCCTGTATATAAAAGGTTCAGAGTAGAAAAAAATGGTATTTGAAATTGCTTTTTGACATGCATGTATAAACATTCTAAGATCCTGTCACCCCTCGAACGCTATAGGTCTCAAGCTTCGCACGCTATTTTATTCCATGTTTTACAACTTGGTTTAGCGCTATTTCCAAAGTGAAGGTCTTAAGCCTTTAACATTCGAATAAGACTGCATTTAGATCGCCATTTGAGTAAGCACTTTTACCGATGATTACAAGGTCGTAAGGAGTTTTTCACTTACATTGTGTCCAAAATGTCAAAAGTCAAACGAATTATTAATTCTGTCATTAGTTAAGCTTTGTACACAAACAAACCTATGTATGTCAAAATAGATACACCAAAATTTTTTCAAATATGTACATATATCAAAATCAATTCCAAACCCTTTAAATTTCTAATTCGATGTCAGAAATAGAAAAACATTTTCAAGGGTTAATTTATAATTTAACTTCTCTCATGCGAGGAAACACAAAAATCGTTCCCACTGCTCAAAACCAACTCAGTCAAGTTATTACAAAAAAAAAGCTCAAAACTTCCTTCTCCCCTTTCAAAAATTTACTACAAACATTCTCATTCGAAAGCTTCAACAAAACAGTAGATTTCTACAAACAGAAATGTCCATATGACCCATCTCCTGGCCAAGATGAAAATCATAGGTCTCCTTCCTTCTAACCAACTAACAATGATATGGAACAGCAATTATCCTGATTTGCAATGCTGTCCCTCTACGCACAGTCCCAAGAGATTGCTGCGGTCGGGACAAATGGAAAAATAAGTTAATTGCATTGGACAGCATAGTTCGTCCTTTTGGGATTATTGGCTATTGCCATTGTGTTATCTTTATTGGCCGGCATGGCGCGCGATGCCTCGGTAATTTTCTCATGGCCCACATTAGAATCCATAATAATTCCTAGTGACTGGGACACACTTTGTGTTCCGCTTAAGGTCCTCTGTTTCATTCGGGCCGCGAGCTAATTGTATATGGGCACAATGTAAGCCTGCATACTAATAAATATGTACACGGTACGCGGACAAAACGATAAACCGTCATCAGGATAGCGGCGCACAAGAGTTCAACTCATGCTCTGACGGAGGACAACGATGAGTAGAGCGAGTATCATCATTGGCAACAATACTAGCTGTAGCTTCACCATTAATATGGTAATAAACATTCATCTCAGGGGTGCTGTTTAGAATGAGGACAATTTTACGGTTATGTTGCAGCTGATTTTACAGTTATCTTTTAATAAATTGGATTTTTTTTTCTCCATTCTGTTTTTCGTTTTGTAACACGTAGGACAATTATTTTACAGCAAAAAGAAACTAAGAGGTTGAACGGTTTTGAAATGCGCGGTGACATTGAGTACAGAGAATATTTTGCGGTGGGGCATGTGGTTAACCTAGATCGAAGGATACGTTAGAATGATTGGATATTGCAAATACATTCCGGGGGCGATAGGTCAACGGAGATGGGGTATGTTGCCAGAAAAAAAAGGACATCTGCAGACGTAAGCACAAAACGCGAATTGAGAAATGAATTTATACGCGTGTCACGATTCTGGCCAAAAAATTGGAAATAAAGCCTTTAGGGATGGGCCGCAGCCCTAGGTCGTAACAACTTTTGATTAGATGTGGTAGGGCTAACGATTTGATGTGTCGCATAAAGCGTTTTTTATGTCTAAATTAAATAGAGCCTAAGGAAAATTGAAACGTTGCATTTAACTGTTGTGGTCTTGTATTCTTATTTGTAAGGTCTTCAAGTTTGTAGTGATTTCAAGTCTTTCGAGAATTGTTCGCATCTTATCTGATGACTGACTGGATGTCAAGTGGTTTATAGCCTATTTCGCACTTGACAATAACAATAAATAAGTAATAAGTAATAAATAATATATGATCCTTCTCCCAATTGCTTTGACTTCAAACCGCATAACAGCTCAAGATTAATTAAAAAACATATTTGAAACATAAAAACAACTGCTTTAGAAGAAGGGACTGATAAGTTTCAATCCTGTTTGGGAACACAAAGTACAAAACTTCCGTAAGATGTGACAGTACAGAATATTGAAGAATTTGGAAAACATTGGTCTTGGCCTATCGACATCTTTTGCCTTTAAAATAGCACTGTTTTTTTTTTTAGATTTGAACCTTAAAATGAAATAAAACATATATGTTCACATCGTCAGCTGTCAAATTGGCTATCGCTGGAAAAAGTGGTGCCAATTCCAAGAACAAACCTCTGGAAAAAATGCCCTTTACTTAATCAAAATGTATCCATGAGATACGATGTTTAGGATCTTTATGCCAAAAAAAAAAGCAATCGGCTAATATCAAGAGTAAATAAGACTTGGATAACCTTTCACCAATTTGAATGAAATTCAAAAGTTTCAACATCAGCCTAATATGGTCACATGCCCTTTTTAATGAGGCTGAAGACCTTATAAAGAATGAATTTTATGACCTCATGGAGAGTCTACAGAGCCTGTCTTGAGGATGAATTGTAAAATCGTACTCGAGGACTTTAAAGCGAAAATCGAAGAGGAAAGCATTTCGACGGATTAGTTGAAAAGTACAGCTTCCATGCTACGACATCGTTTGCATCTTACATTTCAAATATGCAAATTATGATCATAACCTCATTGCAGTTAAATTCAAAGCTCTCCTGTCTAACAAGAGGAATGGTGCAGAAAAAGAGACTTGACGTTGGACGCAGTGCACTGCTATCAAAAAGTTGAAGACCAACAAGCCGACCAGCTCTGATGGCTTACCAGCAGAACTTTTCAAACACATATGTTCTGTTTTGGTAGGGTTGCAATAAATCATTAACAAAGTATGGGTGGGCGAAAAAACGTCCGATGACTGGAATATCAGCTCCATCTCCATGAAAAGCGATCCTTTGTCTTACACCAACAACTGAGGCATACCTGTCTCTAGTAGATATCGCATTAAAGATGATATCCAACGTACGAGACGGTTTGTACCTATGTGGGTCCGATTGTATAAAACAAGCAATAAAAAAATATAAATTCATAACAAAAGACCAGAACTTATTCTTAAGTATTGGTATTTCCAATCATCTTAATCAGCCTAGCTTTCTCAGTTTAATCTTTATCATAACTGCTCAAGAAATAAAGCTTTACATAACAGGCCCAAACCATGTTAAGCCAACAAAACTTTCTGGTATGGTCAATCCTCGTCTCGTTACTCCTTTTTGAAGTTCGTCGTCATATATCACGCTCAAAAATGTATTAGAAGCTCCTTAAATGAAACAAATAGCTACATTTCATTGGAATGCCTAACAGAAGTTTAAGTCTGTAATCGACGTTAATTCTCCCTTACGCAAAATGTTTCAAATTAATTCAGCCATTTACGCTGAAATCTTATTACACGCAATAGATGAAACAAAAATTGACCTTACACACCCACACAGGTATGTCTACAACTCAGTTTCAATAGGAAATCACAAAACAAATTGCGTTTCTTTTTTCTCCTTCCCTCGCACCGGTGGTGTCGTGAATTGCTACGAAAATCCTTTATCATAGGAAACACATGTCCTTGCCTAATAACCTGTCAACATTGCCGTCCATCCTTGTTCACGAATTAAACCAAAAATCCTTTAACATCAAAAAACACAATTGTCAACTAGACAGACAGGCCACTGGCAGCCGATGAGGGACAAAATGCTGGGCTCCAAATATCGGTGAGAAGGGTATTATTACCGCACGCAGTGCGTGTGTATGCGTCATATATGTGTGGGGGCGATAACTTGTTTAGCAACCGAATTCCAATCCAAAGCCCTAACACAATGTGCGTTACATTTGAATGCGAACAGTAAAGTAACGCACGGCACAGGCAACACGAGTGTGGTCGGAGGGTGTGAAAACCCCTGTTCTAATCGGTGACACAATGTCGGTCAAACTAAATGCGAAAATCGCCAGCATAAAAGATAGGACTACGAGGAATGAATTCAGAAAAAAAAAAAAAAACGAAAAACAAATAATAGAAGTGGAAAGAAATCGTTAAGTCCTTCTCCGCCCGCCCAACCCCACATCATTGTGCTAGGAAAGACTTACAGTCCTCCTCTCGCGTGTCGATCAATGATGGAGGGAGTATTCTCTCTGTATTCAACGAAATCACCACACCTCCCGCCACCGACCTTGACATATAATGCTATCGAAAAATTCAAAGACATATTGTGTGTGAGAAATTATACAGGCGGATTACAGAAGGATACATGCGTGTACGTACCGAAGGAGTGCGGCGGAAAAAGGAAGGGCAATAAGGGTGTTATTTTTGTATGAAAATGGATGCGGGTAAAAAGGATATCCAAGCAAATATAATGCGGTACACATCAGACATCACACTACAAGTTGACAAAGGTAGGAAAAATAAATTCCCTTAATCGGAAAAAAGTTACATCCTGGAAAAGGGTTTTTTTTTTCAGTTGTTTCCTGAAAGTGTTGAAAATCTGACGAATTAGCAATGTCAGTGGGATTTGCTGTGCGTGAAATCTTTTTCCTCTCACTAATACAGACATAACAAAAGGAATAATTTGTTGAAAGGAAATTTGTATAACTGCGGAAGGAATTAGCACTCGATAATCCTTTAGCGGCCTAATGAAGAGAGAGAGAGAGAGAGAGGGAAACAGAAGAACAAAGCTCATAACACTAATCCGATTATTGAAGTTAATATGTTTTGCCAAATAAGTATGTGAGTAGTGTAGGAAGTTAATAGGTTTGGAGTGGCCTTTAATTTGAACTGTTCATTTTGTTATGACGAAATTGATCTAGTACTGTTTCCTAGAATTAAGCAACCCTCTTGGGTTTAACGACCAACATTTTTCAAATTTTCTCATGTTGTTCTGAAGACAAGTAAATTAGGATTGTTGATTGAAGGACCAATTACCAACTTACCCAAAAGCAGTGAAGGCTTAGGTATATCTGGCTCTTCTTCTACCTCCACGTAATCTTGGTAAGGACATACCTACGGTAGTTAATTTGCTTACAATATTGATTTTGTCTATTGAAGGCAACTCTAAATAATTTGTTACCCAAACCCGTTTCGGTAGTTTTGAAGCCAGAGTACTATTCCCTAAGTCCTTCGTATTTAATTTTCTATTCTACCACTCTAGTTTTTGTTGTTATTTGCAGACTTTTGTTCGGCTTCTCTAGTCTTAGCCATAGTCTAGTCTAGTCATAGCATTTCTCTATTGCCTCGATCTGAGAAGCCGGTGTTCATCTCCGGTCCTTTTATGGAGCGCAGCTCGGTTTGCCTTCCGTTTCGCTGCATATGGTTGTAGGTATCATTCGACAGAAACCCACATCGAAGGCGGGATTTCTGATGACTTTCTGGCAACGCTATCACTGATGCTCAGAACTTGTTGCTGGCGGTGTAGAGAATAAGGAAATTTCCTCACAATATTTCCATACCTTTGCGGTATTCGAGATATTTGCAACTGTACCATGGTTACAACGAGATCGTCGTCCGATTGTAGTACTTTGCGTCAATTACAATGTTTGATTTGTTAGGAGACCTCGATGTCTCCTTGTGAATATTGACATGCGGGAACCGTGCACTAGTAAAAAAAAAAAAACCTTCAGCTCCGTCGCACAGCCGATTGGCCTACTGTGCCGGCTTTTTTTTTCTTACAGTACTACCAAAGATGACCTCTCTTCCTGGCTTTGCATAAAAATTGCCTTGGACAATTTCAATGTTTTTGAATAGCTCTTAAAAACTTTCTTTGGCATCGTCATCTTTCTACTCTTTGGAGACGTGCAAGCATTTCAGGTGTTTACGTTGGCAAATAAGGCGTTGATACGAAGCACCGTCAATAATTTTGCTAAATTGGGACGCTTAAGTTCATAAATCTGTCATAAAGAGCAACATTAGGCAATTTGCTTTCAAGTCTGTTTGTTCACTTTTAGGAATGTGTAACATAAGCCCAGAGTCACGAAATATGTCAGGATACATTAACGTACTTATTTTTAATCATAAGTGCATATACCCGCATAAGCATCATTGTCATTGTTGTTAAAAGCAATTCAAGCCAATGGTCACGACTTTGGTTTACAGAGTTGACCGTACTCAATTGCATAATTAATTACGAAAGTGGGTAATGATGACAATTGGACATTTATTCCTGGATACCTGTAAATGATAACTGTGTAGTTAATGCACATTTTATTGTATTGAAAATAGAGTTCCACAAAGTAATGATCACTCTAGCTATAGAATAAGACATACAGACAAAGTGGAATGATCTAATTGGTTACTTCATGAGACGTGAGGATAGTCACTCAGAAATGTCTTTAATCACTTTTCGGTTGTAAATGACAATTTGGCAGCAGAAGCTGACGCAAGGCGTCGGTTCGATGCTTAAAAATTCAGTGAAGATTCGGTTTTTAAGAAAATATTTGCTATATTTCATCACATCATCACGAACTAAATCAGACTCTCTTCAGATCCACTTCACTTCACTTCACATCATCATCATCGTATAAAGTGAATTTTCATAGTAATCATTCACTCTCATTATTATTGCTACTGCCCACTCAACAAGAAAGCAACTCAATTACCCTAACATCCTGGCATTCCATGAGGAATGCATCCAACGCGACTAAGTCATCCGCCCCCGTTTGTCTACCTACCGTCATCAACTGACAAATGATCCGAGATAAAGCTTAACCGGATAGCATTTAACAAGTGGTCCGCCTCCGATTAACTTTTATTCGGTTGCAATTCCGCAATGCAACACGGTCACATGAACCGGAATCATTTGTAATGCTGTTCCTTGTTCATTGGTCCACACCTCATTCTGCGTTGCATTCCTCATCCGAAGAGCTATCATCTGTCGGGGCATACTTGACTGTGCTTGCTAGGGCGAATGGCTTATTCGCTTATTTGGTAGCAACAACAGTGCGGTATGTGCATTTGCATAAAGTGCAATAGTGACCTATCACCTCATTCCTTGCTGTGTTTGCTTGCTTGCCACCAAAATCGTAGGGAGATATGGTGACTTGAAATGGTTTTTTCTCATGGGATACTCCATGTGCCCGGAGGCATTATCTTAGATCTCTAAATGCATTGTAAACACGATTAATGCATTTTGTGTGTGCGAACACTAACAGAGAGAAACAGTAAAAGGGAAAATGAGAGCGCACCGTAGGCGGTTGTAACAATTGCAGCAGCGGCGCTGTTTCTAGATGAGATGCACAAAAGATGTGCACAGCATTTGGCTTGGGATTCGATGACAAACAAACCCAAATGCACAGAGGATAATGGAAAGCGATGTCATGTTTGTCAGATTCGTGCATATGTTCTTCTTAGAATGAAATTCACTCCCGTGGAAATCCTTTCCGGAAAAGGTTCTGCTCCCTAAGGCCGGAACAAGTATTCGTACTTTCTATGGCAGATGTTGAGGTACTAGCATTTCGCATTTACGAATGAAGTCAAATTCTGGTATATAGAGCATAGTTTCATTCCCTGGTGCGGGGTGTGGATTTGATTGATATTCAAAAGAGAAATAGTGGAATGTATGGAGCTCCTCAATGGCAACTGTCATCAGGTTTAATCTACAACATTCGAATGAGTGCATTCAAATCAATAGAATGCGTCCTTAACGTTTATAATTTTCGGTATTTTTCCTATCTCTGAGCAAGGAAGATAACAGATAATTAATTGGCGATCTCATGAGCCACTCCGTCTTCGCCAAGAACCTCAGCGAGTTGGGCTCATCTGAAGGCCTGAGGAGGGAGCGACGGCAAATACTTCAAAACATATTCAGCTTGTAAATACATTTGCAGATGGATTTGTTTTAGAAAAAAGCACGCAATTGCAAGGTCCAATGGAACAATGCTCAATAAAATCTGACTTGTAAAGGAAAAGCGTCAAAATTCCTTTTTTTTCCACATTTTAATTCATTTATTCACACAAGGATTGTGCACAAATGTGAAAAGTGTAAACCTGGAAAACTTTATCTGCTAGATTCACCGCAAATAACATTAAAAGTGTTAGATGCCCCACAGTGTCATGTACTTCCAATTAGTTCCTCGTAATGTCTACCTTCCGAATGACCCTTTCATATGTGACGCATTGTCTAATTTCATATAATATTACACAGAGGGATAGTAAAGGTGCCAGGATAAAATGAAAAGGATATGACTTAAATAAACTTATGTGTTGGACAGTAGCCATTCACCTCTCTCTGGTGTCCAGCAGCTAAGTCTCCGTTTTACTTTGTGTATAGATGTGGCACTCAAATGAATGAATTCAAGATTTTTTTTAAGGACTTTTATACGTCTCGCCTGCAGAGGGTGCTGTAAATGGAATTTCAAGGAACATAGCCGTGGGGTAATGAAAAACTTAATTTTTTTTTTTTTTTAATACATTACAAGAGAAACTTTTTTTTAAGGATTAAAAACGAAATGGTTTCGCTGAGTTACTTTGTACATATATACATTTTTTTTTAATATACATGCACCACCTGTAAGGGATTAGTAGGGGCTTCGTTAATATTTCCCGTTTTTAGGTCCTTAACCTTAACCAAGGGACAAGGCAACACTTTTTAGTTAACATTTTGGTTAGTAGGTCGCCATTTGACAGTCTTTAAACCCCAAGGTAACACTTCAATAACAGGATTTATGTTAAGGACACAAAATGAAAAAGCAAGTTGGACAATGCCATAGACAACTTTAGCTCTGAGATCGATTACTTTACATCTTATCAAACAAAAATCTGCACTTGACAACCTCTGCCTTTCAGTCGGAGCCTTTTAGAACCTGCTTTGTACGAACTTGTCTTTAAATGCTAGCTAAGGGTGATGGAATTGAAGTGAAATGGAAGCCCCAACCTGCGTCTTAAAGACCAAGCGAGTGAGCTACTGTAGCAACTATCCCTCATACAGACTCTTGATTAAAATATTTCGACGATGTTGCAAACCATCTATGAGCAAATAACTACGACACAATCATCCACCTACCTACCTTATTTTTGTTCGTTTCTTTTTCTCTTTCGTTGTTTTCATTTTATATTTCACTTTTTCTGTTTAATGTTAATCCACTTTACGACTGTCAAATGGATAATTTAATTCGGCGAATGGAAAATGACTCATTTCACCATTTCGCCGTTGAAAAGGGTGAAAAGTTGTTGAAAGACTTCGTTTCGTGATGGATATTATAGTGAACCCTTTTGGAAGGACGAAAAGTTGTTATGATTGTTATGGTTATGGAATGGAATTAAAGGGATGGAGTAATCGTAAAGTATCAAAAGGATTATACAAATTTGTTCATTTGGATATTTTTTTCAATTATCCATTCAGCTTCATTTAAGGCAATGATGAGACGGTACTTCAACCAAGCAAGTCGAAAATTTGTCATTAATAGTGAGAACCATGTATAAAGCAAAGATTTAAGGAAACTTATAACAAATACCTGACTTAACAGTGACTGTAGAAATGTAGCATTTTTACTGTAATAATAAGGTATCATAGTGAAGAAGCTTGAAGTGATGGTCAATTTAAATACTGACAACTGTCGGTTAAAGAACTGAACTTAGATCCGAACCTTACAGAACATTGAAACTAAGTAAACTCTTTTAGAATTAGAGACGTGGTGCATTAGACGAGTGGGGGATATTCAAGCTATCGATTATATATAAAGAGTAACATCGTACAAAACTATTTCAACCTGACATCTCATCGAACCGGGTGTTCAATACTTATGACACAGTTCCAGTTTCAAATTTCGGTATGAAGTATGTATTTTGAAAAAGTACCAATACATTTCAGTTCTGGAGCGAACCTTCGCCGACCTTGGTGTCAAAATTCGTCATATCATTAACTGATCAACAGTTTTAACAGCGCCAGACTTTTCTGGTGAAAATGTCTTAAACGAAAGATAATCACTTTAATTCAAGTAGGTTCATTGCGATGTCCTGGTGGGGATGTAAGGAAACTGTGAAGTGTTCTTATGTGGCTCTGTGTAGCTCATCTCTATATAAAGCGTTCATAGGTGTCCTTAAAATGTATGAAAAGCTGTCGGGTATCGACCTGTCGAAGTGTAAATATTTCGCTGAATGTGAACTTTCCTGGCCTAAAACCGCTCTTATTGGGACCAATGATTGACAACAAATTTTAGGCTGTCACACAATAGGACGAAAAGAATCTTGTACATGATGCTGATGAAATAGATGTCGCTGTTGTTAACTTTGGAAATGTAATGATAAGCTGAAAGCATAAGGAGTTGTGAATATACAGATGCAAAGCTTAGCACTGTACTGAGTACTGAGACATGCAACATTTCATGTATATTCATGTATCCTGTTAAATCGAGAAGACTAGGAAAATTACTTATTAAACTTTGTTTTCTCACTCAAATACATTTGCAGACTAGTTCTTTGAAAGGATCGCTGTTAAATGCGTCTCCCATGCAACATCCTGCACTTCTCGGTGCTCTCAGCTTTACGTATCGATCCTCTAAACTTACTTAAAAACAAAAAAGATTTATTGATCAACTAGTACAAAAAAAAAAAAAAAAAAAATTGGTGGAGCTAGGATGTAATGCAATGACTTATTTAAACACGGAGGGTTTCTTTGAACGCTCAAAGGCTTTGCTAGAATGACATAAAAATATTCAAAATAACACACACCTGTGCAATTAGATTCCGTAAATATTTAGCTCATTCTCTTGTCTGTCGGCAGGCATTTTGTAACAATTTATGAAGTTGTTCCAATTCGATTTTATCTTGAGCCTTGAGTTGAATCCATAACAAGCATTTTCACTTTAATCACGATTTTGAAGGGAACAAACTCCACCATTAGCTGCGTTTCAGCCCCCACAACTCGACAATGGCACTCACATTATCTCAAAACTTATCCAGCAAATTTATGCGAATTACATTTAAATAATGAACTTCATCTTCGTTCACCCCGTGTGGGTGTACGTCTGTGAGGTACCTGTACGAGTGCCTAATAGTGAAGTGCCTCACATGAGCATAAAGATTTTCTCATTTCAAGATTTGATTTACATATAAAGAGAGAAAAAAAGTTCGTTTTGTGTTTTTTTTCTTTTCGTTTTTGTTTTTTCTTTATCCTGCTTGGGTTGGTTAAAGAAGAACTTCCTTGGAATACTTAAGTCCTTGTGCCATTTGAAGACTTGTGCGTCGTAAACATAAGAGTAGTAGTCGTAGTAGTAGTGTCAGTAGTCTAAGAACGGGGTGTACATAATCAAATCAAATTGAAATTCCAGCATTATCATGCTTTCGAAGATAAACAAAAGGGAAAACTTTCGAACCAGCAAAAGAGAAGGAAAAATTACTCAGCAAAAATTTCACAGATTTCCAGTTCTATTTGCGTGTACGTGTGTGTTAAGTTGGTGCTTGTGTGAGTTATAGGATGGATGCTGTTTCATTTACTAGAGTATAAGGCGGTCGAGGAAAATAAAAAAAGTAAGACAAGACCCGCATCAAATTTGTTGCAAAAGTAAACATCATTTGTGACGGAAGGAATCTCTCCGACGGCGGGCGCTTCTTTACTCAGAATCATCCTTTTATTTAGACAGAGACCGAGGCCAAGTACATACTTCTTTGGAAAATCTGCAACTTAGTTACTTCTGTCAGAGGACAGAATGAATTATGAGGGCTTACGATTCGATAATAATTTTGATGAATTTACACGCAGGACTGCGGCATGAGTGAATTTCGTTGTTTATCAAAAAGTTTCCCCTTTTCCAGAGTTCCTTCAGGGGAAGTTCAACTTTGTACCAAGTTTTTTATTCTCTTTTGCTGCGAGCGCAGAGGGCAGGGACCAAAGGGCAATCATTGCGTCGAACGAAAATTCAATAAATACGAAAATTGTTTCATAATATGCTTACAATTACTTTGCAAAGAAGATTAAGATGTAGGATGTGATGAACACGCTTGTCGAGGGCGGACACATCGAGATCATTTAGATGAAAAAGGTGAAATTTTGCAAGAAAGTGAATTGCGGGCTCGTGGAGTTAATACAATTAGAATTGAATAGGAATGAAATGAGGTTAAGTAAAATGAACTTTAAGGAAGAGGTCGGTACTGAAAAGAAAGAATAACAATAATAGTTTGTAAGTATATTTCTGATACAAGTAAAGGGCCTTTCATTAAGCGCTTTCTATCTTTGAATTTAAATAAAACAAAGTGTGTGTGAGATATCATCGACATTTTTTATTCGTTTGAAAGGCCTTTCGATGCCATTATGTATGGAATAACATCCTTCAAATGTCCGCCACGGCTTCTTTGGGTGGCGCGCATCCGAAATGTCCAATTTGCCAAGACTCGGTGGTTTGTGTCTTATTTGCATAGACCTGCGACTTCAAAAAACCCCACAAGAAAAAGTACAACAGGGTCAAATCGCACGATCTCGGTGGCCAGTTCACATCACCTCCACGTGAGATGACCATGCCCTCGAATCGCTCGTGCAGAATTTTCAATGTGGCGTGAGCTATGTGGCTCATAATGTATTTATTTATTTAGGCTTAATACAAGCAGAACTTAACTTAACGTAGCGCCGTCCTGTTGAAACCACATGTCGTTGGTATCCATATCATCCAATTCAGGCCAAAAGCAGTTGGTAATCATCGACCTATAGGCCTGGTCAATGTCGTTCTCAAAGAAATATGGACCGATGACGCCGCCAGCCCAAATTCCACACCAAACAGTGACTTTTTCGGGATGCATTGGACGCTCTTGGATCTCATGTGGATTGATATCGTCCCAAATTCGACAATTTTGTTTGTTGACGTACCCATTCATCCAGAAATGGGCCTCATCGCTGAAGATGATTTTTCAATGAAACTTAGGGTCAGAGCCCATTCAGCGAACATACGTCGGTGTCTATAGTCGTTTATCTTCAGCTCCGGGGTCAGTTGAATTTTGTACGGGTACAGACCCAAGTCACGATGCAAAATTCGCCAAGTTGTGTTCTGCGAAGGGCCGAGTTCTTGTGAGCGACGCGAAATGGACTGTCTCAGATTCTCCTGCACACTCTCACGGACAGCGGCGATATTTTCGGCAAAACTTGCATTTCGTCAACGTACGGGTGTTGGTTGATGATTTACTGAACCAGTGGACTCAAATTTAACCACCACACTGCGAATAGTCGTCTCGGAAGGACGATTATAGCGACCGTCAAATGAGCGGAGCGCCCGAACAGAACACCCATTTTGATAAAACAATTTTATTATTTGCACATGTTTTTGAACGCTTTATCCATCCATGATGATTTGGCAAGACAGACTGAATAAATGACAGCTAATTTGACAAATGTATCTTTAACAATATGGCCCCTAACAACTGACAAAGTTCGGAAGTCCCTATTTGAAGACCCTTTTGTTAGTCTCGTGGATTAATCAAAATCTACATATGCCCTTGAAATCTGTTTTTGATGCTGATTTTTTTATAATAAATTCCACAAACATTCAGCAGGTATGCTTGGGAACCCGCTTTTGCCTCCATTCCTTGCTAAGGGGCTGTGTATAAGCAAACTGCATCAATTTCAAAATGAGTGTAAATTATGTCACGTCATAATCGTAGAAGAACTAAAATCTCAATTTTCGAGGTCCAAGTAAATGCACATATTAATCGAGATAAATTCCGACGATATTTTCATTGAAAGTTATAATTGCTTATCGCTTACACCCGTATCAGAATGAATGTATTTTTAACTGCTCTGGTTAAAAACTATAAAAATGATAATTCCATTCGGAAATCCTTTTTTTAAAACTCCACGAAGAGACTAATTAAATTGAAATGTTCTTTCATAAACGTAAATTCTCAATAAAATCGACATACAAAAAATTTAGCATTCTGCATTTAAAAAAAAAAAAAATCCTTTCATTCAAAGTCAACAACTGCAACAGATATTGCATAAAAATCCTGTTACACGCTTTATTGATTCCTTTAAAATTCATTGTCCCCATCAAGAACTTCAATTTATTGAGTCCTTCTCCTTTTTTTGTAAAGTTCCCTAGTCCCCCGCCCCCCGCCCACCGCCCCTCGTTCCGACAGTGTACAGATTCAGAGAATGGAAGTCAATAAAACTTACTTCCCCATCATTTGCCAAGTTGCTGCGTAAAATTAATCCCCTTTTTCAACTCCGAAGAACAGATAAAAGTCGACGTCGAGATGAGAATTGGCATCACTTTTACCGAAATGCTAACTTCGAGTGATGGGCGCCAACGAAATACGCAGCGCGCTGGCGGGAAAAAAGGGTTTTCCATTTCGCGCGATTGAAAAATAATTTCCACTTAACAGCGCGCGGAGTTTTTAACAAAGCCAAACCTTTACGCGCAAACAGAGCCCGTGGTTTGTATGTATACAAGTAAGTATATTGCAAAGGGGGAATGAGCGTGGGCCTGGACTACAAAGTCTCGGCAAAATGGTGACTTTGACTGTTAAAATGTTTCGCGAAAGCCAACAAAAGGGGTTAATTAACGTGAAAATGATTTCAATTAAAGAAAATTAGATTTTCCCGCCTCGAATGGTGGAGCGGTACACTTGAAGCATCCTTAGAGGAAAAGTGAAGATTTTTCTCATTTGAATTGATTATCGTAGTTACAGGAGCTTTGACAAGGATTTTTTTGTTCGGTTCAAATTTAAGTCAACCAAAAGAATGACACTCCCGCCAAGAAGGACAAATAAAAAACGCTGTATACAGACAAATTTAATTGAGAACTCAGTTGACACTGATGGAATCAGTCGCACAAGTGGTCCTTCTGTGAAAGATTCGTGACTGAAGTTGTCCTTCCAGTATGACAGATGGAATGATGGGCAGTACAGTTAAAAGGGGTTAAATGAGATGTGTCCGATGTCAAAAGTTTGACTTTCGCCGTGACATCTAACATAGCCAGCAAAGTTCAATTGTCCAACCGGGTGTTGTGTCGGCAATAGATCCTTCATCCTCCTACCCGTCCTTGAGAATCGTATTGCGAAAGTTAATAATTAATTTCGGGATATTTCCGTCGAACAGAAATGAGGGAGAGATTTAAAATCGCAGGAATAACAAAGGAGCGATGAGATGAATACTAAGTATTGTAGAAGTAGCTGCTAACTTAGTTCAAATTGATGTGCCGGAAATGAGCGGGAAATTTTGTCGGTTGGACGGGTATCTTTTCCTAATTATGCTTGATGAAAATGAATGTGCGCGTGGGGCCGCTAGGATTTTGTTTCACTGACTGCTATTGTCCTTCGCCATAATACGGAAGAGGGAGCACAAATTGGGAGTTATTTGTAAGCTTAATCGCGAATTCGTTTAAGATTGGACGGATGTCAGTGTTAAATGAAAAGTATGCACGTACCTGAAGATGGATTGACAACCTAGAAGTGAAAGTTTAAAATGTCAGAATGATGGCTTCTACAGTCAACATTTTTCAAACTGCATAACGTGCTACTAGTTTACTCAATTATAAGATACTAAGTAGAAGAGGAAGGTATCAACGTAGGGATGGTAGATACGTAATATCTCCATCTAATGGGAGCCTATACTGAAGTTCTTTCAGAGGAACGATAACATAAATTTAAAATTGAAGGGCAATGTAATACCAACGAGTTTGACAGGGATGCCAAACTGACATTGATCCGTATAGCAAGTGACCATAGATGTAGCCTTAAAATCAATAACAAGGTGTTTAGGCACTGGCTCTCGATGAACTGTCGCGCCAAATAGTTTTTTATTTATTTTTTATTTATGTACATCTATGTACAGCTCGTATTGTTGGCGATTATATCTTCTGTCATCAATCAAGTTTGTCAACTTTGTGTTAACGTCAGGTCAACAGTGTAACTATCTCTCTCAATCTCTAGTTATAAATATTGTATTAATCGCAAACTGGAAGCCATAAACAAATCTTGAAGCATATCACTTAAACCCATCTTCTATGTAAAAGCCTCACCAAAGTAGATTAGTTGCTACCACGATTCATATATCTCTTACCCAACTACACTCTTAGAGGGTGTATAACTTAATTCACCTTTTCTAAGAACAATTTATAGACCATAAATCGAATGTACATACTCATATGTGTAGTCCTTCATGTCGGTACCCAGAAACCAATATCCACTTCAACATTTAAATTCAAATTGTATGTGGATGTGGCAGTGGAACAATTCTGCCATCCAGTTTGAACCTCTCTGCCCCTCACCCGTGGTGCCATTGAATTCACCACTCAGTGGCCCAGCGTGTTCCGTGATGTTCATTATTGTTTTGTAATCAACGAGCTACATATGTTTCCATAACTTTTTATAGAAGAATTGAAATGATTTTGGTAGGGGTACACCACCGACCACAACCATTCGCACAAGAGAGGATGTGAAATTCGTGATTAAACTTCATACATCTGGTTGAGTCCACTCGTGATCTGATATGTTATGCCATTCAGTTGTGCATAGATGTTATAATCCCACCGAGCTATTCTACCCTCTTTCTCACACTTGGCTGAACACCCTCTATCAGAAAAAATATGAAATGGAAATGTCGTACACTGTAAAGCGTGAAACATATTTATGCGGTCTAGAGTCCTTTCTGAAAACAAAAGGACTAAAGATTCAGAGGAAAGCGAATTTATTTCCCTCTCAAAATGACCAGCGGTTTTCCAATAATTTCCTTTTTTGTGTTGTCCCTCCCACTGACTGTTAGAATGGGGAACGGCTTCAAGGTTTTTTTTCTGTTTATTTTACTTCTCGGTTTTGGTTTTTCAACAAATGATAAAAAAAAAAAATACATAAGCACAAGTGTTCGTCCTTTTACCAATGTTACGGTTTGGTTTAGGCATAACTGGCCCACTTGTATGTAATGCTGAAGTGTTAATCTTAAAAGATATCGTTGCAATGAGGCTTGATAAAAAGTAAAAGTTAACTGACATACTTAAAAAAAATAATGAGAAAATAATTTCGAAACCATCCTGTGGAGAGGAGACTGTGTCCTTGGCCATATGCGGCCTTGATGGACATATGTATGTACCGTACATGACAAACGAATTTGATAACTGACAATGACAATTTTTTGAACTCTTTTGGAAGCCAGATGAGATATTTAATTGAAATGTAACATGAGGGAAAGAGTAATAAGTTTTCAAAAGTTTTTAAAATTAGAATGCAAGCTTGAGAGATTATAGATTATGAAATAACATGTCATATTATCTGTTGCATAGGGAGAGTAAAACTTGGCACTGATGCAACTGAAATTATGTAGGTAACTGTAATGATATGAATGATGAATCTCTTTAAGCTTGATATTTCAAAGCCATTTTAACTGAATTTGGCACCAAGCTCTTTGGTCGAAAATGCATAAATTTCACATAGATGCCTCCCTCCTGCAATGGACTAGAAACTCACTCAGGCCGTTCAATTCAAGTTGTTTTGGACCGTTTCAAGACTGTAATTCATCATGTCAATGCTGTGTTTGGTTTCCGACTCTATTTCCTCTCTTATCCGCAGCTTCTAATTCAATCAATTCCTTCATTGACGACAGTATCTCTAAGTTTCTGCATACGTTCTCTTACTCATAGCCTCACTATGAAGACCTCCGACTTTACAGGATAATAAAATGAGGTTCTACAAACCGATTGGAATTTAGTCCTTCCAAAACTCATTGTTATCATCTACCAAAAATCCAATCCAAACCTCGAATCAATATCCATAACTGTTACTTGCGTCGCCGAAAGCATTCATTCATCCATCCATCCTCGGAACATGGCCGTGACGATGGTTGTTGGAACGACCACATAGTTGAAGTTGCCAAAAATGCGACCAAGGTAACAGGGATATTGCGAGGTCCATAGACTCGCTTGAACAGAGAAGAAATACTTCCAGTCTCTTCCTGTTTTATCGATTCTTTCCCAAAGAGTGCTCCAGCAAAAAATCTAGGTGCATTTCACTATTTCAACATTTCACCCGCAATAAACGTCGTGTTTTGAATGCTCATTAGTTCGCTCTTTAGTCAGTTTTTGAATCTACTGTTAATTTTAAGCCGTACAACACAAATGTGGAAGAATCCACTTAGCTCCATGTTTTCTCATCACTTCCACCCACAAGCATTTAAAACCAACATTTATCGGTATCTCCTTGGTCTCTAATTTCTCGAATGCTTTTGCTTTAGTTTAAGGGTAGTTATGAAGCCTTAAGTGGGCGATTGACATACGACTTTAAAGTAGATACCAACATTTTCCAATATATTTTTTTTTTGTTTGAGCCATTGATCGTTAGTCATTACATAGGTAAACACTCTTTAACAAAACTTAATGCTTTTTTCACATATGTATATGCACGTACACCTATCGTTTGCCCTTGTCATCACCATTACATAGCAGATACCCATCCTTTCAGAACAACTTATAAGTGAACCATTCGGCTATCAAATATTAAAGCCAACGTACAACTGGGAGATCACCCACTCAGTACAATAATCACAAGAAGGGTCATTCACTTTTATTCGCACGTTAACAACAATCATGTTTAAAATGTCACGACTTCTGAGAAAATAAAACCTTCTTATTTCTTCTCGAGCCACTTACCAGGATTCATTTGTAACCGAAACCTTGAACTTTTCATCGTGTAGGAGTTCTATGAATTAATATATGATTTCTTAATCATTGCTGTTGATGTTAAATTATTCAGCTTCATTTTCTTTTCAACTGTTTACTTTCAGTTGCTCAAAAATGAATAGAATTGGAAGAGTTTGGAGTATTCCAATGAAAAAAATTCTCATATTCTTCGAACCACTCCTTGAATGAAAAACTACTTGAATTTTTTTTATCTTGCATACACTACACTTTTTGACTGATCCGCGAATTTGAATGTGTGTATTCTTCCATTAAAATGCTTACACTTATCCAAAACTGGAATGAACATTTCCACTTCACTCCGCACCTCGTCGAAATTCAATTCCCAACCAAAAAAAAATAAACAAGAGCTAAGCAAAATGTTAAAACATAAACAGCCACCCTGCTACAGATATACTCCTTGCTTCTACAAACAGTCTACCTTCTCTACCCCTCTCGGCAACAACAAAAGCAACGCATTTTGAACACTTTTTGCGTTCATTTTTGTGTGGAAAAACCAAATTTTCATCTGCTACCGCACTTGTCACTTGTCAGCTCAGCAAATGTAAATCCAATTTAAAGTGGATGTGGTACACCCTTGTCGTCCCACTGAAAACTCAACGAACACCCATTCTTACACACAGCACATATTTGTTCATTTCGTTCTTGGAAGGCTTACGCTAGAATGTTCTCTTCCATTGAAACGTAAGCAGATGCAGCTCCAGAAACGAAGGATTAACGACTGAATAGGAGGAGGAACCGTCGACTCATCAAACATTTAGAAAACATTTAAGTGAATCTTCTCTGGCATTGTTAAGGGAAAGAATAAAACTGTTTCGAATATACTCCATCTTGTTATGTTGTGGCTAACTTGAAGTCTAGTAGTCTTGCTGGCACCCAAAAGCAACCTTGTAATTGTCACTCAAACGACAGATCCTTCGAAAAGGTTTCGAGTATACTAGTCTGCAAGGAGTACCTAAACTTTTTTCGGAAAGAACGCAACAGGAAGACCTACAGCAAATAAACTTTAATTTCTTAAAGACGGTGATGGATGTTTTCAGAATTATTTAACAACGGCAAAACACTGTCACGGGAATGGTTGCCGTTCTCAGACACCCCTCCAGTTGAACGACTCTGCAACTCAATTCAGATGAATATGGCATTGAAAGTTGTTTTTTTTTTTTAGGAATGGAGGGGTGTGCCAGAATAGTGCTCTCAATTGTCGGGCAGACCACTAAAAACGGAACGGACTTATAGACAGATAGATGCTGGTAGTTGGTGAAGAGATATAGCAGGGATTATGGAGAGAGATGGATAAATCGTTCTACTCTTGATGAATGCTTAGCTTTTCGTAAATATTTGCATAAGTCTCATGCGAGGAAAAGGATTTGCGTGTTACCCGTTCTCTTTCTCTCTTCCTTTGCAGTGATTGTTTGTAGATACTTCTTGAGCACAGTAAAAACTGTTCCGCATGTCCTTCGTGGCAAGTGAAACAATCCAGAAAAGATTATCATCCAACACTTGGGAGACTGTACACCAAATATGTGCAGCAATGTATGTATGTACATCCGTTGGAGGTTACATTGTGGATTGATTGTGGTGCTTAAAGGAATGACAGGACAAAAAGCTGGGTCTTAGCTTTTTGGATTACACTCACATCTTGGTGTAGTTTGTTGAGTTCGTAGTTGTAGATTTTTCTCAATTTGCCATACTTAAACATAGGATCCTATGTGCAAGATTTAATGGCGATATGCTATGACTTAAAAAAAAAACAAAAAAAACAGCATTTCTTTATATATGAAATGATATTTTAGTCATTAAACGTTACCAGACAAACGACGCAGGTAGACTCAATGCATGTTTAGGTCCTGAGAAAATCAACTTTGAAGCTTGTTTAGTAAGTATCTATGTAATGTTGGACATCTTGCTTAGGGTTAGTTTGTCTTCGCACTCGCATTTCAGAGACGAGTTCGTGCTAGCCGACTTAATTTATGGTAAATTGGACGACAGTCGCTAGCGGGGAGTCACAAAACGCTGCATGAAAATACTCAAAAAGAACATACATAAGGATTTTTCCAATGGGGCCGATAGATCTTTGAACGCAACCATTCAAGTTCCCATGAAATTTTCGTCGAACTGAAGTCCATCCGACGCATTATTGAAAAATTGCAAACACCCAGCTCTGTTGTGGATCAACCACAGCCAGTGAGTTGGAGAAATTTGAGCAAAAAACTAAAACCTCCACTGGTATAGAATTCACTTGAGGCAGCTTAAGCTGAATAGTCATTGGCCCTCGACCATTTGGAAACTCATATCGATTTTGACATATTCTCATCTCCAGCGAGGAAGAGTTTGTTTCGTTAAATGGATTTTCAATCTTTTCGGAAGCGAATTTTCTATCTTGGAGGGTCCCTCACATCCAGATTTTGGTCTGGTGGTTAACCTTAAACAGCGAGTATCAACGCTGGTCCCATTTGTTCTTTACTTTATATGAACCTTACCAACATCTTCTCTAAACAAGGCATCGCAACTTTTCACACACACTTTAGAGGTACCATAATTTCACGAAATACTGACGTCAGTTGGCCCCCGAAAAGCTGACGATATGGCATGGTTAGACTTATTTTTGTGGGCTTATGTTGATCTACGCCAACAAACAAAGAACAATTGGTACGATCAAGGCCAACATCATACTTGTAATTTGTGGAATTGGGCCGCATTTTTTTTTGAAAAAAGACTTCAGATTTAGCAAGTTAGACTTCACAAAATGCCATTAAATCGTAAATAATCAATAAAACTTGTTTTATTTCATTTCAAAGTTCTATAGCACTTTAAAGAAAATCCTTTGCATATTCATTTGATCTACTGTCCAGGAACTACTACATTGCAATATTTCAGTTTATCTGCATTAAATATATATTACTGTTGGCCTTATAAAATACAAATTCATTCATTCCAATTAATTCCATCATCTTGCAACCATTCAACTCCTGCCATAGAAAATATTCTATTCAATTCCTTTTGTATAAACAAAGTACGCTCATCAAATCATAGCACCTCTTTCTATAGTTTGAGTTCCCCCATCGCTTTCAGGACCTCCATGGATCTCAGTGAGAGCTCAAACACCTGTCTACATGAAATATCAACAATTCAAAATCTCACAGTTGCGTGTTTACAAAACAAATACACTCCCGAGGAGAATAGCGAAAAAGGACGATTTTTTTTTTGTTCTGTGAATCTTATCCAGACTGATTGAGGTGAATCGCATGACTGCAGTCATTGTTGAGACGGGTTATTGAGCGTCGCAATAGACAATGACAATGAAGACGACCTAAAGCACATCACCCGCCATATCTCTGGAGGTATCCACTTATCCTGATAACAAATTGAGACCGACGTCAGCGCCGTACTCAAAACCTTTTCAATCCATTTAAAAATGCAAAAGGAGAGTAGCAGAGACAGGATAACTGGGGAATCTAATAAGTGAGATGTGATGATGCATCTTGATCTTGGTTAAGCATTGAAATTCTTCTTTGTTAAACCGAATAGACAGTCTTCTATTTGTGGTTCATTTGAGCGACGTACATACAATTTCTTCAAATTTCGACAGATGTTGGTGGGATTTAATGTCGGGATGATGTGAATTTTCATACATTCAATACATCGGTGAGTATAAGGACATAGTTCTTGGTATGTAAATTACAAGAAAAGAAACATTGCGAAAATTCTTGCAACTTAAACGATGTGCAACAATGCAATGACAATCAAGAAGTTTCGTTAAACTTTCTCAAGAAGCAACGCTAGATTAGATCGGATAGGACAGGCGTACAAATTCCAACGTTCCCAGAGCTGTGGTGCAGGTGCAAGTTTTCTAAACAACCAATAGAAATAATAAAATAAAAAAATCGCGAGCTCGCGTCCTAGTTTCCCATGCTTCACATGTTTTCTAATTAACTTTTCCATGACAGGGCGATGGGTTTGGGTGATTTTTGTATCTATAGGTGTGTATTTACGCCAAGACAGTGTTTCTTATGTGCTTCAATCTGTCAGTGTCGGTGTGAAAGTTTTGCCAAACAGAAATACTGGGACAAGGTGTACAGAAATTTCCAGCCACATAGCCTAATTTCGTAGACTACCATGGCATAGAGAGAGAAACCTAAAACTTTCACCGACCAAGTTTATCAGTTGGGATGGGGTGGTTTAGTTTTTGATTTGACAGTTTTGATTATCTCTTAACATGTGGTAGGTGTTTGTATGAGGGTGATAGAGTAGAACTTTTCTTGTCTTGTTTATTCTACGAAATGGGTTTGACGTTTATGAACTAAATTTTGGTAGACAGTAGGATGTCCTATTTAATTGAAATTTTTTTTTCTATTCTCTTTAATATGGTGTTAATAAGTAAGTCCTTTTGATACCATACTGCGACGAAAATAAAGCATATGATGATGTTAGTCTGAAAAATATGCTAATGGTGCAAAGTAACACAACATGTCTCAACTCCTGCTGTTAACTTTAGACCTTTGTCTACGAAGTTGGAGCAGACACAATTGTTGCTTCAGTTTTTTTTTTCCCGTTCTTAAAAGAATTGAAAAAAGTACGAATTTAGTTGCCAAAAGAACCCTGGCTAAGTTTCTGTAAAGAGGGTGAAAAATATACCTAAAAGAATCAAGAAATCTGAAAAGTCTAACCTCAATCCGCATTACTTTTTGCATCGATTTGTTACTCCGAACAAAGTTTTGCATAGTCAAGTACCTACCAAGGCTATAGACTCCAGTCTCGTCAAGTATTAAATCAGCGTTTAGTGCCGTGCATCACTCAGCTCAATCGAACACCATTCCATCAAACTATATTGGGTTCTAATAAAACGTGCAATAGAATATAACAAACTTGTTAACTTGTGGATGAGCTTGTAAGGTAGGGATCAAGCCATATATGATGGCCAACAAACTTGTTAGTGACGATGTGGAATAAGAGTTCTTCAAGGATCTAGACATTTTGACCGAGCTACTATCTGCAGTTCTACTATGATTCATCTTCTTCCTCTTCGTCGAAGATTAGGACTCATTCTAAGGCACATTAATGCTTTCAGAATAAAGTGGACTTTTTAAGGCCTTCTAGTAAAGGTTACTCAAAGTACTCCACGTTACTTACCAGAAAAAAAAGCTTTAGTTCAATGACATGTTTTAAGCAACATTATCTTTCATTTCAAAGACTTTTTTCAATAAGAAGTCAAAAAAATTCTTGTATAACCTCGAGTAACCTCCTCCGCCATCGCATTTAAATCTCTTTTCCACTAACATAAAGATAGATGCCCACTTTTTTCACAGATGACCACCAAGCACCATTGTGAGAAAAACGAATAAATCAACATAAATTTACGACTATCGTTTACGCTCCAATACACATCCTCACATTAATTTGCCTCACAAAATTCATCGGGCAAAATACCCACAAATCAATAATTGATCCTCCATGTTTCCCTGCACACTAACATACTGCCATGAATTTCGATTCCTTAATTACCACCATTACTCCCATTTCTTGGTCACTAGATTCCAGATTTTATGTTATTACAAGTTTCACCGTTTTCTCGCTCTCCATCTTCATCTTCGTAATCATCCACGTCCTTGCCAAAAGGTTGTGTTATCCTGAAAGCCAAACAGAAAAAAGAAAATCCCACATCTCTCAGAATATTAAGATGGAAATTCCCATCTCCTATCTAATCCATCCAACTTAAGTTAGGGCACAGCCATCGCCCACTAATATCCTCACAAATGGACTAACTCCCATTCATCCTCATATCTTGGAATGCACTGCAAACACGTAGCAGCTTCCAGGACGAGCGCAGCATCCTTTGGTGAGATTTAATGAAAAATTTATTTAACCGGATTAATTAGTATTCATGGTCAATAGAGGAGCAGGGTTTTTTTTTTCCTTGTTTGTTTCTTTGTGTGTTTGTGCAGTTTTACACGCCCTAATTCCGAAGGACCTTCCAAATATTCATAGAATAACTTCAGATGCAGTCCAGCAGTATGCATCACTCACATGGTGTCGTTCTGTTTGACTAGGACCAACGACAACGACAACCTCATGTAGAGTAAACTTCTCCCAGAGTCTACCGTGTCGGTTCATTCCGAAAGAAGGACGACAAATTAAGGTGAAGGCGACACTTGCCCTGCCATTAATACGAAGAGTACACTACCATTACTACTACCTTCACAACCGACACCAGCCACTGGGGGAGCTTTAGAATTGAGATGGATAGATACGAGTCCGAAAAAGAGAAACTTACTGCCCCGAAATGGAACGACTGTCATTTTGAACTTTATCCTCGGAGCCCATATGTTTTTTTGTTTCGAAATCCTGGTAACTGAGCTGGGCACGCACATTAAGAGATTTACTTTTATGGCCGTATCCGATCCGGCACTCCACCGATCTGAACCCAAAGATAATTAAGGAATAATAAATTCAGATTCAAATACGATTTGATTGGTTGCCATTGCATGCAGTTTCCTGTTTGTGGTCTGTAGATGTGGGTGCAAAAAAAAATCCTTGGTATACTTTGGATAGAATACAATCAAATGTCCAAATGAAGCCACATATAACACGAACTCACAAATTGTCCGGACCAAATGGTGGCGGTACTGGTCACTTGCAAATTTGTTTGACAAACAAAATTTATTGCGGTTCGCTAGCGAAATTAAATTTCGTAATTCGATTTGACAGTCGATTAGGGAGTTGGCGGTGGGGATGGCCGACGGCAGATATCCGCCGGGTGAAACTAGCAAATTTACAAATAATTAGTTGTATAGCGTTTTATAATTAATGGACATTTTAAATTGGTTCGCAACGCGGCGAAATGTATCGCAGTGCTTGACGCGGCACACTGTGTTGACCAAAATTAATGCAGTGAGGCAGGGGTGGAGGTTGGACCCTCAATGCTATTTGAGGTTGTCGGTTGATGAAGCGGTGGAACGTGTTTTAGGCAGGACATTTGAACCGAATTATTCAATTTTCTATGCAGTTGTTGGTTATTGTGATGGTGATACAGATACTTATGCTGATGGCGATGTTGATGACCATGATTATGACGTTGACGGTCATGTGTTTATTTTTCGATTAAGGATTTATTTTCGGCACGAAATAAGGACATCTGCATGATTTTAATATTTCGCTGAAAATAGTGATGAAGGAGAGAGTATGGAGAATGAATTTTGAATTAGATACGAGGGAATCCGTTGGATAATTTGTTTGGTTTTCTAAACTTTCCGCGTGATGATTGTATTACGTAATACGTAATTGTGGGAATGGAAGCCGCATCCAAAAATGTTCAATTCATACAACAAGAGTGCTTAATGGCTCTATATACTGACAGTTCATGTAATAGTCCTACGAATTAATATAAAGCCTGGAGGTCATTGAGCCTATAGCAAAATATCCGTGTCAACTGACACGTTGGTTGGAGTTTATGTTTCATTTTAGGGCTAAGCCGCTTGATTGTGGAGACAATAATGAACTTTATGATAGTGATGATGGTACCAAAGACAAAAAAACGTATTTTTCACCTGAAAAAAGACAACAGTCAACTAGTGGTTTGTATGAGTCTTAATGTGTAATGATCGGAATGTCCTTGTTCCATAGGGGGGGGTATTATTCGCCATCTTAAGCTACCTTTTTGCAAATTCAGTTTCTAGGTGAAATTTTATCGAACCCATGATTACTTTTTTTTTCTGCACGTACGAAGTGTTGCAGTCAAATAATGTCGGTCTAAGTTGTTCATGGAATTGCCGTAAGACTCTCTAGTTATTCCCTTTGTGCGTTTTGGAAATATACTCGAAGGTGTTTACCAATTGAATTGTCAAAAGCAAGAATGAAGTGACTTAGCGGTATATCAACTCATTGTCATCATGTCAACAAATTCGTTTTAATCAACAAAGGTTTTATTTCCCTTTAATTAGCTGATGTCATTCAGTAAATGTCCTGTCGGAAAATACAATCTTACGCACACAATTAATCATCCTGTGCTTATTGAATTCAACAGATCACATTTATATGTCCTTGTCATGCAAACGTCTTTGTGGCCAGCCACAAAATACCCAACACCCGCAGATATAGTGGTAATTGTTTCATTGTCCTTAATTTTAGCTTAGTGGCTTTAACCATGGCCTTAATAGAAGCAATTATATTAAATTGGCCGCAATAAAATCTTGGCTATCATTCCAGTTTTCGAATTAGATATGTAGAACGAGGGGGAAGGCGCAGCATGTTCACACCCAACTACTCAACCATGGTTTTCTTTCAAGGATTAATATGTTTAAAAAAAACATGCACATCTCATATAAGAAACCTCAAACCATCCGCCGTTCCATACTGGGGGACACAAATTTAATGTCAAAATTACCGAAAAATTCGTATCAATAACAATACTGACTTTCATGTCCTTTGAACCGTCTGTCAGAAGTCGTAAAATCACAAACTCAATATTTTTATTTTTTTCCCATTCCAATTCGTTTTTTATATCTTTTTCCCAAAGAAGACCTTTTTTTTAACATGTAAATGCCTTCAGATTTGTTGTCCTCGAAACAGGAGAAGAATCATCATCAGTTAGTCTTCGTCGCAATGGCAATTTTCATAATTTAATTAAATTTCAAAATTGGATCATAAAACTGCCGACGATACGTTGATGCGCTTTACAATCCAGACTAGGAGTGTTGTGTAGTGTCCTATCGCAATAAAATACGATACAAGGAATAGACAACGTAAATACAGATGCCAGAAATTGAGGACAGTAATCAACACTTGTTAACGTCTTTTACTCGTTTTTTTTATATATTTTATTTCCTTTCGTCCTTTTTGTTGCCGTTGTAGTTGTTTTGAGGGGAGAAGGCAAGGAGCGAAATAGGGTTTATGTTTTTTTTTTAGATTCTTCAATTGGTATTCTGCCCTGATGCCTGCGTAATGGTTCAAATATTTGAAGTTGCGAGTAAGGGTAACACGTAGAGTCAACTTGTTACTTTTACTTTTAAACGTCTTATGTTCAGAGCGGATAATTTTATTAGTGACCTTGACTTTATCGATGTCGAGTGAAAAGTTATTGATTTTCGATCTGCTGAAAAAGTTGAGAGCATTTTCACCCTTTCACACTACAGTGACCGTTTACTTTATTAACAGAAGGATAAAATCATTGTTGCGATCAAAGTACTTAAAGCTAATAAATCATTAGGACTTTAAGGTATTGTCGCCGAGTTCTACAATCGACAAGCATGCCATATCCATTTATATAAAATCCATCCCTGAAAGATTTAATCCGATGCTTGGAGAAGGAGTATGATTGTCATTGTCAAGCTCCCATATGACTGTAAGAAAGAAGATCTGAAGAACAGCTGGACGATAAATAAGAAAGTAGAACATACACTGAATTCCTTCGAAGGCTAAATACTTCATAAGATATTTGATCCCGTGCTTGAGAAGGGCAAATAGAGTCAGCTATATCAGGATAACGACTGAGAAACTCAAGCTCCATTAACTATATTAGGTCCTCCATATCGAGTGAATTGACACCAATACTCCAACCAAGAGGACATTTGAATACAAACCCAAAGGTTTGAGACTGCGAGGCAGACCGATCCCCCAGTTCAAGTATCCACTGATTGCAGATATCAACGCTCCAAGTAGCGCTCCTGGAAAAAACGTGGAAGGATGCAGGATCTTAGACAGAAACCGAAATTCGCATCCCAACGATTGTACACCTTCAAACGAATTGTAATTGATTGAGACTCCTATGTTAATTCGTAGATTTTCTGCACCAAAATGTTACTGTCAACTCGCTCTGCATGAGTATATTTTAGTTGTTATTTCACTGCACCCACATAGTCAACCATTTTTGTCTTTTTACACTTAAAGTACATAGCCGTATTCACTAAATTAAAAAGATTGTGCCATATACTACCAAGAATACTAGAAATTTCATAAAAGTCATGAAAGCGATTCGGCTTTTTCGAAACAGTTTTTGAAATGAAAAGTGTTAGTACATTTTTTCACGGAGCAGCCTTTGCATAGAAACTTAATCAAAATGTATAATGGTCAATGGAGGATTATCATATTTTATTTTATTATGTGCTTACCTATATTTTCAAATAATTAAATGTATGTAAACCAATTTTTTTTTTTAACAATGATACCGAATAACAAAAGATTTATTTTAGAATTTATATCAACTAAAATACTTCGACTGAAAACCAGGGATTAAAATGTTGCAAACGATATTAAAAAAAAAAAAATCAATTATTTTTAATATTTTTCCACTTGTCCAACTTTCAATGTACAAACAATTTCATTAGAATTAATACCAAAATGCATTACAATAGATGTCTAACTCATTTTCATCACTCGTCTGTGAAAACTGGAATAAAATATTCCCGCTAATGAATAATTCCAAATTAAGCCCATCAAACAAACATTTTAAAATTCAATTAATTTATAACGAGAATCCCTATGTCCTACTAAAAACAAAAACTAAAAATGTACACAAAATCCTTCGAAATATTAGCAAAATGTTCTAAAAATGCATTTAAATTTATTTCTCACTTATCCTTCTTTCACCCTACACATCCATCAACTATTCATAAAATGAAAATATTTTTTTTTTTTAAATAAATTATATTGAATTAACCACCAGCATCACACTAAAAAAAAAAACCGAACCCCCAGAAACACATTTATATAACGAATACAAAAAAATATAAATATAAATTCGCCATTCCTATTCAACGATCCATAGACTGTCGAATCGGTTATTTTTTTTATTTCAAAGGACTCAATATATACTCGTATACTATTCAGGGAAAAGTATGAAAATAGATAGTTTATTGCCGGCAGCTGCAGTATAACTGTGCAATTTAACGCCTGATAGTTTTTTTTATATTTTTTATATTTTATCCTCATTCAGTGACAATTGGGAACCCTTTCAAATGAAGCGGTCGATATACAGGCAGCCTAAGCACCCAAAGATATTCGATATTCCATTGATTGCAATACCCGGACCTCCGTGCCAGGATGATTTATATTTTAATTTCATTGGAAAAATATTATCAACAGATCAAGGCAGGAATATGATATATAAAAGATGGAAATAAAATAAAATGAGGAAGGAGATAGACTTAAATGAAAAACGGAAAAACTTAGAAATGTTTGACATTTTAGAGGACAATTCCGAAGGAAATTCGGAGAAGTCTTCTTTTTTTTCAATATTTGACGAGGGATGTACGAGTGGCTTTCATGAATAAATATGTCCTTTTTTTTGGTGAGAAAAAGTCCTGCGTGTATGTTTATTTCATCAAACGAACTATTAAAGTACCATTTCTTTTTCGGACTGAAAGTGACCACTGAAAAGGTATGGAAACAGGTAAGGACGATGGGTAAGGACAGTGGGTGTGAAAAATTAACGTAACTATGAATTTTTGCTAAATCACAAGACAAAACTTAATGCTTATTATTTGGTTTAGAATAAGATCTAAGTAAATAATTTATTTGAGCTTATTTAGGATTTTAGTTTAAAAAAAGAGTCTGCAACACTACCCTTTTTACCCATAATTTTTAAATATCTGTTCAGCGAAAAGTTTTTAGAGAAAGAAGCCTGGTCGTCGATAGAAATGAGTTTTTTTTTTAAGCAGCTTACCAATAGCAGCAATAAATCATGTACATTTCGTGTTCAATACAGTTTTCTCAAACAATTCTGAATTATGAAATTATCATGTCCATAGACAAGTTCATAAATGATTTAAGCAACTTATTCCGGACTCATTGTGCACGGCATTATTAGAGAAACAACATTCAGCTAATTTTCAAAAACTGTCACTTTTAATGTCATTATTTTCAACACACACTGTCCTTAAACTCTTAAACGTGTGCAAAATACTCCCCAGTGGACAGTCGTCCTAACCATCACCCCTACTTTAATTCGCAGCACACTCTGGCACATCTGACACCCACAACCAGTCAGTCAGAAGTCATTCATTTCAATGGCGATCCTCATACATTTTTATTGCAGGATGGAATAATTTTTCATCAATATGTAACATTTTGATAAGCAATAATCCTTAAAAGGGATCAATTCCCCTTTCCGTGTGTGGTGCTTCAGTTTTATCAAACGAAAGAGGATTCACCATTCATTGGTTTCCCGCTGTTGCCACCCTTGTTCATTCGGAATATGTACCTCATCTGTCGGCATGAGTTGTGAGTGGGACCAATCATCTAGGTTGGTCAGTCAGTCAATCAGACATAGATATTGAGTCCTTACGTTCCTGGTGATCATCATCTTTCCTCCATTCCTCCCGTAGTATAGAATTATATTATTCTGTCCCAATTTTCATCTTTCGATAGTTTTCCTTTTTTTTGCTTCGAAACATTCCTTTTTCTCGCCCGAAAGATTCGATTTTTGGTCATTTCTGTTACTGTTCCAGGAATAGTAACCAATTCAATGGTCTGGCTAGGGTTACGATACGGTTCGATTCGACTCAATGACGCCAATGATGATGATTATGATGATGACAAGGACGAGGGGAATGATGAGAAAAGACGGGAACTGGAATCGTCATGATGATGATGATGATGATGGGGCATGAAAAGGAGCCTCATAATATTGCAATGACATAAATGAATGAATGATGCCTTTGATGAAAGGATTTTCATCATTGTGAAGCTAATAAATTGACGGCAAATAGTTGAGGATACGAAGACATGTTGGGAGGTTTCTTTTATCTCTCATCCATATATGAGGGGTGGTAGCTGGATGGAAAGGCATTCTGGGAAAGGGTAATCGGTTTTAAATGGAAATTTCCATCATTTTCCCATTTTCTGTGCGTTTTTCCATAAAAGGGGCACCCTCACTTCACAGTCAAGAGCCACAAACAGAATGGAAACATGAGTATCGTTGATTTTTGTTCCTCGTCACTTTTAAGCCACTGCAGGATGAATGTGAGTACGTATACCTCTTGTTCGTTCGTTGATTTAAGGTGAATTTTAATCTTGGCTCATTCAAAGAGTGATTTTTGCTGGTTGTCTGCTATCAAACAGAATTAACAATAGAGTACGTAGCTTGATCTTATTGCCAAGCGTACAACATGAATGTAAATACATTTTCAAAGATGCTAGTTTATCGAAACCAAGTCCCCGGGGATGCTGTCTGATATTGGCAAGAAAACGGCAGTAGGTACATATTTGTATTTATGTCATCCTATCCTAATAACAATGCAATTAAAGTTGAGTCAAAGTAAAAGTAACTTACTGTAGTGACGGAGAGTTACAAGGCTGTTTCATTTAGATGTTAAAGTAGACAACAAATTACCATGTAAAATCAGGATGAAATAATGTTTGTCACCTACCAGTTGTAACATTCAAAGTTATTTCGCATTGTAACACAAAACAAGAAGTCGTCGCTTCTTTAATTGTAAATCCAACATTGCATCAATTTACCCATGCCTCAACTGCCTGACAAATCCCTGCCTTGTTCCTAGAGAACAAACCTCTTTTGAATGTATCCCGAAGTAGCAAAATATCCTTGTCATCTAGTTACCACTGCACGTCGCACTAAAAACATTAACACAGGAGCACATTAAATTTTCATCAAATTCATTGAAATGAAATTTAAATTAAACCAAACTGCTTTGCTTCTGCCGAGCAAGACCAATTGTCTGGCAGTTTACCTGCTGTTGAGAGCTGGTGGAGAATTAGCAGATAGGTAACATTATTTCACCGATACAACCTAATAGCCTGGTAATTGGTATTTTGAAAATTGCCACTGAACACAGGAATCACATGTAGTTAAGTCAATGTCGCTATCCGGCACACGTACGAATCATGTTTAATTATTGTACAATAAATTAATTTAAAATTAATTCAACAACTATGAGCAGTAGTCGGGTACAAGTTGCCGGAATGGCTGGAGTAATATACCACATTGACCACCTGTAAATTAATCGCATACGAAATTGAAGTGCATTGGAATTTACGTTTCCAGATAATAAATCAATATTCAGGTGAACTAATGTTGCCAGTTTCCGGCGGATGTCGGAATATCGAACGGTACGTTTAGGAAAGTATGTTTTGGAATTGTTTGATATTTAATTTAATTAGTTCGCTATTGTTGAGTAGTATTTAGTTATCTGGTGAAGAGGGAATCAAGCAAACAACCCACATTCTTATATTTGCAATAATTGTTTCGAGATAGTTTTCACTTATTGGGAGCAAGAGCAGTGTGGTAAGGGGAGGACTGCTCGAGCAGAACATTTGAAAGTTCAGTAAACTTCAGAATGAATGACTTGTGGCGCTTGTCAGTATTCGCAGTTAGGGCTTCGTTTATCCCTTATGAATACAGGGCATGGTAGTATGACTCTTCACGATGAAGACAACACTTTTTCCAACCACCTTAGCGTGTTAGGTCTAAGCGACAACACTATCAGCAAAGGATATGAACACAGCAATCACACTGCGAAACATTTTCTACGTGATTGTCATACTTTTGCTCGGATCACGGATCAGGTGGTAGATATTCGATGCTAAAATGGTGAATGCTAAAAATCTAAGCTCAAAATTGAGCTAACTTGTTAAAAAAGAGTTCTCTACCTGTTAGTGCAACGGACAAGTTTTTCTGTCCGAGTTCGCTGGTAGGATGTGCTTCCCTCGACTACAGAAAAACAAACAAAAAATGCTGAAAGAGTTTCGAGATCCAATTTTCAAAATCAAACAGGATGGTGAAGTTATCGGCGACTATGGATCAAAGGAGTAAAATCTAGATGGTAGCCCACTGTTTAGAACAGGAGCCTTGTTAGTTCGTGCGTTTGACTGTCGAGCGAGCTGCTACTGGTTTCAATCTCAGCTTACACAACTAAACTATTTTTGCGTTGCATAACCTTCTGGTGAGTAATGGGAAACCTTTGAGGGTATAACCTGCCATGAAAAAGCTTCTTGAAATTCGAAAGACCCTTCGGGTGAGAAATATTAAACTCACAACATGAATGGTTGTGAAGCATTAGGCGACGGCCGTCCGATATTTGCATTTGGAGAACTCCCATGAGGTCACGGGTTTTTAATTGAGAATGGAAGACTTCCGGAGAGGAAAATGAGAAGAAGAACTATCTATCTCAGTGCACCAAGCTGAAATATTGACCTTGTTGCACGCTCTGGTTAACTTAGGTTACTAAGTTGGCAGATGTTTCTTTGTACATCAATAATCATTGTGGAGCATCTTATACACCAGGTTATAAGAAAGGCGACAGCGATGAAGCACATGAAGCAGATGGACATCAAAACAATAAAACGTTGGTTTTGAAGTATGTGAAGGCATCCATCAAACTCCATTACATCTCTTACTTGCAGGACATCCTCTCCATCGAGTTGGGACATCAACTTTTTTTATACAAAAAAACTGCCCAACAACAGTTAATTTTCTTTGGTTAGCCCTCCCCACTTATTAGAAAGATCTATGTATTATACATGTGTAACATACTATTTCGTTCTTGTCCATTTTGTGTGTCCTTTTACCCGAAGATAATTACTTCATTTTCTTTGCAACGCACTTTTGCCAATATTTTCTGGAACCTACTCTCCATCCCCTCCTTGTCTACTTATTCTTCATGTTCTAGTTTCGTTGTTTTATTGAATTTGCTATCTCTCATTCTATTCTCTTTTCTGTTTTTTTTTTTTTTTTGTTCTTTCTTTGCTTTGGCAAATTTATTGCCACATTTTTGTGGCACCATAAGAAGAGGAACTGGCTTACCTAAGCAATAATAATAAATTATCTCGCTGATGCTTAAGATAGGTTTTCGGGTTGTATCGTTGGTGGGAGGACCTACCAATAGAAGGTGGGGGTGATGAAGATAACTACGATGATGATGATTATAGTGGGGTTGTGTGAAAGGGGGGGAGGAGATGGCGGCTGTAGGAAATATTCACTTGTCAATTGTTTCCAAGAATTGAATTTATCGACTTAGTCGGTGTCGTAAGGAAAATGCGTGGTGTATACCTGGGATGCTGGCCTCTGCTATGCCACCACTAACTGCCGTATTGGAGGGAGAAAATGAGAATAACTTACGTCGGCAGTATATCACGATTGAAGACAACTAATAGCAAAATGTTTTTGCTGTTATGTACTGGTGGGGGCACACGCAGGTATAACTTACTTTTTCTGTTGATAAAGGAGATAGCGAATGGTAGTGGTGACTTGCGGGGGATGTGTTATTTGCTTATCTAAGGATGACCACTTCCTAATGCGGACGAATCTAATGGAACGATTATTCGACTTGACAATTTGTCGGTGAAATTTATCAGCATAATCGGAGAATTAATTTAGTTTCCCCATGTATGTATGTTTGTAAGTGTTTGATGGGCGTTACGTAGGAGTATGTTATGTAATTGGGAGAATAAGAGTTGCTCACACATATTTTGGACAGACAACCACTTAGCTGGGTGTTAAGATGGCTATTCCCTGTTGGGAAAGAAACTTTTGTGAAAGGCATTCGATAGAAGTTTATAAACACACACATATGTATATATTTATGTATTTATGTACATATTATCAGACAATTCAGTGATTCTACAAGATATTGAATTGGTTATTAGGCTCGTAGTTAACTTAGTTGGTTGCAATTTTCTGGAAGTATTGAAGAAAAATGTGCTTAATATTATTTTTCAACTATGCATGTATTAATGAAGAACTTGTGCCAAATACATATTTTATTATACGTACATATTTATACGTATTTAAATGTGACCGCCGCGGCTTAGTTGTTAGTTAATTGGACTGCTAAGCGAGATGGCACAGGCTCAACATGAATGGTTGCGAAAAGCTAGGCCCTGACTTTCTATGAGCTGTCGCACCAAGTAAGAGTATAATCTTTCATAAAAAAAGCTTCTCAACTCGCTGTTCGGAGTCGGCAATAAAAACTGTAGGTCCCTTCAATTCGTGCGAAGAAAATAACACGCACAACATGGATGTTTGTAAGAAGCTACGCCTTGGCTCTCTATGAGCTGTCGCTCCAAATATTTGTATTTGTATTTGTATGTAAATGTATGTTTATTAAAATTTGTGTTCCCTGTTATCAGTCCTTCTGTCAAACTTGCCTGGGTTCAGCTTGAGCCCAGGGTTTGTTAAGCGATGTAGTTGGTGTGCTGTTTTACTATAGATCTGGTCACTTTTCATAATTCTACTAAAAATATATATTCATCCAGTATCTGTTGAAATCTTGTCGAATTCTTTTGTTAATTTCAGTTTTCAAAGGGACACCGACTATCTTTATAAGATTAAGCTCCCAATTTTCTGCAAGCTCTGCAAAGTTTTAAAATTAACATGCATCGACATATCTTTATTCCACCTTTTCCACCTCACTCTTTTTTTCATGATGACTTTTGAATAAATGCTCAAAAAAAGTTCGTCCAAAGTATTCAGGACAAAATAGAAAGAAAATATATCCCAACACCACTTTGCTGCCGAACTTAAAAGTCACGACCAATTCTTCAAACAAAATGAATAACCTGTCTAGCCATTTTCATCAAACTTCCCATAAATAAACCTTCGAATAACGATACCCTCCGAAGAAATTAGAATTCCTTACGCCAAATGCTCTCGCCAACCGCTGTCATTGTAAATACACCCTAATTTGACAGCACGAATTACATTTGCTTGCATATTTATCAAATATAGAAAAAAAAATATCGGCAAAGTGTCCAGACTGTCAATTTGCATTTTAATTTCAACTAAATCAAGTGAACAGATTTCGTTCTGCCGCCTGCCAGTTTCATCAACGCTGTACAGTATAGGAATAGCCAGCCAAGCATAGAAAGGCCTATAAATTCTAAAACCAAATTACAATCTAACAGCATTTCATATTTGATTCCCGTTCATGTCCTTTAACAGGATTTATGGCTTTCGCAAATATTTCGCCAATAATTCGAAACACACACACACACAAAAGACAAAAAAAAAAAAACAAAAAAAAAGAAGAAAACTTTTGCGCAGAAACTTTTGCTGGACAAGCGTAAAGTGCCTCACACTGCTGTTCTCGAAAGCTAAATAAAATTATTATTTTGCTGTTTTTATGTTGTACCATCCTCTGGAGGCTCTCTGATTTATTGATTGGCCGACAAGTCCTCCCATAAACCGGTACACTTCATTGGCCAATAAATTTTCCATCGCTTAACTCGACATGCAACCAGGGTTTGAGTCAGAGTACTATACCGTCAGGACAGTAGTTCGTGCAGTTGACCAAGTAGTGCACCCAGGATCAGTGAAGCACTCCTGTACTGTACTGTATGCCAGGAGCCAGCTCCATAAGCACTCCGCCAGCAAAGTTAATGCATTTGTAAATATAAAATAAGATCCACGCTGAGTTTTTTAATAAAATTCCTTTTCAATTATTTATGGCATCGCATTAGAACGGGAAGGAGGGTCCAGGGTTGACTTTTATGGGGTTGACTGGAAGCCAGCATGGGGATGTTTTTTTGTGGAACAAAAAGAATATTATTTTGGGGGAATGCCTTTCGGGCATACGAAGCAAAAATTATTATTTTTAATAAACCACCTCAAGGGAAATCTAGGCGAGTATTTTAGGGAAGAAAGGAACGATTAACTGTTATTGTTGGAACACTCAACTTGGCTAGACAGTGTGAACAGAAAGGAAAACGAAAAAAGGATAAATCGATTAAAAACTACACAAGAAACTTTATTAGAAGGAATGCTTAAAAAGGTTTCAATTTTAGGTCGATGGAAAAGGACATGTTTTTGCTTCTTTCCTTTTTGTCATATGGAAATTGTTTCGATATTATTGTCGCATTTCTGAATGCTCGTCTGGTTGTTCTAGGTCCTTTAAAGTACAGCTTTTTGAGAAATTTAAATATTATTCTACTACAATTGCAATTCAATTAACTAGACATTCTAAATTGCCCTACCCATTCCTTTTTTTTTTTTGGCGTCCACAATGAATCAACACACCCAGTCAGTAAGGAATCATGGTGCAGAATAGTTAGGAAGAGATCATGGTCATGGAGATGAGCTGGAGGGAGCTAAAATGCGTTGAAAAGACTGGCGTCCAGGTATTGCTGAAGCCCAATTTTGCACAGCAGTAACTACTTGACTTATGACTTGCTAATGCCAGCAGCGAGTTATTTTTGCTACCGGCAGTAGTAATTTTTAAATTAAACTTAGAAGCCGACTTTGCAATTTAATATGTGTGATTTCTTCAACTCAACAATTGTACTCTGACGCTGGCCATAACGCGGTATCTAGGTGGCTTGTACTACCAAATTGAATTTCATAATTGATGTGTTGATAAAGGGAACAGCAACCCCTGCACACACACGACTTCCTGTAAACTTACACCAAAACAATACAAACAATAAAACCATTCATCCTTCTGCCAAATTGTGTGAATCAAACTCACACTCCATGTCTCTTCCCTTTTGTCCGTCCTCGGCTTGAAATTTTGTCGGCTACAATAATATTTTAACAAAAAGTACTCATACTGTTATTTTTTTTTTTCTTTAGAAATTGGCTTGGTAAATACTCATTTAGGTAACCTTACTCAACGCCACTTCGCAAACTAGAAAAGCACTGTGAGTGAACCAGAACATACCATATTTACCTCTGAAACAAGAGAATTTTGCATCTCCTAAAGCGGAGACCGAGCCATAAAACCCACTTAAGGGTAAGAGAATTCTGCTGGTAAAAGGTAGAAACATAAATTTACTTTTAAGGGATGCATGAGGCAGTGAAAACTTTCTATGCAACCTTCAGATGCCTTCCGCTTCACCATTAACCTGTGTGTAAATATCCTGCCGGTTCCATCCCAGCGCATAGTTAGTGGTCGAGGGTTGAGAAACGAAAATGACCAACATCTGCTATTTAAATTTTGTATGCATTCCAGAGCATATTTTCAGTTAATGTTCTGCATTTACAACAGCACGAGGATATGGTCCCCCGGCTAAAAACTTCCTCATTCCTCATAATGATGATGATGTGGGTGAGCCAGGAGGACTCTATGTCCATGGCACATCGAATGCTGCTGATACTTTGCTTGCGGTGAATTTTAAGCACATTATTATATTCAGATCAAGAAGGAACAGGAATGGGATGAAGGCAGTATGTAGGAATAGGGAACCTTTCTCGATCAGCTTTTCATGAGTATGGATGTTTTCTATGATATGTTACGTATACGCTAAAGTGTACTCGTGAACTTTATATACAAAAGCAAAAATAATAACGACTGCTTGTTGGAAAATGATAATGGTGTATGCATATGCATGTGAACCGATACAGACGTCAATTTCCAATGCTCTTTGGATACTGCAACTGGTCTGGTAAGCGATGCAAAATCAATTTGGTAGTAAAATTGCAAACGGTAGCAACATCTTCTTAATGGAATTGTGGCACATACCCACTGTGTCTCATTTGTGGGTTAAATCAGAATTCTCTGTTGTCCATCTATCTCTTTGTTTCGACATAAGTTTGGCCGGTTGTAAGAAGAATACGTTGTGTTGTATGGAGAATAACTTTTAAGTCAAATGTATCTTTTTTCTAGTGAGTGATGATATTTTTATTTCGTTTTGATACAGAGAAGCTGCGATTAATGGAAATCGTTACCACAATACAGAGATGTGATGGCATCTCTATACCTACCAATCATTTAAAGGTTATCATGGTGGGGTTATAAATGTCATGCACGCTTACCTCGTCTTTAATGAAAAATTATCCGGAACTACTGTCAGTTCGACTATCATGAACTTTCAACTTCTATACCAACTTTTAACATTCCCAACTTGCAAAGATACAACAACGCATTGATTTATTTCTTTTTTACAAAGTTCAGTTGAACATCTCCACTTCACCCATAAATCATTTTCATTCATTCATTCATTCAAGGGTAAGTCTTCCCTGCTCAAATGTATTGAATCCCCAGAGGAAGTCTAAAATCACATTAGGAATTGACGTAAACCATCTGCGGTTTCATTTTTGTAGCATACACTGTATGTAAAAAGGATACCTTGCTGCTGCCATGGCTCAAGGTCAGATAAAGAGAAACATTCACATTTCGAAAGTAGAACATCGGAGAATGTTTGAATTCACATGGTATACTCGCTCACTGAGGACTACCAGATCCTTCTTTTCATTATGATGTTCACCGTAACTGCAAGAAACAATGCGACACTACCTTTAACAGACTATAAATGACAACTGTGACATAGTGACACTAGAGTTCACTCACATAACTCTCTTCATTCTTTCGACCCTACGACTACCTCAATGCACTGTGTTACTAATTCCACTATACTGTACTGTATCTTTGATGTGTTCTAGATACGAAAGCAAGGGAGAGCAAGAGAAAAGGAGAAAAGAAAAAAAAACATCGAAGATAACTATATAAAACGGATGCTATTAGGGGCATGCGACAAATTCGTTTTCTCATTCTTTTGTCGGTGTTCGTGGCTTTATTTTCATTTTTCAACTTCCGCCAAGGGGAATTCGATAAAATAGAGAAGACAAGCCCCAAGACCAAGCCAAGGGGTACGGGGCGATGATGAAAGGGCGTAGATAAGAATACAGTATACTGGGTGGTTGTCGAGGTGATATCTCCCCCGGGGCTGTACGGATTGTCTTCTTTACTTTTGCTTAAATTAAGGATGAAATATCTTGATCTAATGGCATCAAAACCCGGAGAGGATGATGCGAGGGAAATTGATGCTAACTTGTTGATTCTAGTCAGGTAAGAAGTGTTATAAAAGCGGATGGCGGATGGCGGATTAACAAATCGCAAGGAACATTGATTTTTATTCTAAGCAGATGGGAATTGATTTATCATACTTTTAAGTTGTTGTTGTAAATGGTTCATCTGCGTTCAGTTTTTTTTTTTTCAATTAAATTCTTATGAGGTATTGACTAAGGGTAGAGCATGGATGGGATTTTCTTCTCGATTGTAGGAGATTTAATTTTAATTAATGATTGAGCAGGAGGATGTCCTGAGGGGTTTACATATTCAAATCACCGTTAAAAAGATAAAATGAGGATGTGAAAGTGAGTCAGTTAAAATAGCCGCAAGCGTTTTTGGGGGATTTGAGAAGGAATTTAAGATCTTATGATTTTTTTAAAGTCAAATATGTTCCATTCAATTGAACTATGAGCAAGTATTCGAACTTTAATAATAAGATTCATTTTTGAATTAACAGTAAAGATTCTTTGTGGAGGGGTAGAATAGAATCCAACTAGATTGTTAGGCTCTTTACTATTTTTGTTTGAACGTTTACTCGAGCATACCTATCATATTGGAAGTGTAAACTTCTGCATACAAATATAAACTTGCTCTTATAAAGTTCCCCGAGCTGTCAAAAATTATTTCAATCAATTTCTTGCTATCTGCCTTACTTTGAGCTTGTTCTACTTGAAGCAGAATAAAAAAAAAACGCAGTTTAAGGCCAGTTCATTAGGACTGGAATTGAAAGTAATGGTTTACTTTAGTAGTTCAATTTCAAAGCAGCAGTATCTCCAGACTGATCAATATTTTTCAATCAACGCAACCTATTGGTGATTAGCACATTTTCAGATACGTAAACTTCTCTAAAGATTCTAAGCTTCTATTCCTGTCAGTCTAGTTTGATGAAAACTAAAATTGTACGTTCTTGTCAGGCACTTTCTGGCGAACAAAGTAAGACACAAAGACTTTCTCACAAAAGAAGCCAAAGTCTAACTGGACAACTCAAATAGTACTTCCAAAATAGACGTAAATCTCACACACATGCCCTGGTCTTAATCCCTTTCCCAGGTATAGCAATCTAAAATGGAAAGAAACAGCAGACGAATTGGAGAGATAGTGGTTTGCTTTGAGCATCACGAAATTATATCACAACCTAACAGTTTGTCAACAATGATGCAGAAGAGTCAAATCTTTAATTTGGAAACACCATTCAACCAATGCCGTTGGCTGACTGAAATTTATCCTCTACTGTCTCTTCCTTCAAAGCTCAAAGTGTGTCGTAGTTAACAATCTGTAAGTTGATTCTTCCCTAGCTATCTGGTGTACCTCCTACGATGTTTGATGTCTTGTTTACAGTCAAGATACCTAGCTACCATGAATCAATATGTGAAAGTGTGAGCAAGGATTAGTTAACAAAGGTTCAGTTTTTGACACTTGTCTCCATGCCCCACAACCTTTTGAAGGGTTGCCTCTGTTACATTAATCAAATCTTCCCATCACACTTATTCTTTCCTGTGAATTAGCCTCAAAAGGTTGAATAGCACGTAACAACTCCAGAGACGTTCGGTTTAAAAGCCTAGAAATATTTCACAGCTATCCATGTCCCAATTTATCAGCACTTACGTTGTAACCCTTTTTTAACAGAAAAAAAGGAGAGTTTATAAAATATGTAACGCTTACGAATAAAGTAATATTTAAGTACCTACTCCAGGTAATGACAAATAAATAAAACAACCTTCCTCTGTACATTCAAACGACGCGAATATTTCAGACGGCAGGAGAGAAATGCCTTCGCGAAACTTTGACGATGTTTCGATTTTCTAAGTAAAAGGCTCTTGCTCTGGCCAACCGACAACGTCAAAAGCTCCCTCTTGGCTTCTCCTGTCTCTAACAACATAGCATTAGTAGAATAGTAAGTGCAACACTGCATACAAATGTTTGCATTACTGAGTCCTGGCAAAATGTTCATGCAGAAATACGAACTCCTTCAATGAAGAACATTCTTCAAAATGGCCATTTCTAGGAATGCGCGTCCTTCCTCCTTTGGTTGTTATTGTCGGCGTTCTCTCTTTTCTAAGGAATTGTACATGTAAGACAGGAACTCAAGTGGTAGGGGATAGATTGACTAACTTCGTGCTCCATCCCCATCGTCGCTCTTCCCACATTTACAATGCACTTTGGAGTCTATGTGTGTGTTCAAAAGTTTCGCCCCACGATGAGCGTGCTTCGGAAAGACACAAAACTAACGTAACCAAAACTACTGGAAACTACCCTTTAATATTGCCTTTGGGGAATTCATTTAGTTTTGCGGCAATCGTTTGGTGTATGGATACGTGTGGGTGTTTGTATGAGTGCGAGCGACCCGCCCCAACTTTCTGTCATACATCATTCCGGGTGGATGCCCCTGGAAATGCTAACTTTAGGCGAAAAACTTTTAACATAAATTTGTGCATAATGAATAAATTATTATGCAGGGCTACCCTGTAGCGCTCCTTCATCCTTACGTACTTTGGCCCGATTCCTCTTTCGTTCAGGCACTTACCAACCAAACTCCCCTTGCACGCTTTGGCATCACGTTCTGCCTTTGAGTTGAAAATTCAGCTTTCGAAGGATTCCTCGCTACACGCCAGCCCATATGCAACTCGGCTAAGGACTCATTTACTTGAGTTCTCATATTTTTGGTAACAGCCACATCGCGCCGCATCATAGTCAACCGCTGGTGGTGTGATTCTTGACGGCGCGACGGCACCCTCTTCACAGTGTGTGCTCCGCAATGGTGGGGTTGAGCAAATCCTGTGTAAGGGGTTGCGATGATAGTTTTGACTGATACACTCGTTCGCAAGGATAATGCCAGGGAAAAGGATGAGTCGCTAACTGGTTACTTGAAAGCTCCTGCAGAGGGAGTAATTTGTAAGTGTGACGTGGTGCGACATGGTTGGATTGCATGCACATTTCACATGCCGCTTGGGCTGCTAGCCTCTGCAGAGTGATGGGTTTTACATTTTAGGGCGATATATTGTGTTCTTTTTCTTTTCTTTTTTTATCCTGATGAAAGCATGGAGAGTTGATTACTTTATTCACGCGCTGCCTTGACGTCTGACAAGTCGATGACGTTGCTGGGAAGGATGACAGCGCTTTGAATTGAAATGACAAAAGCGTTTTGTGTTGTGTGATGACTCTATTTAAGAAAATTGTATGAAGAAGAGTAGATATGGTTCAGTTATGTTGATATTCCTGCCAAAATGTTGCACAAGCACGAATATACACCAAGAGCACCAAGTTATGTTGTGGAATTGTAAAATAACACGAAGCTGCTCAGTAATGATGTGCTTTTGACTAGGAAAACGAAATTCTTTCCTGAAAATAAAATGCTAAGCATTCAGAATAAATAAAATCACAACTGGATAATACTCCTTCAGAATCTGCGGAGATCCTGGCAAAGGGAAGGATATTTTTTTTACATAACCTAGCGATCACATAACTAATTGCAAATTCCTCGTTTCAGAAGTTCTAGAATTTGTGCTCTGAATGACACATCAGGCGTCACTCTTATGCGAATCCAAGTATCGGATAGGTAACTCAAATTCCTCATCCTCCTCCTCCTCCTCCTCCTCCTCCTCCTCCTTCGTTCATTTATGATTCCGTGATGACGAATCTTGATCTGGAATATCTTAGAAGATAACTCAAGTTAGTGTTGTGGTGAGCTTTACCATTTCTGAGACAGAAATCCTAGTCGGTAGCCCATGTGGGAGAAAATCATTCAGAGACAATCTTTGTTTTTTCTGAGAGTCGGACAGCCCTCAAAACACTTGAATAAGCTATAGCTGGCTCGGTAGACTAAACTGATGTTGCCCTGAGTCGTTCTGTGGAATCAGCAAAATCCAGAATTGCATTTAACGAATAATCCATGTTCCTTGTTTTGTGGTAAACTCGGTAAACTCGCTGCTCTTGCCCGGGAATGAACATACTTTTTCTTTTTATGGTGCACGATGGATACCAAGATACCGAGGTACAAATCCCTTACCAACAAAATAAAACTTAAATTCATTTAAAGTCGTTTAAAGTGTAAGCAAACTTCCCCCACGAAACAAATCCTTGGGCAACGCCCAACTGTAATCTATGAAATGATCAATCTCATACTCCTGGCTGCTCAAAAAGCGCATTCGACCACGACTAACTTTGCCAACAAAATACTGTTAACAAACGACAAACAACCATAGTCCCTAATGGCTATACACTTCACTTCCAAATCAGAGCATTACCATCAAATAACACTACCCTCTGCGCACCGCCCGGAACACGCCGACGACGGTCATGCCAAATTCAAAATGCATAGCTCACTGAAACGAAATGCAATTCCTAACTTGATAACTCAACTTAAAATGAATGCGCTCTCGAAATGCACTCGCACACTCGAAACGAATTACTGTATCGCTCTAAAGTGAATACATCCGGTTGGTGGAATGTATAACGGCCCATCACCCACAGCAGGCTCAATTGGGCCTCCGGGCCATTTGTAAAATGTCTCCCTGTGCAGTATAACTGCGGGCATGCCCGTACAAGTGGCGGATTGTGATTTTTTACGCGTTGACCCTGAGCTTTTGGATTTCAACTAGAAATCGAATACAAGCATGTGTATATTTCTGCAGGCGTAATAAAGGGTTTGGTTGCACAATTGAGGCCACTAAAACTACGAACGACAGAAATACAAACTCAGTAGCGTTTAGAAAGAATTATTCGACGGGTACATTTGACGCAACGCAACAGTGCAAACAAACGCTCACTCAGTGAGCACCAAGTTGCAGTGTTCGACGAACGAGAACAAGCTGAAGCCTGGAAAAAAACGAGAATTTAGCTCCAAACGGTTGGAATATTGCATTTAATGAAATTCCCCTAGGAATTATTTATTCCTGTCTGGATACAAATAGCCAGTAAGGTCATATTTCACTTTACAAATGGGAACTCGCTACATGCGGGTCGATTCGGTAGTAGCTTGTGGGGTGGTGTATTGCACCTATTCTACTGAAAGAATCTAACTCTTTGCACATTCAAATGGGACGCTCACATACAGTAGGTGCTGCAAGAAGGATTTTGTTAAGAATAGAAGGACGGAAGGTACTTTGTTCAATGCCAAGAGCTTATAATGCTTCTGGTATCTTTCAGTATCGGTATATGAAAGTTATATACGTAGATCTTTAAGGTAAGCTACTATCATTTTTGTTAGAACCGAGAATCTTAAATATCGAATAACACCAGTGGCATCGTTTCCTTAAAATCAAGGATTTCGCTTGGAGATAAACTAAGTCAATGCAGACTCCGTGAGAGACTTGTAGTAAGAAGGAATCCACCCAAGACTGTCTTATTTATTTAATTTTTTTTAAATAATCTCAACTATGATGTTTAGGTAAGAGCTGAGCGTACCGTACAGTAAATACTACTCTCATTTTTGTTCCACCGATTCGAAGGAATGGTATCGATGCCGACACTTATAATAATATTTCCATGCCTACTGCCTTATATGGCACACTGTACCCACCTATGCCTTTTCCTGACACGCTTTGATTTCCTTTTTTGTGTTTTTTTTTTGTTCCTAATGGAACGTAGATTTTTTTGTGTTTTGGTTTAATTTTTCCTCCGACTTGGGTCATGATAAACTAATTTATTCGGAATTTAATCCTTTTTACACACATGCACCGTAACATGGTGGTACGTGCCAGCATACCAGCATGTCCTGCGAAATAAAAATTTATCGCTAAAATTTTTAAATCAATGAACTGCGCTCTTTGGATTTGCATTGTATGCATTCTGGTTTATTGTAAGTTCACGTGCTCACGTTTCCTTTCTAACCAACGTACTATCGTTATGGTACTTTTCCTCCTTCGGTTTTATTTTCTGCTTTTTTTTCAAGGCTTAAGGATTACACTCGAGTAAACGAAAGTTTCACGTTGGAGATCTGATCTAGGGATACGATGTCCTGCTGCCAGTATTCCTTTCATTGCAACAAACAACGTAGAATAGTGCATGTAACACCAATCCCTCGCACTGGAGGATTATATGGGACAAGGTTTCAATTATCCGAGAGAAGTGTAGCAATTTGTTCATAAGCAACAGCAACGGATGTGCATATCCATATTCACATGTGAATCCTCATGTTTTCCGGTTGCTTTTGCTATTGTGTGTGTTTGCCTCATTTCACATGTAGATACGCAGTGAATTGTGCGTCTGATGACATGAGGTACATTAGAATGTCATAACGGTTTAATTAAACTCCAGCTGGCAAGCAGCCCCCAAACACTGACCCATTCTGGGTGCGTAATTGGAAAGATGAGTTTATTTAATTAAGTCGCCAGGCAGGATAAGGCTTTCTATATGTGTGTTCGCCAATTAGCGACAAGGACGAAAGCGACGAGAGTGTGAATGGATTCGAGAGTCATTATAAGGATAAAGCCGAATGAAATAAATTTGCAATGGCTTTCAACATGTGGACGTGAATCATTTCTTTATTTTACAACCAGCCGGAATGTGAAGCAAATTAGAAGCGGAATATGACTGTGCAGTTTGTTAAGCGTAATCTGTGAATGACATTGAATAAAACCTTCGGAGGTAATGAGCTCAGTCAACGTGTGAAAGACTTGCGGTTAAAATTCAATTAAAATCATGTTCTTTCTTTTTGCATGTCCGTTTCTAAATGGTTTACAACTTTATAAGAAATCGTCAGTTTATTCTCTCAGTCTAAGGTTAGGTAAGGCTAGTGTTGCATTATTTTAGAATCCGTATGCTTCAATTATCCTTGCATTTTCTGGATAAAAAAAATAAACAATTGCAACTGAGTAACCAGATTTGCCACTATAAAACCACATTCATCTAGTTCTAGTCAGACAACCTCCTATTTTTCCATATTTATTTTTTAGTAAGTACAAAAAAAAAAAATCTAAAAATAAACAGAAAGTGAGGAATAAAATAAACAAAGAAAAATAAAGTGTGTTTCACAAAAAAAAAAAAAAAGGACGAAAAGTACGGTGAAAACGAATCCATATTTGAGATTCCAGCCAGAGTCTAAATTATTCTGTTTGCACGATATGCATAATGAGGAAACGAAAGCGCCTTTAATGGATTTTAAATTAGATGGACCCACAGATTCCGTAATTAAGTTGCGGTCGCGACGAGACGCGGAGGGTCGTCCGTCACTCGAAGAGCTAACGTCTACGAAAAGTGATTTTAGCCAGGAGCAAAAGAAACCCCACAGACCGAGAATCCAACACCACCCACCTGAAGTTGTTGTTACTTATTTTAAGCGCACCTGCCAGGACGTTTTCTTTTTCCAAGTGGACGAATGGAAAAAATCCTGAAACGGGGGAAAAAAACACCAAATCTGTGAAGAGAAATTAAAATGCAAATTTCATTAGCAGTGGCGTAGGTGATTTTTATTTATTTTTGTTTCAATTTTACCCTCAGGGCGCAGGCCGCCGCGCCGTTCCGCCTTCGACCCCACGCACAGACCATCTTTCGCAATTTGCACGTATTTAAATTTGCTTTGCTTTGAGGATCATTGAATAATTTTTTAATTGGGTACTGTTTTGTAAGGACACAACGGCGACGGCGACGTGGGGAATTGTAAGTCCTTTTTGCTGTATTTGACTTGATTCTGTGGCTGCGTGATGACAGAATTGAACATTTGATATTATTTTGATGGGTTTTAAATGATGGGATGTTGCTTCCTTCGTTCTTTTTTTTTCTTTCGGAGTTTCCTTGTTACTAATTATAATTTGAAAACATTGAGTTGAGATTGAAATTTATTTATTTACTTTTACAGAGATTATTAATGATGAATATTTGTTTTGTGAAAAAGTTTTAAGATTAATTTGGAGTTTGGGAGGAATTACCTTGTGATTAACTGTTTGCTGTTGACAAATTGTTTTGATTTTACGTCATTGACGTCAATGAAATTTCGAACTTATTTTTCTACTGTGAGAATCTACACGATAACATGGAAAAGGCTTAAAATATTTTGATAAAATATTAAATCCACGTTGAGCTCACTTTAACTAAGTAAACAGACTAGTTTGCACTTCAAGGCACAAGGCAGAACCACATAGAAAGCGAGTCTCGAGACAATCTTTTGCTTCGTCAAAGTATATTGTATTATAACATTTCGAAATGACTCCTTAAGTGGCACGAGGTAAGGGACCGTTTCATTTCTAGGATACACTTTTTAAACTTTATGCCTTACCAAATTAAAAAGCTACTTTGATGCACAGCGCAAAGCAAGGAAAATAACCGCCCCATGATATTATAAACCCTCCAGCAATACAACCGAGGACCGGCATCACAAAATATAAAGCGGAACTGAACTTCCAACGATTATAAATCAAATTGCAACAGAAAACTGTTGACCCAAATAAGCAATATTGATTTCAACTGAAAATCCGTTTTCAAGGATACCACCATGTATCTCGACCGCAGTACAACTTCATCCGGTAAATCCGACCAAAGGAAGAACAAACAAAAATGATTTAAACAAAAAAGAAGGAAAACAACAAGCTCCTCTCTAGCACTGCAATATTTTTATAGCCGCGAAGAAAATGTTTCAATAAAACCCAAATGAATCATTGGCAGAGTCGAAATCTGGAACAAACACCATGTGCACGGTTCCATGAAAATCTCTTCCTGCAGTTGGTCTTCCTTTCCACACCTTCTACCAAGCCACTACCACCAACCGACACACAAGTTTGCTATTTTGTCTGGCGGTTATGCTGCCCCAAAACTCTATCGACTTTGCCAACCCAATAATCCACAGGACTAATGTAGGATGTCGTACGGTATGTGTATTCGGGTTTTGTAGTCGTAGTAGCTGTATTGGTCTATATCGATGGTCTGTACTTATTCACTGCCGGCTCCCCAAAGGCGATGTAGAACAGGTGTAATGCTTCTATGCCTGGTGCCAAGGTAGAAAATATTTTGATAAGACTCGCAAAGGTTTACGTGACTCTGCATAGGTTTCTGACTCTACGACGACGGGAGTGCGAGCCACCTACCACTGGAAGTACGGAATAATGTTGTGCACGGGTGGTGGTTTTTGGCAGCATATCATGCTAGCACTTACAGCTCGAGACTACGTGAGTTTGGTGTACGGTTGGTCCAGGTAACTGCTGCTGTTGCTACTGGTAGTTGTGGCGATGTGGTTGCACATTACTTTGGATAATCTTTTGTTTTCTTGGTTTCGGCGGAGAGTGAACATTTTTCAACAGTGACCAGCGGAGATTTACCCTAGACGATCAACACTGGCAGCATGTAAGTGACCACAGAATTGAATAGAAAGTATTCAACGTGCGGAGACTTTTAATAAAGCCCGTTTGCAATGGACGCAGGAAATTATGAAAGCATTTTCAGAGCGAGATTAGATTCCGGGACGGTTAATTAGATGAGTTGATGTGGCTCATTTCAGAGATGATTTATTGTTGTATGGTCAAGGATATACATTCATTATTTGCCTATCAGTCAGAGTTCATCAAATGCAGCTTTTTAGAGAAATAAAAGACGGAAACTAGGTTCGTTTAGATTTAGGATTTTCAGGAGTAGTAAGAAACAAGGCTTAGCTCCAATTGCTCCTACGGAATTATTATTCGCTGTAAGATTAATTTAACCAATCTATCGCATGTGCCAGTTTGTTGATGTGCATTCAAATTCAATAGAAACATTCAAGCTTCTAAGAAGACTAAGTCCGTTTTGTATTGGTTTAATATTTCTCAAACTTTTGTTGAAACCTCCAATTTTAGCTTTCAAAAAAAGCTTTGTGAGGTTTTGATCATTTCAAGTCACACAGAAACTTACTTATGGTTGCGAATTATATCGTGGAAAACCAGTGGAGGAGACGGAGTATCTTCGTCTGTAGCGACAGTCAGACTGCGCTTAAGGCCTTACTCGATCCAAAATAGTTCGAGAATGCGAATCTTGTTGGAAGTTGGTTGGATGTTGGAAGACTGCATTTGCTATGACTTGTCTGGGTCCCTGGACACAGCGGGACTACCGGAAATGAGATCTCCGATGAGCTTGCCAAACAAGGTTCAGAGGAGAACTTTTCCGACTGAACCCACGTTAGGTTTGGCCGTATCTTCGGTTAGGGCTTCTTTCGATGGTTGGGTTTTCAGCAATCTCAACTGTAGGTGGCATGACACCCCAGAATGCAGGCTGACTAAACAGATCCTTCCCGACGTCTGTAAGAAGTTTGCGACATTCTTGCTGTCTCTCAACAGAAAAGACTTATTGGCGTTATAACAGGACACTTCTCTTTTGCCAAACATTTCAACGTGTTAGGTATAAGTCTGTCACTGTTTCTGATGCTTGTGGAGAGGGGGACGGCACTGCGGAATATTTCCTTTGTGATTGTCCTGCCTTTGCTCGTATCAGGTGGCAGTTTTTGGGGCTGATGTGAGGATTGCTGGTAACCAAAGCTCCTTATCACTGAAGCTCTTACTCGACTTTCTTAGAAAGACAAAAACAAAACGTAGAAAAAGGGTTGTACCTGCTGGTAGTACATTGGACCTATTTTTGTGGCTGAGTGCTCCAGTGCGGTGTTCCACCACTCAGACAGAAAATAAAAATACCCGTGTCATCGGTAAGCAAGACCCATGATAACTTCTGATGATGTGTCTGTGAATTGCTGATGTTTGTGTCTTATGATGTACAATATAAGATCTTTTTTTTTTTGGTCCACGATGCTTCTACTCCATTTATCAATGGTCCTTAGCTCATTTAGATTTCAAAAATGCTTTCTCTTTCAATTTATAAATTTTGAGCAAACTTTACCACTTTATTTCTTGGATGGTAGTGAAATTTGCGTTGCAGCAGTCATGGGGTTTCACAAATTGACTGGCTAATTATAGTCCATTTATGTACCGACATTTTCATTACTTGACAAAACCCGAGTACGGAAAATGGTTATTATCTTTGTGTAATCCTCACTGACACCTTTTTCTATTACTTTACCTTCAACTTCCACATGTACATTGTTGTATCAAATACTTTACAATCCTTTCTTCATTTTTATTCTGGCGGATATACAATCTAATGAACTAAAATCCATTAGGGAAAAAACAAAAAAATCAACTCCTTTGAAAATACGAGCAAATATATATTAAAAATCGATCGTCCTCCTGCTCGTGTTTAATTAAAATTCCCAGCATGTCTCCAGAATGGCCACCGCCTTCCATCCGCGGTTTAGATTTAACATACCACGATTGCTTACCCATTACAATTTTTTTAACAATTTCATTTTAAATTGTGTATCTGAAGCTGTGTTTTCCACTCACCCTTATAAATTGATTTGCTTTGTTCATGTTAAGTTCCTTCGTTGGACTACAAAATAAAAAAGTATAAAAATGCACAAAAGTATCGTGGAAGGGGTACATTCATATGGACATGAGGACGAGAATTCATATTCCAAAGTAAAGCCAGCCATTGCAACTTTTGAGGACAACGTTATATTCTATCTCAGCAAACTTAGAATGCAACTGGGTTATCAACATGTGTGCATACAAATATCAAATGACCCATTCAAGAGTTTACAGTCCTATCGGCAATTTTTCACAGATTCACCTCACCGTTAACCATTATTTCGTTTGCTACAGATTTCGAGTTCGTTATTTTGCCTTTTTATCCCTTTCTAGGATAACAATAAGAACTTTGGCAGTTCTTCCTACACCACCTACCACTGATAATATTCGGTATGATCAAAAACACATCATAAAGGTGTGTGGAGTAAAAAAAAAAACAAAATGTCGATCCTTATGTCCTGCTGTGATAAAAAAAAAAAACAGGAGTGAAACGAACAGTAGGTCAATCCGAACGTTCTTTGTGAATTTGTTTTTTATGGAAATTGTATAGAGGTTGCACAGTTTTCTACTTTCACCGTCAATGTTACGTAATGGTCGTGGTTTTTTGTGTGTAAATACCAGGAATGTTCCTGACAATTCAATTTCGTTTAGATAATTTGCTTAATTTAGCTCTAAATAGTGCACAAAACTTGAATAAAGGTCGAGTGGGTAACTGTTTAACCTTGATTTATCCCAAAGTTTATCTCCTTTGCACTAAATGATACATGATTTTTTCAATCGAAAACACTCACCCTCAATTCCTCTCGTGGTTATCGGATAATCGAGAGTCTGTCCCAAAGATCCTTGAAAAAAATCCTGGGAACCTGATAATCGCTTTTCACATTCAACTCTGAAATCCGTTTTCTCCAAACAAATTAGAAAAAAAAAAAAAATGTTCATCCAAGCTTAAACACTCCAGAATAAAAAATCGCCTCAAGGATCCCAAATCGACAAAACGGAGGAACGAGTGAAAAAAAAAGTAAAATCTCAGACGATTTTACTTAGTGTCGCCATTCTACGTGGACCTATGCAATAAGGATACTTGAGTACGATTGCCACTTTTACCACCTGCCTCTTGGTCCTACAATGCTCCACAGATATGGTCAATCGAGACGGTGGCAACTTTACCGTGAGCATAATACTTCCACTCTTTTGTCTCCCCATTATATTCACTATCTTAGGACATCGAGTGTATTTATTATTTATAGGCCATTTGATCACTTTCGGAATTCCTGCCACTATCAGCATCACGGGTAGACAAGGCAGGGAAATTTGTGGAGAGTCATCCAATGACACATTCCCGGTCGCCCATTATTCACCGTTGGGGTGTAATTCAATAATTGCGTTGGTGAACGTTAGCTTTTCCGATGTTTTGCCATCGAACAATAAATCACATTGGGCCAAAAGGGGTTGATTTATTGTCATGGTCCTCATTCGCTTCGTCCTGTTAAATATTTTATTTATTTATCTTTTCATTTATCCGATGTTTTTTCTTCTTTTTGTTGTTGTTTTTCGTTTGTTTTGAACTTCTCTAGGGAATATGCTGTCGATGTATTTGAACTACATCTCCTTGGCTACAAAAGGATGCTAATATGTTCCGATGAGCGCATTGAAGTTTTTTTGTATCATGTTACAGCACTGTATCCAGGACACACACTGGGTCAAATTTTGGAATTCCCAAAAGAAAATGAGAGCAAGAGCTGGGAAATATGTCGAATTGTACGACATGAGTGCTTTATGCTGTGCTGCGAATGGGATTGAGATATTTTTCACGACATTTGTAGATTTTTTGTTTTACGTAATTTTTTTTGTTGTTTTTCTTTTTAGGGGCTCAAGCAACGTTGAGAAGAAAAATCGCTTTGTCATCATGAAAGGAATTACGATAAATGTAGTAACGCATCGTAGGGAATTTGACTTTGTGAATCATTTCAAATGGAATAACATTTAAAAAGAATGTGGGAAAACATTTTTTGGAAAAAGAAAAAACGCCTGCCATTTGGGAAGCTGCCTGTGAGGGGGGAATTTATTTAAATGGTTCATCAGCGGGTGTACCTACAACGGTTGGTGTACTTAAAAGTTAATTTATGAGCTTAGGACTGATGAAAAAATGTTGGTGTAGGCATTTGCTAAAAGTGTGCAGCTTAAAGGAGCAATTAAAAATAATCTTTCCTTTAATCCAACATGGCAATTGTAGTATGAAAACTTTTAAAAAATGCCACTGCATCGTAGGGTAAATTCAAGAAATCTCTGTTAATTGCATCAATTCATATTTTCGTCATAGGCTGTCACTTAAAATATCGCATTTTAATTGAAATCTCATGCAATTTCCAAGAATTAACTGCTCTCCGCAAACTTTGACACCACATTCGAGTTAATATAACCAATGCCTTTTCAACAATTGACTTGAACCACACGAGATATCTTTTATATGCAGTGTCAGATGCATCCACATACGCTGACATGAAATTCAATCTCTTTCCGGGGCATATTCCATTTAATTTTAAATAGACAGCTCGTTAATTTCCACCGGATATGATTTCTCTTCACTTTAAAATTACAATAACTCACCACACATCTCTTCGAGAGCGGCATCCGGCTCTCGTGTGTGGGCCACCCACTTCCATTAATTCACGCAACTTGCATATGTCAATCAAATTCACAAGTGGAAACGACGATTTAATTATTTCGCATCAAAAGCAGCTGCTGTCGTAGAATCGAGTTTTTTTTTTTTTTTTTATGGAGCGCTAAACAAAAGCTCAGAGGTCTGAATAAATTAATATAAACTATACCTACCTGTCGAGGCGCTGAAGTCTCTTTATTGCGTCTATATTTCAATCAGTCTAAGACTCAACAACAATAACCGAAACATTCCGCCGTAGGTCTGCGAAAGGCAACATTATCTTCAATTGAAGTGAAAAGCACGACAGGACTCGTCCCACCCACTCATCATCGTTCAGTCTACACGAGTACACGTGACTGATGCCAATTTTCATTCCACTTTACTAACATAACGCTTGGTATTGGTTCGACTTCCGGTTCTTGCCGCCTTCTCAAGAAGGGTGTTATTAAGCCGCTAAATTATGAGATAATTACAGAGCTACCGACTGACTTAGGCATCGAAACTCATGTATGCACCTTTATTCGTGTTAAGGACGTACAGAAAAAAAAAAAACTTTTCGATGGAATAGGGCGAGCATGACGACAACATTTTCACAGTCTCTCCTACGTCCTCCTCGATCTAGATAAATGGGGTGAACGGTGGGCTGTCATTGTTTTATTAGGCCCGCTGAGGGCACGACGGGAACGTGTGTGTGTGTCTTACTAATTGAAATTAAAGGGATGTGATTATTACTGCAAGGATTCCCATCGACATTGGTCTTTTGTTGCTTTGCGCGTTCAAATTACATGCTGCCATCGTTGCCACTCTGGTTATGGAAAACTTTCTCCATTTGGTTTTGATTGCGCGGGTGACGGTGGGTGGGTGAATGAATTGCACACGAGTGTGTGTGTATAGCAAGACATTTAGCGATGGGTAAATGACTACCCTTGCATGATGTCGCTATTGCGTTAGACAGTCTATGGTAGTCATTGCCGTTGCCGTTGCTTGAAGGCAGGGCGGTACCAATTCTCAACGCAGGGAAGCTGGCAATTATGCAAATGAATTGGCAAAATTTTAAAATTAACGTCGTCTTTCAGAGTCGTGCTGAAGCCTTCGCCGTTCCCATCACTGATTTTTGCAAAATTGAATTTTCTATAATGGGAATCGTTCAATACAATGTTGGCGTGGGGTGGTTTTTGTGGCACACGGGTTCTGGTAATCGATACTTGACGGGGTGGTGGTAGGTTGGATTGATGATTATTTTCTTGAAAGGATGTCTTGTATTTCTTCTTTTTTTTTATGTTAAGGAATTTGTTAATGGTTGCTACTTGGTTGACTGAAGTGCCACTTTCAATTGCCATCGAGATGTTGTGGTCATTTTTCAGTTACATTGAAAACAGACAATAGAATATTATATTGTATTCAAATTGAAAGCTTTGAAAGGCACGTGATCCTGTTTATATTGTGACCTGAATAAGTCCTTTTTTTTTGCTGCGAAAGTTTGTATGTTCGCCCTACATTGGTAAGAAGCAGTGATAATGTATAATCTACGGGTTGAAATCGAAAGAAAAATCTACTTAGGAGTACAAATACAACCATAAACAGGAGCGTTTAAAAAGTAACAAGATTTCGATAAGAACTTAAATAGGTACTTTACCGATGGGTCGATAAAAATAGCGTCACAACGCTGGTCCGATTCTGCTTCTGATATATTAGGCCCTGCCTAAACGGCTTGATCAATTACTGTGAACACCAGCTTCAACTATTCTATTGAGAACATACCCCGAGGCTAAGACAAGTTAAAATGTTAATCAGCCCGTTTATCTACCAGCAGCTGGCAAATTCTTCATACCGAGGAACTATACATTCGTTGAAAGCTTAAACGCCTCCGCCAAGCAAATTCATGCTCTCATTCATTTCCAAAAAATTTCCCCTTCGTCAAAACATCATGTTGGAAATGGTTTTTCAAAAACCAGTTCTATCTCTCTGACTCCAATCAGCAATGAATCACTTACTGAAATTACATTTAGCAACATCCCAATTGGTTTCTGTTCCAATACACAAGTGCATTTCGTCAGTAAACAACAACCATACTGTCACCGAGCTGTCCACATCACAGCATTCTCCCGGTAAGTTTTACAGAAACTTTAGTCAAACAAAAGGACGATCATCAAAAATACATTCCATCGAGTGTTGAGTGTTACTAAGTGTATCATAGCATCGATAACAGCCCACTCCCACTTTACACAGTGCCTGGGCACATGTAAATATCCTTGTGCCACTTATTCCCATATCCTGGTGCTGCTGGGTGGTGTAATTGCAAACACAACAGTTGGATGGAAAATGTACTCAGAAGGAAAGGTAAAAAAGAGAATATAATTAAATACCAGTAGAGTGCTCGAGCAAGAGCAAAGGTTTTGGGACTACCTAACGAAAGCAAGGAGATGGAGCGACAACAGTTACAAAAAGGAATAAGAAGAGAAAAACAAACATCAGCAGAAATAAAAATCCTGTTACTTCCAAACGCAGGGTAACATCAATGAAATTGATTGAGTTTATTTGTTTGGCGATTTCGCATTGCAATTTATCGAGATTTTTATTTTCGCTCATTTTATTCGTCTCTGTTTTCTTTATTGGACTTTAAGATAATGCAGAGGAACTGGAGAATGGAGAATGCCGATAATGGATAGAAAAAATCGTTGTTAACGCAGCTCTACATTCTGTTCAAGGTTCACGTTTGATTGGGGATTTCTTTTTCTTTTCTTTTTCACTTTGAGAAAATGACAAGATGAAGTACGAGTAGATTGACTTTTGTTAACGGGAGAGAGTGTAAATGTATTTACTTTATTTTTAAGTAGATACTTTATAAATTCGTACATTCGGTAAGTTTTAATTAAAGTTCGAACTAAGAGTACTTTCAATTGAGTTTCGTTGATTTTTCTTTTCTTACATTTTAAAGCAGACCCAATAGAAAGATCTTTGTAGAGTTGAGTGAGGTAGCAAAATGTATCGTGCAGCTGCCCTTAAATCAAATCCAACAACCAATTCGTGTAAAGAAAATAGTTTGTTTATTAAGTTGAGAGAGGGAAAAGAACATTTGTGCAGCCAATGCAGCGGTCAAATAAATGATATCCACATTTTCCAACAACAAAGGACTTAGCCCTTCAGATCGTGGAGGTAACATCCCATTAGTTCAGTCTTGTGGTAAGAAAGACGCATTAATCGAAATCCCGTTTAAGAAGATGCCCTGGAATAACTCTTGAAAATTAGAAGAAGAGAGAGAATAGAGCCTATGCGATCTTTAAACTTTAAATTACAAAATTGACCAACTGGTTGTCAAACTTTTTGAAAACAAAAAAAATTAAAAAAAAGTACGTTCACCGAGTCGTTTTTAAAGAGCACTTGCAATAGCTTCTGCAGCAAGAAGAAGACTTCTTTCACCAGATGGGAAAAAATATGCCCAAATATCAAGAATTTGAAGAATAACAAAGCCAGGAGAGCAGTTTTAATATGGAGGTGATGTTTAAGTAGAGACCATGCACAAAATCACTTATCAAGTTTGGGTAGATGAGAGCATTACCCACGACTGAAGAATCTTTATTAAACGAAGGTGACCCTATAGCTTGTAGACCTTGTAAATTGAAACAATACTAGAAACAAGCGGTACGGCTTCTCGAAACTATAATACAAGAATATGCATTATTATGTGATTTGTTCAAGTTCATTCTTCAAGTGTTAAGAGCTGGCGTCAACGGCGCGCGGGCAATATTTTTGAGAAATCCATCCGATTTCTTACACAGGACACTGATAGATGACGTATCAAACAAATGAACAGCAATGCAATTATGAATGGCAGGGTGGTTGGTCTACTAAAATGCTAGCATCATGTATTGGAAAGTTGCGGCCTTTCATGCAAGATTCTGGAAAGTAAATAAATGTTCTCTCATTTTCGAAAGGGATTTGCATTCCACTTCCGCTCAATTACCATAAAACAAGTTTCTTTCGACCACCACACTTGCGCAAAGTCAAACATTTTTGTTATTCAAAGCAAAAAAAGGAAACAAAGTCTTTTTTCATTAAAAATAAATTACCACGGTTGGTTGGTTTGGTTCACATTATTTCGCAAGTAATAGACAACACCCACTTTACAGGAAAATGTAATTTCATTACATCTGTCAGAATCCTTAAAGCCATGTCTGCCATGAAAGAAACACATTAAATCTACCCACGTATAGGCGCGCAGCATAAAAAATGAATTTAAATTCGCCAAAAACAAAAACAAAAAGCTAACAACAACAATAACAAAATGTCGGAAAATGAAAACAAACAGATTTTTTAATGTAGCCGCAATAACTCATTCGACTTCATAATTCATCCTGAAATCCCATAAAACAAATTCCCATAACCGTGCCACGACAGTGTGCAGCAACTCTTTTTCTGGGTTCTTTTCGTTTGTTTAGCAGAGGTCCTGGGTGCCCCCCGCTCGCCGCAAATACATTCAAAACGATACCGTAAATCCAAACAAACGCACTTTCCATACGTTTTGATTTGTTTGTATACTCTTCACTTTTCTCTTTTTTTTTTCGCCTGCTTTATCAAAGTACACAAAGGATATGTGTGTAGAAAATCGAGGGCGAACAGCACACAGTCAACCAGCCGTATAGGCACGCAAAACAGATTCCTACGCCAGGATAACAGATGCTTCTCGAATAACGAAAATGATTTATCAATGATATTATATCTAACTGTTGAATTGGAAGTGATACACCGAGGGCTTATAGCAAAAGAGAAAGAGCCTCCTTGCAAAAGGACAACAACAATCCTTATTATCGAAGACGACGACGATGGATGAGAGTGTGCCATGGTCCTACTGCGGCATGCGGCAAAAAAATAGAAGAGGGCCACATAAAAACGCCATAATATCATCCCAGTTACGCACGTATATCATCAGATGAAATGGTATGCAATGCATATCACTTAAACCTTTTGCGCCCCTCAAGGACTCACCTGCGGCGAAGGACACCACACTGTGGCGATACAGATGCTGGGGGTGATGTGAACGTTGGTATTTGGTGGTGGCTTGACTTCTGTTCAGCTGGATGAGAAAAGTGGTTAAAAGCATCTTTTGCGCGAGCACGCATACCCTTAGCTCTGCAACTTCCAGGTACAAATAAAATATCCTTAAAATCATCATAACTCACTCAAGTTTTTTTTTTCCTTTTTGCTGGGTTAAACATTTCCTCGAGTTGCCGACGAGGACGACGATGACTTCAGTTTTCAGTAACGGGGAAAAAAATAAAAACCGAAATGGGAATGGAAATTTATGCAAAATGTAACAATATGGGGCTGGGGCAGCGGGGATCTGGTAATTTTATGTTTCAAAATTTTTCTTGACTAAAATACACATACACACACCTCGTGGAGTCACGTAGAGCATCTGAAGTGAATCCTACGTTGCGCGATGTGTATTGGTTTTTTAGCGCCTCGGTGTGTGGAGAAATGTGAAGCAATCCCACTCGCCCAGCAGGTGAATGGGGAAAATATATGAGGATCCTAACCAGGATTTGATTTAAGGTGCCTTACGCATAAAATGCTAAAATTTCATAATGTTCACTTCGAATGTGTAGGTATGTTTGTTTGAATGGAATAGAGATTATTTGAATAATGGTGCCGGTGGGAGCCCCCAGAAGCCCTCGGGAGAACTTATATTTTTAATTCAATACGAATGTGGAGTGGAAATTAAATCAGTCACATTGCGGGTGGTCGTCTACCAATGTTGAATATATGTACCTTCAAGGATAATTATGAAGTGCGCAGATAGGAAAGAGAAGCTGGTATGACGGTAAAGACAAGGAAATGGGACGAAAATAATTGAAAGAATGTGTGGGTCACACTTATTTTATGCCAGTGGGTGTCTCAAGAACTATTTTTAAATAAAACCCATTTTTCCCTAGCGATGATATTTTTGTTTTTTATTATATTGCAAAGCAAAAAAGCTGGGATTCAGTTCAAAACAAAATGTCCAACAAATTTCCTGCACGACTCTGGTAGCACTATTGAAGTTTTTACAGTGATGCGACGTAATTTTACTAATCACGAGATTAATCTCAGCCTTCAGCTCAGAAATTGACAACCACACAAAAAGAAGTCTCAAGGCATCAATACGCACGATCTTAAGTAAATGGATACATAGGTTGGAGAGGTGACTGCAACCCATGATGCGGCCCTTCTGCGGATCCATTGTATTCCTTAAACGTGGTATGTCCGGTCTGACAAAACGAAAAGAAAGGTCTGAATTAGCTGGGGCATTCGCATAGGAAGTGAGTTGTGCTCTCTTCCATGTTTGAATTCCCACAGCTTCTGCATAGGTGATCTATCTTTAAACGTTTTCTTCTTAGGTGGGCACTATCTTGATGTCCCGAGAAATCAATTAAATCCCAGGCTGTATGATAGGTCGCGGAATCCTACCAGAAAGTTGTGATTGATTCCAGTTTTTTTTACGAATTTGTGTAAAAAGTTTTCAGTTTTTGTTTTTTCCAAATTGAGAGAGATACCGTCACACTTATGTGATAGGTCCTTACATTCCAAAACAATTTTTTTATTTTGATTTTTTTGAAATTCATCAATTTTCATTACAATTCCTTTTCGCATGCATGCTTGTTTTATTCCACAAGCCAGACATCATTTCAAATAGGTTATGACACTCGTAACTCATCATCTCTTTCATTTCGGCCGAGGAGTCATTTACCAGCCCAATGTCACATCAAATTGTAAAAAGATAAGGTTTCGTCTGACCGGCGTATAATGATTTGCATATCCCACCACGTGTTACAAAATTGAAAATATCTCTACAGAAACTTACTCGTTCCTCTGGCATACTCATAGGACCGACCTGTCAGAAAAATACATCCATACAATTGATTTAAATAAATCAAAAGCAATCACTCACCGTTCGAACAACAACAAATAACAGTGTTTGCATGGCACAGAAATGTATGCATAAATTGCCCGATGGCATCCAAGTCCTATTTGATATTCTTCAAACCGAAAGCACAATTCTCATACATCCGGCACTTGGACCGCCTTCCGTAGCAAAGCAAATATTACCGTGTAATATTCTTTTGGCAAATTTTATTTATATTCACTTCACCGCCATTGCTATGCTACCTTATTCTGTGTTCCTATACCATCACCAGCATACAGGAAGTTCCATTGAAATTTTAATGGCAGCCATGTCAGGGAAATGAAATGAAAAGTTTCCTCAACATGTGCATATCCACCAACCATTCACTCGATTGCTTCCCCGTTCCTAAAACAGAAAGAGAAAAATTGTTGGTAAAACTTTTCTAATTTTCTCCATAACCTAACTAGAGAATGACGGGTAAAAAAGGACTGAAAAAATGTATACAAGGGATGAAAGCAAGCATCGTTATTTGATTTCGCAAATTGATACGGGTACACCCATTACATTAATATTTATTCTGTAAATTACCCGTTACCAATAAAGGAAAAAAAGGACACGAAATGGCACGCATTTATGTACTGCAGACTCGTAGAAGAATGCGTGGATGGATATGATAAGCCCACATGAGTGTAATGTAATATTTCAGGACAAATTCATGCAAGTGCTCAATCAGTATATTATAAGTAGGTACTCATGGTAGGTGTATTGCAAAGAGAAATGTGATGAGTGGGATAAAATATGGAAATAAAGCCTTTCATGGTGGGCAACCCTACCCATTTGCTTTTCTTAAGTGAAAGAGAGTATACAAAGAACTTGGGATTTTCGAAGAACAATTTATTACCTGTGAAGAGTTGCCATCAACATCATTTTACGTGTTTCTGGCTTCAAAATCGTAGAAATCCAGATGCCTAAGGCCCAGACTCTTCACAAATTGTTAAGACCGGATAATAAGCAACAATTTAGTAGTACTCGATGGCGGTCATATGTTGGACTTCTATACGAAAATTGCTAAAACAAGCAACAACTTTGGGCTTACTGACTTCGCAGTAGTTCTTGCAGTTCTTACTTAATTGCTTATGATAGCACTTCTGTCCAGGATGGACCCACCACACCTGAGTCGTGGTATTTTTCCACTGCGTTGTCTCACAGCCAAAGGAAATGTCTTTGCAGATTTATGAAGTCAAATATATTGGAGGCTCACTTAAAACAGTTTCCAAAATAAAAACAAAACAACCTCTTAGCAACATAAACTGGAGGTTATATATACATCACTCACTAAGATGGCATATTACTTTAACTGACATTTATAAAAGAACTGTGTAGCGTCTAATGAATAAACTATTCGAAATGCCACAGGCAATTGAATCCCGTATTGTCTACTATTTTAAACTTCTGGCTGATTGATGCCTTTGCACTTAAAACAAAATAAATGTATTTATAAAATATTTATGTAATTTCCATCTTCCCCTTTTATAGACATCTTTAAACTTCAAACCGCAAGTAGATACCTAACCTACTTACTTATTTCTTGAACGAAAACAAACTTTTAACCCTAAGATGTTCTACCCTCATCCAAACAGCTTCCCATCGTTAACTTTTATCGCGGTTTGCTATGTAAACATAGTTCGTGATATATTAATGCAACAAACGTTATTTTCGCAATCAAATTGATATATAGAAGTTCTTGAAACACACAAAACACCCACACCACCACACACACACATAGATACAGCATTAACAGTGTTCGATTAAAATTACACACCGAACCCGACCCAGTATCGGAACCTACATCAAGGTTCGACAATTCTATTGACTTGCGTACATTACAAAACCCACATGACATTAGTCTATTAGAGATTGTGTAAGTAGAATATATAGCCAATAAAGGAACCTCCGAGGAGCAGGAGATGAGAAAAAGGAAAGAAAAAAGGGTCCTTGACGATATGGTCCCCAAACAAACGATAGAAGGCAGGAGGATAATTCGAATAGCCATTAAAAATTCGTAAGAGGACATTTATTTCATGAGTGCCAAGTCTCTGAGGAGATATGGTGGTACTAACACTACAACCCACAAGAATAGCTCCAAAGGTATCACAATAAATATGTATGTTATATACATACATACCTACCATCGACCCGGTTTGGAATCAATGAACCAGAAATTGGGTTGTAGAAAAATTTTTTTTTTACACGGCCACCTGGAGATGGTGATACGTACCTGATTCATAGGAAAAGAAAGAAAGAAAGAAAAGGATTCCATCAAGTGGGGTAGGTAGGGGGGAAAAGGAACTCCTCCAGTCTGCAAGGAAAACTTTCTCATATGAGTTTCACAAATTTTATTGAATTTCACATTTTCCATTTTCATTCTCTCTTACCGACACTCTCCTGACCACTTTTGTAGTGACATTTATACTCATGTTAAGGTTCTTCTTCTTTTTTTTTTCATGTCATCTTGATGCAAGAACACCTGGAAGGCTGAAGTCAACTGGTAGCAAAGCAGAAAGTGGATACACAATCACAAGAAGTGGAATTGACCAAGTTTTAATCGACAACTACGAAGAAATCGAAAAAGTTTTTCATTCTCGTTTTCAACGAATAAAAGCGGAAATGGAAGAGAAAACCTTCTAAAATCAGACCTTCGGGGTTCATAATTGCGTCATAGTTTAAGGAGAACGGAACAGCTGCATATGACAAGAAAGTATTGAACGTTGAAGAACAAAATGGTATATTTTTAACAGAGAAAAGCTTATACTATGTATGTATAGGGATTGTTATAACTTTAATGCATTTTATGCAAATTTATATTTAGTAACAATTTAAGGCATGATCAACTTTTTTTTTTTTAACGAAAATGTCTTAAGAGGAATGCAGAGACAAATATTTAAATTGCCCGTCCTTCACTTGTAGTTTTTAAATCGAATTTTATCGATTTAGTGGGAGCAGATGGTTATTTTGTATACATTTTCTGAAAAGTTCCGGTCTGTATATCCTTTACGTTTTCTTTTTTTATAATTAGAGCTCGCGAAAGGGTTTTTGATTACCCTCGGACATTAGAAAAATTAGAGAAGAGACGAAGTAGATACCGATGCACGTTGATCTTAAATGCTTGCAAATCGTAGAGATCTAGAGCACTCCATGTTCGTGTTGTAGGAAAGAATCCCTTGACAAACCGTCAAGGCAAAAAGGGTTTATCGTGACTGAAGAACATTTGAAGCATTGCGCGTTGAAAAGGTGAAATGTTGATGGAGTGGAATGCTGGAACACTCTTTTTTGGAAGAATTGATAAAACACTGAGAGACTGGAAATATTTCTTCGGTGGTCAAGAGAGTCTATGGACTTCGTATAGACGAGAGATCATTTAAGATAGCGAGGAAGACTGTCGAAGGTAAAACATTAGCATTTATATAGTGAATTGGAGATTTTACAGCGTTCAAAACAACATGAAACTAAGGACTGAACCGAATAAAATCTGAAAATTTTAATAAGGGCTATACGTCCTATGTGTAAATAAATAAATACCAATTTTTTCCTAAGTTGTCCTTCGTACTCCATAGTGTCAATTTATATTTGATTTTGGTTAAGTGCAGTTCTAAATATTTATAAAAGATAAGTCAAGAGGAATGCCGTAAAAATATCAGCGACAAATAGCTCGAAAATCCGTCGCGACCATTTTATTCCGAAAAATTTAAACGCAGCATGTTGACTATTAAGCGAAAACAGAGAAGTGAAGAAAAAATAGGAGCACATGACGAAAATTGGGACAAAAAATAGTGGGTGTCATCGTTAAAAACTAGACCATGTCATCCAGAGATGTTGCTCGGAAACGTAGTACCAACCAAACAATGGTACAAAGATGTAAAAAACGGGCTAGTCTCAAATCACTGAAAAAACAAAAAAATCCTAAAGTTACCGAAAAGCAAAAAAAAAAAAAATTACAATAAAAACACGAGCTCGAAAGTTGAACGACTCGATTGGAAGCAAGAAACACTACTAGGTTTTGGACGATGAAACCGACTTTGGTACTCTTCCAGGTGATCAGTTTTATAATTCTTTTGAAGGAGAGAAGGAGAGAGAGATTGAGAGGAGAGAGTGGAAAAGTTCGGATCGAAATATCTCGTGTGGCAAGCTCTTTGACAACGTGGACACAGAAACACACTTTTGTTACAACTGGCACAATCACCACGTAAGTTTACATCAGTGAGTTCCTAAAAGAACGGATAATTCCATTTATAAACAATATAAGATTGGCACCGTAAAATGGTAAAACATTCTATCCTTTTTTCAAAGTCGAAATAGCTCTGATATTCTAGGTCTTGTCTAGGACATATGATGTGATTAAATTTATCTCACAACATACATTTTTGGAGAAAGAATTTCATCTCTTAGAAATCTTTTTTACTTAGAATCGTTCATTTCCAACTTCTGAGTTGATTTTTCTCTTGAAAAGGCACGTACAAAATGCATTTTGAGGATTAACTATGACTCAAAGACTGCATATTAAGATAATTGAATTTTCATTAATCTTTTATTATTTCAGATTCTAACATCTCAGAAGTTGTTTCTAAGAAATCCTACTTACTTGCAAAATTGACTTAGGAAACATGGAAATCATTTCACAGTCTGACTCATTGAACTAATTCCAAGTAATTTCTAATAACGCAGCTTCCTTCCATTCTCCATTCAACAGACGTTTTTTCTTCTTTCTTTTATCACAATCATCAGTAGATTGCACATTAAAAAATATAAATAAACGTTTCTCCCCGCAGTCACCCAGAAACTGCCTTATGGACTCACTTCCTTCCGTAGGGAATGTGGATGCCACCATCAGAAAAAACAATGGATTCTCCTCAATAAACTTTATTAATTACAACATAAAAATTCAGCACACTTCCTTCGCCATAATCGTAGATAAAATTACATTGCTTAAGCGGTTTTCATCGACCCCACCCAACCACCCTTCCTGCCAGCCCATGTGTGAAATGCGCGCATAGAAATCTACTTAAAAGAAATGAAAGGTTTCGAAGCAGGAGCTGTGTAGGTGATGTGTGCGCTTTTTTCTTGTTCCTTGTTTCACAATAACTTTCACAATTAAGTTTCCCAGTAACACCAACACCTGAAGGCTTGGGTTGGTATAAAAGTTATCTTTTCTCTTATACCGCAGTTTTCATTGTAAGAGCAGGATGGGGATAACAATTTCTCCATCACATCAAGTGAAAAGTTTCGACATTAAAAATCAGTCCCACACACACACTTTTACCTGCATACACATCCGACATTGCCACTTCCAAGTGTTGCGTGCTTCTGCTGATCCTTTTTTTTTGTCGTTCCTACAGGAATTGCAAAAGTTAAATGAAAACCTCGAGGAAAATCAAAGCGAAGCGATCGTTATAACATAGAGAAGGAAGTTCTTCAAGGATATTAAAAGTTATGTTACTACCGCAGGCGAAGGTGCAAAGCGGAAAAAATTAACAATAGGCCGAGGTCATTCTAGAAAATTAGAAAAGCAGGTGTTGCGTAGAGTTTCTCCTTGTGAAAGCACGATGCGACTTAATGAAGGAAGCACTGTTCACAACTTTGTATCATTTACTTGTGTCCTTTTGAAACACACACTCCTGGTTTCTCCATCAAAAATTGACCTTCCTTTAATAAATTCACCCGACAACCGCTTCCTAACCGACAATGGAATTTTCAATTCCTGAAATTGTTATCATTGTCTTCTTTGTTGTTGTCCTTCTGGAACGACGATGACGATGGCGACGACTCTCCTGCGAAAACAGGAAGCATAAAATTAGACCTCCTTGTCGTACGTGCAACGTTTATTACCTCTTCTCGCACATATTGTTCTTTCACACTCATGCTCGCTCATACGATGGGAAACACGCTCATTTGTAAACAGTAAACGGTTGAATTAGGGCCAAGACAAGCTGCCGACGAACCAAAAGAGGAGACAGCCGGCAACCGGAGTAACCATGCAAAGCTGCTTTTGCAGTCCTTTTGTTAGGAATCTGCAACAACATGCAATTCGTGACCTAGAGGTGTTCGGATGCTACACAGTCAGCCACTCTCCGACTGTCGTTCTTCGGGCTTTTCCTCCAGGTTAATGAGAAAAGTTTTATGCCTTTTCGGAGGATACTAGAGCTCCATTAAGCACACACGTCGAGTTTTCGGGCCAAGTGAGTTTGGAGAGTGAGTGTGTGGGTAAGTGCAGTTGTATTCACATCTTTCTGCATCAGACGCTTCGTTGTCATGCTTTCTAAGTTGCCTGACTGCTGGAACTGCTACTGCCGCAGGACTGTAGTATCCCGATGCAGTACTAGATATTGCAATGAAAATCCAGGATAATTTACACACTTGCAAATGTGAATGGGTACATGGTGCATCGTGAACATGAAGTTTTTCTTCGTCGCTTACTTTTTGATGGAGGGCAGATGATTTTTTTTTTATTTCATTCTACTTTTCTTCGTGTTCGCCGTCCACTTGTCCCCTCATTAGCTCCTTTAGTAGTCCATAAAGCGATGGATGTCATAATTTCCTGCAAAAAGCACTCTTACACGTATCCAGTCGGCTATAGTCGGTGGCATTATATATGGTGAAGGATTTTACAGGTTCATTCAAAGGATGCAACTTCCGATGGCAGAAACGATGATAAAGTTTTCACTAATGTGAATCCGGATGAGCTTGAGCTAATTGGGCCCAATGGAAGTGGTGACTTGTTTGTCAAAGTGTTTCCGGGATTTACCGGGTGGGAAGTGATTTCAGTGACAATTTTATGATGAATGGGTGATAAAATAAGAAAAAGAAAAAGGACTAGGAGGGAATTTTTTTATTTTTATTTTTTGTGAATCATGCTTAGTCTTCTTTGAAATGCCATTTGACTTAGGTACAAGTTGAATATAAATTTGGCACCAAATGGGCCAACATAGTTGGAGAAGGATACTACAAACACAAAGGGAGTATCTCTTATGTAGGGTCACTTCTGTAGACTTATTGGTGTTGGCACCTCGTGAAAATTCCTTTCACAATGTCAAAAACAGAGTTATTAGCCTTCCAATCATATCTGTCCATTGTCTGATGACAACTCAACTGAACCTTTCAGTCATTCATTCCTTCATTTTATCTTTACTTATTTAAGCGTTCCAAACTTTTTCGATAGCAAAAGGCTTTTCGTTTGTTTATTGTACTGCAATGTTGCATTGTGTAGAGCAGTGAGACTGAAGCAATAAGCGAACCGGTCTGCTTAGTCTATGGCCATATCAACATTCGGAATTTTCTTCCACCGCCCGTTACAAGATTATACCTTATCTACTACACCATACTTCTGTGTTATCTTCCCTTTGAAGGAGGAATAAAAGCAAAATACTCATATACATTTTGATTTTAAAATGTGTGACGCAGTCTTTTTTACCAGCTTACCATCTTCCTCTTTTCGCTTTTCATGCACAAAAAGGACAACATCGTAGCAGCTCAAACCAATTGGTAACGAAGATATAATCCCACCAAAGAAGATTAATCCTTTCTCTGAAAACTCAGAAACTTTGGATACAATCAATCAAGGGTAAAGAAAAGAAACACGAGCTAACCAAGTGGAGTCACTTTTGACCCCCAACAAGCAGCAATTTGTCTATGGATCATTGTTGTTCAATCCTTTTATTTCTCCCCTAATTCTAATTCTACAAAATTTGGCATAAATTTCAACAATCCCGATGTCGATCACATAAATCCTATTCTGTTACTCATGCCGGATTATGTAGGTCAACTGTAGTCCTTGAAAAATTCTAAACTGCTTTCAACAATTACTCCAGTTGTACCCTTTCAAATGAAAGACAATCAAAAACTACACAACAAATTCAAATACCATATGTAACCCCAAAGTTCACCAACACAAACATTTAACTTCATCATAGAAGGACATGTCCTATACTATCTAAAAACCGTATAAACCTGATTGCCTTCCGCACTTCATTAACATTTTGCCATGTAGCATTTTGAGAGGAAAAGAAAAAAATCGATTTTCAAATTCTTTTCTCCGTCTATCCTCATATTTCTTTTGGATCCTTTTGAGTCCTTTGTAAACTAAGAAATCATGTCCCAACAAAATGCTAAACTCCTTAACCTAGGAAATCTTAAAATGTAAACGAACCCCCATCTCCTGCATTTTGCTCTTTTCTATCCAAATGGCCATCTCTTGCTCTACGTTTGCCTTTCGATAAATCCCACAATTACTGCTGACAATCGGGTAAAAGAAGGTCAAGGATTGAGTTAAGGAAACTCTTTGACACCACAACACACATTAGCAAGGACCGCAGGAGTAATTTGTCCCATCCGTAAACCATACCCAACTCAGTCGGTAAAGGACAACCTCTTGTCACGTTTAAACTTTATTTGTGCTGATCAATATCCTCTCTTGTGAAAGGATAATCAAATTTACACTGAAATTAACTAAGGACTTTAAACTCCTTCACTCCACTTCCGATTCTGTCATCCCTTTTGCCATGAAAAGGGATTGGAGGGAGATGAACAAAAACAAACATGCATCAGGACATTTGAGAAAGAAACTTCACCATTGATTTATTTATCTAAGGAAATATCAAGTAACAACAAAAAGGATTCACTGATACAAAATGTTTCCCTGCATCCTGTATCCTCTTGGCCCGTGTTAAAAAGAAATACGGTACCAGCAAGATCAACATAGAGCCAACGTACAAACACTACTGATGACGACTTGAAAAGCGAAGAACATTCTCTAAGGACAAGGATAGAAGTACAGTCCTGCAGTCAGCCAACAACATCTCTGATAGACGCAAGCTGAAAAGCAACAAATTGAGTTAATCCCAAATGATGTGTGTCCCGTCTGTTTAAATGGACACTGCTGGCTCGGCTCTCACTCCAGCGGCTTCTCCATATCTGTGGGCTATTTATCTATATAGTGGTTGTGGCTGGACTGGACAGCCGGCGTAAGCGACACACGAATACCAATACAACTGGGGTGGCAATGAATGTCGTCGTCAGATATATAGGCAGACGGACAGATCGGTAGCAGATGGGGCAGTCATCCTCATCAATTCACTGGACAGACAGACGGACATTGATTAGAATCAGAGAGATTCTAGTCCGGACATGGGAGGTAAGCATTACGACTTTAAAGCGCATACAATTGACCTCCTCCTCTCATGACACTGTATCGATTCTGTCTCACGTATTGATTTTGTGACAAGATTGATTACCCAGTACTGTATTTGTTCGACGGTCAATACGGATGGAAAGTTAGCTGCATATTTGTCCCTATGTCAGGAGAAAGGGTAAAACTAAAGCTAAAGCTAAGCTTCCAGTCATCTCCTCATAAATATAAATGAAATGTCCTCCGAATTACGATTTTTTTTTTTTTTTGTTGAGTTTATGTAGGTTTCTATGTGCATGTGTTTGTATGATTGAAGGATCAGTCCAAAGTGAAAGGACATCATTCAATGGACAATTATATGGTGGCACTTTTATGGAGGTAACGTAATAAAACTTCTGACTTTTAGTTTCAGAGTGGATTAACAATGGATGGGAGAGAACATGTAGGGATGGAGTTCCCAGTTCACGATAAGGATTTCTCTTTAAACGAATACTACTGGTATGATGCTACGGCTACCACAGTCGAAACCAGGAAGTTCGTATACGTCAATCATGATGTCGATGTTTTCGATTCAATTTGTTCGGCAATTTGATTGGTATTTCTGATAAGGATGATGGTGGACGGAATCGAAACCTTTTTTAATGAGTTTCGGGGTTGGACAGATTGGATTACTTTAACGGTTGCGTATGGTACTATAATTTAATTATTCCTGCTTCTTCTAAAATATTTTAATTGAATCATTACCCAGTGGAATGTAGAGCATCGTATTGCCGGTGGAAGGTCTTTATTGTGTTGTGGTTAAAGTTGGTTTGTTGAGATTTTTTGATATAAAAATGAATTTAAAAAATGTGCCGCACACTTATGACATTTGTAATCTATTTTTATTCCAATTGTGTACAAAAATTTGGTTCAATGAAGTATATTTCCTACACCATTTTAGATGACAATTTGATAATTGAATGAGAAATTGAAATAGTCTCAATCGTTCATGTAGCTAGGACTTATGTGCTTAATCATTCTATTGTGTCAATGAAGATCGCCACAGTAAATATGGACGATTGAAGAGCGAAACGGAGCAACCCTGTTCATTCCAAGAACAAAGAATCTTTCCAGCGGAAGTTCTGAAGGTATGCTTAACTCAACCACAACATGAACTTTTGCGAATAACTTTTGCGATCATATCACACGGGCAAATTGCCATTAAAATGTTTTGCTCCCATGTAATCAGCTTAAGAACGGTATGTGGTGCTAAGACCAGTTAAAAATTGGCAAGCTTATCGTACATTGAGGACCAGATCGCGAAAAGGTATTTAAACTGCTGAAAGAAAGCTTAGTTACATATTTCATTAGGCCAGAAGAGTTCTTTCGAATAGGAATGTACATTAGGCTTCCGCATCAGGAATGTACATCTCAAATGGGGAGAGTAAACTCTAGAAGACACTTCCATAGCTGAGACCAACCAAGGTATTCCTTAGACTCATTCAGTGCCGCTAATATTAAACTTCAAGTTGTCTGGGCTCTTATCAGATAAGATGAACGCCACAAATGATAAGGAATAGGTGAGCTTGCCACTTAAGTCCCAACTTCATGACAACCCTCTATTTTTACTTATTTAAGGGTTTAATCTCTTATACATAATCACTACTCTTCGACGTATAAAATTCATATTTACAATCCAATACATTGTTTTATTATGTTTTCCTCCTGACACAACACGTTTCAAGTCATTTGTCTTAACAACTTCATCCACCACAACTTGCGTCGTACATCTTGTACTCGGGTTTTTTGTTGCACACATTTGTCGAGAAGACATCTTAACTTTTCACTGGGGGACAAAAAGCTGCAACGAAACGCCACCCCATGAATCTGTCTGACAAGATACACTTTGTATGAGTTTTATTGCGATTAAAATGTGAAAAGTTTCGTGCTTCTCTAGAGAACTCATGTAAGTGTGCCACACATAATCCCAGATCCCAACTACCCCGACACATTTACAATTACCCTGGGACCAAATGTAGTTGTTTAACGGTTGAAACAAACATTGTCTGCAAAACGTATAGAATACATGCAGACACAGATGAACGTGTTGTGAAGCTGAGGTGAAAAAAGGGCAGGCGGACGATGCAAGGTCCTTAAAACGTTTAATATACATCACTAACATGACACAAGTCGTCAACTAACTTATATATGCAATGTTAGGTAGTCTGCGAAACTAGAATAAAAATCCACTCAAACCAGAAATTTGAAAGTATCTTGATACCCTAAGGCGGCAGTCTCATGAGTTCCTTCTTTTTCTTGTAAACTCAGAGACGGCGCAATGTTTGTATAAGACTTTTGCGAATCTCTCGAGAATAAGAACAAGAAAAACTAAAAATCTTCAACGATAAAACTCTTACGTTACACTGCCTTCATGTGCGGAGGTCCTTCTTGTCTAAATTACTCGTTTACTTAGTCGTGTGGTAACCCGCCACCATAGGAAGTTCTTATTTTTTTTTTTTAGTTTTTCGTGCCAACTATCCTAACTCAACATCCAAACGCCACATACATAATTCTTGACAAATGACAGGACACGCGATGACTTGTACAAATATTGTCCATTCTGCCGCGGAACATCACTCAAAACACTTTTTGAACAGATAACGATTCTCTACAACTCCTTCTCGTGTGGAACTTATGCGTGAGTATTAAAGTTTCTGTGTACATATACATACATATAAAAAGCGAACAAAGTTTATTCATACATTAGTTTCATTTTATCTTGTGCATGCGAGAAAAGACTCCACTGAAACTCCCATGAACTTCCACAATGCAAGTGTTATTCGTCGTTTTTTCTTTAATGTTTTTCTTGACATTTCTCTCGAAATCTTGGATAAATTAATTTCCCACAAAATGGTGGAGCTTAGATGATGGTCTCGTTGAAACTAACAAAGACTTGGCGATGTATCTAGGACTTCAAGTTTCTCATGTCGTCGTGTCTCAGACGATATTCGAATGCGTTGTGTAAGCTTGGCATGTTTGCATGGTTAGTTTGCTTTTAGTTTTTGCAATAATGTTGGTCGTCCTTTATTGGAAATTTTCAGTTCTTGTGCAATGATTTTCGTGTTAATCCTTCAAAGTTCCAGTTGTTCAGTTCACATGGTTGATGTTAAGTGAAACTGTGGCAGATGGTGAATTGAATAGAGATTTGAGGATTTTCGTTGTGATTTTATGGAAGTCACACAACAAATTAACTTTGCATTTCAGAGAGGTCATGTGTGTGTCATTTGTGGATTTTGTGGGTTCAGAATAGTGAAAAGGATTGGAAAGGACAAATTGTTTTGTTATTATGGTGCTTACATAGTTTCAGACGAAAATGATTGGCATGTGAGGTTTATTTCAATTCAGAATATAAGCATCAGATGGATTTTGGAAACTTCGTGGATTTTAATTAATTTCTGAAAATACTCTTTAGGTCACTTCCTTTCAAGAAGACGTCGCTTATGGAATTCAATCTTTATGAAAACTCACACTCTGTCATGGGAAAAGCATTTAGAAAATTAACGAATCACGATTTGCCTAATTGTTCGTCGAAAAGTTGGAAAAAAAATCGTGCTAATATACGCATCTTTTTTTTTAAGTGAGCGATGACATTTTATTCCAAAGTAAACAAGCTACGACCTTTTTTTAAACATTTTTGAAAGTCTGGTTCTTCTGGTGTTATTTTAATGAAATTTTTGATAGTGTTCACCACAGAGATGTGGCATCACTTTACCAATCAAACGATTCTTAACAGGGCTTTCCTAATGGTGATATGGTATCTTCCTTGTGTGGGAGCTGTCAAATAGTTTTTGCTTCGACTCATATCTCGTAAGATCTGTTCTCTAAGTCCATATGTTTATGCTGGTGTTGACTTTAGAAACCCCATGGACAGCACGTGTTCAATTCATTAAACTTTAATCCTTACAGTATAATATAACAAATACTTCGATTACGTTATCAAAGCTGTCAAGAAATACCTGGTAATAGAAAATTTTCTCGGCATGTGGCAACCTTCAAAGAAAACATAACAAAGGACCCGCGTGCTTACGCCTACCGCTCAAAATGAGAAAACAAAAACTAACCACACCCAGGAGTTTCATAGAAATTAATAGAAATTAAATCAGAAGCTCATCACTCGACCCAAAAACGATGCCTCAGCATCACCCCATAACACCCATCATCGTTAGAGAACTCATCAATTGACAGGACATTGATGTATTGATTTTGTAATTTTCTGATTGCTCAGTGGGTCTACAAAGGGACTTAATGGGGGTACAATCTCCTATCAATTGCCGTAACTCTCAGGAACTCAAGCCCACACCTACATACATACATATATACCATGGTTTGTCGGTATACATAGCTTGTTATTAATTTCACCACGAATTAATATTTTATCAACATCAATCACTAAATAGTCGAACAACTGGAAATTGTAATAATTATTATTTATGCATAACTGAACACTAATTCAATTCGAGTCTATCGTGTCCTTCTAATTAAATTGAGGCAATGGCTACTGGGAAAAAACATTGTATGTGTATGTGTATCGTGAAAAGCTGCAGGAGATAGATACATATTTGACAAAATGATATTCAAAAACCGAAAATGTTAGAGAATTTTGCAACATTGTTACACACTTAAACTTGCAGTTGATTAAACCATGCAACCACTGTTAGCGCATGACTTCCTCACCATAGTTTGCTGTTTGCTTTTGGTCTTTCCTTAAAAAAAAAAAATAGATAAATCTGTTCTCTTACTGCAGTAGTAAGGATAATGAAATCTAAATGCATTCGAAGTTCCCATGGATAGAAGTTCAGGACAGTCGGTACAGCAGGCATTATAATTTTAAAATTGATTTCCCTGTGAACACAATTAGAGCTACTGTAAATGGTTGATTGCCACAGCTTAGCTTATTAATTTCCTGTAAAAGAGAGCGAAACCCCAAATCTCAAATCTGGTTGGAAATGGTTTAGCCTTCCTTCAAAGCGTTAGGCTTCCGCTTGTACGACAGATATATTGTTGCTCTAGACACCAAATTCTTAACCAATTTTTGAGTCACCCGTAAACACCGGCAATATTCCTTTCCTGACACCGGGAAAAAAAAGGCTTTGAATTGGCCTAAAAATATAAGTTCTGAGCATGAAGCATGAGATGTTATATGCAAAAGCCAATAATTGAAGGATATGTTGTACGAAAACTTCCACCGCTTCTACATGATAAAAATATCAAAAGGAGGTAAGTTTGGCAATGCATCTTAAGCAGAGGCATGCTAGGGAGAGGTACTGTAGGTTTAAAAAAAACATACTTCAATGTCTACTAAAGATGCCAGGAAGGTAAACATTTATGCCAGCAAACAAGTAAGACATTATGCTAAAAACCACATGTTTTGAGATTTAAGAACTCACTCTTATTATAGACGCATATACTCAGCGCCCTCTATTTATCAAGAAGTTTTTTGAGCACAGTCTTATAAAGATATCCACACTGCTAAGCACGTTGCATATGTAGGTTGGGTTCGCAAAACAACTTGGTGCACATGCATCTCGACCAGTCTCTACATACTTTCGAAAAAAAAAAAGGAAATCCAAAGTCAGCGCAGACCTTTAATAATCTAATTTAGTCTTGCCATACCTACTGTTCATATTTCGCAAGTAAATAGTTGTAAACCCTTAAGTGGAAACTGTTCGACTGGAAATCAAGTCTTATTTCAGTGGTTGTAGTAAAATTCTCAGGATATCCCGGATGTTTATCTTCACTTTCAAACGAAAGACACAAACTAGTAGAGTCCATCTCTCTATCATCCCAATCCCAACCATAAGTCCTGTATGGTGTGGGGTACTTTTTACTTGCACTTCATCTCTCGATCTCTATACATGTTTCTATGTGCATATCCAATTTTAGAAAAGAAAATCTGAAAGGATTTAATCCACTTTTAAAGGACTTCCCATCGTTAAACGAATTTAGTTGTAGCGGGGAAGACTGAAGAAACTTTTCACTAAAACAGCAGTATGACTGTTTCTCTTAATAAATGTAAGCAAAGTATTTCTGCCAAGGATGTTTTACGTTGAATATTCTTAAGTGGCAACAGCCCTTTCTTGGGTCCACTCTCTGTTCATGTGTGTGTAATATTCAGCTTCACTTAAAAAGTGAGTAAAAGTTTTGTTAGAAATTTGATTTGATATTTCCCACTCTCTTTCTCTCTGGACTCAGAGAGTCTCTGGACTCTACAAAAACTATTTTAATTATTTAACTTTCCCTCCATTACCATAAATATCCTTATTCCCAGCTTCCTTCCCCCTTTTAATAACAAATGTGATACTCTGTCAGATGTTGTCGCCCCTCTTCAACGGTCACTACACACGAGTGCATTTCCAGAAATAAATATATACTCGCAGTAGTCAGTGGGAGTAGATTATAATGGTTGAGCGGTTTTACGTTGACAGTCCGCAAATCCCTGTTGAAGTGAGTTAGGATCGAATGGGCATTGTCCGTTCTTGTTTTTTCTTTTAAATCAAAGACGATAGTGTATTTCGGGGAACAGCAAGTGACCCGTAAAAGTTATATCGAAAAAATTCAAAAGCGGATGAATCGAAAATTAATTCGAAAGAAATTTCGTGACATGTTTTTCAAAATAGAATCCTGAATAAGAAATAAAAATAAAAAAACCAAGGCTTCGGTTCGTTGAGTGAAAGGCTATTTTAGGCAAGGCATGCTACATATTTTGATTGATGTTGCTGGAAAAATACATTCTATTTATGCCACTGCGCACACGAAAACTATTCATTTTTAAAGGTTAATTGAGAAAAACAAGCAAACAACGGACAGGGTTTAAACAATTAATTAAAGCTACGCACATTTATTTTCAATTATGCTTAATTGTGTCCGGATTGCGAGTGTTATTTATTGTTTTTTTCCCCTTCAGCGGTTATTAAACAATTATTTAATTTATAAAAGCCAAATTGCTAAAGCAATACATTTCGAATTACCTCACATCACAGATAAACGATAATTTAACACTTAACCCACTGCATTTCGTTTATAAAAAAAAATGAGTTCAAAGGGCTTACAGAGAAACTGTGCATTGTAGGATAAAGTAAATTAAATAAAGTCTACCATGTTTTTTGTCAACAACGTGATCCTGGATGACATATTTGTATAACTAGTGAAAAAAGACACAATTTCGAGACCAATCGTTTATTAAACGACATTTGACAATCACCGCCGACAGTTACTTAGTTTGGTTGGCTTCATACTTTCGGGTCATAAATCTGAGCCGGTCCTCATAACCAGCAAAGGAGCTTAATAGACTTTATCTATAACTTTTAGGTAGGCCAAAAAAAAGTCAAGGGTCGTCAGATGTAGGTAGAGATCGTGGTGGTAACCTGTTTGAAACTGTCACTTAAGTAAGTGGGCTTGTCTTGCTGAAACCACATCTCCAGTTTGCCTAACATTAAATGATCTACAAAATTTCTAAGCATGGATCTACATCATTTTCCAATGCATTTCCACTCCTTATTTCGAAAAAGAACGGTCCGATGATTGTTTCTAACGTTATTCCACCCAAAATCATGTACTGAAGAGGATACAATTTCCGCCGAGGTGATACCTTCCCTTTGGTTATTAGTACACGAGATCTTGAAGCTATCTAGCCGTCGCTTATTATCCTTAGAGGTTAGATGCTGTACTAATTGAAATTTCCCGAAAAATGTTTGAATAGTGTAAAATGTGCTTCAGCAACGTACAGGATGAAGGCAGTTGTGAAGATCGTCTTCGGATCGATATGAATGGAAATTAAGTAGCAATTAACGGTTACCGATATCAAAATTAAACAATTGTTAAAAATATAACAATGGAGGTGAGGTCACGCATTATTCTTTGCAAAATTAACCATCATTGACTCGCCCACGGAAAAACAGCAAATGCAACACTAAACCGGGTACAAATGCCTCACGACTATGCAAGCCACTAGCAAAAAATAAAATTACAAAATAAACAATATCACATAAACAGTTCACAATAACCAAGCATTCTTGTGGATACATCCATGGGGTTGCACGCATGTTGCCCTCTGCCAACCTCGCGCTACCAATAGTAGTCAACAAAAGCAAAAACTCCACATAATTTCGCTCATTATTTCTCTCAGTTAATTGATGCGAAAAGTACCGCAAAATATTTATTTTATTTTTTAATGGACGTTAACGCATCAGCAAGGAAAAAACGTCCACACCAACCGTTGCAATTTATATGCAACCAGTTGAAAAGTATCAAATAAAAAAAACAGAAAACAATTTACAATAATAAAAGAATCCAATGGATGCTGCACTAACCACCCATCACCACCCACGAAAGGGGTATATACACTTACACACTCACAAATGTTGCCAATAAACAATGCCCTTCTCCTCTCCCACAGTGCTGTACGGAATATTAACAATAAAAATGATTACTGCACGCGTATAAATCATCGACGATAATGTTAACTACGGATGACTCGGAGGCGTATACACAATGCATTACAATTTTATTGGTTAACAGGGTGTGTTCGCTCGGCACAGTGTTGAATCTGGAATAATAAATAAAAATTGTTATTTTTTTGAATTATGCCAGTCCTTGGTGTTGTTCTTCTTTTAATTGAAATCCCTTGGGCTGGGAATTGGGCAATTCTGCTCCCCGATGGCTGATAGGGAAGAGATGGACGTGTCTGCTATACCAACTCCCTAGTGAATATGTGGCTTTTATTACTTTGGCGGACGGATATTGTGCTTTTTAGCGAAATTCTGTGATCACCAGGGACGGTTATCTGTTGTGTGCAGGCTTTTTATCTGACACAGTCTATCAATCGTGTTGGTTATTTTAAGAGCAATGTATATTTTCTGACTTTTTATTAACCTCCTAAGGGCTTAAATCAGAATGCCACAGGGTGTACAGTGGAACCTGTGTGATTGAGTGAATGTAAATCCTCGGGCTATTTGAAGCAAGAACACTGATGCATTAAAGATAATTGCAATATAAGGCTGATATTTGTATTTGAAAACATAAAGGACGCCAGTAATGCTGTTAGTTCAATTCAATAAGTATACTGAGTAAGGACAATTTTTCAGTTCTGCTTTAGCTTTGGTGAACAGCTATTGCCTTAAAACTGATGGTTTGTTGTCTATTATCGTCTAAACAATATATGTGTAACTTTAAATTGGTAATGAGACACATTGACCTAACAAGAACCACAGTTTGTTGCCCATTTTTGTCTACTCAGCAAATTTCTAGGAGTCTAAATGTTAATCAATTTACGAACGAATTTGGCTAACAGCGACTCTCATATTCAACAATATGTTTTCCAGCATGTCGATTAGTCTCGTAAAGTACGATGACATGCTTGCTTGTTTGCTTGAAGTTGTTTTGACTTTCGGCGGCATGGACATGCTTAACAACATTCAACAACGTTAAATGTAAAGCCCCTAAAAATTAACAAAAGTTTACCTTTTAAGTTATGAACGGAAATAATAATTATAGACGCCTACCTACTTATGAACTTCAATCTTTTATACGACGCTACAGTCCAATGACCAATAACCTAACACCAAGTTTGTATGTAGCTATTTTTTTTTTAACAGACCACTTAAAACGCTGTCTTATTTTCCCGGTCGGAGAAAACGTTCCTTCACACTTAATACCCTAAGCTAAGGGATAAGTTGTACAATTTGAAAAACAGACACCCTCCAACTTTTCTTCGATGCTCTTGCTACGAAAAATTTGATACCTGAAATCTTCTGTATTCTCAGGGTCAACTTTTTATCCTTGTTTCGTTATAAACATGTTTCTAGAATTAATCAGGCTGCATACCACTTCAACTTCTAATACCACAAGCTAAATTTCTTGAAAGATGGTAGGTAGTAAATCCATGCCGCATCTTGCTCTCAAACTGCATTGACCAAAGGAGCATCCAGCATTATCCTCTCAATCGTTATGCCTTCTTTTGAAGACTGTGAAAACTTTGGACTGTATCCATCATAAGACATTCGTTTCTTGTGAGGGAATAAAAGCTACCTTGTGCAATTCTTTCCATCCGTGGAAATTCATCAAAATTGTGGTCAGAGTATATAAATGTAATGTCTTAGGACAGGCATCTTCAATTAGTTTACTTCGAAAATTTGTGCATCTTATTTACACCAGAAAATTAGTTCACAAAGTTCTGAAACATATAAGCTGAATATGCAAACATTCAATGCATTCGAAGCCTTTCGAAACATGTTGTCTAGTTGCTCTTCATATCCCAGTCATCTTACGCAATGAGTTATAATCACAAGTATATATATTTTTTAAAGTCCAATTTTACCAGAAACTAGTAAAGGTATTTTTAGAATGAACCACAGATCCTATCCATTTTCGGCCTTGTTGCCTCAGTTTAAAAAAAAATGTTTTCTGATCTGTAACTCGCAATACAAAGGAAACTATATATCCATAGACCACACTTTCTTACTTTGGATAATTTACAGAAATTTAGAACCTCAAAATAAAACATCAACAAATCCATTTGTTCTTATAGAATATTCAGAAAAAATATTATCTTTTATTTGTTTAATTTTTTTCCTTTTTCCTCAAAAGTTTCATGAGTTTACAATTTGCCATTTAGCTTTAGTTCTGTTATAACTATTATTTTTTTTAAATCATTAAAATTTTACATAAGTGTTTTACTTCTTATGTCTTTATAAATAAAATATACTTAATAAATATCAATCGATCATGATTTATATTAGTTTTATAGAGTTTTTTGTTCACATTTGTTTTATTTTTTCAGTTTTTCATATTAATTTTGGAATTTTTTTTTTAACGATATGCAATACTGCTTAACGAGTTTTTATAATTGATAATTTTTTTTTTTCACAATTATTTGCATATAAATATTTGGTATATGTACAAAGATATGCTTAGTTTAGTTATAGCCTTATTTTCTATGTTAATTTTTTCTACAAAAGTTTAAAATTTAAATACAAACAAATTTAAATATATATTTATGTACATATATCTTATACAACACTTAAGTTTTGGATATTTTCTGGAAAATTGTTTTAGTTTTTATAGCAATTGTCTTTTTTTTTTAAACTCAGCTATCTATTTAGAGAAATTTTTATATTTTTTTATTGACAGGTGTTTTTTTTTTGTTTTACTTTAGATCGATATAGTTAGAATGGATACAAAAAGACTCTTGGTTGATTCAGATTGTACATTACAGAATGTTAGTTGTTTCAAGACTTTATAGCAACACTAGGAGTTCTATTGTATTTACATTTTGTTCCAATCTACAAACATAGCTTAGTGGATAGATGTTTATTGATTAAGAAAGTAATCAACCTTTACGAGTTAAAATTGTTACGCTTCCAAAGATGTGTGAAAATAGAATGTTTTAATTTATCTAAATTTTTGTAGTTGATATATAATGTTTACTTGACATTTTCGAAGACAGACCAGAGTTTCGATTAAAATAATAAAAGGGTTTTAGGCCAATTAGTTTGACTACTTTTCAACAAACTCATTAAGAAATCTTGAAATTTTAGAAAATCAAGAAAACATATGAACTTGGATGCATCAAATTACCAAGGTCTTAACCAGACCATTGAATCTACCACAACTGGCAATTTTAAAGTGATCTAGATTTTGGCGAACAAATTATCACAGCAACAGAAGACTTGAAGTAAGACGCTGCGGCATATAAAGACAACCGCATATTTCAAATGAGTACCCTCAAACGGCTCTGGGTGAAAGTACATTGCTAGAGTGTTATTCTGGCTAGTTCTATCGGAATAAACAGAGTCCATCCTAAGTTTAAGAACTTAAGTTTATGCGAAGAAACTTTTGTCTGCTTTGGTGCACCAAGCTCTGTCTTTAGAATTATCATTCAAACATAATTGAATCAAATACGCCAGGGTCAAGGTGGATTGTAGATACTTGCAGTGATCAATACATATAATAAAACAGTAGGACCCGTTGTGTCTATACATTGAAGAATAAGTAATAAAAAAGAATGGGGGTGACTAAAGAAGAGTAATAGAACACAAATTAGCGATTTTTAGAATTCTTTTCTGTCTGTCTGTCCGTTTGTTTGTTCGAGCACATCTCCGAAACTACTGAACGGATATGCATGTTGTTTTCACAGGTGGACAGAACATAATTTGGAGCAGCATATAGGTTTTATTAAAATCGGATGTCGGAAAGAAAAGTTATCGTCATTTAAAGATTTTTGGAATTTACTTTTGTATGTTAGAAAAGTCAGAAGTTAAGGGTTGAAGGCCTATAGACGTCACGAATGATTGTTTTAAAGAAAAAAACGAGAAAACTTTGATTAGATTTATAGAGCGTATAACATTTAGTACATACAAAATCACCAGGTGGCGCTGTTCATTATTGGAACGCGCTATAGAAATTTTTGCAGTACCTAATAACCAATAAATTGTGACTGCTTCAAATATTCCCCTCTAACTTCTCCAAAGGTGGTATAACAGGGGGGGAAATTGCTTTCAAATGCGATAAAATGACAATTTGATGAAGTGAGAAGTGCACGTAAACCAAAAATGTTCAAGTTTTCCGATAGGTGGCGCTGAACACTCACGCTGTTAAATCGTGACGATCCGTTTTATTATGTTCGCCAGTGTGTAGTTCTTGCACGATCTGTGTCCACGCTGGGTATGTATATGTGTTATTAAAATTGGCTCAATAGTTTTAAATTCACAGCTGGTGAGTTGGCGAGGAGAGGGGGTTGCACCATGTGCTAGCAGGGCTTCAGTTCACATTCAAGGTTTCTTTGTCGTAACTTTTAACAAGTCCCAAGCCGCTGATCGAAACACTTGACCTGTAAGCTATTAATGTAATCTACCGGCAGGTTCAAATTGAATATAATTTAACGCATGCGGAGCTGCGGGTACAGCTAGTTCTAAATAAAAGAAAAAATAAGACGTATGTATATGTTCAATATGCTTTCTGGCATCCATAATCGATTGGTACTTCAAACTGAGATTCTACATTCCTTGTCATCTCAAAAAAGAATGATCGTTTAGGAGGCAGCTGCTTTGCATTGTACTCGTATATTTCTTCTTTAATCTCCGCACACAAAACTGAATATTCTTCCTTTTCACTTATCAGCAACGAATATCTCGTGGAAACGCAAAATGATGTCGATATTCAGAGATGGAAGAAGTTTTGAAATTTTTTACCAAAAAAGAAAATACTGCATAAATAGGACTTTGTATAGAAAGTTTTAGGTCAGAAGATTAAAATAAATATATAAGTCTACCGCGCGAGTGTCCCACTTATTCTGCCATTATTTCTGTGTAAAACACTTCCAACTATAAAAAAAACCCTTTTCTCAATAAATGAATCAGATACTCGACCCACAGAATTATAATTTTTCTAATTAGTTAATTCAAACATTCTTTAGCCAAATCCATTCTTACACCATTGTCCTTCAAAAGTCCTTTTAAAAATATCCCTTACCTACTTAGAAATTCATATAAGTAATTCACTATTTTACAGAAACATTTTTGTGTCCAACATGACAGCAATCAAAAAGCAAATGTCATTCAAAATTAATTCTCATTCTATGCCGTAACCAGTATTTACAAAATAAAAATAAAAATTAATTTTCAATTCTATTAAAAAAAAAAAAAAAAGGAAATACAAATTTCTAACACATATTATAACTCTGTATACATCACATGTTCGTCTTAATCATCACCTCGATGCTAATGCTAACGCTATAATCCACCACACACGCGTGTCACCTTCAGCTGTCATTGAGAAAATAACAATTAAAAATGTGTATTTAATTTTTTTTTCCCCTCTTTCCTAACCAGGTATCCTGTATTCTCTCTCGAAGCACGTTCGATTTATCTTTCCTTATGTGTGCCTGTATGGGACCGCCCTCACCATTGTGCTACAATTAAATTTCACTTAAATCGAATCGATTACATTTTTATTGTTATCTTCGATGAAGACTAATTAATTGATAAGACATAATGGCATGCTGTGAGAGAGCTATTAAAATTGGCAGAGCGTAAAAGGACATCCTTTGGATAGTTAAGTGTATTGGCGTCTTACTACACCGACTGCCGCCACTACTGGCACTACTGCTGCTACTACTGCTACCACCAATGCTGTTCTGATCCTTTATCGTGTTATCTGCAGATGGGAAAGAAGGGAAGAAATTAATTTCATGACGATTGGGGATGATTGGTCTCCCACAGTGGGTGACCATTAAGTGTCATCTCGAAGTTCTCTCTTGTTTTTCCTATTTTTCTAAAGAGTGATTAAAGGACTTGGGAAACTTACCTTCAAGCGCTTTGTCGAGCAGACGAGATTTGGGCACAACAGTTTCTCTTGATTCCAGCACTGGTATCCTTTGGTGCTTATCGCTTTCAACACTCTCTTCATTGCTCTGCCAATACACTGACGATATTTTTGCCACACACTGAAAAGATACAAAGGATAATCTCTGAGACAGACTTCTAACACGAGAAATGTGATGTGCGCACGTAAAATCAATAAAATAGTCACACACAAAAGGACATTTCTGTCTGCGTCATTGTGCACTGCTATATCCTGGCCGCAGGACAAAATTAATTTTTCAAACGAGCCATAGAAAAATAAAGACAGAAAACTAACTCCACTTAATACACTTCTAATTGATTACTAGGAGGGCGTAGAAGACGGGGTGGACTATTCTTATGTTCGAGTTCATTCAGTGTCCAATGTCATACCAACGCCGCCAGTTAAGTAATTCCCCAGCCAACATAAACAATTAGACACAGATGTCGTGTGTGCTCTACACTCGCATGGGTGAACAGTATTGCAACCTACCTTGAGCTTCATGTCGCCATGCTTGAAATGTCACCCACGTACTCGAAATTCCAGACCGAGTCTTGCCACCTCTAATCCCTCACGTCCGACAATAATGTTGTCATACGGCCGAAGGAATGATCGATTGGCATGGACACCATTTATGAGCCAACTGAGATGGCAGACCGGCTTCGATGGGGCTGAGGTACAATTCACTCGAACTGTGTCTCCGATTTGGTAGCGAGGCTGTCCGCCCGTGATTTGTGGTCCACGTTTTGGGGTAACTGCAAAATGAATAATATAGTACACAAAAGGTATTATATGGTTATGATTATTATTATTGTTATCTTAGTAAAACTAAAATTATTATGGGACACATTTGGGAATGGAGCGGGTTTTATGGCCAAGGTGAGGGATCGTTTCAAATTGATTAAATTTTATTTCTACTTGCTTCATGCGTGCACACGTTTTGCGTGTTGTCTGCCAACCTTTGAGGAGTTAGACCGAATGGTTTTATGATAAGCTAATCAATTTTTAATTGCCTCAATTGAGCGAAGGCATATTTAATGAGGCTCATTTGGGTAATGAAGAGGTAGGACATGGATAGAAAGCTCAAGTCGAAATTATGTAAATGATGTATCGAAATGTTATGTATACGCCAGAGTGGAATATTGATCTTTTATTTATGCAACTTAGTTTGACAAAGCCTATGACATCAATGTTAAAACTTTTATGATATCCACTTTTATATTTGATTTCAGGCTTGCCACGCTAAGGACTACTTATTTTGATGGGAATTTCTTTTACTGGGTATACATCGATATGGGTTTAACTGCAAGTAGCGAAATAAATTGAAGGATACCCATGACGTGAAAAGCATTTATGCAGACAGTTGCTGCATGTTCGTCAATATAGTGTAGCCTCCGTATTATATTCTTTTGAAACAACCAAACCAAATATCCGGATGCTTGGCAAGGTACAATTTCTCTTGATGTTGTTGAGATGAAAAAGAGGACAAATGTGTAAAACACTTGCATTGAGATTACTCTGCACTTCAGAGCGGATGTACTCGCCATCTTAACCGCGCATCTTTAACGATTCCGACAGCCTGACGTATATTTCCTCTTTTCGTAAATGATTTATCATCTCAGTTCATCCATTCTTGACCACATTCTTTCTGCAACTCATCTATTTATAGACAACAATAACTCTTCAAGTTGCTTACACCAGACTAGATTACATCGCTAATTGCTTAGTGACCTTACGCTCAGATTTGACGTATCTATATTCCACCGAAATAGATTTTAATAAAACAAATCATCCATTTGCTTTGATGTACCCACTTAATCTTCATCTCATATCCTCGTTAATTAGCTCGAGGCACAAGAATCTTCCTTCAAGCAAGAATCTCAGACAAATTCTCACTAAAAAAAAAGAATGGAAATTAAATTCCCTTCCGCCATTAATACTCATTAAAGCAACAGAAGCGAAAAGCAGCAGTACAACGAAATGAAGAATTGTAAGGACGAAAAAAAAAATTATTAACGAGAAACATCCTTTAACGATCCCCTTCCAGAACAATCAGTAGCCTAGCCACTCCCTGTCTCAGTCGCAGTGAATTATTTTATATTTCCGTGGCAGTTGGCAATAATTTAAAGCACAACGGACGCCTAATTACAAATCGCCTGCCGCAGTTCGTTGGCCCTTGATTGTAGTCCGTATCATGTTGGCATTCCTCTCGAGAATCAAAGTCACTGTCTTGAACCCATTCGTTATGTTATACATTAACAGGACATACATTTCCTTTTTTTTTTTCTTTTTCTATAATTATTTGTTTCAGTTATATAATCTTTGCATTCGACTTCGTTTCGGTACCACAGCAGCGCACATTGCTGTCGTGGAATGGTCGGATTTTGCACTTTTAATGGCAAGACTTTGCACGTTCTCATCCTCATCGTCCTCGTCCTTTGACTTTCGTGCAGCAGATGTGGTAGTTCTAAAAAAAAAAACACGTAATATTCGTCGTTCTTATTATTTTTCCAAGCAACTCCACATCGCTGCCTGTGATTCACAGGATTTTTCGAAATTTTAAATGAAGATTTATTCATTCAATTAAAAATCTCTGGAAGCGGTAAAGGATATACAGATGGGTGGCAACAGAAGTGAGACGTGCACGTTACCTTGTGGAAGAAAAAAAAATAACTCAAAAGAAAAAAGGAACTCCTTTGCAGAAAAATCGCTGAAATTTATTACAAGGACACGAGTGAATCCTATTCCCGCCTACTCATTCAATATCTGTCTCTATGTATGCTATGTGTCCTTGCAAGGAATTTTAAATATACTAACAACAGTGTATGTAGGATTCCTCTGACGTCTGTTATGTTATCCTGCGTATGCTTCTTCATCTACCCTGGAGTCATTTTTCTTTCTCTTCAAATGAATTTTTAAAAAAGAGGAAAAATATGTACAAAAAGGACACGAAATGGGTACTGATGGAGCGAGTTGTTAATTTTCAACCTCTATAAACGCAATTCGTCCTTTTTGGCGGCATAGTCGTCGGCGGCGGTGAAATAAAACACACACACATAGACCTAAAATAAAAAACAAACTGTCATCTGCCTGCCGAAATAAACATTGAATGTGCTTCATTTTGTTTAACTGCCATCATTAAGTATATGGTGCGCATTTTGCTCATCGTCCTTGTTGTTTTGTATATGCTCTATAATTATGTCCTATTTCGGGTGGGGGGAAGAATTAAAAATCACAAATGAAAAAGAATTTAATTAATTAAAAGAAGAACCGGAAACAACAACAAGGAAGTTGACAGAAACGCACAGCATAGTGAGGTTGTGTTCTACATTTCTTCTTTTTTTTCTTCTGTTTTATTATTGCGTGTCCTTTTACTTTATACTTGGTTTCTTTTTTTTTTGCGAAAACAGGATGAGAAACAGGCGCACTGAAGCTTTCTTAACTTTTTTAAGTTGATTTCTTGTGAAATTTATTGCGGATGAATTAAATTAATGCGGCCGTAAATTTGAAGATATTTTGCTGGTTAAGAAGATGGGTGTACATAGTAGTTGATGTGTCTTCTTTTTCGTGGAAGTGATTCTTTTGGGGGCAAGACATTCTTTTGCAGAGAGAGATTTACTAATTAATTTAGTCGTTAAAATTAAGCCATGGAGGCACATTAAAATTGTAAGGCTTTTTTGTTATTTTTCCACGCTCCGAGGAGACTAAATGCCATGAGAATAGAAGTATTAGCATAATTAGCCAATTTTCGAGGAAATAAAAAAATATGTAACTATGCAGTCAAAAAGAGGGGGAGAAGGACTTTTTAATTGGTAGGCAAAAAAATTTGCACATTTTGGTGGAGGATTAAGTTTATTAAAATCGCCACATGTTTTACTTTTAAGAGAGCGTTCATCATGGCTTGATGTATAACAGACTTAAGTTTTTTTTTGTCCTTAAATAGGCTTCGATTCTTCAACAAAGAATCTAAACTATATTTATGTATTCATTTTGAGGTCATATGCCTACGATAAGAAAATTTGTCAAATACCATCATGAAGAACGAATCAAAGGGTTGATATGCATATTAAGGTGCATTAAAGAAGACAACATAATTTATAGTTTCGTCAAATCCGACCTCTGCCTTCCAACTATAACTTGGATGTCCAAAAGTTTCGATCGGTGTACATTGACTGGGAATATTGCCTGAGAGGAATTTCAGCGTCTTATAGCTGTAATCGATATGTACCATCTCTGCTTGAAAGACCAAGGAATTAGAAAGCACATCTTGTGCGATCTTGATAACGATCTTGCTCGGGATTGGATTCTTTTTCGTTTGTAAGCCAGTAAGACAAAGAAGACAATAAGTGGCAAATCCATCTTTCGAACAATTCAGACGATCTCCTATATACGTGTACATACGTATATAATTCCCTGATCATTGCAGTCTTGCTCATGACGCAAAGTCAAACTGGATGTGAAAGTCCTTCTGTTTCTAAAGATAAATGTACGCTACCATCTGCATAGGTAGTGAAAGAGGACGTACTGGAACTGTGCGGGTTATTCAATGACATAGACCTAGTCAATAGAATTGAAATACAACAATTGAGATAGATGTATAGTTGAAAGGCTTCCGGCTCAGAAAGTCCCTGAATCCCTTCAAGCTCGGAATCAACGATTGTACTGTATTTGATATATCACCCTTTTGTATCCCGTAAGGAGTCTGATGTCATATTCAGAAGAACTAAACCATAAACGATAAAGCTCTAAGATTTTAAATTAACTTTCCATTTCAAAGAATACTTTACAATTTTGACAAACTAAACTTTTTCTTTGTATTGAGGACCCTCCTCTTCTTCGGAACCATTTATCCTCACTTCATTTTTCCGTTTCACAAAAGAAAAAAACTATCTCGATTGTACAATATGACATGCATAATTCAATTGCAAATTAAGTGCAATCTTCATTATACAGAAAGAAAAAAAAAGTTGAAAAGAAAAATCTTCTGCCACCGCCTGGTGCTTTCTGCTCAAGTACAATAGTCGCTGTCAAGGACCTCCTCAAGTCTATACATTTTTCACCGTTTTCATCAAGGATAAGTAAAGGAGATACATTCACCGCAAAGGCGAAGAAATACCATCATCACCCTGTTCTATCTTCTTACTTAGATTAGAAGAAAAGAAGCAAGGGGGAAGAAAAAAAGTAGAACAAGAACAAGCAGAGATGGAAACGAACAAAATTAATTACTCACCCTCTGTTCCTTTCTCCACTGTACACCACAAATCACTATCATTTCTATTCCGATTCATCACCTCATACCTAGAAAATATCCTGCCTGGACTCTGTGATGGCCTACAACCTGGTATTAATTCACATGGCATTAGTTCACAGGACAACCAAAAATAGAACTACGACGAAGTGTCCATTAAAACCGTAAAAGATAAGCCTAAGGAGACATATATTACAATGGGTGTCGCAGGCAACGGAAGAATGTATGTGGTCCTTGAAGATGGATTACAAAATGTCTGTGAGAAAAATTCTCACACACAAACGAACGCAATATGTAGTACACTTCACCTGTGAACAGTGTGCAAAACTCAGAGCTCGCTTCGTCCTTCTTTACGCAAATTCATTTAGATGAATTAGGGTTAGATTACATCTGAAGTAGAGAGGTAGGCTCCGCAAATTTGCACAGTCATTCAGTGTCCTCCACATTGCCTCAGAGCACTGTTACATACACACAGACATTGCACACTTTCTGTGTACATTTTGAGGGTATTTTTTCCAACTGTGTGGCTTTCAATTCTCGGTCCTTGCTGCTACTCTGTGCTACGTCGTCGGTCGTCCTGAATACGAATGTGCGGGCTAGAAACTATTCTCTGGAGTTGGCTCTCAGTCCTAGCATTTCACCTCAATTAACTAAAAGTGAAGGAGAAACTATCTTGGGAGTACTCTGAATAGTAAAAATATTCCAAATTGACACACTACCATTGTGTTAGCTGTCCTTGGCAGAGGATAATTACGTACGCGCACTTGAACTCTACAGATGTGCTGATGAAAATCAATACATATTTCGAGGAAAGGGGGAAGTGTCTCCAACATCCGATTTTATGTTACAAGTATTTTTTAATTTTTTGTTTGGCTGGATTCCCTCTAGAGATACAATTTGGCACATGGCAGGCCTTAAAAAACATAACACGCACACTACGGCTGCCGCTCGCCGCCTGGAAAAGTATTCATGTCAGGGTGTAATCATTTTCAGAATTTTCTATGGACGGCATTTTCCTCATAAATTCATAATCATCTCTGTTCACTGTGGTTGGAGAATGTACTCGTACTACTTTCTTGGAACCAACACAAAGTCATTGGGTTGTGGTTCAAGAAATTGAAGCATTATTGGAGATGGAGGGCAAATGTCCTTCCTATAGAAGATGGTTTCATTGAAAAAATGTGAACTTTTCCAACGGTTCTAACGAGATAAAGTCAAAGGAAAAGCTAACAGATTTTGGACAAAATATGATAAGTTCCGAAAATTTTTTGCTCATCAGCCACAAATGGTTGTGCGGTGAATCTAGTCAAAAGAGTTCTTATGAAAGGGAATAATGAAAAGACGCACAGTCGAGGGGTTTCAATGAATCTAATCTGAATGAATTTAATCTATCTTCGAAAGCGATTTGAATTTAATATGAATCACTTCAGTGGAAAACAGTTCAAAGCCTATGTATACGTGCAATCTGTTTGTGAGTTGTGAGTAGAGTTCACTTAAGTTTGTGAAAATTTGTATTTGTTTAAGTCGTTATAAACCTTTCTTTTTTTTAAATACAACACCAGTCGGTCTTGTATGTTTACTAATAACCATTAATCCAATGCACCAATCTCAATAGACGTTTATGTTGGTTGCAGCTTTGTTATTTATTAAAATTTTTATAAACATACATACTTTCTATGTAACTCTAGCTAGAGGAGCGATCAATAAGTATAAAAATAGAGGTTGGTACCTACGACAAACCACTTTTGTGATATTGCCATTGGCAGCTTTGCCCTTTTAGCTAATTGCAATTGTAGGCGATGGAGGTCACACTTCATTTTTTCACCTACCACTTGTCTGTGAAAGCTATCCCACTTGCGACCATAAACCGAAGAACTACATAAGAGATTACGACCCAATCAGAACCAGGAAATCAAAAATTATCAAATTATAACTTAGTTATCTGCAGTGTGCTTTTGTCAGTGAAGAACAAATACCTACGTACACCCTCGGCACAGTGAAACAGTAGTTGATTGTGCTGTTGGAGTCGGAAAACATGGTCAGCTATCATAAGAGAATGCCAGTTGTATATGTATAGTGGATCTCCCTGTAGTAGATTTCTGACTACAAAATAGTCATTACCTAAGGTGGAGTGGGTACTGGACAACCAGTTGATTTGTATAATGCTTTGTTCTGAAACTGACTTGCTGATCTATGTGCAATGTATTCCGTCTGCCATTTTGATTAACCAAAATTTTGTTGTTCGATATTTGAACTATGTACACACACATACACAAGTAGGTACGAGTGAATGTGGTACCAAGGTCTAAATTATACTACTAGATACTAATACGAAAACATGTGGGTAAAACTTATTGCACTGGAGGCAGAGAATGTCCATAATATCAAGGATAATTGTAATGATTATGAGGGTACACTAGCAAAATTTCAACCGCAGTTCAGCTGCTGGCTTTATAGTCTATTCGTGAATCGTAGCGTAAGCAAGCCGTAAACCATCACTGGTTTCCTTCTACAAGATTTTTTTTTTTTGAAACAAGCTAACAACGGATGTAAAAGGTTGTTGCTAAATTGTTATAATCGAAAACTTTAAAGCAAAGTTTATGAAAAAGTAATACATACTTAAAGGTATTAGAAGTGGTTTTTCTAAATAATGGTTATGAGCGCACTACCAAAAGAGATGGCTTAATTACCGAATATAGCTTAGTTGTGGACAGTTGAAATTTGCTACACGCATGGAAGTCAGTAGGCTATAATGTGCTTTATGAAAACCAAACCCAATTAGAGAGAAAATTGTTTTTCCGAAAGTTGAATGGAAGACTACATTTTGATGTGCCCACTTTTCCCCTTTACTCGTCAGTTATTGGTAAAAGGGACAATGTGTTTTTAATATCCCGAAGTCCAAAAAAGTACCTAGGGTACTTGATATCTGAACAAAGCTTTTAAGACTACTAATCGGAGCTGTTTTTTTACCCACATGCATATGTAACTCTTCCCTATGGGAAGTGAAATACAGAAAGACGACGACAGATCTTTTGCTGTGGAACGCCATGTGTTATGGCATCCACCGACTGCGGAAAATGCATTTTTTTAAAGGGTCGATCCACAACCACGAACCTGACTGTATTTGTTTCCAATTCATTATGTGCTTTGGAAAATGGTGAGGAATTGGATGCTGTGGCTACTGATTTCAGCAAAGCTTTTGACGAAATCTCTCACAAAGTCATACTCCTCAAACTTAAGGCACTCGGTTTTCTACCATGGTTTGCTTCATGGAATAAATCTTATTTAGAAGATCTTAAGTACGGTGTCCCTTTTAGATTTTTTCTCTCAAACCCAATTACAGCATCATCAGGCGTTCGACAAGGTAGCCATTAAGAAGCTCTGATCTTCGATTCGACCATTAATGATGTTGAGCATGTATTTCTACTGTCTGATCTTGAGATTTACGCAGACAATATAAGAATCTCTTAGCAAATCTCTTGCACTGCTGGCTCCCTCTCACTGCAAACTGACTTAAACCACTTTTACACTTGGTGTCAACAAAATCTTTTAGAGCTGAACGTGAAAAAATATTAAGCTATCACTTTCTCCCGCAAACGTCATCCCCTGTCTCACATTAACAATGAGCTGGTTCGCACAGTTTCTTTAATTCATGATCTGGGCAAAATTTGTGACACTCAACTCAACATTATTAGCAGAGCCAGCTCCGCACTTGGCTTTGTTAAACGTTGGTCGAAGGAGTTCTCGAACCCTTACGTGACTAAATCCCTTTATACGACATTCGTCAGACCACTTCTTGAATATGCCAGCAAGGTGTGGTCACCTTACCATCAAGTTCATATTCAAAGAATTGAAGCCGTCCAGCGAAGATTCATTCGCTTTGCGTTACGCGGCCGAGGTTGGGATGACCCACACCGTCTTAAGTTGCTCAATTTACAGGCTCTAAAGACTCATCGTGATGTAGCTGGTATACTTTTTATACATCAGTTTATATCTGGAAATATACTTAGATTGTCCTTATCTGCTCCATCAGATTTCCCTACACACCAACCCTCGCCATTTAAGATCTATTCCCCTAATCTGGCTTCCCCATCACCGTACCGACTATAGCACGAACGAACCCCTTACAAAAATGCTCCGCAAAGCAAATATGTTTACCAATGTATTTGACCTAAGCTGTAGCAAACTAACTCTGAAACATGCACTTCATGACTTATTTCAACCCTGAACCCTTTCTCCTCTTGACATAACAACAATAAATTGTCAAATTTAGTCTTAGCTCTTTGATTGTTTAGGTTGTTTAAGTTTTTTACCCTTTGTTTATAGCTTAGAATTAAGTTTTATGTGCCATGCTTGTATTAAGCTCAATAAATCAAATCAAATCGATAAAAACAGACAAAGCTCTTAAAAATATATTAAAGAGGTTCCATCACATGTGATGTTCTTAGTTGAAAGTTTTCTCAGGATATTTCTCCCAAGCGAGAAGTTTTCCCTTGGGTATGTAAATAGAGTATGTAATAGAGAATAGTGACAAAGCTCATGAATCTTATGTTTAGGTACTTAAAACTTTGTCTGAAAATTGCAACAACGAAAACTGGCCCAAAGGTCATGAGTGCATTATATTCTAGATATTCAAAATAAACATGACTTGAATTGATCCTTAGTAGTTAAAAAATTCCACTTCCAATATTCACGTCAAAGAACACAACGAACACTTTATTTAATTGCCTTTCAAAAGTAGTTCCCCCCTTTCCTTTCCCATTTAGCTGAACTCCCTTCTTCTTCTGAGAATAACCCTAATTACGTCGTTTAATGTGAAAGTTAAGTAGTCATTTAAAATGCAAATTTTTTTGAAAATTCATCAACTCTGTATTTTTGCAGGATTTTCACCACTAGCAGAGAGTCTACTATGTCAACAATTCATCTTAATCCTCCCGGAGTAGCACTAGCTATTTATCATCTCTCCGCACCCAAAAAACAATTCCACAAAACCGAATTTATTTTGTCGCAAAAACAGTCTAATGAAAATGTGATCAATGTCATATAATTTCATTTATTAATATTCTTAAATAACGTAGAAATCCTTTTGCAAGGACATCGTCTTACTTGGCCCCGTCGTCTTATAAGGTTACCCTACCCATGCCAGGAAGGGAACTTAATAAATTATTTCGGCAAGGAAATGCATGTTTAGCTCTAAAGTTTCATCCGCCACAGCAAGTACTTGTTTGCTCATTTCTTTCTACTGAAGCAAGAGAAATAGCAAAGAACGTAGTTTGTTTCTCTTCATCCAGAAGGCCTTAGCCGATGGATCATTCCAAAAACTTTGAAGGAAACTTTACTAGCCTTGGAAACCCAATAAAATTATAATTAATTTTTGTGTTCCCTTCTGCATCCATGGTGCATCATTCTTGTCAGCATTATAATAGCAACAATTTTATAACCTAAAATTAGCACTAATATAAAAATGAATTTAATGAAATTATGGCAAGGATAATAGGATGATGGGATAAGAATAAGATATAGATACGTATATATATTTTTTTCTTTTTGTTTACTTACCAACAACAATCATGTCCTCGTGGCCGGAAACAGTTTGAAATGATGGTGCTTCGCCGGAAACTTCACATCTATAACGACCGGTCGATTGGAGTGTCACTCGTTTAAGGACAACAATATTGTCCGTCGAATTAGCCAGCTGCAATAAGGATACAGAAAGAGCCTAATGCTTATATTTTTCCATTAAATTATGCAAAAGTTTTATTTTTTGGAACAAAAAGGAAAGGAAAGGACTCTCTCTTCTGCGAGAAACTTTTCGATTTATTTTTCGATTTTGGTTGTGTATTTTGTTTTCTCTCCTTTTCCTTTCTTTTTTCTCTTGAAGCTGCCAAGTGGATATGACACAAATTGTTGTTTTCTTAACAACTGTCCATCCGCAACGTATTTTCAATAAACGCAATCCCAACAAAAAAAACTAAGAAAAAAGCAAAGAAGTATGTGTAAGCGTGAGCAGACGGGCACAACAAAACAAGACAACGTCCTCTCACATGGTATTACTTGGCCAAGCCACAAAACTATCAAAACTGAGTAGAAAAGTAAGTAGCATAAGTTTCCCTTATGCTTCTTATCGTTTATCGTCATCGCACCGCAGTTGTCCTTGTGTTTTACGAAAATATCAACAAAACTTTTTTCCTGACACCTAAGTCCTGAAAGAGTCACCCACCAAAAGTGGGAGTGGCAGAAAAAAAAATACACACGTCACTAGAAAAATATGAGATTTCGAAAAGTTAACAAAATCATTGTTAAGTTGTATGAGTTAAGAGCAAATGAATGCGATATCCCGACAATGCAGACGGTTCCAGTTGTAAATCTTGTGATCCTATGAGACTACACCACTGGTTCAGCCTCTCTCGCTTTCCCTGTTCGTGAACTGATTCCTTTGAACATTGAGAGAGTAAATTGCATTGTCGGACTGAACGCAGGCGGGTGGTTATTTTGCTTGTGTGTGGCGGATGAAAGGATAAATTCCCGCAGTGAATTGTGACAAAAGTCACGTAGCAAATGCTTATTAAATTTATATGTCCCTCTTTGCTTTGAGGTTGAAACGGAAAAGTTTCTTCTCTTTTTTTGCCTGTCGTACAACCAAACACTAATGGCATACAACAAAGTACTTTGGGTTTAGGTTTATGGTCCAACCAACTCTCACTCACTGTCGGTTATGTCCTGCTGAGTAATTTTTATTCCCCTGCTGGTTGGTGGGGTTACATTTTTATTTTTTCGCTTGGGATACATATTCATGGTGAAAAAATCAAACAGAACCTCAGAGCCTATTATCCTCATATACACAATTTTTTGTTTGCCTGCATTTATCCCTTATGCAAAGGTGCAAGTGGGAACATGGTAAATACAAAAATATACTTGTATAAAGCATGAAGGATGAAACTACCGGTTTCATAAAAGGAAATAAATTATAATTATGGTAAGAAAAATAAATGGAGAATTTCAACAATTTCAATTGTCATCTGCAGGATATAGGCGGGTAATTTGTTACGAGCTTTGACAGGTTACCTACTCACTGCGGAGCTGCGCTGTGGATTGAAGTGTAATCCCTAAGAAAGCTTGTACGAATATGCAAAGTTTGCACAAAGTACTCGTATTTTGTCGCAGTATAACAGGTTCTATTGAAGTGCTATATGGATTCTACTGCTACACATAAATGAAATTGTCTGATAGAAAATAGCGTCGTGGAAACGTGAGAATGACAATGGTGCATGTACCTAAATTCGTAATAATGGTTGAACTCGCTGAACTTAGGGCCGCAAACAAGCAAAATAAACAGAATGGGACCCGAATAAAGTCCGACGGCTGATGGGTCCTCACGTAAAAGACTAAAAATCTTTCTTCTATTCCTGATCAGGGCTTCTATCCATATGATAGTTTGGAAACAAAACTTAGAACGCTTTCCAGTTTTTTTTTTATAAACCTGCGGTTTCTGCCCTTGTTTTCCCTTTCCCCTGCGTTTTCCCTTATGCCTACGTATATCCACTGACATCTTGCAAGACAGGAAGTCGTCCAAGGGAGGCACTGCTTACTCCATAGAGCACTATTCACTTTGCTGCCCGTTGATTAAAGAAGTCTTCTACTTTGTTTTAAGTTCATCTTTGCATCAATCGTTACCCCTAGATACCTTAGGGATGATTTAGACGTGATTGTGACTACTGCTAACGAGCACAGTCTTGCACAATTCTAATTGTATCGTTGCTGAATTGTTTTGCCGCCTTAAATAGTTAACCGACAACTTCTATTGCAATGTCGTACGCTAAACCAACAGTTTCTAGAGTCTCCGTCACTTGAATTCATAGTACGTCGTCATACAGGCTTACTGCATACTACGCCACGCTATCCTGCATAGCTTCTTATTTTACATATTTTAACTGATACCAGTAATGTTCAAGACCTTTACCTGTCTAAATAACTAAAGAGTATATGTGGAAAGCGTCTTCCAACACATTTCATTTGATTACATGTTATCTGTGAGGATTATGCATTTTCCTATTCCGCAAAAGGAATCTTGTAGGCTATTTTGAAAACTTAATCCCTATTACTAGTCCTTATGCACAGGAAAATTGGAAAGGATATATTATGTTAGATATGATTTCACTTGAATTCGCAAGATACACGATTATTTTCTCAGATGCTTCAAGACTTTTAATCTATAATCAAGTCTGCTTTAACACTTTCATTGGCTACACATTCGTTCAAGGCTCTTAGCCTTTATCTTTTTTCTTTTATACACCACATTTTAACATATCTTTTTCAAATTCTTACAAGTACTTCCAATGCAATTTAAAAAAAAATATTTAACAAACTTTAATTCCTTCGTGACAGCAAACGACAATAGAAAGTCAATTATAGCTGAAAGTACAAAAGTATAAAACTTGAAAGACAAACCCCACAAACCGCGACAGATTTGTATACATATTAATAATTGAAAAAATGATTACAACTTTGAAATGAAATAAAAATGTAAACGACCGACAGTTTTCTTAAAAAAGTTTTTATTCTTCTTTGTTTTACATTCCAAATACTTATTAGTGCATAAATAACTGAAATTACATTTAATGTTCATTTTCAATTATGAATTCGTAATTTTTTAAAACAAGTTCCTTGTAATAATGACAATAATGAAGAAAAACAAAAAAAAAAAAAAAAAGGAAGCAAGGAATAAACCTAACTTTCAGTTCCTTAATAACGATATACGACTACGTAAGTATTTACAAAAGTGCGCTTAAGTTTATCAGAACTTTTCGAATAAATCTAAATTATTATAAACAGTAAAATAATTAATTACACACGCTCTTCAGTTTTAGATAAGCAGGTAAAAGTACGACTAATCGACTATAGTTTCGTTTTTAAATAGCGTTTATATGTTCTGAACATGTGCACCAATAAAGTTGTTTGCGGAATTGAGTATCCCATCTTTCAAGATAGCCTGAACCCAAGTTGAACTGGAAACTGATCTCTAGAAGCTTCGTATTGCTTCCTGCACTTTGATATTCTTTGTTTTTTTTTATAATTCACTAGCGCTAAAGGGGTTATGAATACCCTTATGATACTATTCACACAGCGCTAGTGTTGGTGTAGTGATTTGGAAACTCAGGTGGTATTCGATTTCAGTCTTTTTGCTCCGATGGTGGTATCCAGAATGACTGGGGAGAATTATTGATTCTGTTGCCTTTGCTTTCAGTATTTCTTTCAAACATCCCGGTGCCATTAGTACGATCAACACTTTTAAGCCATTGCCTGCCTAACCTACTGCCAGTGTTATGCCTAAACAGTAGAGTAGACGTCAGCTTATTTCGCAATTGACCGACTTTTTTTTGTGACATAGGGATTCGAACCTGGAACCTTCAGCGTGACAAGCGATGATGCAACCACTCCACTATGGCCACCTTAAAGAATTCGTCTTTCTAATCTCTGCCATAGCTCTGAGAATGAAGTAAGACTTGCTTAAATCGTTTACTTTAGCCTTAGGCCAATCAAAAAGAATCGTGGAGATACTATACAGGACCCTCAGCATACCCGTCCTGACGTATGTTGCAAAAGCATGAACTTTGTCAAAATCGGATTAAAGTGCATTGTTATCTTCGAGCGAAACAGATGAACGTCGATGCTGCAGGCCGCAGAATCTTTGAATCCATCTCTGAGGCACTTCGTAGAAGAGGATTACCTTATCTTCGATGGCATGTGCAAGCAACTTGGTCTTTGTAGACAGCAGCCTTAAGATCATGCTTACTGGAGAGGCTTTTTGGTTCCAGTTCTGATGCACCTCAAACTGAAGCGCTATCAAAAGTAAACTTGATAACTTGAAGTTAGGAGACAATTTAAGTAGTTTATTTTGAAAGAAAACAATGTTCTCCTTTTGGCCAACTTTACTGCTGTGGATAAAGTGGTTAGTGCGGTGCACTGTTGAGCATGTAAATTCATGCACAGCAAAGCGACAAACAAGTTTTTTTTATCACTTCTTGGCAAGCAACGACGAAACCTCGAAGAGTATATTCTGTCCTTTGAAGCCTTTTAATCTGCCTTTTGGATTCGAAAAAAAATGTATGCGTACTATGCTCACTTAAAGGTCAAAAATTTGCATATCAGGCTCAACTTCTGAAGAAGCAATATACCTGCAAATACTAGCTTAGCTTTAAAACGTGGTGAAATAAGTTGGCAAAGAACGAAAAAGACCAAAGAAAATCGATCGCTTGTGTTGACTACACTTGCATAAAACAAAAACCTCACACATACACATGGAACACACATTAAGTGTCAGTTGAGTTGTTAGAGACGCTCCTACGAGTACGTGACCCAAAATTGCAACGTTACCAAACGAACACGAACCAACGTCGCGGATAGAGACTGCAAATGCACTGACAATGCTTCATTTTTATGTTGGTATTGATTTTTTCCCGTTTTTTTTTTTCTGTCACACACTCGAAACTTATTTTATTTAATTTTGGAACAACTTTTTCTTTTCTTTTTTTTCAACACATCATCAGAGGAAACAAACACACGAAGGGAAGAGTTAATTTTACCACAAAAATAAACCGGAGCAATAGGAAATGATGGAGAGCATAAAGGACGAAAAACAATTTTTTGTTATTGTAGGATTTTGCACAAAACTTACATCAATATCAACGCCAGGAAGTGGAAACACTTGTGCCGGTGGCGTATCCCTTGGGACATATCGATAGAACTCATATCCGTCCTTGTACCACTTCACTGAATATAGTGATTCACCGTCCAAATCGTATTTGCATCCCAGAACTGCATCCTCATACCGCATAATATGTTTGGGAATTCGAATCTCTGTCATGGATAGGCCGGTACTAAGTTCTGAAAATAGAAAAAATAACATACTTTAGTTTGTTGCAAATTTCGTTTTTGAGATTTTACTTTGGAGAGAAACTTTAAAATCAAAGTAATGTCGAATGCCGTGTGCAGGAAGAAAAAACAACTATGAATGAGAAAAACCCAGGACGAACTTTGTTTTCCTCACTCTAATGGTATGATTGAGTTTTCCTTTATTTTATTGTTATTATTCTTCCTTTTTTATTCGTCCGTCCTGAGTTCTTCTTTCCTTCACCGTGTTCCTGTTGAGTTCAAGGTATGATTTAATTTTAAAACATTCGTATGCACGTTCGTTTCTTGGATCTTTTACAACTGTTTTGTAAATTTATTTATTTTTTTTATGTCGAACTTTTATTTCTCTAACCTGGTTTGGAGGAGTTTTTGTAGTTTTATGGGAAAGTTCACTGAAAAGGGAAATTTCCTGAATCCTTCGTAAACAGGTTTTGACAAATTTAAATCGTTATTTTGTAGTGTGAGTCATTATACCAAAGAGGATAGGATCTTTGAAGTACTTAGCCGTGAATTTTACAAATTGAACGAATGTACGCTCTCCATTGTCATCTTTTCTACCGCTATTTCCTGTGGGACTTTAGTCTCAACCTTCAGAAGTCATTGAATCGGAAAATATGTGTACGTAACACTTTTCGATTTATCGTCAAAGCAATCATCCAACACCCTCGATTTAACCTAGTGACAACTTCACATCCCGATAAATTATGAATAACTGTGGCGAGAGGGAGCAAATAAAATGAAATATGTACACATCACGGATGAATGACCTCTGATTGAAACGTCAACTTAATGGCAATTGACAATTAAATCGACTACATTGTCCGCGAACATCTTTGAAAGCAACTAATTTACACAATCAAAACCACTGATCCCTCAGTGCAGCTGTCATCAAACATTATCATCATCATCATCAGCAACATTACAACATATCCTTGCAGCGAGTTAATCTCCTGATGGCAGAAACCTCGAGCTGTCTAATCTTATGATGATCATCTCATTATCACGTTATACATTTTCCATATCCAGACTTCTGATGGATGGATTATCACTAGGAAAGGGAGTGCTTCAGCCAAATCCCATTTGGAAATGCATCGATACTCCATCGGGATTAATGTCACCATTATAAACGGTTCACTTGATATATTCGTAATTGATTTTCACATAATTTATGCACAAAAAGGATGCAAAGCAATACTGATATGTGTAGCGATGAGGGTGTGAATTGAATATAGAACACGAACTTTACCAGCTTCAGGCTAGAAACAGATATTAGATAAAGTCGTAGAACGTGTCGGTGTGGTTCGAATGAAATTTAAAGCATCGACGTGGAAAAATTACGTCTAACAAAATATACACACTTACATGTATTCAAATCGCAAGCACGAGGACATGCATGAATATTTGCGTCCTTGATGAGATGCAAAATGCACCACATGCACAAATTCACATTCTCTGTTGCTTTTAATTAATTATGCAAAATGCAAGCGACCCTTATCGATAAATGTATGCCTGCGAATGCGCCTTTTTCGTATTTTGGGCTTTTTCATACGCGGTGATTAGGTATGTATTTTTAATGAAATTAAATTATTACTTCCCTATCAGGATGGCACAACAAAGTACCACCATAAGCTGGCCATATGGATCGTTTGGCGCAGAGAATCGGCTATTTGCGGTGGGAAGTGGGAAATAGGTTAAACGATGCAGAGTCGCATCGGTAGTTATGGGTTTAGGTAATTAGTAGTTGAGCCGCTTGAATGCAGCACAATCTCTAGTGTGGATGAGAAATACTGACAAGATAAAGCTACAGTTTGCGGGCTGATAGTCATCAAAATTACTCTTATTTTATGTCAATTAAGGTTCCATTCAAAGAAGATAAACTAATAAGCTCCCTTTCGGATTGCAAAGGAAATTGTTGTATTGTGGTGGTTTGGGTTTTGATAATCCCGAATTCGGCCATTTTACTCGTTTAGAAAAATATTAGAATAGATTAATCTTTCATCAAAACTGTCCAGACTGTGGTCCTGCTTAAGCGGTAGAAACCATCAAATCTTAGCTAACCTAACCTTAAACTATCTAGAAGAAAGGTTGTAGTAACATTTGTGGCTCTAAGAGTTCAAAGTATCACATGCTGTACAAGCGTTGGCTTAAAGAGGAATTTTAAATATCTCTACAGTCTACTGAAAGAAGTACCTACCAGCACGTCTCTCTTTTAAGCACTGCTCTCTAATGTGATGATGTCATATTGAAATCAATTTTGTATGTGGCCTATCAACAGGTGGTTGTTCACATGCCTTTTGCTGAAACAAGAAACGTTCTTCCCGTTATTCGTTACTGTTACCATGACGATTGATTATTTTACTTGACACATCCAATCATCGAATTGTTATTGGCCACTTACAAATTTTAATTTTATATGCAACGTTCGACGCTGTCACTCTTTCCTACATAAATACCATTCACGTCAGAAACCCGGAATTAAACTCCTCCTTAACAATCTTGGCAATCGGGTATGATTATATTTTCTAATGTCACTTTATGCCAACGCAACGTTACGAAACCCACATTTCCATAACAAATGTAATATCCTAAGAGTTTTGGAAAATAAAAATTTGATCGACGTGAAAAATATCCAGCAAAGATATTAATTTTCTCACCTTCACACAAAATACATACATATATGCATAAACACTACACCACACATCCTTAACATAGGTATCTCCTTGCAGCACCCACACGAAAATCATCATAAATTTTTTGCGAACAGCTTCTCCACCTGGGTGCCAGCAAAAACCAATGAGCATACAGCTCTATCTGTCTACATGTCCTGACATTCCGACCACCATCACTTTTCGCCCATAATAATACATCATCTGTAGCAACGAGAAGTCTCCCCCCACCTACGTGCCACCTCTGGAACAAAATTGTACTTCCACACGGAAGACTAATGTGTGGCGCTATGTTTTACAAAAGGAACACCACTATGGACTATCACTTCTCTAACTATGGCAACAAGGTTAAAGTGTTTCCCAGTTTTACATTGTTTATTGCAGTCATTAATTTCGGACGAAAAGAGCGGCGCTCTCTCTGGGACCGATAACTCATTTCGACTTGAACAAATTATCCCTTCGTGTTAATTGCTTTCCTACAACAGATAATTTTCACTTTTACACTGCCTCCTCCCAATGGATGAGGTGACTGGAACTGCAAGTGACACTCACTGAATCCACCACGTGAGCAAGAGGTGGATATTAATTCCAAAGCCAAGATGCAAAACACCAGCTATATGGCATTCAAAATGCATTGCACTTTACAAGTTCACATACAACACTTAGTTAAGGGGTTGGCTTCTCACTGTAATTCACTGTGAGGGTGTGACGAAGCCTCTCTGACGAGGGTGGTCTCATGGAGGCAGTAAGTAAGTGATATATAAATTTTTAAGTGGCATTCATGAGTTTCTATTAAGTCATCCAGTTGATGATTGTGATGCGACACATTTTCTGTTCATCCTAGCAGGATCTGAAATGAGAGTAATTTATGTGAAATATGGGACGAAATAAGTGGTTGGATTTATAGTCCAAGGACGTAAGGTAGAAGTTTTGGAATTAATTCAAACAAATGGGAGAGACATTTTCATTTTTGAAAATTGTTTTGTTTAAGTCACGTTTATGGAAGGTGTGAAACGAAAAATGGGTTAACGATAATAGAATGAGAGAAAAGTACCAAAGTAGGAAGGTAACCTAAATCTCATTGATGAGAAAACTGCCTAATTGGACGGGTTGCTACCTTATAATGCTGTAATAATTTAGCCATTGCTTTAGGAATATTATGGAGGGGAAAGAAGATTTTGATAAATCTTTGAGTGTTTATTTTGACATGGTTAACTTCTCAATTCGCCATCCAAAGTCGGGAATAAAAATTGTAGGTTTATTCTTTTCGTAAGAAAAATATTAAACTCTCATAAATATTACACAATTTCATGTTTGAAAAAAAAGGAAGAAATTCATCCTTTTTTGTTACACAGCTAAATTTTTCAGCGGTCATCCCCGAAGAAATGGTTCAGAAGACCGAAACCGCGCCCATCAAAACATTACTTCTGTTTATAAACTGCAGACGTCACTTCGACTTTATGGAAACACATCGGAAAACGATCATAGACTTCTTGATCATAGGCTTTTCAACGAAAACGAAGGAAGAGCACAATCGATTTCATATAGATTTCGTGCGAAAGATGAGAAAAGGATCCAAGACACGCACCTTGGTGGCATTTGGAAAATGATCTTACCCAACCTTGAGGCCACTTTTTGTTATTATCGGTGCGATTGGTATGTGTATAAGAGTTTATTAGTTCCATTTTCTGTAGTGTTATTGTACTCATTGTGCTCATCATTCCTTTGAACACCGTTCTCAGCATAACGCTTCAATTAGACAACAACTGCAAATACAACTGCAATCCTAATCCGGATGCAGCAGCTTTCGCCAATGAACAAAACCCACCTAAATTGGTTGCATTACCTGGTGAAAACAATTTAAGGCACAATGCATACCATTATCCTGACTTCCTTCGTCACTTTCAATCCTGCATGCATTGCTCGTATGCAGATGTATTAATCAGTTAAAAACAAAAGGACTATACGAGTATAAAACACATATACGTATGTAACACATACAGTGCTAGATGAGCATTTGACATCTATCGTACATTAGCACGTCTGTTAACGTTTGTATGTTACCGGTGTAGAGTTCCATTTTGTTTTGTACTTTTATAATGAATGCTCGCTTCCGTAAACATACACCACTGACCTCTTTCTATCTCGGCCAACATAACAGAATCATGTAAAACACCACAAATCCCTTTATTTATATTGTGCAAAAGGACAAAAAGAACAATGTAAATGAACATTAAGTTTCATGACGAAGATAGATACTGAACGCAAGAGAATAGGACACAATTTTTTGTTTTGTTTCGCTCATTAAGTCAAGCTGATAAATGGCTAAGAGTTGACCCACATTCAGATTCGCGTAAATTGTATAAATGGAGTGATTATGTTGCATTCGGAAGGGTTTGGAATGTGAATTTTCACAATAAAAAAAAAACGTATGTTGTGAGAACACACATTGTTAATCCTTTTTTGCGAGGACATTTCTTTTGGATTTAACTTTCTTTCCTTGAAATCGAGGAGTTTTGTGAAAATTATCGTATGCACGTGGGTAGGTACGTACCTGTAATAGGCTCATCAATTTATAAAGTGCCTTTTGGTGTCGTTTCAAGGAAATAGAGTGGGATATGTTTATCAAGAAAGCATTTCCACATGTTCAGGTGAAGGTACATACATATTGAAAGGGCAATGTGACTTTGTTAAGTGAAGTGACATAATGTCATTTCAAGAAGGTATGCAAAATAACTGAAATCTTTAAATCAAATGTGTGTACACTGGAAACCTTTTAATACCTTAACCATAGGTCTATGCGAAAGGGAAAGAATAACTGGCACTGGCCGGTGGGTTGAGTAAGCTTTGTCGCGTATAATGGTTTGTATATATTATTCTTCATACGTCTTGTCACGATGTCGACATCGTGCTTGATTTTATACAAAGTTTTTCAGCTCACATCCCGTCCCAGAAACTCGTGTTTTCTTTCCAACTGTTATGTTCCATATTTGCCTAGGATGAGCAGAGTTTCCAATGGAGCTTTCTTTCCACCGAAGGGTGTGACCAATATCACATTGTTTTTGAATGATCGGTTTCGACTCGTCTAAAGAGGCCTGCAGGTAGTCTTTTGCTTTTACTAACGATTACACAGTTCTTTAAAGTTCATCATAGTTTGTTTGTAAGCTACTGAAATCTTTTAATAAGGGCATAGGTACTTATCCCACTAATTCTTGTGTAGATATCTTATTTTATATTTTCAAACATCTGCCAAGGATTGTCACAATCTACTTGAAACTTCTTCGACATCAGCATTTTGCTGACCTTCTACTCGTAATTTTTCATTTCAGACGATTATTCTAATATGACACACAAGCCCCAGTATTAAATGTTTATAAGTCCTCGCAAGGACACTCTACCTGCTTTATTGAGTTTTAGGTAAAACAAAAACAGATTTATGATTTTTGGCGAGGCATAAGGGAAAACTGTTCATTTTGCAAATTATTTTCCCACTCCTTCGACGGCCAATGACAATGAATATGAAATGGAACATTTGCTACAAGCCACATACAACAACACCCCTAAAGCGAATGTACGCCATACACCCCAAAGATACCCGCAAAACAATTGTATCTAAAAATGAAAACGTCCCATTGAGTTATGCTCGCACGAAATTGGAACAGCGCAACAGTGGCAGGACCACGAACACAGCCATTACCGTCACCACGAATAAATGAACGACTGTGTCATTGGGTTCCCTACGGGACAACAATTGCATAAGGGTGGTGAATGGGTATTGTAGAGAACCACCGACCGGTCGCATTCTAATGCAAAGTACATGCACGTACACAGTGCCAGTGCTAGATGTGTACGCGGTGTACAACATGGACAATGCTTCCATTTACGTCCTCAAAACGAGTTTTCCCAACAACAAAACGAAAGAAAAAAAAAGGAAAACACAGAAAGTGCAATATGCAAAAGAACACTGTACCACAAGGATCCACGACTTTTCTTATCCTAGCATTGCATCACAAGTCATTTACATCATCATCAGCATCACCATTGTTGTGTGCACTGTTGTGTAGGAGTTTGTGAAAATATGACACACATCGGTACGCTCCGAAAGGGATATCCTTTGCAAATGTTAAATTAAAATATGGCAAATGCTGTCCGGGCACACGGTTATATCCTGGATATGAGCAGGCGTATAATAGTAACAACAATAAGGAGAAATTCGATGTACATGGAATGCGAGAAAAGGCAACACGATGACCACAATCGATAATGACCACAGGTCAATGGTTGTAATTTCACATGAATAGACGAAAAAGGATATTATTCCAATTTAATTTAAAAAAATATAGGTATACTACAAGGATTAAATTCTAAAAATGAAATGCATACTGAAAGGATGCTGTTATATTTGTTTCATTTGTAAAACATCGGATTGAAAATCTTATTATTTTCTACATAAAATGTTGACATTTCTAAAGGGAAGACCTTGATCTGAGTTGGACAATCTCATTCTATTTTGGTCACTTTCCATTCCATTAAGACTAGTTTGCATTTGAACTTTGGTATTCCCAAACCAGTCTTTCTTGTTACTGTATTTCTCACATTGAAAATGGGTTTCAATGCTCAAGATGATTGTTTTGCAAATCTTAAGATCAACTTACTGTTCCCCTAAAGCAAAATAGTTAATCTGTAGAGCTGCGAATAATTCATGCCCCACTTAACTTTTTTATTGTATTAGCCAGGCTCTGATAGCGTATTTAATTAAATTTTGATGGATGACAAAACTAAACAGGAAAAATGAGCCTCAACTTCTTTATGTGGGAAATCAGCTCCTTAAGTGTTGCGATTGCGCACTTATTTTCAAATCGAAACCCATAATCTCTCTATCGACTTCAAAGTCGCATATGATATCTACCACTAATCGTCTTGACCTCTAAAGGGCGATGGCTGAGTTCTGGATACAGGTAAAACTGATCCAGTTGTGCCGCGGGTCACCATACAAGTATTTGATCTATTACTTTCTTTCGTTTTGTAGTCCTAGTTCGCATCCTATTTGGAATTGTCATGAGTGTTTTTCTTAAGCACTCCAGTTGTAAATCTGACTCGAATGCAGAAATACAGTTCCTTCTGAAATTTTGAAAAATGTAGCGCTCCACAATGAAATCGTTTCAAATCTTGCCAATTTTTTAACCACTGGCTGTATGACGCATTAAAAAAACTGCTCTTATCAAATCACTCAGCTCCTTTAACAAAACCCTTCATATAAAACGAACTCAATACAATCTGATAATCGTATTTGTATATTTTTTAGACGTTTGTTATCAGGACCAAACTCGTATTCAATTTGTGTTTGAATTAAAATTCATCATTAATGTCGAGTGTTGAGTAAATAATTATTTACACGGTTAAATAAAATTAGTTAACACTTTGGCCCCACGAAGCCTGTTTATATACATAGATCATCATAATTCATCCAATGATAACTACTTATTTAAAGGCCGATTAAAGAGGATTTTAATCAAATTATCATTAATCGATTGAATTCTATGTACTCCAGCCATTTGAACTCCATTGATTTTATTTTTTAATTAAAAATACAAGCAATAAACGAATGAGGTTCGAATGGATTTGAATCATTTTTTTGGCTTTAAAATCAAACAACAATTATGGTCACCTATTAAATTTACAAAGTTGACGAAGAAGACGACCCCCTTTTTTTATAATTCACTAGCGCTTCCTTATGATGCTGTTCACACAGCGATAGTGTTGGTGTATTAGGTTTCAGTCTTTTGCTCCGAGGGTGGTGTCCAGAATGACTGGAGAGTCATTATTAGTAATTTTGCCATTGCTTATAATTCACAGTATTTCTTTCGAACATCCTGATGTCATTATCACTACTCAGTACAATCAACACTTTCATGCCATATGACCACCCTACTGCCAGTGTTATGCCTATGCAGTAAAGTTGACGTCAGCTTTTTGTCACAGTTGATCGACATCCGGAGTTGAACCTGGAACCTTCAGCGTAACAAGCGATGATGCAACCACCACATCATGCCTACCTCAATTTTCGTTCATCAACAACACCTTGTACGCTTGGATTTCAAATCAAATCATGCTTTCGAAGTAGCTCTCTGGCTACTTTGTGTAAAGTTTTCTCAAAAAGTTTTAAATATTCCGAAAGATTAAGCGGAAATTAACCAAAGAAAATGTAGAAGAAAGGCCAACAGCAATGTAAAAAGAAAGTCAAAAGAATAAAAATATTTTCTAATTACAAATCCTGTCGTTCCAATCAAAATGGGTTTCAAAAGAATAAGGAAAAAAGAAAATAAAATCTGTCAACAAAAACAGATGACAGTTCCATCCTTATTTCTAACATCCTTCCGGATTGTCATTCAACTTGGCAATTACCCCAATCAACATTTCATTTTCACTATGGCGCGTTGGATAAAGAATTGTGTACTGTTAAATACGTTACATTGGAATGCATTCGATGGAATTAAAATGGATGATTTTGCGATTGGGTACTTCATATTGTCCCTGAAAAAGATTTGTAATCTGCTTTTTTTTTTATCCTTTCCTAGCTGGTCTGTGTGTGTGAATTCTGTTCCTTTTATTTTATCCTGAAGGATTAATCTGATTGGAATCGGAAAGTTGTTGCGAAAGTTTACCGTTCAATGAGCGAAAGTGCTGAGCAGAAAAAAGAAAGTAAGGTTTTATTGGCACATTTGAGATGCATCCGAAGGATGCTTTCAAGGATGTATAAAATTTCATGGAATGAAATCTTTTGCAAAGAAGTTTATGTGAAAATGCATTTAAGCAGGTTTATTTCTTTAGGATAGAGCAGAAGTTAAAAGAGTAATTTTAGTAAAATCTGAAATACAGTTTATAGTTAAGCAGTTAATGTTACGGTTTTGTTTAAGTTAAGTACTGTTTTAATATAAGACACATAAGGTTTGCTAGGTCAGTGGCTGCCCTGGGATATCAGTCAATGGGACGCTGGCAACCAAAAGATATCCATCGTTCCTGAGTTCTCTGGACACTCACGGAGTAGGTAATAAACAAATTTCTCTTTGTTCCTCCTCCCAAAATCGAGTATAGTAGTTATTATGAGAAAGATCGGTAGGAAAGCCATGATATTCTTGGTATGGTTTGGTAGAAATGATTGCAGACAATTTATTGGCGTCCCAACGAGTGACACTTTATGTGACGACGATGTGAGGACGATGACATTGCGGAACACTTCCGATGTGATTGTCCTATTCTCGGTGTTGATGTGATGTGTACATATGTGTATACTTTAATCAGTTTCATCATTACAGCGCCTAAAGAAATTCAAATATGCCAATTTCCCCGAATTGTTTCCCTTAAATTACATGCATTCATTTTGAGTATTCCATCACTTTTGTCTACGTCGTAAAGTGCCAGGAGCCATCTCAACACATTTAAGATTTATCCGTAAAGGCCTGATCTTTGAAAATTAAACTCCGGATGTGAAGGAATATTAATTGCATCACGATTCAAACTTTGTCCTCTCAAATCAGCCTCCACCGTGGTACTTAAAAATTCACAAATACCAAAAATCGTTTCATGAAATCGTTCATAGTCCCATCACTCTTAAAAAAGAGCTCACAAGCATACTCATCTTCATTAATAAATCACTTCACTTTCAAGCAAATAAAAAAAAATTCCATCTCCTTCCTAGAATCAATTCGCTCAAGCCTTAATTAAACCACAAAACAGCCAACATTAAGAGCATCTCAAGGGTCGTTGGGAAAATCCAAAATGTAAGCACACTCTACGTGCCATGTCCACGCGCACACAACATTTAAATAGTTAATTTGAGGCAAAAGCATCAACCTGCCATCAGCAAGGAATACCATTATCCTCAAGATGGTCGTAAAGCTTCATCCATCTATTCGAAGAAAATACTCAACACTTTCGAGGATCAAATGAAAAGCCAAAGGAAATTCCCTTGGAAATTCCTTTTCATGACGGGAGATGTACCTTATATAGAGATATCCTGGAGCCAAGTGTGACTAACAGTGCGACGTGTAATCACACACCATAAATTTGTTTTTTTTTTAAGTCCTTTCCCGACCTCCTTCAATTTACACAATGAAAAAATAATTTAACGCAAGTAAGACCAGGACATATTCCCTAAACGTATCCAAAGGCTGCTCAAGATATTTTGAAGTAAGAAGAAGAAAAGAAATAAGGACAAGCGGACGAGCTAAGAACTCCAAATTAAATATTTACACTCTACCAGACTCGCTCCCACCAGTTCGGTTCGGGGTCTTCACATTAATTTACTCGCTCACTCGCTCAGCCGCTCACTTAGGCATTCACTTGGTTCACACAATTTTCCCTTCAAAAGGAAGTTTATGACACCGAATCGCACTTCATTATGCGTTCATTTTGATTTTCTCTTTACTTTCTTTTTTCCTTCTTTTGTTTCATCCAAGCTCCTCGTCGTCATCGTCGTCCTGTTTAGGTTTATTTATTCGTTCCTCCTTTTTTTTTTATATATATATTTTAAGGACCTTTATGCTGTTAGTACAAGTAGCACACGGGAATTGAAGGTGTTCGTGGATGTGTGTTGAAGATGGACAAAAAAGGCAAACCGTTTAGAAACGCTAGGACGACGATGATATTGCGTCTAAACAGAAAGAAGGTAAAACAAACAACCTTCTTTGTGTATGTTTTTGAATCTGAAGCAGCGAGTTACTTCTAAGACCTCCACCAAAGTGATTTCGTTGGGAGCATGCGTTTGAATGTGATTCATGCCCAAACAAAAGTACAACAAGGATTCCATTCATTAAATCCTCTTCTTTCGGGTGAAAAGAAAAAAAAAGAGAGTTTTATGTAGTATAAGGCAAATGTCTTATCGTCGTGTCAACAAAAAAGATGAAAAAAAGGACCTTTAAAAACGCGTAGTGAGGCTGATACTTAATACACCTTTTCATTATTAAAGTTTACACAACCGCTATGAACGTTATGAACGTCCGTTTGCTAAGGAGCATCATCAGTAGTAAGTTCTCGCGTTTTCTTTGTCCTTGAAGACTTTTGTATACCTCCCGGGGGGGATGCTCCAAACCATCATACGGCCAAAATATCCATTGCGGATAGCTGGCAGGATTCATAAAGGATGCCTGAATAATTCATAATGTCTAAATTTGAAAATTTATGCGAGTTTGCCATTCCTGTGGCAGTGGCAGATCTTGATGTGTCTTCCTCACTGTTGTAACTGTGATCTGTGAGTAAGAAATAAAAAAAATAAAAAAAGGACACTTGCTGGTATTTTCCTTCGCCAGGAATAGTAAAATGTTCATAAATTATCTACATAAAATACACACAGAGAAAGTGAATGAACAAAATAAAATATGTCACCAAAAGGCACCGAGGGGGTGGGCAAAAAAGGAGGAATAACAGTAAAAATAAAGGGGAAAAGAATCCTTGAGAAGAAAAAAATTTACACTTTGCGAAGCCGTGTGGAACGTTCAGAAGTCAAATGTACTTTGAGTTGCCGCTAAGGAAAACTGCCTATGAAAGGATACAATTTTTTTTTTTTTTTTTACTTCCATCTTGGAGCGACCCTTTTTTTCAGTGCCGTTGTCGTTGTCGACATCGTTTACGTGGGCATTCTCGGGTAAATACTTAAGGACGGTTTGCATAACAAAATGCTGATGGGCAAATGATTTTGGATGAAAGGGTTCAACACTTAGGATGCCATCGTTTGACGTTACTGCTGGCGAAATTCTGGGTACAATATTTTCTTTTTTTTCTCTGCTTAAGATGTCCTAACAAATTCTTCTGCTTTCTTGTTTGGGAATATTAGTGTCCTTTTTGCGGACAGTTTGGATTTGTTAGAGTCTTTTCTTTTAAGCTGTTTCCTTTGTAACCCCAAAAAGATAGGGTAACACAAGTTTGATTTGAGGGCTATAACGCAGGGGTGAAAATAGTAAGCTTGTTTTATAGGCTTTCAAGGCAGTACTTAGGTCCACGCTGAACTTAGAAATACGCATAATACTACGAATTTACAGTGAGAACCATGTCGGAAGGAGTCCTGAAAAGCTTTTTCAAAGTTGACTCCTCATAAGTCTTGGACTTTAGTCAATTAAGATGGATAGGGTACCATACAACCCATTTAAGCCCAATTGTGTGTTTTCTGTACACTCTTTCACATATTTGCTCCAGGGATAGTTTACTTTCTATCGACGTGTTTATATTCGGTTCGGAATTTTTGTGTTCCATAGCAAAGCTTTGGATGTTATGATGACCCATTGCCTAGGTCGATTGATGTCGATAGGAGACAAGAAGAAGAAAAAAACAATATTTAAGGATATTTGCATGAAAAGCGTCATTTCTTGTGTAGAAGATAGAAGGAAATTATTACTTGTTTGCATGTGTCTTCCATTGTTTTAAAGACAACGCTGAAGGCATTAAGTAGCTCGATTTTATATCCCCAAAATCATTTGTTTCGTTATTGGTATTTCATGACATCAACGACAATATACCAACGAGTCATAGGAAGAGGAAGAAGCAGTGAACTCCGAAAAATTGCCAGAAAGTGTTGATGAGTACCTTTGGGAGCTTACACACAACGTGATCATTTCTCTTCTCTTCCTACCACTTTATCCCCTGCACACAACTCTCCCCTCCTGCTTTTCTCCGCTTCTATCCCTGGCAAATGCTTAGATACCTTCTGCAATAAGGAGCGTCCCATCAAACCACCTACGACCAACGGCAGTGGCAGTACTTTCGCATACGCATACGCAATTCCTTGTCATTTAGTGTCGAGTGACAATGTATACCATGTCATCCATGATACACCAGACAATTCGGTTGCTGTCAATTCAGGAATTGCAGCTGCGATTTCCTTCAACAAAGAAACAAAAAAGCGGTCAATAACTAGGCACAAAAGTTCTTGCAAATTGCGTTCAAGCGGGATCTACAGATGGCTATAGTGTGGGTTTCTTATTCACACGTGCTCTTTGCGGGGACCAAGGGAATCGCACTGCACTGTGTGAGTTGTTCAATTTTCTGCTCAACTTCATTTGAAAAGTGAACGACAAATGACATCCAATCGGGTTAACCGATTTCGAGAAATTCTTTGATTTGAGTCGTGTAACAGATTTAATTTTTATCCCAGCTCCCCCGCTTATCCCTTTCGAATTCTATTCCAATTTGGCTGGCAAATGGAAGTCACGGTCGTTGCATACTACGTAAGTTACCGCTAATAGTCCCACTGGACAATGAAGATCCCATGCTTACATTTCATTAATAGGAATTTCGTGACTGAAGTCATCCCGGATTCCTATACATACATGGCTATGCTAAACCATTGACTCCATCACTGATGGTGATTTACATTTCGAAATGAAGCAATGAACGCCGACGGATGGGATGAAGGATTCCCTGCTTGGATAATGATGATGATGATGATAACGTTGCCAGAAAATCTCGCCAAACCCTTCATCGGAACAAAGCATACTAATGCCACCCAGACATCCATCCACCCTAAAATGAAAATGGCAATGGCAAGGATTATTGTATCTAGCGTCAGTAAATCGCATAGCAAACAAAATTTATTCCATTGGCAATCCTTGCCTTGTCGATGGTTTCATTAACTGATTGAATTTGTTTAGCGCGCGTTTACCTATTTTTCGGAGCAACGGAGGAGAAGGACGAAGGATGAGCGATATTAACTTGCGCACGTACATTATTTGTGTGGCTAAGCTCGTAGCCGTTATAGTTGTCATTGCAAGTGGGTGGGTGGCAACGATGTGATCGGTCGATGGGACTTAAACGCTGCTTTCATTTATAATTGTTGTTTACACATTGCGGATTCGGGATTTAATTACGGGGACAATCACGACGAAGGATTTGTTTGAACAGTGGTTAATTGAGTTTCGGTTACGCGACGCGTTTGGCTCCTTGAGGCTTTGTTTTGATGAGAAATTAGAAAGCTCTGCTAGGATTCGGTTGAGTGGATGGAGGTAGAGAAACTCGTCGAGTAGGCAGATGCGGAGGAGTGGAACAAGCAACGGAAGTGATAGAAAAGGAATAAAGGATTACAGGGTTAAGGGATTTGGATCAAATTGAAATGGGTATCAGAATTGGAGTGGAATAATGGGTTTTCCCAGGGAATAATTAATTTACCAATGGTGGAGAATAGCCATTGGGGAAGTTTACTATATATCATCTCAACAAGGTTTTCTTATTTATTTCGTGTTAAGTGTTGAGGATAGGATTATTTATATAGAAAAGCTGAAGGAATACTGACTTTGATAAAGCTACAAACAGGGAAACACTAGGTTTGTATTCTGTTCGAGTAAAGGGGGAAATCGATAGTGAAATGTGGAATGGTAAGATGATGAACAGGTTACTTGGAAAGTTCAGGTTAGTGTCAGGGTCTAGATGCTATTTATTTCAATTATTCGAAGATGTCTGTAGATGTTCCGTGCTTTACACTCGATGAAACAAGATAGCTTCTCTTTTTAGCACGACATTCAAGAGCTTTAATAAAAATCTTGTTCGAGAGCACAAAAACCATAAACATAAATAATTTGAAGTTGCAAGACAATATGAGAAATAGTGTCCACAAACTTACACGTTGACTTTGTTACTCGTTTCAGAATCTACATGCGTATAACCTATACAGACATGTTGTCAGAGTTTTTCGTGCATCGAACGAGGGCAGCACGTTTCCAGAGTTATATCGGAATAGACAACAATTGTTGGGTATTTTTTGTTTCTTTTTGCTCTGTGGTGCCACGTAAAACTTTGGTTGAATCTAGAACCGACTCAACAGTTCAATATTCTAAAGACTGCAGACCGGTGACCAGGGACTATGAAGGGAATTGATCCTGGTAACAGCGTCTCCCCAATAATTACAATTACTATAAAGCTTTAGCTTCCTTGACTTATTCGAAGCTTGAGTTAGGCATCTAGGCTCATGACATATTCAGATGTGGTAGTCGGGTTATAATCTTTTACTACGCCGGCAAGTCGAATAGTCTTAGTCAATGTTGTTGTACCTTTTTCCGACGATGCCCTCGTTTCCATAATATACCGTGAAATGCTCGATCATATTGTTAATGCTCAAGACCTCTTACATGAGCCTTCCTTTTATCTTTAGTAAATGTTGCACTTCTCGCTGGATTTTTTGCTTTGTGCGCTACTAAGATACAGATTTTTTGCAGAAGCTTAAAATGTTTTATTGCACACACCAAATGCTCTGCATGAGCTTACATTATAACTATGTACACATGTTTATACAAAGTGACTTATAAAGAGAACCTCTGAATAAAAGGAAGTTTATTTTGTTTAGACATTTGCAAGTAGAAAATTGCAAAACAATTTTATGTTTTGCAAATTAACGATAAGTATAATTATTAGGGTGAAGAGCCCGTGACGATATCATACACTCCCACTTACCCTTTTAACTCCTATCTACGAGTTACTACACGTCCATAAATGGATTTTAACAAACAAAATAATAACAATCTGGTCAGCAAAGGCACTTATTATCAAAACAGCTTTAACGTTTCATGCTGTCCATCAAAATTGTCCCCCCTTGACGGCAATCGATAATCGTTTCGTTTTATACCTCCATCCCTGATGAAATCACGTCGATAAAATAAATTTTAGGATCAATTTCATAAAAATAAAATAAAAAAAAAAACAGAACAAAAATATTATCTATGTCAGCAGGAAATGTCATCAAACTTTTACCCTCCAAATGGTCGCAAAGAAAAAGAGGCAAAACCCAATTGCCTCCTCTCCAATGCTCAGTCACAACTCACACATGCATAACATATTGACAAGCTCTCCACTTAAGGATATTAAACGCAACGTAGAAAAAAAAAAATGTGTCGTGCAAAAAAAAAAAAAAAAGAGTGGTGGTGGTAGATACAATAGCAAGGGGAGGCTCTAACCTAACTATCAAATCATAGAAGCCATCAGAGCCACTACACAGTGTCATATGTGTACAATGCATTATCCTGAATTGGTTTCCACCTTCGATAACTAGCGCAGTAAAGCTTTATTATCCTTTCATATACTCTATGGCAGAGCCTTCACTTCACCTGCGGCTTCTGCCATCTACCGGCTATATGCTCTTCAGTTGCAGTATTTATGGCTGCATTTAGACTTTGCGTGTCGATAACCGCGACAGAACAGCAGGCGTTGCATACAGTAAACGTAAAGAACAACGAGCTAAAGAGTAGAAAACGAAGTGATAAAAAACAAAACAAAAACTATACGATGAAAGTTTGCTTTTCGTCCTCCTTGTTGGCTTCTTTCAATGATGACTTTCCCCAACTGCCACCACCACAACTGTGATAATGTAAATTCTTTTTTTTTTTCCTCTTGCAGGGTTTTCCATGTATTATTTGGTCCTTGGCAATTATTCATCAATTTCATGCACACACAAGTCACCCCATGCCGTGTGCGTGTTTTCCCTCTGGGAAGGCACTGTTCGTGTTTGGTACGACAGCTCAGGTGTGGTGAATATGAGGAAGTGGTGAGTGCAGCAGCCGGAAGAATTTTCCGTACCCACCCGGGTCGCCCAGTAAAGACCTCAAGAGCGTCCCTATCTCCCTGAAAGAAATTATGACAAATTCGAAGGGAAATGCGTTTGGAAAATTGAATCTAACAATTGTTGTCAAAGCCTGTATAGATTGTGTAGTGCGGAAGGAAACTCACCTAACACCCTCATTTCAGATCCCTCTATAGGAGATTAACAAACGTGTCGTTGTCATCCTTATCCTCACCATCCGCCCCACTATTGATCCTTGTGAATGCTCTCCTGCTGGTCGCGTGTTGACACATAATAACAAGTATACATGTACAAAGTACAACAAGGACTCCCCGTTGGTTTTTACTGACTGTAAGAGGTTAAGAGTGGGTGGTATTTACTTTAGACCTGACCTTTCCTTATCAAGTATAGGTAGGTGGGTTAGCTAGCTTAGCTCACAATTGCATTTACATTTTTCCGTGTTAACTAACAATAGGTTCGTTTTATTATTAGGAATTTGGCAAGGTAACAGCAATTAAATGCAATAACGCTTGTAACAACACAATAACCACCAACACAAACCAGGGCGATAAGAAAGGTGCTGTCCTTCTGTTGCTGGAAATTGTCTTGCGTGGGAAAGGTTTAAGTTGGTATTAACTCGTTTTTGATTCATACGTATGCATATATTCTGAGAAGTTTAGAAGTCTGTCGCATTGCTCTTCGAACTCACAAAGAATTAATTCAATTGCTTCACTGGATTTTAGTCCACCTTAATATACTATCAATATAGTGGCAGAATATTTTACGACCAAGGTCCTGCTAATGAAATGAAGGAATACCAAATAACCGGCAGAGTTCCACAAGGTTTGGTGATAGATCCAATCTGTCTAACGTAATACATAATAATGCTCTGAACCTACTTCTAAAACGATACGCTACGCAGAGTAGTAGTAGCGGTACCAGTGGTTAGGAATCGGTTAGAATCTATCGATCTGAACCAAAGGAGTGTTGATTAGCAACAGGAAATTATGATAAACAGCCAAACGTATACAATTTGTGGTACCGATATTGTCTGGCAACCAGTTTGAAAGAATGATGATCGTTCACAAACGAAATCCAAAGAAAATACGTAAAAGGAGAGGAACAACAAGTCCCAATTGTAGAGCCCTAAACCAAAGTGTCAGGAGATGTGTCAGCAAAAGGACGAATGCCTTATCAATTGGTAAAAAATATAGAATGGTGGATAAATCGCCCTAGACTTCTATCTTAGTCAAATTTAAACTCGATATATAGAAGCATCCAGCCCTACCGCTACCGGTATGTACATGACAATTCCTCACTATGTTCCAACTCCGCTGATAAGCCTGGTCACATCAGACTACAGGAGATTAATTTCCTTATAGCACAACATACTCAATACGTCACGCAACACTGGCCAACAGAATTCTCAGTTATTCCTTACCCCTACAATTTTTTTTTTCTTTCTAAATGATTTTCACTCGGGAAAGATAAGACTAAATTTTTCGAAATACCAGTCATCCTGCAAGTTTCTTCCGAAAAACCATCAATAAACCTCCAGGATCCTTTGGAATATAAAATGAACAAAAAGTTAAACCTGAAACAGAAAAATAAATCTCAGGTAAAATCAGTACACCACCCACCGCTATTAACATCTTGAAACCGTAAAAAAAAAGAAACGAATAACTCGAAACTCTGACCAAACCCCAAAAGAATCTTGAACCCGCAATTCGGCCGCCAGCTCAGAATGACTTTTAAAATTACCTCCCGAGCATTCCGCATGTGGGGAGCAATCTCCTGCTGTTGTTCTTCCTTTTAAATGGTCATGCCAAAGCGATTTAAAACCTCGTTTTTGTAAAAGGTCACTACCATAGCGGCACAAGACCGACCGGATACCGGGCAAAAAAAAAAAAAACGAAAAAAACCTAAATGTACGAGAGCGGGCCAATGTTTAATTCAGTAGTTTATTTCAGTTTCTCTTTAATCCACAGTTGAATTTATATCCAAGGGTAGAGGATGGTGTTTTATATTTGTTTATGTGGGTGTGGGCCTGTTGGGGAATATGTATTGGTACGTTTTATTTCAAGAGATAAATTTAATTACAACCAAACACGTGTGTCCTCAAGCGTTAACGTTCACTTACTCAAAACGACCATCCATGAGACTGGTCCGTTTACGCCATATGAATGGAAACGTTTTTAATCTCCTTTATAACGACTGATGGAATCATGGTGTCTAGCTTTAAATGGATTCACTGTGATTGAAACTACACATAAAAGAGCAAAAGTGCCATAACAGCGTACAATATTTTATAGATAAACGATTTTACGATCAATATATCGTACTGTAGTTGTGAAATTTCAGGAATTTTTCGTTTTGACTTTTGATTGCCGTTTTTCATCAAGGCTAAGCTGAGTTTCCAGTCAAGGGCTTAGTTTCCGGAAGGGTTCTGTTCTATTCTCTCTGGAAGACTGTGAATGTAATTATTGAATACATAAATAAATACAACTTGTAGCTTGAACGATATGAATTTTAGCGAAATGGCGATGCTTTAAAAAAGACGTCGAAGCCTAAAGATAATAGAGCTGTAAGGGATTCAGAAAAATGGCCCGGCTGACATAATATTACCGCTGATCAAACCAGTTGACTTGCAGGCTTACAAGTTTCATGCTTCGATGAAGAAAGCACGAGAAACCTAAGTGGAGGATTCTACGCTTACAGACAAAGAGACGCTGGCCGCAATTAATGACCTGGATCCTGGATGAGATCGTTGGCAAAAAGACAACTTGTCTTGTGCTCAAGGGACGTTTTGTAACCACTTAACAAAATTCTAATTTGTTCTCATTTGGAAAGGTCCGGAGATTAGAAACATTCTTTTTAACCTTTTGGATATTGCTGGCAAGGACCTTGAATGCGCATTGGGTAAATAAATCAAAAAGGAACTAGGAACTAGAGAAAGCAGTCTAAGAAAAATAGTGGAAGATACGCGCAGAGCAATAGTGTTTAGAACTGGATCTAAATATTTCATGTAGGAATGCCAACTTGTCTCACATTGTACATGTCTAACATAGCGTCAACACCGGGCATAATCTGCTTAACTTTCATGCAAGAAGACTGGGATTAAACACAGATGACCTATGCAGAGGATGTGGCGACGAAGAAGTAGATGAGGACACCCCACACTTTCTTTGCCACTGTCCAGCGCTCTGCCATAAAAGATTCAAAACCCTAGGAAGACACTTCTTTCAGGATCTAGAAGAACTGTCCGATAAGTCTGTGGTCGACATACACAGATTAATCCGCGCCTCGGAATGGCTCGAGAGAACATAGGCTAATGGTTTCAAGTAAGGGAGGCTGAAATCCTAAGGGTACCACAATGGGTCTACATTGACCTAAGTGTCACGAAGAAAGGACTTCCTTTCCCGTCAATCCTATTACCTAACCTAACCTAACATAGCATCGTCATTCCAGCAGTCTTATAATGATACTTGTTGATTGTTTTGCACACACAGACAGTGGTTAGTGCTAGGACTTCTTTTATGGAACACCATTTATGATGACGTGCTCTCTCATTGGCTGCACTTAACACCATAAGACGTATTCGTAACGAAATCAAAAGAAAAGCTCAGCATACAGAGGCCAATAACCTTTACAAATTTCGCTCTCATCGAAGGTGATATGAAACTAGGTACAAACAACAGCGATGGCTTAACTGTTTCCAAAACAGTGCCTTTCAAACACACCCGATAAATGTCATAAATATCTTGCTTTCCATCATTTAAACAAGAAGAAAATGAAAAATGACTCATTCAACAACACCTTTAGCAAAAAATACCTCTGCAGTTATTCTCTTCCTTAGGTTTATCCTTCAAGGTCTGAAACGAATACGTACGAGTACACCTGCCACCCAAGTTATAACGCCAAAAGGCTGCGGCAATTATGAGAGATTCTGCACGATTTTTTTTTTTTTTGCCTCCCATTGTTAGTTGGAGCTATTACCCTGCGAGGATAATGGCGAAACAAGAAACAAGAAGGACACTTGGATACATAAATACACGGATCGTTCACCCTACAACATCACTGAAGAAAGGGAAAAATAAACAAAACGAACGTCGGTCGTTGGAACAAGAATGTGATACCTCTCCTGGAATCTCATTTTCTACGATGGATGATGTCTCAGAATATAGAAAAAGGACAAGTGCAAAAGACGTCCCTTCCAAACAAGTAGAAAATAGTGGTTGTCGCTATAGTCTACGCATATTTAGAAGTGAGCTGTATAGTGAACAAAACTCGAGAGATAGGACAAAGAATGAAGGTGAAAAAAAAAAGACAGATTACCGCGGGGGAAATGACTTCAGATTCACGTCAGAGATAACGACAATTAGGATCCTATTGCCATCTCCTTGAAGCCGACACACAAATGAGGCGGATATGTATGTAGAAACAACGAACGACACAACGGCAAAGTCATAGATTGTCCTCTGTTAGGATACCGACGACGAGATTATGAGTTTGGGGGGATAATGATAAATATTTTGCTGGCAGGGACGAAAAAAAAATGGGTATGTGATAAAGGATGCAATTATATCCTTACTGACGAGATCATATTTCAACATTGTCCAAAGAGAGAGAGAGAGTGAAATGGTCTTGCACAACCTAGGAAAGATGATTGTTGTTCTTGCCTTTAACACACAGTTTCTCTATTAAGGCATCCTTCTTGGTTTTAGTTAATTAATTTGACATTAGGATTGTTAGAAAGGCAAAAAAAAATTGTGTTATTAAGGGAGGTTATTTGATATTTTTGACCGTAGTTATGACATCAATAAAAATCCTATATACAGTGTGGATAAAGACTATAAAATGATTTTGAAATGCTTGTATCTTTCAAGGACCCCTTACTGAAAATTCAGCTTTCTTATGAGTAATTCTTTATCTAAATCAACAGCCCTATCTGCATTGTTACTAAGCCCGGAAAGTAGACTTAGTGCTCTTGGTAGCCCTTGGTGAGTATTTTGTACTTAGTAGGATCCCTTCTCAGACCTATCCTCTTCTCGTTATACGTAAATGATTAACCAAACTGCGGATGATGTTCAACTTTCCTTTGAATCGTCCGCTTAGTGAAAATGATTCATATTCAATGACTCGAAGGATCACCAACAGACACACTGCAACCTTATAATGAGATTCGCAAGCAAATAATAATCTGTACATCTTCCAGAACCCAACGGCAATCCCTAAAAATCTTCAAAATAAATCCGTCTTCACTTAACATTTTCTACTACACACATATATACTTAGAGTTCCATTTCTCTTTCTCCTTGTTTACAAGAAACAAAAAATGTTTATTAAATCCTAGCCAACTTCGTAAGGATACAATGGTGCACTCATTCATTTCGTATGCCATATCCAGGGGCGACATTATTATTAAGTGGGTTTCATTTTGTTTTTTCCCTTAATATGATTACGATATAGCTTTTGTGCATTCAAAAGTAGAGAAATATTGGAAAGGATCTGTTTTTGGAGGACATATTCAATTATTTGTTCGTTTGATGAAATGGAAACAGGAAAAACAAGAAACTTGGTCATAAAGAAAATATGTATAAATATTGCAGTGAATTTAAAATGCGATTGGTTTGGCCTTGTACTCGACTCGTTATAGGGAGGCGGCCGCGGGACCATGACATCCCTCTATCCACTTTATCAGGAAGACATAATATTTAATTTTTTTCGTTTCTATGGACTTTTTTTTTTGTTTTGTTCTACTGTCACACCAGGGAGACATTTTTGTTGCAATAGCAGTTATAGTTGAAGTGGTGGATTGTACTGGATGTTATCCATTTTTGAGGTCGAGAGAAGGCATCCGAATTGGTAGGACACTTGGTTGTTTAATACTGAGGACATAGTTGTGGAGAGAAAACTGGGCGAGTGAATGCATCGCAAAAAAGAGGTTAGTAGCGGATCTGTCTCTGTGGGGACAAATTTACTCGGAATATTCTTTGATTATGCGATTCACTGCTAGGCCGAGAGTTGAGGGAATAATAAATTGTATTTAAGTTTAAGTTCGTTAAGTAATAGTTGACCCAATTTATTAAAGTGATTAAGTATTTAGTGATGGCACTTGTGTATTACGTCATTCTTGAGTGGAGTGGTCCAAAATGTTGTAATAATGTCCAAGGTTAGGTGCAGATGGCAACTAACCCACGCATTCGACATATTTCGAATGAATTTTTTTCTGTCACATTCCTAGAACTCGTTGAGCCGTCTCTTATAGAGCACTTGTTTCACTCTTAGGCTTTGCTTAAGTTGTGACTAGATTGGGGTTATGCTTATTGACTGCAGAATGTGCTTGGAAAATGCGCAACAATCTCTTGGATCAGCTGGATATGGGTGCGCAAGAATGTATTAGCTTTAAAGTGTATGCACAACCATCTTGGACCCTGTGTTTACTTGTTCTTTTTTCGAAGCCGATGCAGCTCAAACGAAGAATCGTTTCTTTCACAAAAAGTTTGCACTATAGATCAACTTTTATTTGATTCTCATGGTTTGTATGATTGTCTTAATGGTTTACTGTATGTCTCTAAGAGGATGCCGTGGTCAACATAAATTTAGTCCTTTGGAGCTGGAGAAGAAGTGTTCAAAAAAAAAAGTCTAGTTGTTGACCATGTACTTCTTGAGATTGTTCTGCTCTAAAATTCTATCCACATAATTAAAATTAAAATTACTTTTCAAAAATCAGCTAACAAACCATCAAAATCATTTTAAATTCATTTTCACTTGAGTCTGGTGAAAAAACTTTCTGCAAAGCATTCCTTTTTTTTATATTTTCCAACTTTTTTCTACACCAAATCTTTCCCTTGGAGAATCATTTCCTCTACCATAAAAAAAATGGGTCAACCAAACAGCAAACTTCAAGGACGAACAAAAAATAATTAAAACGCCGGTTTCCTCAGATTGATCATCACCTCTATACCAACCGCATAGACAAATGAACACTGTAATTGCCAACTTTAATTTCAACTTTCACCTCAACTATTATCAGATATATTCTCAAAGTGCACATTTCCTCTTCATCCTCACGTCGTTTTAGAGTAGAAAGTGAGCGTTTTTGTCATTCCATTCATCAATTTACTTGCTTCATACCAGAAGAAGAAGGATGGGAATGAAAAAGTAGATTAAATGGTTAGCCTCAAAAACCGCTCCCTGTACGTTTATCTATTGAAGTTCCAAAGCAAAAGTATTAATTTTCACAGTTCTTTAGTCCTTAGAAAAAATTTTCTTTTTCCTCTCTTTCTCTCCCTCTTTTCAATTTGTGTATCCGTATACAAATTCTTGAGCTTTTACTCTTTGAGGAGCTCCTTTTGGTTTTGGTTTATTATCCGAATCATTATGAACGATTTGAATATTTAAATGTTTTGAAAGTCGGTAACTCAGTGAGGTCCTTTGACAATATCTGATTAATCAACATGATAACGTGGTTTTGTACAAATCGATACTTTGAATATGATAAATACGAACAATTTGTAGACAAAATAGAGAGGATACATTTAATATACCTACCCTACTAGGTTATTTATGTTGATATAGGTTAGAGGTTTGAGTTTTGTTGAGCTAAATTTAAGAACACTTTAACAATTTTGGAGGCACGTTTTGTCCATTTAATCTATAAGCAAGGAGATGACAGATTATAAAGATTTGTAATGTCTGTGAAGAGGTTATGCCGCGAAAACTGTTCATTGTTTTTGAGGCTCGATCTCCTATTTTCTCGCTTAGCAGTCCAACGCACTAACCACTATGTCAAGGCGACGACGAATGTTATCATCCTGGTCCAGGCGGCGATATCGCATCTACTAAAAATGCAGTACTATGTCGCGTCACAAGTCCAGAGATATATCTCTTTAACCTTGACGTCTTAAACAGTTTTCAGTGCTACACGAGTTCCCAAATGGACATGCTCCTAAATGAAGGAGTTCGTGTGGCACTGGCCAAAAAATCTTTACCAACGAACAGAAGTAAAAGAAAGAAAGAAGGAATTGATTTCAAATAAATGGATTGAGTTTAGATTTCATTCAGGCCAGTAACTCGCTACTTGTTAATCAAATAAATCATAGAATCAACAGACGTTCCTGGAAACTCGAGGGTTGATAAGCTTATCAGACACAAATGTCCCTTCTTAAATGAAAGCAAATTAGTACTGTTATCGGTGTCCACACAAGACACTGTCCGATTAACTTACATGCCAACAGCTACAAGTACGAAAAGAAAGAAGAGGCTATTCTTCACTTTCTATGAACTTATTCAGCGCCATATCCAAACCCACTCCTCAATCTTGTTTCCTTTGACTTCGAATCGTTCGCTATATAAATAACTCTATCTGCTTTAAATAATACCTTGAGTAATTTCGAGATCAATAATAGATGCTGTGATATCGCAATGGTTCTCTCTTGTTTTAAGTAGGTTTGCATCTAGGTACCGAACCTAACCTTGTCTTTCAAAAAAGCACCACGATAAGGGCTTTTTTTTGACTCTTGTGAAGACGGTCCCAAAAATATCAGATTTCTTCACCTTGCTAGGTCAACTTAATACTCTTAGACCAATTGATATAAGATATTTTTGCGCGGGGTTCGCAAATCGCTGACTAACTACGTTAGGCTGCTTACTCTATTAAGCACCCGAAGACATATGTGATTTGAACCCCTAAGAATGGTAAAGAAATGCTCATTCTTCCTGCAGTTATCAACCAACTTTTTATAAGAAAACTCCGGCGCGGGTATAGGGTACCGAAAACACTGTGGGCATATCCTGTAGTGAAGATTCACTTATGTAGAAAATGTCTAAAAAAATCTTATGAAAATTATTTGAAAATCCCGCTTGATGGGTCGTAAAAATGAAAGTTATCCCCGAATTAATTTAGAATCACCTGATGATCACATCAGGCTAGCATCAAATATCAAGCAATAACAAACTTCTCAGTTATATGTCACTCAAGACCGACCGAAAAGCATATAAACTTTCCTTTTCTCAAAAAAGGGATTAAAACTCTCCTTTTTATTTCACAGGTTTGCCATGAAACATGCATACATTTACATATGTACATATGTATGTATAAAATCTTATGAGCTCTTTTCGTAATTTCCTTTCGAGAATAATTCTTCCCTAATTAAATGCTAAAAAAGGACTCTCCTATTCCAGACTATTACCCTTCTCAGACAAACTTATATAACCGCACCGCACACAATCTGCTTTTCCATGCGGTGGCAATACTAACAGAACCTATACATCATTTCTACCCAGAAACCCTGATTTCAATTCTCCCACCATCCGCCAGGTACTGAAAGTTATGAGCACTAAAATATTTACGAAAATTCCCAAATTTAACTGCAAAGGAAACCACATCGACCGCAATTTGTCGTCGTCAGCACTGTCGTAATAGCACTGTGCTACATTCTCCAAACCATCATCTCAATTCCAACCCTAACTATGCGAAAACCAAAAATTTCAATCAAAATATTTTGTTCCTTTTTTCCCTAAAAACTGAACACGAGAAAAGGAAAACACAACACCGGAAACAGGATATTTCACGTCTTCGTCACAATTTACTCTGTACAAATAACACATGTTGAATCTTAACCGTATAGTTCCTGTAAGTGAACTGTGTATCTGTGTGGTATCTTGTGTTGTTCGACAATGTCAAAAGTTTTCATCACACGTTAGAACATTTTTTGGGTCATTCAAAAGGACGTGCAGCACACCATACAATGGATTAACGTAAACACACACAAAAAGAAAAAAAAGGACCTGTATGTGAAAGAAAAAGCGATTTTTCTTCACAAAAATAAAAAAAAGGACGAAAGCCATACAAAGCAAACGATGAAGATTTTCCCGATGAGTAGACCCATCAAGACATTTTCAATTTGCAAATTCTGTACCTATAAGGGAAAATCTACAGGAAGACATTACGCTGCGCACAAGGGAAGAACTCCAAGTGAAAGCGATGTAAAAAGGAACCCCTAAGCGGGCATGATGGTAAACAGGGTATACTGTCTATTTGATCCCCTTATACGAGAACTTTAAACTTTTCTTTTCATCATCCTTATATCCAGTATCCTTTTTCACTTTCTCTTTCTAGTTTTCTGCGTGTCCCGCTCCATCATTTTGGTTGAAATGAAACATCGACGTCAGTCGTTCGTATTCGTTTATGATAATCCTTGTAATCCGAAACGATGCCTGCTACAACAAAACTGCTTTATTCGGACTGTAAAGCGCTGGTGGGGGGAGAATGCGTCCTTTTCGTTGTTTATACAGGAAACAGTGAAGCGTTTCCCAAATAACGTGGGGATTGAGGTAGGCCGGCTTTCTTTTCAAATGCGCTCCCATGTCGTCTTATAGGAATTTTTAGCCTTTTTGTCTTTCTCTATCCGTTTGGGCGACCAATACCAACAGTTGATATTTCCCATTTCTTTGCGTTGGTATCCAGCAAGAATTCGGGAAAACGCCATCGACGATGAATTAAGGCAAAGCGGATTTTGCTTTTAATCTTTATTGGTTTATTTAGAGGCCAGCTTAAAAGGAAAAGAACACCACTCTGGTCAGAGGAGACAAAGAGGTTCCTTCCTTCCTGCGCTTCAAGTGCGCATATAATTCTTTCATTTTTTGATATGCATAGCTGGGTCGGGGACGAAAATGATGTAGAACACGCCCTAAGACAAATTCTAAACCAAGATTTCATGGAACCTAAGCTGTCAACTTGCCTACCAAGTAGCCATATTGACCTAGCAAGTAGAGTACATCGAATACTTGATTGCAAGACTTCATAAAGTGCTTCGCACTTTGTCGAACTTATTGGTCGCTACAGAATGAACAATGGACCTCAGCCCGGTTATGACACAACAACAAAAAAAGTCCTTCCGAGACTGAGAATTCTTTTATAAAATTCACCAAAATGGTGGACATGTTTGTTTGAAATAGTTTGATGTCTATCAGCGTGACAAGATACGTAAGAGAGTGTCTTATGGCGGGTAAGACCACATGGTGATCCTTTTACAATTAAAACCTGGAAGAGAAGTGTGAATGGTCTCTTCGTCACGTGAGATTAACTCTTGTTAGACATAAAATTCAAACTATAGTGTCCGATCTCAAGTCGAAATAAAAATGTTCCCTTAATCAATCTTAACCAAAAGAATTCACAAACGAAAATGTACAAGCAAATAGTGTTATGTATACTTTCTTATAAGACCTGCTTTAATCCTTATTGATTACATGAATTAATTTTCAATCACCCCACGAACTCTTGTTTCTCAAAGCATCAACCAATGGCCTTCCTTAGATATGCAAAACAAAAATAAAACAACTCATCGTCCTCTTGTGTATTTTTTGAGGCATCCTCAAGCGGATAAACAGAATGTGCAGAACGTCCTTGAATGCAAATAAATTAATTTATGTTGTTTGCCGAAGTGCTTTTCCCTGTCATGGATCAGAAAGCAGTATAAGCCTCCCCTTACCCAATACACCATAGCTGATTCAATCTTTCGCCTCAGTGATGACTATGTGAAGGGGCTACGTTTGGTGTTAAGTTTCCTTGTGCTACAGTTAATCCTTTGATATAAATCAAGACCTTAAATAAATTCTTCTAAATAAATAAAGTGACACCATGAGTTTCTGTTCGTCTGTGTGTAAATACGACATACCGTTCGTTCGTCCCATCGACAATACGACGACGCTTTCGCGCTATCGTTCGTCCTTTTGCTTCTTGATTGGATGCGGTTTCGTACGAAAATTCATCAGGATGTTTTGTATGTTTTCTCATCTCATTGGTATGTAGTGGTAGTGTAAAAGGACCATGAGGCGGTGAAAGTTTTGTTTGTTTTACACCGTTATACTATCTCCCTTATACTACATTCTGTTTTCATCATGTGCTCTGCGGCTTGTGGTTGAGTCCTTTCGTGGTTTACTCATCGTCTGTCGCACCCAGTCCAAAAATGACAAACGTTCACTTTAAGGAATAAATTTCTGAGATTAAAATCGGGTGGTGGGGTGTAAAATGCGGCTTCAGGATAAATGAGGTAGGCTGACAAAGTGAGGAACTATTACTATACCCCTGCTCGATGGGGTTTATGGTCTTTATCCTGTGAAAATTAATGAACACACACGTAGTAGACCTCTTTCAAGGCGTTCGTTTGTTGTGCAGATCAAGGACTGTCATTGTGGGATGGAAGTACAACTTAAGCTGGGACGCCTAAAAAAAAAGAAGAAAATTCCAGACAAAGGTTTGTTTTTCGTCGCCGACGGAACTTTTGAATTTTTTTCCTTTTGCTCTGCTCAAGGATACTACTGACTAAAATGGGTTAATTTGTGCTCTTTTTGCGGGCTGTGTGTGCGTTGTGTTTAGAAAATTATTGGACCATTTTGGGAAGATAAAAAGATTTAATCACGTTTAAAAAGGCTTTTGAAGGTGTCATCAGTTCCTTGTTTGTCTATGTCAACTATTTGTTTTTTGAACATTTTAACAAGATTTTTAACCTTAATAAAGGAAGGGCTAGATGTCTTCCTTTTTCACTGGAAGGACGGCTTTTTTTTAAGGTTGAGATAGCTGAAGGAGTGATGATAATCACCATTGTTAATGTCATGTCAAAGTCAGCTTAAGCTAGAAATGAATAATTATGGTTGTAAACAGGATGTTAACGAAGGTTTGATTGGCTGGAAGGGTGCAACCTACAAAGTTAAGGTATATACTAGTTGTTCCACTCTTGTGCCTATTGGAAGTGTGTATAAGTTTACAGGTAGTGAATTATAGGCAAACTTATAATTTCTTCAGCTTAGTGGAATATCTACTGTCTGTCTTTCAGGCAAAGGTGCATTTATGTTGTTGAGAACAGATTTCGGCGAGACCAAATCTTAACTCATACCATTTCGACTCAACGCTTACTGGAAGCTATGTTACACCCTCAAAGAACTAAGTAGTTTAAGAGAAATAACAATTTTTTAGGTTCAATGACACAATAGGTTTTAAGGGCAACGAGATTGCAGATTGGGTCGCCAGACAAGGACCTCGATCAACATTTAGAGGGCCACTTTCTTTTTGTGAAGTTTCTTTCTTAAGTTGGAGCTCAAATCATGAGACCACTAAGAGAAGTTTTTAAAATGCAAATGCAAAAATGGGTTATATTTACGTAAAGAGAAAATGATCGATTTCTCGAATGTTCTCCGGACAACAGTATTTTCGAAGGTTCTGTTTACCAATTTTTGTAAAAATTAAAATTCAAATGCAATCTTCACCCTCTTTTTCCTCTTTTAAGTTTTCCTGATAGCTTCCTGTGCTTTGTCCAAAAACTCTTCGATAATTAAGGATGGTAACAAAGAAGACAACGGTGGGTCATTTAGGAGGTTGTTGTTCCTTGAGTTGAGGGTGCATGCAAAGTTTGGGCTATGATGTCAGACGATCTTACGCTAAGGAAAATTGCAAAATTGTAAAATTTAAATTAATGACAGCACTGTGTTCTCTTATTCCACTGAATATGTATCTTAACATTTATTGGAAAAAATTAGTATCAAAATGGCAATCTTATCTATCAAATACCTACATAGGTCATAATAATAGAAACTTTTTGCGGTCAATTAAGTGGGAAGAGTGTATACCCTAAACGAGAATACTTAACCACCAGTCGTGCGTCGCATTGATGAACTTAATTTCAAAGCGAGTATCGATATGTTTAATAAATAACAAATAATCACTTTAAATTTAACAAAACATACCTACATACCTACTCAACAAGGACATTTCAATGACCTTCCTTAAATAACCTTCAATCAAATCGAGAGACACAGCAAATGCCACAGGAATCATATAGATACCATTCCTTTACCTTATCCTTGAGTAAAGTTATTTTCCTAATCTGTTTTTGCCTGTTATGCTACCATCCTTTGCCTTTACTTGTTCCTTATTGTAAGTTTTCTGTGATTGATTTTCGATTGAAGACAAAATATGGTTACGAGAGATAAATGAGAGTGGTTTTCACAATAAGTAAAGCATCTACATCCTGCAGAGTTTGCACTGTTTGAAAATGTAGTGACTTACACTGATGTAGTCAAGAGTCCTGGAAATATCTCAACTTGACATGATGGTTGATGGTGAACATTGTACATTTAGATCAAAGGTAGAAATGATTCTCGGATTTTCCTTCATCTTGTGATCGTTAAAAAAAAACTTAATGCCGGCGACTCTGTTGTACAGTGGAACCAAATTATTCAAAAAGGGGGTAAGAAACACCAAATTGGACGGCAATTTTAAGATTGTTTGAGGAATTTCAAGAATCTAGATTGGTTATAAGCCAAGGATCTTGTGTGTATGCTTATCCTGCTCGATCAATGAAAGCCACCGTACACATTTCTAATGTCTAACAGCCAATAAATCTATGAAATCATTAATGAATTTCACAATAAACTTGTTTGCATTCGATTTTAATCGCATGTCTCTTCTAAAAGCATGTGACACCACTGTATAAGTTATCTATTGTTCAATTTTTAGTAATATATTGGATACATGTTTCTCTAGTGACCTTCATACTCCTTGTGGTATGTTTGTGTGTAAATAAAAAGAAATAAAGTACAGTTTTCCTTTAGACTATTACTGTGGACGGCATTCTTCCCAGAATACCGACTTTAAAGCACTCCCCACTTTATCCCCAAACTGTTCAACTACTCAAAGTCTCCTTGTTGGATATCCTTGAGAAGAGAAATAGATTTCTTAGAATATAACATAGTTATATCTTTGAAAGAATTGGGGAATGCTGAGGAAGCCAAATACTTCAATTCATCTGCCCTAATGGAATCACATGCTATTTCCTTTTGCAAAGTATGTTTTTTCTTTTTGCAATTCACTAACGCTAAAGGGGTTGTGAATACCCTTATGATGCTATTCACATAGTTCGTGTTGGTGTAGTGATTTTGAAACTCAGGTGGTACTAGGTTTCAGTCTTTTGCTCCAGAATGACCGGTGCATTGCTATATTGACTTGACCCATATCCTTACAAGGAAAGTATCTAAAGAATATCAGAAATCAATGTTCAGTACCTATTAATTTATTTTGCATATTACAAAATTGATATTACTTCTATGTAACCTCATTCCATTTCTCTGAGAAATGCAGTTCAAAAAGTGTTGTGTGTATAAAGTATAGTTCTTGTTAATAAATTTGAATTCCAATTAATTTAATGAAATAAGACATCAATTTTGTTGTAATGTGGAGTTCCTAAAATCATGGGAGTTATATTTACATACGTTTCGCTAGTTTCCCTAAATACATTGTACAATTCGTCTGTAATTCGTGCACCAAAACCACATTAACTACCTTATAGCGGTCTTGAGTAACTAACTAATGATAGAAACCAATATACGAGTAGATAGCCTAATAAAAATTTCAAAAAGTGACGATTGAGTGTAAAAAAAACTAGTCCTTGACCCCCACTTTGCTAACTCAATACGTTTTAAAGTTTTTATAGACCATACTTACTCTTCGTATATAAATTAACAATTAGTTGAGCCTTTTTGTTAAACGCTATTTACGTTTTCTTCTTAGCTAAATTTTTTTATTTCCTTTCACCGTCTTCTGACTTATAAACACAGTAGACACTTTCTTCTTCTTATATTTCTTAGAAATAACAAAAGGTATTTTCAATGTCGCAATAACTTTTTTGCAGGAAGGAATAAGAAATTTGAAAACATCATTCTGTGCTGCACGGATCTGGATTGTTTGCGTTTATTTTTGACATTCTTTTTGACGGAATGGAATTCTTGAAATTAAACAAAAAATTTATCAGAGAATATGGAAAATTTACATATTAAATCAAGGAATCTATAATTTGATATAAAAAATTAATGAACATTTTAAGAACAAGATGCAGTTCAAAGTCATTTTAACGGCGCTTGAGAGCTCCACTTTTTATGGCCAATTGTTATCAACTATACTTCGGCGAGAATATCTATTCTTGGGACTGGTCGACCATGATGGTCATCGCCTAGATTGAAAACTCGGTGGCCTCTGTTATGTGTATAGAAGAAGATATTCTTCATCACCACACAACCAAAACACTTGGATGTAATGAACCATATTCTCGACTCAACTTAAAATTATTCTCAAAATCCTTCAGTATTTGACCATTCTACTCGCTCCAAAGCTCAGAACGATAGTTCGGGATAAAACATTTCTAAAAATGCATGTTTCAGACCCAAGGACCAAAGTTTTGGATAAATGACCACCATTCAAGAAACTTCGACTACATTACCTGGAGCAAATAGACAGGTACGCTCAAGCTAGTAAAGCTTAAGTGATGACTGACACCTGAAGTCTTTTCACTAAAATTACTTCACATCAAATCAGGATGGAGACTTTGTTAACAGGCCAAAATCAACTGCTATGTAGGTAGGTAGGCTAAAGAGGTGGATGCATCGCGTGGTGCAACCTTCACTTGAATCTCTAATGGATCCATTGTGTTCCTCTGTCGTGGAGTAACCATTCTGAAATGATAAGAAAGAAAGAAAGAAAGGGTCTAGATGAGTGCAGCTACGAACGTTCGGCCTCCCTGAACCATCTCGAATTCGTTGTGAGTCTTAAAATGGCTTTTGGTGGCTTCTTGGACAGCTCGCCCAGGTCGTTAAAATTATATTCACCGAGGGCCGTCTTCCTTGTTCTATATAAGCTGGGACATTCGCATAGGAAGTGGGTTGTATTCTCTTCCGCGTCTGTATTACCGCAGCCTCTGCATAGTTCGTTTGTACTTAGCCGCATTCTTCTGCGGTGGGCCGCCAGTAGGTTGTGGCCTGTGATGATTCCTATGAAGAGGGCTAAGTTTGATCTGTTTAACGCGAGAATGTGCCCCGTTTTTATCTTGCCGATATTTGTCCAGAGTTTCCTGGAGGTGCGGCATGATGAGAGTGCGCTCCATCTCACATCAGCTTGTCTGTGAAAATCTAGTGCAATGCTCGATTTAACGAGAGCTAGGGGGGGCAGAACTAAGTGGTCGACCAGTGATAGGTTCCAAGCCCTTCCTGGCTAGTTCATCCGTCATTTCGTTCCCATGGATTCCTTTGTGTCCCGGGAAGATCCACCAGAGTGTAAAGTTGTGGTTCGCGGTAAGGGTTTTGAGTTATTTTACTTACTTGAACCCAACATAGAGAGGTCAATAAGAATTCCGAACCACGGAAGTGTGTTCCAAGCGGAAGTCCTAGCCATCGCCGAGGCAGCCCGTGAACTATCAATGAAACTAGTCTCCAAGAAAACTATCGACATCTACATAGATAGCCAAGACGCTATTAAAGCCATTTCAGCCACTGTAGTTAAGTCAAAAATCGTAAAACGCTGTTGCGAAGAAATCCACTGCTAAAGGTGACTAGTTCTCAACGAAGTCCTTGTTTTCACTGTTTATTCCTGGAAAGGTTAAAAGCTCACGTTACAGGGAGGATAAAATAAAAGTAAACAAAATAAAAAAATAATTCCGGCTGCTATTTAAGTTTCACAAGTTGGTGTTTATATGATAAGTTGTGCAGATATGCCAATTCTGCTATTAAAACAACGGCTATAGTGTGAGAATAATCAATATTAAAGAGCAACGAATGACTCATTGCATATACTCATTACCACACCAAATAAATATTATTTAACGAACTTTTCACGCTATTAACATCCGCAACCCCCCAGAGATATACAAAAACCTTTATTTAATGAGTACATAATAAATGAAACTTCAACTTTGTGCAAAAGAACATTAATATCCTTCTTTTGTTCTCATGCATAATTAATGTATTTCCAAGGATAGCCGCAACGATATTTTATTTTTTTTTAAGCAGACAGAAAAAAACAAACTATAATCCGACCTAAGACCGATTTAATCGCACTCCAAGGGATTCGTACATTCATTTTGTATATGAATATCTACAAGTTATTCGACTGTTAGCATGTGCAGATTTAATGAAAATTTTGTAAAAGGCTTGGGGAAAAAACGAATGCGATTTCACTTCGAGTTTAATAAATTTCCGTTGAGTTGTATCAGAGACACAGAGACTTTCCGGGCAACCGAAGGGCGGAAAAGAGACAAGACGGTACTTAATTTAAATTCCCTTCAATACAAATGAATATCACGAGCAATAGACAAATACATGTACGTTGTTCAAGCCAATTCGGACTACGTTGGATTTAAGGACATCAAATAGACTTATTTCAATAAAAAAGAGGAACATCAGCTTCACTGCAGGAGTTATGTGCAAAGATTGTCCCTAAGGGAAGCAAGCTAGGGAGCCCAACGAATTTTGTAAAAGATGCAGGAAGGACCAAAATAGTGCTCTACAAAACCCTGATCTTGCCCGTCCTGATTTATGGAGCTGAATGCTGGACGATAAGTAAGACAGCGGATCAGATATTGGGATCCTTCGAAAGAAAAATCCTTCGTCGAATTTTTGGTACAGTCTGCAAGGAGGGCGAATGGAGGAGAAGATATAAGCGCGAACTCTACAGGCGGTACAAAGATGTGGATGTCCGGAAGGCAAAAATCCGTCGACTGCAATGGCTCGGCCACATCGAGCGAATGGACGAGAATGCTCAAGCTAAGAGGATCTTCGAATCCCAGCCACCTGGTTCACGAAGAAGAGGAAGACTGGAAGCAGCGTGCCCGGGACCATAAAGGATGGAAAGCGGCATTAGTTCAGGCTCAGTTCAGGTCGCTGGCCTGATAAGTAAGTAAGTAAGCAGGAATAAAGAGGAAATCAATCCACACTTCTTCGGCTCCTGTTCAGTACAAGCTACCCTGAAGGATGGTGTTTATGATCAACGAAGATCTGATTGACATATCAGGTTCACTATAAAATCGAAATGGTTCAGCTGATACCGAAGTAGAATACAAGATACATACAACAGATACCAAAAACACAGCAACATTCAGTTGCATCAGTCATCCTCTTCCTTCCCATCTCTACCAGCTTTTATCTTGGCTGTCTAACAACGACATCAAGAGGTTCAAATTGAAGAAGTCACTATACACTCTGCTAAGATAAACATCAGCTACAATAGAAAGGTTCGATTGTATAAGTTAACCTCTCTACCATTTACGAAATACAATTTCCTAGTTTCTTTCTATACAAACGTTAGACGAGCTCAAATAAGCTCTACTTTATAAACACTTAATTTTTATTTGAATTAAATTGCCTAATCAACGGCTTTTTTTCTTGTTTCTACAGGGAGCAAACTACAATGTACGTCTTCTCGATTTAACTTCTGTTTTCTGTGTGTCGCGTCGTCTCATAGCTCAACCAACGCCTTCGTTGGGTTTCCTTTTTTTGTTTGACGTTTCAGTCGTTAACTTACCGACGATCGTTTTCATCGTCGGTAAGTTATCACAGGGTGACTAAACTATAACAATAAGCCTAACTTTGATCTAAAGATGAGCCTACATATATGCATATGTTTACATCTGTGTGGTCAGGAATCCAAGCAACTTCACAATTGCATAGTTCAGCTGATTTAATTTATTAATGGTCTCCTAGTCTTTGATGTTCATGGTATCTTCTCTTAAAAAAAAAAAAAGCTGCGCTTAAGAAATTTCAAATTGAACAATAGACCTTGAAGTCTGATCACCAGTAAATCATGTAAGTAAGAATTTCTCATATAAGTCCAGTCCTGTTACATTGGCTGTGTCGGTAAATAGACTCGTCACCACTACGTAAGTCGGGCTCGCATATGAATATGAATAGCGTAGAACATGCACTCCTTTTACTTGATCCAAACGACGAATATTACATGCGTGTAAAACGCTTTTGACAATTTCTTTGGGGTGGTAGTTAAGTTAACGGTTGATGGCTAAAAATATGTCCAAATTAAGATAACGTGCGAAGTCAAGCTCTAGCTAATGCCGGACATCCGCACATAAAGTGTGAAATACCTTTCCGCTAATTTTTTCCCTTAGAACTTAAGTGGCAGCCAGTGCAGCCATACGATTCAAAGAACTTAACCATTGGTACAACCTGCGGGTGGGACACTCCACCATTCTGAACGATTTAGAGTTCCTTCCGCAAAGCCCCGACTACACCCTTCAACGACCCCTATTCGGTAAAAACTTCGTTACCACTATGATTTTGAGCTTCTACACCGATGGCTCTAAAACAGAATCGGGAGTGGGCGGGGGTGTATTCTCCAAGGATGTGAACGTAAGCAGTTCTTTCCGTTTGTCTGACCATTGCAATGTCTTCCAAGCCGAGATAATGGCAATCAAGGAAGCCCTATCGTAACTAAGGTATAAGGTACTATCTACTCGGAACAATTTTTCTGATACATACTCAAGCCGAGATAAAATCCCTGGAATCTGTCACCTTCAACTCAAAAACAGCCAGAAGTTGTCGCTTGTCTCTTAACTAGATGGTTGAGTAGTTCAAAACTCACCTTTTATTGAGGCCGAGACATTCCGGGCAACTGCATGGCTGATGGACTCGCCAGAGAGGGAACAACTCTACCAATTCTTCCGGAAAAGGGGAATTTGAGCATGCCTCTCGCCATCTGCAAATTGCTACTCAATAGAATAGCGATCGACATCACCAATCACAGATGGATAGCAGGTAGAACCTGCCTCATAACCAAGCAGATTTGGCGAAAGCTGGATCCCAAACGTTCTTACTGTCTCATCAGATAGAAAAGACCGCTCATTAGCACCTTAGTAGGCGTCATAACGGGACACTGCACCATCAGCAAGCACGTCTATAGGCTGAGCCTCCTCTACAACGACTTTTGCAGGAGGAGAACAAGACGATTCTCCACCTTCTTTGTACATGCCTGGTCCTATCAGCTCGAAGAAGAGCGTACTTAGGAGCCAGCTTCTTTTACAACCTAAGTGAACTGGCTGACTTCAGCAAAGGTAGCCTCCGGCGCTTCATAGCAAGCTCCGGCTGGTACTGCTAGTAGTATTTCTGGTGAAGTACAGATCCATGTGGTAACACAAAGGACTTTTCCGGTCCAAGTGAGGTTGCAACCTGCAGCCTGCTACCCTTATCTATCCTAACCTAACCTTACAACTTTGACAATGCATGCTGGAAGGTATACCGAATTTGTCCGTATATGTCCCTAATGGTCTGTAAGGGTCCTAAGTTGGAGTCCTAATGTTCCCGCTCCATTGTAGGAAGATCATATCACAGCAACAGCTATGTAGACTGTTTTACTGTTAAGTAAATGAAACCCTCGAAGAGCTAATTTTGTTCGACTTATCAACTTGGTTCAGTGGCGCAGTTTAATTACGCACAGCTTGCCTTCCTAAAACCTATGCGCAGTGGGGAATAATTCAGAAAGAGAGACTTCTTCTTACCGGTCACATATTTTGGTTACTATGCCGCAGTCTTTCAATGTCATTTTTTAGATGATTGACAATAATAGATTGAAGTGGAGTAAAAGAATGTCCGGTTGAGTATAAAAGCTACTCCAACATCTCGTGTTGTGATAAGTGCCATCACAGTTCGACAAAAAAAACCATGTCCTTGTTGCTTTAAGTAATCCTTCAATTTTAGTGAGCTAATGACTCGATACATGGATACGTCCTATTTTACTGGCGGCTTACTTTAATGAAAGGAAACACATCCACCCATAAACAAACAACACACCATAGATTTAAAACGAAGAAAACAAGAAAATCCCTTTCTTTTATGAAGATAAATTTCAAAAAAACACCCTCTTTTTTCATTAGATACTCCATCTTAGACACAGGAGGTACAGCAAAAATATGATCCTAATTGAAATCGTACATCCTAGTCCGAATGTAAGAGAGTAACAAATTTCCTTGCACAGGAAACCGCAACTAAATAAATACTTGTCTCCCCATATACACATCCTTCCAGGCAAACAAACAAGTGTCCCATTCTTTTCTTGAAACCAAAAACCCCACCAAATGGGGAATGGCGTTCCAGGAAAAAAAAAAAAAAAAAAACGTACTAAGAAGTAAAAGAGAAAAGAAATCTAATAAACCAAACGTAAGCAACTTACCAAGCACCGACAACAAAATCCCAATAATCATCCATTTAATCGCGTCCATTTCTCAGCTTTCGTCGTCCACGTTTTCTACGTTTGCTCTCTTCCTGATGGTGATGGGTAGCGCGGTAACGTTGACGGTAGCTAAGTTTACGTCTCCGACGACGAGGTAATCGTCTCCGTTCGTAACTCTGTGTCGTCCTCTATCGTTGAACCGGACCGCACACTACACCCACCCGGTCTTGGGAAGAAGTAGCATAAGGACGAAACGTATGTCGGCAAACGTCTTGACGGCAATTAATTGAAAAAGCAAGCACGACCGGAAAAAACTTTTTGTTTACATACATACACACACACACATGATATCCACAACACAAAGGGAAAGAGGAAGATGGAGAGAATTTATTTTTTTTTTTTCTCTTCTCTATTTCTTTTTTCTTGTGATCAACTTTTTGGTGGCAGGTGGTCTACCTTAGTGAAACTACCACCCACTGCTCACACTCACAACCACTCTCACCAACTGACTAACCCACTTATTTACGTAAACAGGCCCAGGATATAGCTCCTTGAGTTAACGCCTCGGGCAAAACACAATGCTCTACAACCGCACACGCAATGGGCACACATGGATACAACCGCACAACTTTTTGCCTCCCGTCTTCTCCTGCTTCGTTTTTTCTTCTTCTTTTTTTATGTTGGTCTCTTCCGCAAAGGGAAATCAACACACAGGCAAAGTAATTAAATTTATTATCATGCAATCACATTCTCATTTGTTGTTTTGTTTCTTCCATCGGAGCTCTCGGCATCCCCGAAAACGACGCTCACGCGGCGAGCGAAACGAGGGATGAAATTGACATTAATGATTTTGTTCGAACTAGGATTTTTTGATTTTACTTTGACTTCCTTTCGCAAACGGAAAGAATTCCCTTTTGCACCCTTTCTTCCTAAGGAATGTGAACGTCCTTGAAATCTACACAAAACACTAGATGTAAGGAGGTTTTTTCTACGTAACCAAGGTCAGTTCGGTAACCCACTTTCAAAGGATACAAATTGCAAAACAAATTGCAAATGAAAGGAAAGTTCTTCGAAGGAAAATACAATTTTCTCACTCAATGAAGCAGAAATTTGTAACTGACAAGGATATTGTAATCCATCACTGGCCTTCTTTCTCTCCCCCATGACCCATGGAAGTTTGGCATTGCAATTCTGGAGAATATCCTTGGCCCGGTCCGAAATTCGAGGAATAAAATAAATTTTTATCGATAAGATGGTTTCACAAAACACACCGAACGGAAAGGATTTGAATTTCCTTTTTTTGTCTTTTAATATAAATTGAGAAAATAAAACCCACTCGTACAAGAATGTGATCCTTTTGTAAGAATACCGCACAGGACAAATAATTGTATTCGACTAAAAGCTCTCCCGCATCGTTTACCTGGTTATACAAATGGGGTTTTGAAATGCTTCGCCTGGTGGAAGGACGAAATGGAAAATAAGAAAGTTTACTCTCTCCGATGAAAAATTCGGCAGAGAGACATGGTTCTCTCGGTTAGGAAAATCGGAATTATTCATAAGGATACATAGGCATACGAGTATACTTTTAAGCATTGTGCGTGGCTTTCTGGTCCGGTGGGGCTTGAAAGGATACTACGCATTGTGCTTTGCCTAGAGCAAATTTTAGTTGTGTGAGGTTAAGAAAATTTCCCTGATTGTACAGTGGAAAAGAGAGAGAAAGTTTTCAACAATGAACTCTCTCGGAGAAAGTCTACAGGGATGAATTGTTTCGTTAAGTTGAGTGGGAAGAGTTGTTGACTGGAGATACTAAGAAGGATTGTAGTAGAATACATTATTTTTTTTTAAGGATTTGTTTTTGCTTTTTAAAATAGGGGACCGAGGGGAAGTTTTTCTCGTTTTTAGGAATGCTTACGAAAATTATTTTTTCTATGAAATACCTTGAAAAAGATTGAATAACATTTTATTCTGCAGTGACACAGATCCTTCCCCGAAGTAATGATGTCTATGAGAAATTTTGTTTTATCGAGATTTTACTGTTTAAAGGGACAAGTATTCGAAGACACTAGAACTTGCACCCGTTTTAAAAGAATTAAATGAATATTCCATAACAAGACAAATGAGAAAGCGGGTCCGGCCTAGCATAATGATTAATAGAAGATGGGAAATCGGAATAAATGATGAGAAGCCAATCTGAAGCCCGAAACAATCTTCAAGATAGTCGATGGTCTATAATGTCTTATACAAAAAATAGTAAGAAGCTACTCTTAGAGATGGTCATCAGGTTGAAAGAATTTCTTCATATAGAGGAACGCTGAAACATTCCGGTGGCTTTGAAGAAAGTTTGCTGCTAATTCCTATCATTAAGGCTACGTTCCGCATATTATTCCTTCGTTAGCTTTACTTGAGATCCAAACAAGGATGTATTCTTTGGCAATTATGAGACTCAATCCAAATTCATTGGACTCAATCGACCTTCTAACTAGGGGCTTCGTGGGTTGGTGTCTTCCCAGAATGTATATACATTTGGAAAGTTTTACTCTATCTTAGCAAGAAAGTCTTCCCACTCCCTATGGCCGTTCTTACAGCTCATTGTTCTTTTACTCAGAGCCTTTGTGTGATAGGAATATGTGGCGGATTATCATAGATGACGACGGTTCTGTAAACCATTACAGATTTATCTTCGTTGACTTGGGAAGTTTTACTAACCTAGATATTTTATAATGCATGTCCTTTTTCGAGAGAAACAACCGCTTGCATGCTCATGACAATTGCATCCACCACAATATTGCGATATGTATTATATTTCTTTCGAAACAAAATGAATCATATTCAATTGGAGGGCTATACCCGCACTTGCAATTTTTTTTAATCCTTATGATGCAATGGGAATAGGATTTGTTCCATATTTTTGCTATTAAACTATCGTCTGAATATTCCTTTTGTTGACTAAACTGTCGGCCTCAAAGCATTTTTTCGGGTAGACTTAATTATAGTCACTTGAGCAAAAAGGCATCAGTCTATCTTTCTGTTCTTCTCAGCATCGCATAAGGATACAACAAATTGGCTCTGCATGTCGGAAACCCTGCTGCTTTTTCCTCTCACTAAACCTCTCTTACTACATCAAGACAATTGAAAAAGAAGTGAGCAAGAGGAACGGCGTTTTCTCATACATGTATCATGCGCATATTCAATCGTGGTAGTCAACTCTTTCGATATAAACCTGAATCAAGCCGAAACAGAGCAATTATTCAAAGTTTTGTTCCACCTCTTTTCCGCTTTAAAAAAAAAAGATAGACACAAAAAACGGGGTAAAATCTAATATTCCGTTGAATATCTAAAAATCAACAATTATATTTACAAAATCTTCTCATTTCCATGCAACTTTTTTAATTTTTCAATCGCAATCAATACCTTCCTGATAATTAAATATATAAACAATATGCCACATTTCACACGGCAACAATTAATTTTAAAAAACAAACAACAACAAACAAAAAAACAATTTATGTGGTTTGATTTATACATGAAACTCCACTGTTAATGTTTAAATGTTAATAATTGTGGTGCACTGCCTGTCTGCATTCATGCTTGTCATCAATTGTTGTTCCTTTTGTAAACGCAATATATATTTTTGATAAATTAACAATTAAAAACAAAAATAAAAAATAAACCACCCAACACGGAGCAATAGGGGTTCATTTTTTTTTCTATCTACTTTATTGCTGATATGAAAACTATTTGGACGTTTAATGTTATTAAAGTATAAAATAATAGGTTTATAGGGAAAAACGGTCATTTAATAATAATTGAAGGTGTTGATTTATGAAGTGTATACATATTTATATATATATATTTTTTAATTGATTTTTTTTTTCTCTCCGTTCTATAGATTCAATAAAACAAAAATAATTTTATCTACACAAATTTATTTACATGTCTGAATGAACTGTGTATTATTAAGTATCTAAAGTAAAAGTGCTGACAACAAATTAGGGGGAAATGGACTATTTGAATATACGTTGGAAGTACACTTATTGTTTTAAGTTTATCGCAACATTGATTTTCAATGAACCCACTAGGATTCCGAACTGTAGGTTTTATTACTTTCCACTTGGAGTAAATTAAAATAATTTATATAATTCATATTTAATATACAGTGATCCCCGCTTAATTGAACCTCGCTTAATTGATTTTCCCGTTTAATTGAACGAAAAAAGTGGACTCGAATATTTCCCATATAAGCTATACACGTAATTGCACGGTTAATTGAGTTCCGTATAATTGATTTATCCACTTAATTGATCTTAAAAATGTATACCAAACAAACTAAATGCATCCAAATTTTTCGGTTAATTGATCGGCGACAAACAAAAAATTATAACAAAAAGATGGGCAAATTGTAGTAATTCCAGAGCGCTGTTTTTACATTGAAGTTGACAGCACTGCACAACAGATGGCAGCGGGCTGTAGTTTGTCGTATTCCAATTTTGGTAGCGGGATTCATTTGACAACAAAACTTATTCCGATTTCTAGATATCAGATAGACTAGAATACGGAACGCTGAAACTTGACTGAAAAACAAGCCAACGTCAGATATGACATCCAAGCGAAAACAACATTTTTACTTTCTGTTCTCGCATCGGAGTTGCTTTGTAACTTGTAAAACTGCGCACAATAAAAAACACGAATTGTTCTGAAGATAACATTTTATGAAAGTAATACACTTATGCGCTTTGCCAAAAGCAGTTTACTTATATCACAGGTTAAGTGTAATCATTTGAGCTCAACAATTTGCTGAAGACTACAAAATCGATAAAACTGTATGAAAACTAAACTATTAATTTAAACCAATATTCGTCCAAGTAGCTAAAAACAAATAAAAATTAATTCCAAAGTTCAGCAATCGTTGCAAAATATGATATTTCAAAATTTCACAATTTTTAAACTAACAACCCAGTCCACTAACTCACAAAAAGTTGTCTTGCTCATCTGTCAAATTTCAGGCTGTTGTCGAAACAGAATGCTCTCTTTATCTGAAACTTCAGATGGTCCAGAAATCGGAACGTACCCATTTTCATCACAGTTTTCGAATATAACATCGTTTCATTGACTTACTGGCTCAATTTAGCAAATCTCGTTTAATTGCACTAAAAAAGCAATTAAGCGGGTTTTGTTTAATTGAACAATCGGATAATTGATCGAAAAAATCGGACAAAATGGTCGGTTCAATTAAGCGGGGAATGTATTTATGTATTTAATAGAAAATTTATTCAAAATAAGTTCGCTTGCAACGACAACGATATTGCTATACTAGTATCCAGACTTAACGAATGATTGGAATTATTGGCTTAAAGGGCAAGGTCTTGGATTGACCTCATCGAAAGCAGACTTATTATTTTTTTACTAGGAGAAGATCGAGAAGATCAATTCCCGCATACAATTTCCCTTGGAATTGAACTGATTCTCAACAGAACCGTGAAAATATCAGCGTAATGTAAGATTCTAAACTATGTTAATTGAAGAGAAGCCCGAATCAGAAAAGCCATCATTGCTTTATATGTGGATAAATGGGCTTTAGGAAAAATGTGAGGATTCAATACTAAAGCTTAGTTTGTTCAGAGTTATTTTTAAGAACAGAGGTACACCTAGACAAAGAGTAGCTCCATTGAAATACCATTGTGAGTGTAAGTGTTGGAAAACTCAGGCTACTTCTAAAACTATTTAGATTTTGCAACATAACATCTTTGATTATTGAAAAATTATTCGCTTAAGGAGATTTTTCTGATATTTCCAAGCACGGGAAGTGTACCATAAGTTCTTCTTTTTCCTAGTCTTTACAGCTTCTGTAGAAATCTTTGCGTACAATACTCAAGTGTTGAGCATGCCTGCTTAGAATGCAATAACCTATAAAGATGTTTTAAGAGCTGGTCTCGACCTTACGCTTTCGATCTTTTGGGAACGAGGATAGGCCAAGATGTTGTCATCTTTCAATACTGGGAGGGGTGGACTGGATAGAAGAATTATGAAAAAATTAAAGGAGAAGGGGGGATGATAGTTATCAATAGTTGAAAGAGATAGAAGACAAAGAGAGACGGAGCAGTTTATTGAATCAGTTGTGAAAATAAGGTCTAGTTGTCTGCCCATGTAGTTAAAGACGCCATTGACTTGACAGAAACTTGAGTCTTTTAAGCGATCTAAGCAGAGGCACTCTTTAGCTGAGCTGGCATTATCATCTGACGGAGTCCACTGCAGCTGAGGAAGATTAATGTCGCCGAAAATGACGACATCGTCGGTGGGATCAGACAAATCCATTATATGGTCTATAGCTTCGATGGCAAGTTGGCAGGATTCAATCGGTTGGTTTGGTAGAATGGAGCAACACATACCAAAAAGGGACTTGAGGGGGAGTGTTATTTTTATTGAAACAATGTCGACTTTTGAGGAGAAAGAAAGGGGAATGAGAGAGTATTCAAGGCTATTATGGGTAGCCAGTAGGACGCCCCGACAGGGGGAGTCGTCAGTAGGGCGGGTACGGGTAGGATCGTCATCGCGATAAACATTAAAAGTAGGGGGAATAATTCCTGGTTCTTTATGTCGGGGATCAGGTTAGTTTTAATCAGTGCATTGCATATATATCAAAGGGAAGAGCGTGAGATTGACGTAGAACAGCATGTGTTTTCGAGCGAAAGCCTCTTACATTCTGGTAGTAAAAAGTAAGGGGGATGTTGCGGGGAGGAGGTATGAGGGGACGTGGTTGAGGTGCTGGTGGGGTGACCAGATCGATTAGGAGCACTGGCAGGTTTTGAAAGTGAGACTGGAATTGAGTTAGGGGTGAAAATAATCGCTGCGACATTTTTGAAGGTTGTGAATGCGGTTAGAGTTAATGTGAGAAGCGTAAGCGGAAAGGTCGAGATATTATAGCTCTCGTGGTAGCGAATAAAGATTCCATTAGATTGTGACATGGTGCTGGCAAGTGATCTCTTTTCTTTCTGTCACGAAAAAGCTTTTCAATCCGACGTTTGGGGTCCCTTCGTGCGAAAAATTTAATGATGAGCACAACATGAATTGTTGCGAGAATCTAGGTCTAAGTTCTTACGAGCATGCTTTTATTTAATTGTAAAAGCATGCATACTGGGAGGCGACCATTAACGGAAGTGAATTAAAAGATGACTTAAATTATAAATTGTATTGTGAATATTTAAATACTAAAAAAGCCTTTCCACATATTTTAGATAATTCTGATAACTGAGATGAAAATTGAAACAAGTAACACGTTTTATAAACTCGACGATGCAAAGTTATAACCACATAGCTAGCATGCTTTGAATTTCTACGCAAACGAACATCTTCATTAAAATTGTATTCACACGCTCCATCAGAACAATGACAGAAGGGATGACGTTTATTTTTAAATAATTTTCAAACAGAGGGTCAAGAATCTGTTGACTGTCGGTTTGTCACTGGTTTATTACTGGACGTCACTGGACATCAATTAACATACCCAACATTATTTTGGTCACATTTTATTCTTAACTCCTGCAAGTGAAAGTAGCTTTCAAAATGCTTTTTTACAGTGGATAACATCCCTTCGGACTTTTGTCAAATTCAGGACTGTGCGATATAAAATTATTTATACCATTTTATTTTCAACATACACAACACTGACGTATCACTCACCCACCCTCTTTCATTATTTCATATGCAGTACTTGACACTTTGAACTTAAATTCATAGAAAAGTTTACAATAAACGATTTTATTTTTAAAACAATAAATCAAAAATTCTAAAAGTCACTTGAAACTAAAAAATAATATTAAGTAGCATTCTTCAATAACTTGCACAACCCTCATAAATCACTGCTAAATATATTACCTCAATAAAAATGTTAATTAACTGCCCCAAAGATCCTTTTCACAATCGAAGGTCGAATTATGTGACGCCTTCAAAGTCCCCATTGCCCTTCATTTGCATGAATCCAGTTGCCCTTCTCGGAAAACCAAAATTTAAATATGTAAGACTCATTTTCTCCAAATCAAAACATAATTTCCTCTGAATAAAGTTCCAAGAAGTCGAAAAAACTTCTGACAACTAAATTGCCCACCGTCGAGAACGAGGACAGCCTCAGAAGTCAACGATTCACCCGGAAAACCTTTGCAACCAATGAATTTACGGTTTCGGAAAAAAAAAAACGAAAAGTTTTTCTTTTCCCTAATTTATGGGAAGTTACATGACAATCAAAGCAAACGTGGAGGTCGAGTCGGCCTTAATGTCGCAGTAAACAAAAAAAAAATGTTACGTATACGTATCGGTGTCCTTTTTCCACGGGATTATCGGTCTGTTTTCTCTTGCCCCGTGGCCTCAATCAAAGCATACGATTTTTTTCTTCTCCGTCCTACTGTAGCCCCAGCTTCTTTGGCCTATTAAACCATTTTGTGCGTTGCAGGATTACAAACAAACGAAAAAAAAAAAAAAATGGGGATCTCTTTCGTTTAATAACACGAACATTTTATTGCATCACAACAGCAGGCCGGCGCGCTTACAAAGGTAAGATACTGGAGGGTGCCTTCGAAATAAACAAATAAAAAAACAAGTTAAGCATATCTGGGTGTGCTAGTACATACATACACACCTTCTCCTGCCATTGTGGCCTACTTAAAGTTCTCCCCGTATTATCCTTGGTATTAGCAATAAAAATCTCTTAACTACAACTATAAACCCAGCCAAACAGAGAGGTGAACTTTGAGGTAACAGCAAACCAGACCGCAAAGAAAAGGAAAAAATAACATTTTCCCATATCCTGATGCAGGTCCTACAAAGGTTGATCGCTGCCCGTTCATGTGGAAGAGTAGCAGAATCCCTCACAGGATAACGTAGTGTGTACGTTATTTTTACTCTGTATATGGGTATCTTAATCAGATGAGTTGTTTGGGTTGCTGCTCCTGCATCATCACTACCACCATTCCAGGACTATGATGCCAATGAAAGTACACAGTTTATCTCGTCCGTGGTCAGGAAGATGAAAAGTGGTGGTGGTGCCACAAAAGCTGTTGGAACACGACACTGCAGCAGAGGCAGCAGCGACATGAGAAAAAAAAATGCCAGGGATCCAGGTGAACATGGACAAGGAAATCCAAAGATTTTTATCACCTTAATGAGTTTACATGTTTTTTTTTTTTTTTTGGGCACCAGAACGCAAAATATCAGCGCAGGATGGTAGTTTTGTTGACGCTGCGGTAGATTTTAGGTTGCGGTGGATGTCATCTCTTGCTCTTCTTTTCTGTAATCACATGCTGGTGGGCGTAAAATTCTATGAAAGTGGATCTATGCATATTTTGAACTTTCCAAGGTGAAGTGACCTGTATAGCGTGTGGTTACCCAGGTGGCTATGGTGTTTTGGTATTCGACTGATGTCCGAAATTAATCATTTCGTGTGTGTGGATGATGTGAGCAAACTCATTGAAAGTGTTTTTCTGGAGCATGATGGTGGGCAAGAGAAGATTTTTGTTGTTGGCGAAACGTATACTTGGGGAAAGTGTTTACTTGAGCGGGACTGATTAAATATTCTTCAAGAGTTATGCGAAAAAAAACAAGAAGATGGAAGCTATTTCGGTAGATTTTGTGTCGGAAATTTAGACAAAAGTTCGACAAAATAATCAGAAGTCGAGTCGAGTTCAGGTTTTACTGTACCAACCTGTCGATTACACTTGCCATACCCCAATCTCAACTGTGTTAGCCATTCGAAAAGGACTGTATTGGGTTACCAACAACCAGACTCACAAGAAACAAATCGATATCTGTTTGAGTAGTAAAGCCCTTTGGCTGAGCTGATCAAACGTTGGCTCGAATCAGCATAAAGATGCTATGTAACAACAATACAAGGCGGGGTCTCAACTCCAGCAGAGCTCAATTAAGGCTTGTAGAGTGAACAAATTATAATCCAATAGTAACACAATTGAGCCAGTGAGTTCTAGGTGAGCTCTAGTTCACCGTCTTGAACCAAAAAACGAATCAACCCTGGAGGTAGTGGCTTATCTCTTCTTGAGGTGATTTAATGCAAATACAGGCTTTGAATGGGGTCATAACTATGAGTTGTGGGAAGCACTACATATCCCCTAGGACAAAAAGAAGACACGTTTTGGCATGGCTAGCAAACTCGACAGTCTTTGCAGGATAAAGATGAAGAATTTCCGATATTCAAGCAAAGTTGGCAATGATTTTTCCTAGACCATTGATGTCAAGAAAGGCGGAATCGATCAAAATGGGTTTGGCGGTGACTAAAAGTAAAACCAAGCACTTGCTGCCGACAAAGATCGACATCTAACATCGATGAATCAGACAGAAAGTTAGAGTGAACAAATATAACTTTAAAGTAGTAAAGGACATTCTCTACCTTGGCTCTGCTTTCACTTCTCCGAACTGTAGGAATTGTAGGTACAAGGCATTAAAAGAAGATCTTGCTAGAGGCAAGACGCACAGGGTGATCGAATGAAGACAGGCTCAACCAGAATTTCAGGGTTTCTTCAGAAAGTACCAACAATCTCAATAACGCTTAAAAAATCGAATGCCTCTTCATAACAGATGCTTTTAAATCATCAGAGGTTTAGAGAAGTGTCAGCAGAGTTAAGGTGTTCCCTACGAACTGGTACCTCTTGTCAAAGTAAGTGACTAATAACCACAGTGTTACATCAACAACATTCTTTATCTTATTATCAATGTGCTTTAAAAATTTTTTTTAAAAAAGTGCATCCTACCTTAAGCACCTGAATGGTGTTAAGCACCCTGTAAATCAGTTCTGCAAAATGTATCACTAAAATAACAAGTGATTTAAAAATTCTATAATTCAAATCAGTGTACTAATACTACAACCATCGGTCCAGATGCCAGGTGACACACGAATGCATGACAAAATGTTGTCCTCTGCCTATCTAGACCAAAAAGTATCCTGCAATTCGTCATTGTTTGTATTTGCAAATGTGTGTTCCATTTTTGCTTCGTTTGCTAACTTTGTTAACAAAGGTTATGAATATTTTGTGATGCAAAGCGCAACTCTGGTCTATTTGCCGCCTTCCAATATCCCTAGTGCCTCAATAACTTGCAAATGTATCTACCGAACCATTATTTGTACTTTAACAGTTCGTCGGTGTTTGTACTTTTTCTATTATTGGCTGGATTGGTAGGAAGGAGGGGGGTAAAATTGTCAGATACAAAAAATTGTGTCAATTTGTTTCCCAGTATTTATCGTTTCATTTTCACAACGATAGTACCGCTGGCAAAATTTTCAATATTTTCTTTGCTCCTTTTGGTTTGTTTGTTACGTTTTTTCCATCATTGACATGACAAAGGTTGATAAATCTCCTGCAGAAGCCTACTTGGTTGCCTATTTGACTGGTTGTTAAATTTATTTCCTTCACCCACCACCACCTAAAAAAAAGGTGATTTAGGTGTTGTTGCTCATTTTGGTTTCTTATTTGGCCAATGAGCTTGCAACAAACGGAGAGTAATTCGAATTTCATACCGAATAACAGTAATAGAACACCATCGCATTTGTAGATAAATTGAAAAGAAAAACACAAAACTCTCTCACCCTCTGTCAGACCTTCCTGTCCTTGGGTGAACCCTCCCGCTTTCATTTTAAAAGCACTTTGACTTTCTTGTTTTGTTTTTTTTTTTTTCGAAAGAATAAAACATTCATTTTGAATGGTTTGTATACAAGGAGAAGGAACAATCGGAACACCGAAACCCGATTCCATCCGCCCGCCTGCCAGCGTAACTAAAAACAAAACCGCAACCAATACGTTTTGGGGTTTTGGGAGAAATTTTCTCAATAAAATTATAGTCACGTTTTCGATTACATTTTTCCCTCTTGGTCGCCTCCTTTAACGGCTGACTGCTGCTTCGACGTCGTCGTCAACATCCTCGATTCTGTGGCGTTGCGGCTGCTTAACAGCAACGAATATAAAACGAACCTCCCTGTTGGTGCTTGCGGGGGATGAAAGCACGCTACTGTAACATTCGATAAGTTGTTACAAATAAATTGCGGTTTTTTATGTTAATGGATTTTGCGCGACTTTGAATGGCTTTTGAAAGGAGCCTCCGCAGTTTGGAAGATGGCTGAGGAGATATTCGCTCTTGTTCTGGTCTTTCTTGGAATTGCTAAGAGACGTGTGGGTTTTGAGATTAAATTGGTCTGCTACCTGCCAGTTGGTTGTCGATTGTGGAGATGAGGATTTGCATTTGAAAACGCATTTGTAATGGCGAAGTGACAAAGCAAGGGGATGGATGATCGTTTAGAATTTCAAAGTTATGAATTCGATGGATATTTAGATGATGATATGGATTGAGGATGAAATGTTTTGTAAATGAAAATGTATTTCTGATCGTTGGCAATAACCAGGTGGTTGGTAGGTATGATTATATAAGAAAATTTAAGAAACATTTAAAAAGTTGGAATGTTAAAGGATTAGCAAAAAAAAAAGTTAGTGACATCATTAGGTAGAAGCACTTCCCTGTGTACTGTGTCAGTACTACTGTTCACACTTGGTCGACCGCGCTGAATTATACCGACATTTTTACAGTTTTTCTTTGTGAGCCCTAGGATTTCTACCGCTCCAACTCGTCCCAACTCTCAACTCCTTTTGACCCACGTCTACCCCAATCGCTGTGACTCCTCGTTTCATTACCAATGTCATGTACGACCCACTCTGCTGCCATCTTGGGTAAGCGGATTCCATTACTTTACGTAATTAGCAATTAAAATGAATGACCAAACGATTCCAACTTTAAGCGTTGGATGGTTGTATCTATTAGTTCCTGACCTGTTCTCCGATAAAGATGTACTTTAGAGATACGATTAAGTCAAAAAATCGTATTAATGAAAGGTTGCACCTATCTCCTGTCACTTTTCAAGTGCTGGCACTCATTTCGTAGCACGGATTCAACATTTCAAAAGCAGGCTTTGGCAATAGAAGCTGCTTACTCTCTCTACCGATTCACCAAATTACATATTTGAGCTTATAAATTTGCTGCAAGACTGATGATTTTAGTTTTGGCTGATCAGAGTAGTGATCTCATCTTCATTGTGTCGTGCTTCGCTGAACATAATTCAAACCCATAATTCATCGTTGGAGCTAGTCTTTATCCGAAACAAATAAAGAACCGTCAAAGCATTTCTTTTGATGTAAAGTGAACTTGAAAGTATAGGCCAGTCAGAATATGCCGTTGAGTAATCAATTTAAGTTTTCATTTCGCTCACCTAGCGATATTGTACATGTTTATATGTATGTCAGTTAAAAGGTACGAGTGAAGTTTCATTTCGAGGCCTGCTAGGTTAGGTTAGGTTGGACGGCAGTCCCCAATAAGCAGGGACCCACTTAGGCCAGAATGAAGGTCCATTGTGATACCGCGTGTAGAAACCGGAGACCAGCCTCAGTAACCTCACATGCGGGAATTCCCTATAGATGAAGGGAGTGAAAGCTCTGGGTAACCGTATCGTAGTGAACCCTATACTGTGCCACACTAAGTGCAGAACCAATGAGACCCACATACAAAACTCTTAATTCTAAAGATGTCGAGTCTGGCTAGGTCTCTGAGGTCATTAAAGAAGTACTTTCCTAATGTTTTCCTCCTCAGCTCTTATAGAGCAGGGCATGTGCAAAAGAGATGAAGAATCGTTTCCTCTTCCTCCTCGTCTCTGCAGCTTCTACAGAAATCGTTAGAAGGTATATCCATTCTGATAGCATGCCTGCCAATAAGACAATGCCCCGATAGGGCTTCTATTATAATTCCAATAAGTTTCCTGTTCACGGACAAAAATCTTCCTGTTCACTCCAGATCCAGGTTAGGCCAGATCTGTTTCGACAGGGGGCTGCTATGAGAGTATTGTTTAGCTCTAGTTACATATGTCAATGCATGCTTATCAATGGATATGTGTGAGTGTGTACTGATTTATGACTTTTTCTTAAACTTGCAACAAGACCAGGCAGTCATAGACTCGGATACGACTTATGATTATTTAAGGTAAGATCGTCGTCTTTTTTCAAATATTACATCTCTTCTTGTGCTCTTTCTGTAAAGGGGGTGTTCTACCCTTTCCTTCCTACACACATTTTTCATAGCTTTGTCTGAGTTATAAACAAAAAGAAACTTTCTTACCTCAAGAGCAAACTATTGACACACATTCTCGAAAGTAAAATGTGACAAGAAAAATGTTTTGAGAACTTCTGCTTTCACTCACAAAAAAATATGGACTTCCACTTTTTAAACTATTCACAAGGATACCCAACCCTTTAACTTGTCTCATTACACACACCAATATTTTACCGGAAGCAGCGAAAATTGATGGTGGATTGCTTACAAAATCAATCAAAAAACCTGACATTTTCGCTTTGGCGCTCGAAATTATGATGGTGGTTGAGGTGGTACAGGATAGAATACACCTCCATAATTGAGGGCGTCGATAAAATTACATTAAATTACGGAAGACATTTTTTTTTCTCTCTTGTCGCCGTCTTCTTCATTTTTTTTTTTTTTTTTGTGTGCGCGTAAGAGAATTGTCAGAATTTGTAAATAGGTGTCAATCTCGTTACGCCATTAAAGTGTTGAATGTTTTACGAAATGAATCCCATTTCCGGTGGGCGCTCGCGTTGTAAAACCCAGAAGGGGAACTTTTTTGTTGGCGGGTGGTGAATATTAATTTTGAATGGATTCTTTATTTTTTCACCTGCTATGTGATTGGTATTATTAATCTAACAAGGGTTATGAAAGTGAGCGGCGACGCTTGAATGGTAATAAGATTGATGGGTTTATTTTACGATGTTAATTTTCCTGAGTGTTTTATGGCAAATTTTTGGTTTTTTTTTTCCTTGTAAATTGATTTTTTTTATTTATTTTTTTTTTAATTTGAGAAGGATATAGAAATATGTAAAAGTGAATACATAATTGAAATGTTTTGGAAAAGTTAAGATATACAATCCATTTTATGATAGATGCACTGACTGAATGTCAGACTCACGAAAATCCATCAGTACACCACAATCAATTCGAGCTCAGAGGATGTTCTTTTGTAAGAAAAGTCCAAGGAAATGTCATAAAGATGTCGAGATAGATGGACCTTAATGAATGTGTTAGACTGTACGTATTCGTGTGTCCAAATATCCATAACTGGTGGTGAAAACCGAGCTCGCCACCTTTATGTTATTGTAACACAATTCATGACCATCATTTACCTCCGATGCATTGTATAGGTACATATAATTTAAAGCCAATTTGCCCGTCACATTATTCTTCTCCAGAAAAAAGATATTATACCTCAATACCATCGTTCATCTTAAAATTCAATGAAACACTTTCACTTAATATTCGTCGATTACCCATTAGTAAGCATAAGAGCTCACCTCCATAAATTTCCATTTAAATGGCCAGTCAGTGCCTACAATACCTCCAACCCATGTCATCGTGTAATATGTACTAATAATTTTAAAATGTCCTTCCACAGTTTTCGCAAGCTGTATTTTACAGCATCACTACTCCCTACACGTGTTTCCTTATCGAATAACTGCAATAAAAAAAAAAACGCCCAAAGAAACAGTATAACATCAACACATCACATTCATAGATTACCACAGCCTTCTCTGTGAAAGGCGCTTTTAATATCAACCACACACAACATCGGTTGCTCATTTGTATGTCGGCCTCATATCTTGACATGGAATCCATAATAATTTATAGTTCAGCCCTACCCCCTCCCAACCTTCATTCATCTCTTGGAAAGCACACAAGCACACACCATATACCATATAGGGTTTCATTCCGCACAGAAGCATTAATTTTTAAATTGGATACTTGGCCATTTAGGCACAGTTTACACCATACCCAGAACCGTAAATAAATAATCAGATCACATTTTTCACATGTGAGCTCTTCATCCCCGACCCCGCATCCCCTCCCCTTATGGGCCCATCATCGTATTATCATTGTCGTCATCATCGTAGTCACATCACACAGATGGGATGCTATGCCTGAAATCGAAATATATGCACAAAGAACGTGGTGAATATGGTTGAAAATAAAAATAAACCATGGACAGAAAGAATAAGAAGAAGATGAAAAGGAACAAGGGAGACGGGATACCCAAACTTTACATCAACTGAAGGGCATTTTGAAACCGCACGGATTGGGCAACTTTCAGGACCCTCAATCAGGTTGAAAAGAACTGGTCACATACTTCCTTTATAGCTGACATGCATGACTATGTCTGCCTACGCCGCCGATCGTATCTCAAAGATATTTATTATTTTTGAAATTTTTATATCCTGGCAATTGGATCGTAAAGCATTTTTTCCTATTTTTTATCATTTGCTGTTTCCTTTTGTGTATTATGACGGGACATGACCCTTCGGTTCGCGAATGAAAAATGTGCTCATATTTGTGTCTGGTGAAATATATACGAGAATGTCCTGTGAGGATTACTTACGGTAGTCTCGCTTACATTACATTATTTTATTATAAGGCCAAAAGGTACATACATTGCGTTTCATTGAACTGAGGCACATGACTGGACGAGGACATCGTAAGAGGATTTCACCTTTATAGCCAAGCTTATGGCTAAAAGGCAGTCGAGGACACGTAAAAGTAATTAAAAAAGCTCTTTTAATTACAAAAAAAGAAACAGAAAAGCTCCTTTTTTTTAAAAAAAAGCTGATAAGGACATAATTTGATTAAGAATAAATAAATAAGCACGTGCTGCAGATTATCTGATTTGAAGGATGTCCGTGCCTTCGAACCATAAAGCAGGACTAGGATGGCAAAACTATTGCATAGAGTCACTTTAATTGTTCGGGAGAGGATTTCGCTACGCAATTGCCTTCTTTGTTTAAAGAAACTGCGGTTATGCGTTTGATTCTAGCACTTATGTTGTTATCTTTGTTAAAAGCGGAGTCTATGTCCTAAAACTACCTCAAAAAAATATCCATACCACCTGTCCTTCTATGTCTTACTAATCGATCCTCAATAAGAACTCTGTTCTCTTCCATTTACTTCACAGATCCCTCCTCAGTTCTTCCACTTCATTTAGAGGAAATTAAGGACATGTTTTAAAATAAAAATGTTGCCGTCCATAAATTAAGTTATCCATCACAACATTAACCTTGAAAACATCCCCAGGACTTTTGTCTTACAAAACAGACTTACAACTTCAAATTCATCTTCTACATCGTCCTTTTATTTCATTGCTCATTTGAAATGAACGAACTTCATGGACACACATCACCTACACTAGATACTTCATCCCTAAATCGACATCCACAAACTTTATCATTAGAAGCCATGAATGTCAAATTGATAGCTTGCTTCGTCTTCAAATGGCACACTTTGTCTATTTACAACCATTCCAAATAACAAACAACATTTATTATCCTTGTACACATATACGTTATGCCCCACAATGTATCACTTACATACGCTTCTCTTAGAGTAGCTTCTCTTAGATGCTTCCAGACGACGACAATGTCAACATTTCACTATACTCGTACGCTGAACTAAATGAAGCCAATCTCCCACAACAAAGACGACAACAAGTGTACTACTACTTCAGGCTCTCATCTATCTCCCTCCGGCCGTCCTGTAGCTACTGACTATGTGATAGAATTTCAAGAGGATTGCATTATTAAATGATCTCTGTGTCCTATTCCTCAAACATGCCTTCTATATCCGCCCCAAATCAATTCGAAAATACCCATCTTAATATTTCATTGCTGATTGTTGCTGCCTCTGGAGAGCAAGGAGTGCTTTGGAACTCCACTTCATAGCACTCTAAATCGTATGTGCTTTGGACAATTCCAAATGCTTTTCAAAGACGCAGCCGTTGGATTGCCAAACTGTGGGCCCAAAAGTCACTTAAGGTTAATTAACTCTCTCGGTTATTAAACTTATTTATCCTTGTGCTTGTCAAACCATGAGCTTGTAGCGGACAGAAAATTAAAATGTATTCCTTGTACAGTGTCCAACACTGCTCGTGTGAGAATTATAAAGCATCCGGGCGGCTGGGTAATTGTGTTTGGTTTGTTTTTCGCCTGACTGCCGCTTGGAGCGAAAACTGGATCCCTTCCTGGCTGGGTCATGAACCGCTGAACTCTGAGTAGGGAGATCCTTCTTCTTCATTCATGTTCTCATCGTGCTCATCGTCATCGTTATTGTCGTCATCATCATTGTTGTCCTACTCATACCTGAGAGAGTGTGGCGAAGGTAGCAGAGCGCAGCAATTTAAAACAATAAAATTGAAGCGCCCGTTTCATTCTTTGTTTTTGTTCGCGTTTCGTGTCCTCGTTGTGTACAGGATTTTCGTGCACTTGCCAAACAGGTCACGTAGAGGTGGAGTTGTAGACTGCTTAGCCGCCGCCTTCTTGGTGAGTGAATGAGTGAATGGTGTACCTTAACTACTGTTGGCCTGAATTTTTTTTTTTCCAATTTGTTTATTGGACCACGACGCCCGTTGGTGTTAGTGCAAGGAAGGGGACTAATTTTGTGTTTTATGTTATCGGCGTGTCCTAGTTGCTGTGAGGTGGAGAATACATACTACCGTTGCAGGTGCTTGCAGTGGAAATCTTTATAGAGTTCCAATTTATTATACCTTCACCGTGGAGTACGTTGTTAATTGTGTGAAGTGGATGACGGAAAAGGAAATGGAAAATGTTTGTAATGGGCGAGACGTAAGCAGTTCAGCAAACGAGGTAATTTGATTAAAATGGCCAACGAAGAGATAGTCTGAAGCAGACTACAGTATCATACTATGTAAGTAAGAAGTTTTAGAATACAAGGAGCTTCAGTTAACGTCCTTTACGTACCTCAAAAAATCACTGTTTGCGGGAACCATAATCGGAGCTTATTTCTTTAAAATATAGAAAATTCAGCTTTTACCTCATCCGCAGGTATAATCCTTCATCATCTTCATTTGGTATCTATAGTTTCAGTTTCTAGTTCACAACGCTACTACACATTTGAAATTTCCTTAAGTCGTGTTTACAACTTTTCTCTCAATCGCAATTTCGGATTGTAGGGATTTAACCACGCTTTTCTACCTTCTTTGATGCTCATTTTTCGTCCATTCATCGATCATGTCGTTCACCATTCCCCTAACTAGGACAACAAATGGATGTAGAAGCTCAGGAGCTAATCCCGACTTCGTAAGTTTGTCCAACTTTTCATTTCCTTCGCTGCCTGCATACCCTCTTACCCAAGTCGGTGTTAAGTCATTTTGAATAGCACAGTCATTAAGCTTTTGAACATATTCAGTAAACAAAATGTCACTAGTAAGGGGATTTTACTTTCCTCCTTTCTCCTGGTTCTCACCAAGGATAAAGCTGACATCACTTAACACTTAAACTAGGAAAAATAAAAAAATCGACTATTGATAAAGTTTTCACAAGTCTTTGAAGGTCTCATAAGTTTCACATTCCTTGAAATTCCTGAACTTCTTTTGAGTACTAGATCCGGTCGAAGAGCAATTCCTGCATTGCACAACCCTATTCACTGAAATGAAGGTAGTATACTTCTATCGTTCATTCAATTACTGATCCGAAAAAAAATAAAATCGAAATACTTCCATCCAACCCCAAGTCAACATTTCGCTCCATTGCAACACCCTTATACTTTATTGATGCCATATTTGACACATTCAACCACCACAACTGTGATGATGGCAACAAATAAAAATATCTCTATATGAACCAGTAGACCACTAAATCACTTTTTCCTTCGCTCGTGTGCCAATGAACTGGCGAACAAATGGATGTATCTGTTGGTTTTTCTCATTTCCAGCAAGTACACATGTAGGACGAACTGACATCAAAAGGAAATTCAAGACGCATCCGGACTCCATCCGAGTGTCCGAAGCAAGCAATAAACTTTTTAAAATAAAAATACCAAAATGTGTTTTGTGAGTTTCTCTGTGCCTTCCTCTGAAGGCGCAAGCATAGCTTCATACTTGTTTGTGATGGCGTTTGGATTTTGTACCCTCAGGGAAACCTATAAACCAACTGAAAGGATAACAAAGTCGAGAAACAAAACAGAGGAAATTAGCTCACATGGTTGACAAGACCAGCTCCGGTCGTGTTTGCTTGGCATGGCAAATGGTACTATTAAAGCTAGCAAAAGACGACCTTCTCTTGTAGCAAATATTTATAAAAATAATAATAAAATACAAAAATCACTTTGCCTGTTTTAAAATGGCCAACTTTCGTCACATCCACCGTTTACTTGTTTCATTTTCCATTCAAGGCTATTTGCACGAAGCAGAAAAACGTTTCCGTTTAAATAATTTTCTAACAAAATAAAATCAACGTTCTCGTTTGAAATCCCTGCATGCAAATCATAATGGTGTTTGAGAGAAAAACAGAAAAAAAAGTTGCTTTACTCTTACACAAAGCTGCCCGATCAAAGCGAATCTGCATCCTGCCGTCTTTCCGTTTCACAATACTAGTAAACAAAAAGGATTTGCAATTGCATAACAAAACTCTAACTTTTCCACTTCAAATGACTTTAACCCCCACTGACATTTACCAAGAACACAAATAGGAAAGATATCATCGATATGGAATGCGTAGTATGATACCCTAATTGCAACCTCAAGAGTAAGGCATTTTTTTGAAAACGGTCCTCGCTTAACTTTTAATTACGTTTAAGTAGTTTGAGTCGTTTCTGTCTGAGACGCAGTCATGTTAGATGATGCATACGTATTAGAAGACGATTCTATCTGTAAATTGGACATTCAAAAGACTATCATAAACCTTTTGGATTTACAAGGATTGGTCACTATTTTTTGAAGACGATGGTGCTGCTGGCTATACAGGGTAAGCCTTATGTTTTCCAGAGCGAAACTTCAAGAAGCAGTAGCGTTTAAAAGAGAGATCTTCTCAACACATAATTTTGTGATAATAACAATTGCTTCCACTAGGTTAAGTAAAGTATGGTAAGTGGGTACCTAGTAAATAAAGTCCCTACTCACGTAGGCTGATATAACCGAGAACCTAGCACGATTAAAACCAACAGCATGAAGGTAGAAATCAACTCTCAACTCAACCCTCAACTCAATCTTAAGTCAGTCTTGCAACTTATGAAGAAAAGACTGTTAATAGTCTTCAATCCTCATTCTTCTTTTGGCCAAGTAAGGCCACTCGTAAAGCAGGTGTCGAACAGATTCTATTTCCAATTCATCTCTGCAGCTTCAACAAAAGTCGTGGTTTCCTTTTAGTTTGCCCAAGATCCTGGGTCTGCTTTCCTCACTTGCCTTCTATACATAATTATGGTTCGGATCGCCTTGTGAGTTACCTTCTGTAGAAGCTTTCTATTTAATTAACACGAAACAAAACAAAAAAAAAAACCCTTAGGTCACTGAGACTGACTCCTTTAAGGGTTTTTCAATAAACCCACTCACACGTCTTCTAACTCTTGTAGCCCGGGTTTCAGTCCAAGTACTATTGTCTCGGATTCAACGTACAATGGTCAAAAAAGGAGTTACCTACTTTACTCTACTACTAGGAGTTACCTAGCTTAATGGTAGAGCTCCAAAACTAGTGACACACAATTTACAAGCCGGCAACTACAATCATTATTTCTTCTTGCTCCAAACTGTTTTTCATAGTGTACAATACCCTATAGAACAAAACATAAAAATGCTTCCACCGTAAACAAACAAAATGGATGCGTGAAATGTGCAACCACCAGAGGGCTATTGCAAGGCGAAACGGCTTCCTCCACAGGCAGCGTTCAAATGATATTCGCGCTAAAAGACAAACACACACGCAGAGTACAGCCTTCAGTCAAAGAAATAACACAGAGTGGCAGTCAAATGTGATTTTTACTTGAGTTAGCAATGACGCTTGGCAACGTTTTGTACACACACAAAATGCAATTTGATGTATGTGTTTCTTTTGTAGTTACTTTTGCAACCATAATTTACAATCGCATCAGATTTTCTCTCCCCTAAAGATGCAGTTCTCCCAGTTTAGGGATACAAACTTGTAGTGTCACCACTAGAACTTAACCACATCATTAGCCAAGTTCAGGGATGCAAGAACATGGAATTATATTAGAAAATGTATCTACCGCTCCGGAAACTTTAAGTATTCAGAAATTCTGTGGTCATTGCAAAATTATAGTTTGTAATCCCATTTGATGATCATTATGATACACGCGGCAGGACTTCTGCAGCGGAAATACCAACACCACAACGTATTATAGAAAACTGGTGTTGTTACTCCTGTGGCGTCATCATTAAGCATGCTCGACTGGAATATTGCAATCCACACTCACACACGATTTTCCCAAACAAACGTGTGAAAATCTCACATACCACCATCTAAGGGCAAGTGTAACCCATTGCCGGATGTAGAGAGTATATCCGAACGTAGGATGTAACAAAAGTAACAATTTTAAGCATTAAAAGCTTAACGACCAACTTGGGAGCTATAAATTCTTGCAATTAATTTAATTTATAGTTAATTGCTGTAGTAACGCAATTCTTTTATCATGGTGGCCCGCCTTCTGGGTGAATTTTAAACGCAAAGGTGTATCCGGTTGATAATTGCGGTGTCGATATAGCCAAAGGTGTTATTTTCTTTCCCTTAACCTTAATTTCAATTCAATTACTAACATGGATTGTGGTTCTATGGTAAATGGTGTAGATAAGGGTTTTGAATGGTTCATATGGAGGTTCGACTGGATTATGTTAAAAGATTTCAGTTCCAAATAAAAATTTAAGTTTTAAGGTTAACTTCAACTGACCGACAAGTGTGAGTTTAAACCCCTTTGATAAAGATCTTAGAAGACAGTACATAAGACCTTGAAGGAGAAGATGAATTATAAACCATACCAACTGTACAGTGAACTCGACCGAGCCAATAAACTGGGTAAGGATATATCGAGCGAATGGACGTCAATATTTCGATTCGCAGAGTTTTCAAATCGAACCCGCAGGAACAAGGCAATAGTAGAAGATCTTATGTGGAAAGAACCTCAACTAATTTAAACTCGTTGGACTTCTTCTTGGTGACACCAAAAAATTCCGGTAATTTGTCGCTTAAATCCATTAAACAAACACCATCACTCTCATTTCATCAGCGAACTGCGTAGTAGCGCTGAAGCATGGACCTACTCATTATTCATTTCCCTTTAGTTCTCACTTTATCCGTTTTTTTTTTAATTTCTTTTTATTTCGCCCACAGAACACACTTTCATTATTCCTTCTAAAACTCATTCAGCTCAAAGCCTCCCACGCAGTGAGTTTTTTTTTACAAAAAAAAAAACAAAACACCCAAATCTCTGCAAAAACATCCTTTAAATCCAAACAAGTAGTACTTATACCCAAAAAATATCGTTCCAAAATCCATCCAAATACCGAAATTGTTATTCATTGACACGCAACTGCTTTGTCTCTTATGTATGTTTTTTTTTTGCCAAAGCTACTTCCTATTTATCCTTGCTGACTCGATACTCTTTCCGCCCACCACATCGATTGCCACCTATGATCAGTCTGTAAAGTACCTCTCTGACATGATACGACATAATATTAACCCCATTTTTAAAATGCCAACGCAAAGAGAGCCAAAGAAAACAAAATCAATTTCCATTCCAAATCGATGCCGTAAATATCTTTCATATTCCATACCGTAACCAGTGATCCGAAAAACATGGATAACAGTATCAAAATATCAAAAAATTGAGACGTAGAAATTCCATTCGCATCCCACTCCATTTAACATTATATCTATGCTTCCCCCAACTCCTGGCAAGCCATTTGAGTACTTGTGCATTATGTGTGCCTATTTGGGAGGGAAAAATACAAACAGGCCGCATGTGGATTCAGAACAAACAATTCAATTGATTAGTGCGACACACAAATGTCACAATGCACTTTGGCTACCACACTTTTAGTGTGCACACACAACCCCCGCTTCGGCTGGCAACCACTTGAATTGTCAAAAATGCTGAGGCTGAGGCTGAAACCGACTTATTTTGATGAATGCCTACACATATTTGCATTGAAATGCAAAAATTGCATAAAATGCATGAAAGCCTGCATCATTCGTATCAGCAGAATGCAGAAGCAAAAGACGTTCCTGTGGAGCAGGTGGACACCCACAAAATCCCACAATAAGTACTGACAACTATAGTTGAGTTGGCATGATGCACACTGCGACACACCCAGGAAGGACCGTTCTCACTCAGTTGATAACTCAACGTCGTCATCGAATGATGCGGAGTTTATTAAATTGCATTTTAAAATATTCATATCGGCGTTGTAGTGCATGCACATCGAAGAACATCATCGTACTCGTGTAGATCCTTGTCGACTGTCAGTTGTCGTAAACGTCGTTTTTGTTGTTTCCTTTACATATGCAGAAATGTTGTGTAATCCTTTTGCGAGGCTGAGGCGTATCATTGCTGTGAATTGTAAGAAAAATGAATGGGTAACAAACACATTTGCACATACGAGTATGAGTACGAGTACATACAATGTTGATGGAACACGAAAAAGGCGGACAGCGGCAGGAGTAGAAGAGTAAGAAAGGATGGCAAAGGAATCAACTATTGAATAAAATCAAGTAACAATCCGAACAGAAGAAAAATAATAATAATTCTACAAGAACTCAAACACAGGCACAGGCACCAGGATCAGGACCAAGAAAAAACGGTTGAAAAATAAATCAAACAAATAACATGCAAAATATGGAGGAAAAATCGAGTCAATATCAGTCAATTCTTGGCAGGATTTCTACATATTCTGGGCCGAGTTAACAACTTTCTAGACCATACAGTGTATGTGACAAGTCTTTTACCGGAACACTTAGTCTTAAATTGATCATCCAAAGGGATTTCAATTTATCCTCAACTGTTCTACGCCACGTTTGCTTAAGGTGATCCACTTAAATACTTATCAGGTCAGTGACACTTGAAGCGTCTGATCCTGAACTAATGCCACTTTCCATCCTTCACGGTCCCGGTCACGCTGCTTCTAATTTACTAGACCAAGGACTCTACCGTCCCCGATCGCCTGATCTTTAAACCGGAGGTCTTCCTTTTCTTTGGGAACCAGGTAGTTGGGGTTAAAAGACCCTCTTAGCTGGAGCATTCTCGTCCATTCGCTTGACGCGGTCAAGCCAGTGCAGCGGATTTTTGCTTTCCGGACTACATTCACGTCTTTATACAGCTCGTAGAGTTCGCGGTTTTATCTTCTCCTCCATTCGCCTTCCTCGCAGACAGGACCATATATTCTGCAAAATCTGCTCCACTGACTTATTTTATCATCCACCACTCAGCTCCACAAAGCTAGACTGGAGAGATCAGAGTTTTGTAGATCACGACTTTGGGCCTTCTAATTACGAGTTTGGACCCTAGCTATGTGGACAAACCGAAGTAGCTGTCGATTGTCAACTTCTGTCCTAAACCGAAATCTCACTATAATTTGTGCACGTCACTTGCCAACCCGACTGTACTTTCAATTCTTGTTTCAGTTTTATTTCAGTTTTAACAATCAAATATGATAGTTTCCTTCTTCTTCTCCTTTTTTTTTGTAAACATAACTCCAGCACTTCTAAAGAGAACGTTCATATGCTTCTTGCTATGGTGGCAATGCCCTTTCCCTCTAAGAATAGGAATGATACCCTATTTGCTAGCTTTATAAGGATATCTCTTCTTGAAAAGCAGGAAGGAAAAATTCACTACACTCCAGCTGCGTTTCAATGTGATTTTCGCGTTCAATTCGATTTTGGTGTTTTCATTTCGAATTCATTTATTTCTTCTATACCCCTATCCGCAGGACTTCTCATTGATAAATCAAGAAGAAAACAATTTGTTGTTACTACAGTTGCACGGATGCTGTCTGGTATAGTGGAAATGAAGCGAAACCCTTCGAATGAATGAATATCTGAATAATAAACGAAATGGTTGATAGATGAACAAAAAAGAAGAAGAAAGATCCGTTTGAGTATACGAGTAGTAGTAGGTGTAGAAGTCGTTGAGTCGAACAAAATGTTTATTATCGAACTGCAATGGATGCAGTTGGTGCAGGAACCACCACGGATATACTCGTATCGTACGAGTCCTTGTTGCAATTTGCATACAACACCGTGTGACAATTTTTATGTTCAAATTCAATTTCAAATCAACGTTTGTTGTTTTCAAACGCTCACACTTGTGTAAAATGCAAATACGCTTTGTTAAGCTTACGATAGTGTTGAACAAGTGCGAATTTAAGTCAGTAGAAGTGCAGTTGATTGCGTTTGGGTTGAGATTTATTGTGTTAAGCCATTGATAAGTGTGACATACAAAGTGCAATTTGCAAAAGAATATTACGAAGCGAACGAATGATGGGATATGTGATAATAAGATTGTAGAACTGAATTTCAATTTTACGTCTTGATTGAGTGGATTGACATGCAAATTACCATATACAAGAAACTTTTGTTGTTTCAATGTAAAATATATGCAAGTAGGGTATATGAAGTCAATGAACTTGTATCTTCGGAATATTGGAAGCTTGCTTAATTCAATGTGCTCTTTGTTTCCTTTTTTTTATAATTAGCGCGCGCTTAAGGAATTATGACTACCCTTAAACTAGAGCACGGGCATTAGGGAAATTAGAGGAGAGACGAAGGAGGTACCGATGCACGTTGGCCTAAAATGCTTGTGGGTTGTAGTGATGAGCTATGTAGATCATTCCACATATGTATGGTACAGCTAAAGAAAGAATTTCTATATTTGACAGTATGTCCGAAAAAAGACTTGAGGGTAAACTGCTGTGCATTCGAAGCATGACGAGTATTGCGGGTGAAATGTTGCAGAGGCGGAATGCAGCTGGCTATTTCGCTAGAGCATTTTTTGTAGACGAATCGATAAAACGAGAGAGTGAAATTGATTTTCTATTTTATATGGCATGCAACCAAGTTATCCTTTAATTGAAGATGTACACAACCATTTAGTAGTTTAGTTGGAGAGTACAGCAGTTGGAATGTATTTTTCAGAGTTGAACGGTTAAAGTGTAAAAAATGCAGCCTAAGTAGGTACTCTAAAAAGGAAATTCAATCAAAAACGCCAAAGCATGATGACAGACACCGCTTGAAATAGAATCGCTCCACCATACCATCATCAATCACAAACAACAGAGATTAGTCGATAAGGTGTCACATCATCATGAAAGAGGTAGAAGTGACAACTTTCGAAGGCAGATATAGTCTATTATAAGGTGGTATTCTTTATTTCAATGTCGACTTTCTGTCTGTTTAAAAAAAACTACAACACAACCCCTATACCCATGCATCATCATGACATTCATTCTTAACGTTCACAAATACAAGTTCATGTAAAATGAACAACTTATGTACGACTATAATGCAAGTGGTTGGAGTAAGATTACCCTCACTCTTTAATACGATAAAATCCGATTAAATCGAGATTTAACTTCTCTGAATACTTTAAAACTAAGTACACTTATCCACAAAAGCTTTAACCAAGTGCTTTAATACCACCGATGTATTAGTAATTAAATTTCCATTACTCCTTTATTTAAAGCACTATTCTTCTAACAACTAAAAACTATTAAATTTGCATTAAAGGAAGTAATCCTAAAAGTTCTTTTACGATCTATACGTCGACCAGTTTTGAATTAAAACTAATACTCTCCCGTCTTCATCTCCCCAAAGGACACCAACTAATTACTTTATCCCATACGACACTAGTTATGTCAACTTTTCAAACGATACACACACACCTCCTATCCTTGGAAGGGAAAAAATGCTTTCAAAAAGCATTCAGAGGAGAAGATGTTTAATTTATTGATCCAACCTGTTCCACTCGCAATTCATATGAAACTGCAGTGAAAGGGATACATTTTTCAAACTTCTAAGTGCATTACTGAAAACCCCACCAAAGCTTTTTGCATGTAGTCCTGGTTCCGCTACAATCACATCACTGCTCGGACGGTAATTATATTAACTCTTTGCATGGCAGCATAAGGCAGAGATAGCAGTCTGCAGGGACTGTGAGGAACCCAAAATTTTAGATCAGAATTGGTGCTCCATGGGGGTGTGCGTGTATATGTATATCATCACTAGTGAATTCTGAATATTCAGCTTTAAACATTTTTTGTTTGCCCTTCACACCGAACGAAATCAGAATTCAAGGACAAAACCTATTGTGTCCTATGAGCACCTATAAGTCACATTTCACTTCGCACCTTTGAGAGTCAAGGAGAGTTATGATTATCCTGACAGTGTGAGGTGTTTCATAACGTTTCCTTTTATAGCTTTTGATTTTACTTGCTCCTGTTCGAAAACACAAGATTTATGTTGCTTCACCATGCGCGCATTCCTCCACAGCAAACATACACATACATCGCCAAGTGTGACACCCCATGTGGATTAGAATGGGGTATGCTATTAATAACAATTCTATTTAAGGCTTCTTAAGGCCAATAAACCATATCGTAAAGGGTACCACAGCTCGCCCACTTAGCGCCAGAAACAGCTCGCAATTACTCTCCGTCAGTTGGGGGACTCTTAGCAGCCATACAATCAACCCTTGGAGGAGAACTTTAGTCGTTAGAAATGTGTTGTGGATATGTGTTATATCACCACCCGTCGTCTTACGTTTAATACGTCATCTTTGCTATAGAGTTAAAGACATTGTTGTGTATTTAGCTAACGAAGGCTAAAGCCTTGACTTTGAAAGACATTTAAGGTGTATTTATTTAGTATCGTGCGGTTTGCATAGAAGTGGATATAATGCTAACAAGGACATCAATTTTAGTGTGTCGCATGTTGTATGAAAGTGCCATGGATGACGCGATGTTGTTTATAGAAGAACACCACAATCTTGATGTCATTCAACTTCCTCATGGGAATTGAGTTAGGGAAACACCTATAGTTTGTTGGGAAAACTTTAGGAATTCATCGCCCTCTCTTGGCTTTATAACAGACAGAATTGGTCATTTTTAAATCCTGTCAGTTGAATTCAGTTTTACAGTCTCAGCGTTCGAGGAGGCGACTTATTAGAAGACCTTTTATATGCAGACTGACAGGCAGCGAACCTTAAATCGGATTAACTACTTAGGAACCAATTGGTCATATGGTAGACTTTTGCTTGGAACAAAATGTGGTTACAATGTTGTGATGGCTATCCAATTTCTGCTCAGGGATAAAACAGCAAACGTAGGCATAGTCAAGAACAAGTAGGTGATACCAGCGAGGTCCAAAGGAACCATTCGAAGTTATTGGAAACCAGTAATACTGTAGTCTTATGAACGTTAAACCTTTTAATTCATGAAGGCGATGAAGAAAATCTGGAGCTCTTACATCGACCACATAAACATATTGGAAATCATCATTCTTAGGTGAGTCGCCGGAAACCTTTACATGAAATTGAGGACATCTACGCGCTAAGCATAAAAAGAAGATACTTACTGCCTCACTAAGGTGAAGCTACAGTTCGGGATGGACTCGATTTTCAACCGGGCCGAAACGTTTGTATCCATTCGTTCTACTTGTCCTAGCCATCTCCAACCAATACGCAGGTTGATGTCGCTGTACAGCTCGTATAATTAAAATATTACTTGGGAAATCTAAAACAAAATCCAAGGAACTGTGTCTTATGTCAAAAGAAAAGCTGTTACAAACAATAGATACCTTCTAGTGACATCTTTCCATAGCTCGCTCATCTGTTTTACTCCAAAATGGACTCATTAAAGCTGTATGAGATTGATATCTCGGCACTTGTCGGTCGTAAGCTGTTATCGTTCGTCATCAAGAAACTTGATAATGCACCCATGTATAAGAGAACAGACCGAACTACTAGGCATAGCCAAATATACCACGCTTTGGTACGCATTCTTTTATACTCAGGACTTTGATGAGGTGGTGACACAATCTTTAGGTGTTGGGTCCCTCAACTGATTGACAAAGTTTCCGCAATGTCTTAGCTCGTCTAACTATTCTTTAATGACACTGATTTTAGCTCCACTTACCTGTAAGTAGTATCGATGTACGTCATATATACATTCGTCTTCAGTTTGTGAATAGCAATCCTCCCACGTACATTTCATTGTTTACACCCTAGTAGGGAGTCCCTACACCCACTGAAACTATTCCAAATCCCGTATCTATCGACCTAAACCAATTTACACAAACCGTCAATAGGTGAATCGCATCCAGTAGTAAAAACTAAAAGCTCCACTTGTGTATTTATTTGCGCTCCATACACCGAATGAGCATCCTGACCAATCAAACTAAAAACTGCCACAGAACACCCTTCACTTTGAACACAATTTTGTTGGAAAAAATCGTATGAATTCTAAATCCTTCCAATATCGAATGGTTAGTGTAAACTAACCCTAAAGCTATATATATATTTTTTTTTTTCTATTTTCCACCCCAATATGGAATCACCTCAAATAGCAATTTCATTTCACTGAGACGGTTGCAACTGTCAGTAAAGCGACAAAACAAATAACGAAAAACGAAAAATGAAAACAATCCTTAAACAAGGACATTGGTGAAATGAATTTTGAATAAAACACGAAAAACTTGCAGCACACAGCAAAATGTCATAGTCATGTCCTGACCGTCATCCTGCAGCTATGTACACAACCCAATAGAGCATTTAGCCACCTCAAGCACCGATATCAGGTGTTTCGCGAGTGTAAACACAATTTGCGAAAGCAGAAGAAACAAAAACACAAAAACACAGGAAAAACAGAGTTTTCTTCTTTCTTTTTTTTTGTCAGCTCTACGCTTATCGATACCAATACCAATACCAATAGCGAGGGTGTTGAGAACCGAAAATGGTGATATCTCTACACGTACGTAACGTATAGATAGACATTACTGAAGGATAAAACACAAACCAAAGCCCTCAATCGAGGATATTGGTTCGTTTGCTGACGAGAAATCCCTTGGAATTGCATCACGTAGGATAGTTTTGACGAAGCAGGACGCAGGACACCTCACAAAAAGCCGTGTTAATGCCTTTTCCATATTATTCAGCCATTCAAATTGTCGTTCCGTTGATTGTCACTTATTGAATAGTTGCTGACAAGGGTGGATGTTGGTTTTTTTTTTGTTGCCAAAACTTGGCCTTTTTTTTCCACGTTTCATCCTGGCTCCTTTATAAAACGGAATTCTGGATGGGACGGACGTCTTTTTTTTCTGTTTTTCCTGTCGTGTGCGTCGTTGTAGTTTTGGATCCACTTGAAGCCCTCCATCGGTGGTCTATCGGTTTCGATTAAATCAAATAAAGGATTTCCATTTGTACTAAAACATTGATCAAGACTATAACCACACTGGTGGCGGGGGTGGATGAATGGTTGAATGGTTTTATTCAGTCGTGTGGAAAGGACGTTCTTTCCTCTCTTTTTTTTTTTGGAAATAGGTATCCTGCGTTGATTTTGTTTTCATCAGAATTTGAAAATAATACAGTTTGGAGGGTTGATACTTGAAGTCAGTGTCTGTTTGTTTGGTAAAATTGAGGAGTGAAATTTTTTTTTTTTTCGGGGCTATTCAGGCAAAGACGTATCCTTCGCTTTTCGAAGCGATTACGGAAAAATAGCATTGTTGAGTGCAAATTGAGTACTCGAAAGCAGAGGAAAAGAAATCGGAATGAAAAGTACTCATTTACACGCGCTTTTGGGTTTGATGATCAACTCTGTGTGTAGAAGGATATTGGAGAAAGTGGATGATTTTCAAGTTGATGAGCGTCTAAGAGGTCCTCAAAAGTTGAGTAAACTTCACAGACTTGTTTTCGATTAAAACGGCAATTGTCTTGGATTTTGAAGAGCACAACGGAAGAAACTATTACACTTATTGACTGAGGTATTGGATAATTTTCTGAAAATTGGCAGACACTGCAATTGTTGATAGAAACATGAGACTACAAACAGACTATCTGACCTAATGGGAGGCAGCAAAAAGGTTTAGTGAGAATTGTGGCTACGGACAAAATTATAAGAATAAAAATATGATCTATGATCTCCTGTAGATCTTATGGATCTGCTTGTAGCTTTTGCCCCACTGTTGTCAACATAGTTTATTTCACAACCTATTAACCTGTCAATAAGTTCGCCTTGGCTTCACAAAGATAGGAGACACTTTTTTGTGATATAATCATTCCATCAAGCTATCCTGAGGGCCGCTGTGATTTGTGGCTTATTCGCATAGACCTGCGACTTCAGAAAACCCCACAAGAAAAAGTCTAACGGGGTCAAATCGCACGATCTCGGTGGCCAGTTCATATCACCTCCACGTGAGATGACCATACCCTCGAATCGCTCGTACAGAATTTCCAATGTGGCGTGAGCTGTGTGGCACGTAGCGCCGTTCTGTTGAAACCACATGTCGTTGGTGTCCTTAGCATCCAATTCAGTCCAAAAGTAGTTGGTAATCATCGACCTATAGGCCTGTCCAACGTCGTTCTGAAAGAAATATGGACCGATGGCGCCGCCAGCCCAAAATCCACGCCAAACAGTGAATTTTTCGGGATGCATTGGACGTTCTTGGATCTCATGTGGATTGGTATCATCCCAAATTCGACAATTTTGTTTGTTGACGTACCTATTCATCCAGAAATGGGCCTCATCGCTGAAGATGATTTTTCGATGAAACGTTGCCCGAACAGAACACCCATTTTGTTGTTGGACGCTATTTCCATCCATGGTGATTTGACAAAACATACTGAATAAATGACAGCCAATTTGACAGATGAAGCTTCAACAATATGGCCGCTATCAACTGTCAAAGTTCGGAAAACCCTATTGGAAGACCCTTTAGTAGCGATGTGTTCCTATGTAGTTTTCAAAGCATGCAAACATAGGCTTCTGGTTACCCAAATCCTTCCTCCAGTCTCGTTATACTGTTTAACTGTGTATATGAATGTGCAGATAAATCTTCTGACCTTCAATTCCACATACATAGGGTCAGCGAAAGATTACAATGAATAATTCCTTTTTCCATTTCTTAAAAGATTTACAAAACTATTTAATTTATTCTTTGAGAATCTTATGAATCTTTCTCAACATATGCATTCATACAAAGCAAAAACAAACCTTTTTAGAATTAAGACACAACCCGGATATTAAATTCCCATTCCCATTCTTCGTCTTCCTTCCAATTTGACAAATTCTTTCATTAAACAATTCTCTATCACTTTCAAAACAATTTTCTGTTAAACTTTTCCCATCGTCCTGTACTAGGCAAATATTTCATTTGTCTACACTGACAGCTGAGTTACTTCCGTTTCCACTTAGTTCTTCCACCCCTAACTCTGTGTCTTTTTGTCTCTCTTACTTGCACTGTTGCGATCATTAAATCTAAATTGAATTATTTTCAACAAAATTCCTTAGACTTGAAATTAATTTCCATACATTTAACCCTATCTATCTACACTCATACTGAACTTGTGTAAGATCTATGTCCAAAGTCCTCTTAGTCTCTTACTGCGGCGCATGGCATTACACTGGTATTACACTGGTGTCTGACGTTAAGACCCATTATAAATTTCATCTATCACAAGACTAAAGCCCAAAAATAAGAAGCAAAAATCGCCCGTCCTTATGTCCAAAAATTTTACTACTCGTAGATTTTTGGTGACCAAAAATACCGGACATATTCCAAGTAAATTGCTTTACCGAAACTAACCACATAAATCTTTATGCACAAACATTATCTGACCAGGCACCCGCTTGTCCACCCAAGCAAAAGGATACCACAATACAATATAATACATATATCCTGCAAAGGACAACCGGACCACAACACACACACATACATATATAGATACGTATTCATAAGCCGCACAAAAGTTGGACAATCGTAAATGGGGTTGGAAAGGATTTAAATAATTTTTCTTACTCGCACCATTACTTGGCCGGAAAATAGGGACATCTTTCCATATCCAGTGCAAATTTTTGTCTTGTCGAGGATATCTCTGTTAGAACAATGCAGTGTGAACAAAAGGGTTTGTCGCAAAAAAAGATATTCGGTTCCTCCTCCCAGTCACACACAACACGATAAATCCCGCTAAATCTCAATCTATATTGGACCGCAATATTGGCAGATAAAAAGGATACAAAAATAGATCTTGTATCTGTTACGGTGAAAGAAATTAGGGGAAGGAAATGTTTCTCGAATCTATTCCCCATTCGAAATCGATTCGAGATCGCACGACCAAAGGTTCAAATGGCGATTTATTTGATTTTGCTTTTCTTTTTTTGTTTATCCTCCTCCTGATGGTTGAAACGGGATGGTTCCTAGATAGGGATCAGAAATTTATTCGCAATTTAACAAATCCTCGGGCTTGAATTATGCATTCAACTGGGATTTTTATATTGAAATTTTCGAATTTGAATCCTTGCAGTGTGTCCCTTTTTTTTTTTTTTTTCCCTTCTCTTTACAAGTCATTTGTCAATGTATGTGTAGTGGGATATAATGTGGTTCGACCAAAGAACACCTTTCATTCGCACCCAATAACGATTTAGATCTCAAAGATATTGCTCCTTAAGAAACCAGGATTCACAGAAACTTGGCATAGAATAAGAAAAAGAAAATACTGTTTCTCACTCCTCCTTTCTCTCTTTGCCCAACTATTTCTTCCAAATCAATGAACTATTTAATTTGGTTTTAATAAAAAAAACTTCCGGTCATACATCATATTCTATCTGCAGATGACTCGGGATAGATGCACGGACACTATCACGCCAATGTGAGTGAATAGTGGAGGTACTGTAGAAAATGGAAATAATACGCTTCAGTGAAGTCTTATTGTTAGCAATGGCGATGGCAGCAACCGCCATGCGAATGCTTTTTTAAGGACGATGTGCAGTTGAGTTTTACTTATTCTCTTATTCTTATTCAGTGAAAAATAGTTTTTCCCTTCCTTTTTATGTAAAAAGTGAAAGAAATATAATAGAATCGATTTATTTCTCAATTGACCGCAGAAAGAAAATGGAATTTATTATGACAGCTTCCACCCTTATTGGCTTCTAATGCACTTTTTGATTGAAGGTAGTTAGTGTCGGAATTTGATAATTTATTTGTGGTTAACTGCAAGGTAAACAATTAGTGTGTCGAAAAGTAATTCATTGTTGGTAGAGGAACCACCGACCCAATTATGTTCTGAAGGAAGTTTGTATGTTTTTGCAGAAGCAATACTGGGAATGCTGGTAAGTGTTATTTGTTCTTCAACTTTTCACTTAATAATCGCAGTTGGGCTTTTAGTTGAGACTTGGAACCACCAACTCGCATGTCAATCAATTAGACGCCTTCGTTCGTAAACATGTGCCTTCTTAATTTACCTTCACACCTTGATCATATTATTCTGTTAATATTCGTTAGAAAGCAACTATCGCTGACCATCTCTTTACTTCACGTCCGTTTTTAAGAGCTTATAATGTCGTTTACCTCTTTCTCTCCATACAAAGGGGTGCCCTAAGTATGTATGTATAAGTTGTATGTACATATGTATACTTGTTGTTTAATTTTGTTCTCTTCACCGACTGAGGTTGAGAATCTTGACACCCAAACTGAGTGACGTGTTCGGAGAGCTTCTTCCGGCAAAAACAACTGTCGGTAACAATCTAGTTTCCCCATCTCGAATTTAGCCGCATTGCCACCTTCTTCCCTGCAATAGATCCATTTGCAACAGCAGGAAAAACGGCGAATGGAAATTCAAAGTGACACAAAGTGTTGTTGAACCAAAAAACAATAACAAGAACAAAATATCCGTGTCAGTGGAAACATCAACAAAAAAAAGGGACAACTGCTACTGTACTACTACATACACCCATAAAGTATTCAACAAGCGACTAAATAAAGATAAACAAAACAACACAAAAACAGGAAAAGAAACTAAGGCAAAACATAAAACTAAAACCCAAAGCAACAACAACAACGAAATGAGCAAAGGGACTGGTAAAAACTAACAAGGAAAACTACAACTCGACAAGTATATGAGTGTGAGTGGCACTATCGCCGCCGTCACACCCGGCAAAGAAAAAGTCCTGGGATCCCAACTAGAATTCCCATCATCAAGACTCATAGCATGGAGTATCCGCACACCACCAGTGCTCCTCTCCTGAATGGAATTGTGAATACCAGAATTGGGAAACATCAGAAGAATGACACAAAAAAATAAAAAAAAAACCAAAGAAAAAAGTTTCTGTGAGAAAAGAAAATTAGGGGTGAAAGGGTGACAGGGTGAAGATGGCAGTGGGTTGTTGTGTCAGCTCCCTAGTCTCCATTTTTTTTTTGTCGTACACACATTCCATTATTGTTATTGTTATTGCGGTTGTCATTGTGATTGTCTGGCCTAAAGGTTTGATCATGATAACACCAGAATCGAGAGTACATAAAGGACTCGCAATATGTTTTATGTGGGAATAGGCCATTGGCATTGGAAAGGCTCTACTAGTGCTACGTTCAGTCCTTGAAGCTTGGTTAGATATTCCATAAAGTGTAATTGGAATGTAGGTGTACACCTGGACAGGGGGAAGTGTTTTCTAAGTAACTGATAACTCTCACGCAAAGCTAGGGTGAGTTACAAATGCCGGACAAATTTTATCTACTTTTGAATTAGTTTATGTTTAGGTTTTTTAAGTGGCCAGTGTAGCCTTTAGGCCTTAATTGTGTCCCATTTCCGTTCGTGGCAAAAATAACATTCAACTCTCTCTGAGAGTATAATTCATCATAAAAATGCCATTCGGTCCTTGCCATCTATGTACTCCTAATGTAAATATGAAGCTTATACACCTCGGAAGCTAGAAGCATTATTTAAGGCAGATAACAATAGACTTTTCTTTTGTTTTTAGATATGATAGCCTTCAGAGTGGTACACAAAATTTCGAACCATTTATTGTTCAGCTTCTCCTAAAAATAAGGCGACTTGGATTGGGAGGTTAGATTAGTATATTTTGCAAGGATGGGTGCCATGCCGCAGGTCTCTGAATGAGATCGCTGGCAGATGCGACGTCTCCCTGTGCTGGGTTCCAGGACACAGGGACAGGAGCTAAGGAAGGCGCGGGTCGGATTCTCCCTGAAGTTGGAGGGGAATCGCTTGCCTCTTTAATCGATAAAATCTCATCTTGATGGCGAGGCTAGAAGAATAGCTAATAGCAGGTGGGATAATATCAACACCTGTTATCTGTCAAAACAGATCTGGCCCAACTTGGATCTGAGGAGAACGAGAGGACTTCTGTCGGTGAATAAGAAACATATAGACGGAGCCCTTACGAGGGCATTGTTTAATTGGCAGGCATACCATCAGAATGGGCGTACCTTCTTACGACTTCTGTAGAAACTGGAGAGACGAGCAGGAAGAAGAAAAGACTACGCACATTCTCTGTACATGCCCTGCTCTATCAAGGCTTAGGAGGAAAACATTAGGAAAGTACTTCTTCAATGACCGCAATGATCTAGCCAGGCTCGACATCTTAAAAATCAAGAGTTTTATATGCGGGTCTTGTTGGTTCTGCGCTTAGTGCGGGACAGTATAGGGTTAACACCGATACGTTTACCCAAAACCTATACTTCTTCTTCTCTTACAGGGAATTACACATGTGAGGTCTATGAGGCTGGTTTCCGGCTTTCTACACGCGGTATCACAATGGGCCTTGTTTTGGCCTGAGTGGGCCCCTGCTTGGTGGGGACAGCCGCCAAAACTTACCTAACCTAACCTAAGGATGGGTGTAGTCTGTAGTGTAACGTGCGTCGTCAATCGGATCTCCATGGTTCTATTGCGGTAAAGAAGTAAAAGCTAAATAACGAAGTAGAGTAAGGACCTAGGTATAGCATCTTCTGAAGCCTATGCCTAGGTTTAGCACATAAACTGTGCTCTCTTCTGCTGAGTTATCGATTTTTAGCTCAGTTTTGACAATCTTTTGGTTTTTGTTTAAGGCTTCTATTTGTCTTCTTTTTTTTCTTCCCGAAATCGTTCAATGCCTACTCTGCTTTTTAACTAATCGTCCAGCACTCGACATCCTATAGTCAGGCAATGACTGGCATGACTTGTTTGTAGACGCGAGTCAAGAAAAGATAAAGACCATAAACACGACAGTTGACCAATTTTCCATCAAAATAGCAAATCGTACGTCTTGTTTAACCGCTGAAAAATGCCCATGAAGCCTACATAAATAACTGTTTGCTCCACAACATTCCTTCCAATCAACTAAGTAATTATTATTATAGATGACAACATGATTTTGGGAACACAAATACTTAATTAAAATCGAAACTATCCCACCAAAGAGGAACAATCAATTTAATCATTCCATCGAGTATCTCGACCCGCATTGTTTGCATTTCTCTTGATTAATATGCGGTTTCTTGGTGTTGGGCTTGCAACCCAAACACTGTCCAGTTGTCAATCCTGCTGAGCAACGTAATTAAGCACCCCTTCACTTGGTCCTGAATCCTTCATCAAAGCGCGCACATAAACATACTTGCGGTTGAAAATTAAAGGGCAAGGTTTTCCAATTAAGTAAGTGTACACCAACCAACTTATGTCACCACCTGGTGGTATCGCCTGTAAACACTGGCACGCTGTTTAATATTTACGAATTCCAGTTGACTTCGGTCAACCCACACTTAAATGCTTTGCACTTCTAACCGATAAGCAAAACTCACACACAAATATCAGTCAGCATAAACCGCAGGACTCATATCGCGATTCAACATCCTGCGAAATGATAAACAAAAGAAAGTTACGAGGACGATACGCCACCGACATATTGCCTGCGGTCGGGTCCTGAGAGAGCAGACATACGCGCGCTGTGAATGATTTTGCTGCTCACACAGGACCTGTGTTATTAACGCAAGGACATTCATTTTGCTGATACCTCTCCCTGTTGTATCCCTTCCTCTGTCTTCCTGCCCAGCCACCTTTGTGCATATATGCGTGCGAATTAAGATGATTAATGTCTCCCAACATTCAAATAAATTATTCAGTTTTTAATAGCGAAAAGGAAAACGCGAACAAAAAAACAGGATATACTTTTCTTCGAGTAGCGTGGGACCTTGGTTTGACTGTGCTCACCGGGACTTCAGCGAAACAACATCGGTGGGCGGTATAGAATGCCGGGTGTCTGAGTAACTTTTCGAATTTTCGCCTGTAACTCGTTTGATTAATTTGTGTTGCTCCTTTATGTTTCGTTAGAGCGTATCATGCGATTTGCTTCTTTTCTGTTGTTGTTACTGACTGTTGCCACCCAGTTCCATTGAAGAATTCCAGGGTTAGAGTCACAAGCACAGGTTCAGGTGAAGTTTACCGGGATACATACGATTGAAATGAATTGGATGGGTAATTGTTGCATACAACGTTAATTGGATTTTTCTTTTCTTTTTTTTATTCATTTTGAATGGAAACGGATTAAGGTAAAAGGATTCTCTAATGAATGCTCGTAGTTTGCTCCTAGTGAAATGTGATTAAGCCAAAGGAATTACACACTACATGACGATTGCTTCGTTATGTGCGGGGGATTAATTTTTAGGTTCATTAGACAAACGTGAAACTGTTTGTATTAGCAAGCAAACAGATGTGGCATGACATGAACATGTCAGTGAATGCATTTTAAGCAATGTTAACATAACCTAAATATATCGGGAAAAGTGATAGACATTTATACTAGTTTTGCCATCTCTATTTTATGAAAACGGTTGACTACAGCAAACGTTGATCATTAAGCAACTGTGGTTCCTATTCCTAAATTTTTGTACCAAGTAATGTTTTGTTTGAGTACAGTTCCATCTTAAAGATACTTACAGTACGCTGTTTTAAGACTTCGAGAAGATTTCCACAGTCCATCTTTCAGTCGCAGTGTTAAAATCTTTACAGCTATAGTCGTCAATTGGTCTGGGCTGTGACTGCCACATCTTTCAATCCCGTGATTGATCCTGGAGACGTGGAAATATCTAAAGATCATTGTTAGAGCTTCTAACAATGATCTTTAGATTTTGCCACCTTAGCTCAATGGTAAGTGCATTGCAAGGCGAGCTGGTACAGGTTCGAATCAAAAACAAACAAAAAATAAGGTCACGGCACCAACTCTCGGCAGACAATGACGAACCTCAAATAGTGTAATTTGTTATAAAAAGTTTCTCGGTCTCTCAACCTTATTGCCTGAAGCTAGGCCTTGGCTATCTAGCTTTTAAGCCAAATACTTAAATACCTACTCTTGTGTCCACCTTTAGATTTTATACACCCATGCTCTTGGAAAGAAGCAAAGTCATCCTTTTCTGTAAAGTATAATGAAAATTAGAACAATCTCCACAAATTAAATTAATTCGTCGACTAATCAGCTACGTCGTTATTCTTTAAGCATACATACATAATTCTCATCAGTGTTTTAAGGACCTCACTCGGACTATCCCCCTTCAGCGAAAAACCGATTTAAAACTTTCCTCAACAATCCTTTAGCAAAGATGGTGTAAGCGAGTGTGCTGAAAAGAAAAGACCACTAGGAAAATAATAAGGACAATAGAAATGAAATGAACAACAGGGAAAGAACAAAAAAAAACGACAGTCCCCGACACCGTTAATAGCAAATAGGATTCCATTCCTGTGAGAAAAATAGAAAATAAACCGAAGAAAAGGAGCAGCAAAATCAAGTTAAGTAAGTGTGACAAAATTAAAATAAAAGTTTTATCCACTTTAAGGATTGTGCATTCGAATGGTGCTCCTTCTGCAGCGCGACAATGACAGAAACGACAACGACAGCAGGACGAAGCTGTCCGGCAGGCATATACCCATCATGGGGTGGTAACTTTTTTATATGCATTCGAAATACGACGATGGAGAATTCTGTCACGGACTTTAAATAACAGGATAATCGTGAACAGGGCGACAACTTTTCACACACACACACAGCGACTAATACAAAAGAAGGACAAGAAGAGCAGAAAAGGAATAAGAAGAAAACGAAGAAAAAAATAGTAAACAACCAAAACCATCAGGAGGATGCAATGCTGCAGCACCAAGGACACTAGAGTTTTGCCTTCCGGGTCGTGTACAAGTGTATTGCATTGTACATGTGTGCGAGAATGAGGGAAGGACATTGCCACCTTCTCGGGGATTAAATCAAATCAACTTTTATTCTGGCAATGGCCAGCAAAGGAATCGGGTTAGTGGCCGTTTCGCACGATGTGCTATAATGGACGGAAAACGAAATAGATGGTTTGGCTTAAGTTATCCTGGACCAGAACGAGAATGGTGGTGGTAGTTCAATTTGCTTAAATAAGTTTCTTCAATTTGTTGAGCCGTCTGAAACAATTTCTGCACAAAAGTTTTAGTCACCGTTCATGGGTCAACTTAAAAGCGAGGATAAATTGAACCAAAAAAAGGAACTGGTAATAATGGCAGACACTGAAATGAAGTTAAGCATGATGATGTGTATCATGTTTGGTAAATGAGACTGAATGGAAAGCACTCTTATCTTTGGAAATCTTGGCTGGGATTTGTGATTTGAAATAAAACACTATCCTCAAAAGACTGAACAAATTACTACACTACGTACGTTTATTTCTATACACTGTCTTGATGTTTTTTAGCAGCAGAATAACAAAGCAAAAAACCTCTTTAAAGGATCGAAGTGGGATTTTTTTTTTTGTCCGAGTGGAAGCCTACCTTTTACTCGTATGTCATGAACTGACATCAGAAATTGTATGTCAACTGCATGCCATTTCGAAATCACGAAGTGCATTCTCAATACGAGCACTTATGCACTCTTGCCAAGGAGCTTCGTTATAAATCCTTCTCACATATACATTTACTCGTAGGCATACGCACCAAAGCCATATTCTTCTTTCACTCGGATATGAAAGTAAAGAGTGTCAGATTGTGAATGTTAACATTTCCAGTTGTTGTTCTCTGTCATCATTTATTTCACCTCGTTTCTTCCTACTGTTGTAGCCATTCCTTGTGATCCTGTGCTTTGCATTGTTGGTTAGTTAGCTAGGTATTGTGCGTCCATTGGACTCTGTACTTTTTTTTCTTTCTATTTCTCATATTCCTTTCATTTCTGCACACTACATACACAAGATGAACCGATAGGCTGTGAATACGTAAAGGATCGTCCAAAGGTGGACAGAGACACAAGGGATATGAACGTGTACTCCAGTACTTTTGAGTGTTGATGAAGCTAAACAAGAATACAAATGGAAGTCCTGCACGTGTGCAAAAGACAATATTTGACCATATACAGGAATCTATTTGTTTGCTTATGGAAATATGAAATGGAGCAAAAAGGATTTTCCTCTTCCTCTTTTGATTTCTCTGCTGATGGATGTTTATATTTTCAAATGGAATATGCATACTGTTAGGATATTGCACTATGTGCTGTCAGGGAACACTACCAGTATCAGGTTTCATTAAAGCAATCTTGTGTATAACTTAACATTTCGTTTTTGAAATTTGTAACATCACACAAGGGAAGAAGTCAAGGGTTATTTAAAATTGTTGGAATCATTTTTATTTATGAATTTACAGAGCGCGTATGACAGTGTCCGTGGATCATACAGAGAGATCAGACACCTAATCGTCTGTAGTATAGTGTCCGAGGATGGCAACTAAGTATGCCCACATGTACTATGTTCCGTGATAAAAAAAAACTACATAGCTACATAGTTTTCATTCTTCTCAAATCTGTTTAGGAATTTAGCAGTGCTCTTATGCGGTGTCCTTACTACATAAACATTTGATGAATGTCCAAGAATTTAAGCTATACGATCTCTAGTCAAGTGTCAATCTAGGGTGGAGCCTTTGGAGAACTTCAATCAAGTATTTAATTCCATTCAATTATCGGATTTATTATTATTATTATTAGTAAGGCTCTGCGACAGACGCATATAAAAGATCTATTGTGCCTGAAGCCAGTTAGACAAGGAGATCCTCTATCTTCCTAATGAAGTTGAGAATATCTCCAGTCGAGGCGTTACGAAGATCCTCCGATGTTAGGAATTCCTTATGGGGAAAGCGCTTCCTGACTCTGCAGACAGCCACGCACTCACATAGTACGTGTTCGGCTGATTGGTCTTCCTCTAAGCAGAGTCTGCATTCAGATTCCTGAACTATATTTAGTTTATGTAGGTGATATCTGAGGCTACAGTGACCGGTGAGGAAGCCGGCAAGTCTTCTGATATCGTCTCTTTTATGGTTGAGAATATTTTTAGTGGTTTTTGTCCAGGGGTCGGATGGCCCGTTTAGCCTGTCTGAGTCCCTGAATGTTGATCCAGTAGGATATGAAGTTTCGTTTTTCCCATCTGTCCAGACTCATTCTGAACTCGGAAGTAGGGATGCCACAGAAGGGTTCGGCACCTATATACCTTTCTGAAGAGCCTATCCTGGTAAGTTGATCTGCAATTTCATTAACGGATTACTTAGCTACTCCGAATATTACCAAAAATAAACAGTAAAGTTTATAGTACATCGAGTGGAGTGGTAAAGTTTATAGTACAGTGGTAGGAGTGACGAAGCACTTGCGCAGTCAGTCTTGAGCACAAGACTTCGCACTTTGGATATGGATGTTGCGAGAATGAACTCTAATAATTTAAATTCGTTATTTCGTCAAGAATATTAGGCCATAAGCTTTCCGCAATGATCCACCCTATTGTCCTAAAATGTCAAAAAATAATTACTCTTGTAAACCCGTGTTGCTATGGATTGAAAAAGCAATTGAGTATCAAGTTTCTCTCACGAAGAGCAAAAGAAGTGCTCTATTAAACCATCGTTGACGCAGTCCTGCCTCATACATATATGGACTTCGTCAACATCAGAGTCTTTCTTAGAGTCTTCCAGAACGATATCTATGGTACGATTTAGTTCCGAAAAATGTGGGTAGCACTGCAATGTCATTGCAGTCTTCGAATCCATCTCAAAGGAACTACACAGAATAGATAGACATCCCAAACCACCTTGGACTATCCAATTGGAGACAGCGTGCTGGTTGGTGGTGTTTATTGATTCAAGCAATGGTGCACCCAAAATCACAGTATTCGGATTAACCTGTCGGTGCTCAATTATATCTGTAGCCACAAGGAAAAATAGCATGAGTATTTTGAATGTTTACTTTCCGTGTGCAAACTGAACAGGAAATGACTTATGTTGGCATTGTCACATGGCAATTAAAATCGAATATTGCACATCCGGTGGTGTAAAAAACTCAATTTCGACACAAGTCGACTTATGTTGTTTTTCCTTTTGACCACAGATATCCTTACAATTACACTAACAAATACTCTATCAGGAAGGCTTCTATTCGTACTCATACGACCCTTCAACTACAGTAAGCCACATCGAAAAATGTGGCATTGTACCGGTTTTTGAATTTCCATGTTTTCAATCATCAAGTACAACTAAATTTCTTAAAGAGTTAAATTCTAAAAATCCCGTGCCATGTGTCTCCAATTTCTTTTTAATACACGAATAGGCAAAAATGGAAACTGAAATAAAATTAAACTTTTCTATGTCATAACGTTTAATATTTAGCATCAGACTTAGAATTCATATTCAAATCGCCAATTCCCGCCATAAAACGTATGCCATCGTCCTTTATGTCACCGCGCCTGATGCGGTCTGTTGGAATTTTATTATTTCTTATGCCATACCAACATCTCAACATCTCAACTTAAAAAAAAAAAAATCAATAAGAACATCTGTTTCAACTTGTTTACTTTTTGGCCAAAATAACATCAACACCATAACTGGTACACACACTTTAGTACCTTCTACCGCACAATCATCAGCCAAAATCAACACGCAACAGCCATCCTTGTTTAGACCTCCATCGGGGGTAGAATGTAATTTCCTTTGAAAGCCCATTCTCACTTTTTATTATCACAAGGAATAGTGTCCCGCCATTTTCAAGTGGCGAGGAGTTTACACCTTACTCCCGGAATACTGCCACCTTAAACCGCTTTAAAGGAGCGCCAGGACCCAGTGTTAAAAACATTTTTTTTTTGATAACCCGAATCAACAGTAATAAAATTTAGAATTATTATTGCATAATTCCAGTATCACAATTGTGAGGTGGCAATAATTAGACAAAGGGGTGGGCCTCAAGAGGTAAAATTCCTAATTCTTAGTCGCTGTGATTGAAGGTCGTTTCGAATTGTGGCAACCCTAAAGCCCGACAAATGGTTTGAGTGGGCCCGACTAAGCAGAACTCATTAATTTAAATTATTCAAATTATTTCAAGTGGTAGTGAAGATTGGAGGTATCTCGGTTGTTTGCTCTACGAATATCATAGATACTCTTGAGGTGTAGTGTGCGCTAGGAGATTTGTGTACATCGATTGAAGCCATAGCTTGCGGTTGTATTTGTTGGAGTTTAAGTGGTTGCGAATTGGATCGGGTAAATAAGTTGCTTTCAGAATAGGCTCTCAGACAAACTTTGAATAGTTAGTTTGTAGGTGCGATGTAATCATTTTATAGTTGGGGTTGTTGGGTTTAAATGAAAACATTAAGAAGCCAGTTGACTTCGAACAGTAAAGGTAAAATTAATTTTTTGTTCATTGTACGAGAGGATGTTTAGAAACAAATGGTTTACTGGGATGTCTAAGGGAAATGCAGTTTGGAGGTAGTTACTCAAGAAGAATACAGAATATTTATCAAGGCCGCCGCATGTAATAAAGAACAACGTTTAAAGAAGACGGAATGGAAATAACAACCAAGTTGAGCATTACACAACATCTACGCCGAATTTCTCAAAAAAAAAAAATCATAGACCGAACAATGCATCTACCGAATTTAAATTGTCAATCTGTGCTGCCTTTTTAACTGAAAAAGTATTAAATTGAGCTCGTTTGTGGCATAACTACTGTTAATTTCAGATTGTTGGAGGTGCACGGAGCAAAGAAGAGAAGAAGTTAGAGAGATTAAGATTCGAAACTGGAGGTCAAACGGGTACATTCGGATTCCGTCAGCTCAGTTACAATATCGCAAAACCTGTGCAGGCAGAAGTTCTAGCAATCGCCGAAGCCTCGAAAGAACTATCCCAACGGGCACTCCACAGAAGCTATATTGATATATACATTGATAGCCAAGCAGCCATCAAAGCCATCACATCGACAACGATTGGATCCAAAATAGTGAAACGGTGTCACGACGAGCTCAAGACACTCAAGTCCAATCACAACGTTACACTCATCTGGATCCCGGGACACTCGGGCTTCCATGGAAATCAAAAGGCGGACGAGTTGGCAAAAATGGGTTCTGATATGGATCTAAAAATCCAGCATTATAGTGACATTCCAAAAACTCGTAAACGAAAGATGGACTTCACTTACAACATGCCGCCCCTCAAGAATGCTTTGGACAGAACTCAACAAGACAATAACGAACGAAATCATCGCAGTCAAAAGAAATCACCTATCACCTCTCACAGGTATTATAACAGGACATAACCTGCTAGCAGCCCACCTAAAAAGAATGCGATTGATCACGACAGATCTGTGCAGAGGTTGTAGCAACATAGACGCGGAGAAGGACACATTCCACCTCCTATGCGAATGTCCAAGCCTCAGTAGAAATAGGAAGACAAACGTCGGAGAACATTTCTTCAACGACCTAGGTGAATTGTCGGACAAGCCACCGAGAGCCATCCTAAAATTCCTTTGGAACTCGGGATGGTTTAGGGAGGCAAATTGAAAATGAACACACTCATCTGAAATTGAAATTGAAATATACATATTCACAATGAATCCGTTGAGATCCGAGTGAGACTGTACTTAAGTGCAGCCACCCCTACAACCTAACCTAACCCATGCAGGCTTCATAGGAACAAGCAAGGCAGTCGCGAACTGGCTGCTTTCTCACAAGACTCGAAACGCCAAGCTACTTGAGTCGCAGTATTTATGCAACGTGCAACATGTGCACGAAAGCTGTAACGTGAGGTTGAGGGGGATCGGTTAGGGCATATGCTAAGGCAGGTCTGCCATTAAATTAGTTATGAAGCTCAAATATAGGAAGGTTTATCGCCAAGGTAACAAGGGGATCGATGCATGATTAGCTGACACGTATCACCAGACACTTGCACTATTGATTTTAACATTTAAAAACTAATTTTTTTCAAAGCAATCTTTCCAAAATATAAGCTCTTGCCTAAATTTCCATTAAATTATTGTTGACAACACCCCAAAATATCGGCTTACAGTGATTTTAAAACAAAAGGCTATTTATGTACTTAAATATGCAACAGGAAAGGGAATTATGAATGCAAAATCTATGCTGTCATCCAACTGTCATCGTCAACATTAAAATAATAATTACACTGATTTGGTCCACACATATCTCGTTCGTCGTCATAAATCAAAAATAAAATCCGTTTTCCGTTATTTCATGTCACATCTCAGTCGTGCCTTCCAACTCGACGTAGAGGTACATACAAACCTAACTCACCCGCTAAACAAACGTCAACAGTTGACAGTCAGTCGTCGACGTCGTTCTTCCAAAACCGTGGCGTCATAGAATACCATTGCGAGGTGATGCTAATATTTTGCAACCAGAACCGGAAAACTCATGTGGATCCTTTTTTTTTTCCACCCCTGCTCCACCCATTCCCCATTACTACTGCTGAAACTGCAACCGAATGACACATCAACAGAAAAATTATGTCAAATCGGATGACAAACAAAAACATCATCACACGTAGCTACACACAGCCGACGGGTTGGTTGTGTGCAAAATGCAAATACAGCACGCGCGGCTCATGCAGTGGAATCATAAATTTTCATTTTGTCAACGTCGTCGTCCTCGGTCCTCCTACATGGAGTTCTTCGTCATGACATTCCAGTGTTCCAAAATATAATACGCGGAAAATTTCATTCGGATTTTCCAAACATCCTCATGAGAAGGAGTTTGGGGCGACAAGTCTGTCCCACCCAGTCACAGGATTCATCGTATGAAAGTATTTTTTTTTTTTTTGGCATCATTTGGCAAAGACACATACACGTTCTACATAAGGGGATATGTATCCTTGCAGAGCTGATATCCGCAGTGGTAAAGAAGAAACGATGGCGAAACAGAAATCGGCTGATAAAGAGCACGCGTTGGTAGCAACAATTGTGGCATGGCCACCTCCAGAGGGGATTATTTTATGGCGGCGCGGCGACGGTTATGCCGAGCAAAAAGTTTAATCAGCAACAACCAGCAGCAGATGGCTGACGTGCTCATTAATTTTTCAGATGATGTTTTGTCTTAAGAGCTCCTCGGCAAGACAGGAACGCAAAACACTAAATGAACTGAAGTCGATTTTCTATTTCGTATTCAGATGGAGCGAACAGGATTTCTACATTCGAAGAGAAATTTTGAATAAACCACGCACGCTCAAGGACACAGGTATCGTCATCAGTTGGGTGTCTTGCTGTTTCCAAGAAATGTTTTCTTCTGGGAATCGAATGATAGGGGTTTTGCTATTTCGGATGATACATAAGCCAGCTGTCCGGATTGGCGGCTGATGAAATTTCCTAACAAACGAAAGCGGTAGTGTGATCAATTTTACATATGTATGTACATATATCGTGTACCGTGATGATACCAAAAGGATACACATGGGTTTCTTCTTGATGAGGCTTACCTATGTATGTATGTATGTATCTACATAGATGAAGATAAGAAATCTAGAGTGGATTCGAATGTCGAAAGAATTGATTTTGAAGCTTATGTCACGCTTGACACACTTCAAGTTAAATGAGATTCATTTTCAATTCAGGTCGGGTTCAATAAATTAAAAGGCTTTCTCCATTTATTTGACTGGAAAATAATAATGGAAAGGCGTATCCTTAAGCCTACCTAAATTCATTGAATTTTCGCAGTAATAAATCAACAACAGGGCTTGTGGAGAGAACAGAAAAGCACCGAACTGCTACATCATTACAATTTGTACTTTGTTGTTAAGAATCCAAACAAAGAGTATCTATCATGAGAGCCTGGAGTAGAGGACTATCTTTCATTTTAACTTAGCTTAACAAAAGTATAAAGAGAAGCCTGACGCTCAAACAAGAAGTTTCTATAAAAGTGTACCTACATAGGCGAATTGTCTGCCTTCTTTCAGACTTTTTGTCATCAGCTTGTATTGATTGATCTACCTGTACTTCAAAGGTGATAAAAAGGGTGGTTCAACTCAATATCTTTACTCACACAAGGAACTGATAGGAATTGATAGGAGCATTTGACGACAGTTTATATCGATTGAATACAATCAAAGCGAAAATAACCCAAAGCATAGAGAACCGTATGAAATAAATTAAGTTTTACCCTATAGTTCTTAAAAGGCAGCAAAGATCTCGTTTTATATACCTTTCAGTGGCTTTCATTCTTATCTTAAGCATTTGCACTCAGAAAACTAAACAAGGTCAAATGGTAACACTTTTGGATAATTTTACAAGAAAATGAACTACTCCTGGTTTTTCCGAGTCGAGCAACTGACTGCTGGCTCTTCGAAACAACGAAAGAAATCTTGTCACCGAAATTCAAGGAATTGTATATGTATTTAGGTTGGAGGGGATGGACTATCTGCGCTTAAGGCCTAGCTCAATCCTCTTACTAGATCCGAAATAGTTCGGGAATGCAGGTCTAGTTTGAATTCGGTTGGAAGACTGAATTTGCTAAGACTTGTATGGGTCCCTGGACACAGCGGGATTACCGGAAATGAGGACTCCGATGAGCTTGCCAGGCAAGGCTCAGAGAAAAACGTCTCCGGCCCTGAACCCACGATAGGTTTACCCGTATCTTCGGTTAGGGCTTTTTTCGATGGTTGGGTTTTTAGCAAACACAACTGTTGCAGGCAGACTTAACAGATCCTTCCCGACGTCTGTAAGAAATCCGAGGCATTCTTGCTGTCTCTCAGCAGAAAAGACTGCAGACAACTTATTGCCGTTATTACGGGACATTTCTCCTTTGCCAAACATCTCAACGTGTTAGATTTAAGTGACACCACTGTCTATGACGCGACGACACTGCAGAATTGTGATTGCCCTGCCTTTGCTCGTATCAGGTGGCAGATTTTTGGGCCTGATGTTATGAATGCTGGTAACTTAAGCTCCTTATCACTGAAGCTCTTACTCGACTTTCTTAGAAAGACGAAGAAAGCATAGTAAAAGGGTACAATGGACCTGTTTTTGCATCTGAGTGCTCCGGCGTGGTGTTCCAACACCCCGACAAAAAATAAAAAATAAAAAATGTATGCATTTAGGTAGATAGAGGACTCCCCCTTTAGGACAAAATGAGAACCCAGTGATAAATCAAGTCAAGGTTGAAGGAATAACCCCTCTCAGTTAAGAAAAGGTTGGGAAAGTTTTATAGAAGCTGACAAAAGAAATAATTAAAATCACAAAGCCAAAGAGTCTGATGAGTTGCCTGCGGTTCTTTTTGAAAATGAAGATGAAGTCTTGGTAGGATCGGCAAAGGTATTCTCGTTGAGAGGACTACCAGCTCTGTATGTCTCATTTATAAAAAATGCGATCTTTTCCCGATCAGCAGTCTAGCGCAATAAAACTACTTTAAAGCTGGAGTTGATGAAATTCATCCTCTTGAGTTTTTTACTGATCCGCTTTTGTAGCGCAATGCTCAGTGCAGTTCGAAAATTGCTCTTCTAAACTTGCACAGTCTGCATATCGCAGATTTTGTACAGGACAGGTATTACGATGGAAGGCACTATCTTTCATAAATCCGTTCGGCTGCTAGGATGTACAGACATCTTTGAAGACTCCCAGTTTATCATCAAGGTTTTCACAGTAACTTAAGATGAAGTGAAACATCTTAGCCTTAAAGTCAAGACAAAAGCAAGTACATGTCCATAATCGATATTATAAGACAGAACGCCTGTATTAACGAAAATAACTCGTCGAATATATATAAGACCTTGCGTGTAAAAAGGGTGAAAGGAAGAGAAGATTCAACCACAGACTTGACCACATCGAGTCAATTTACAACAATGATCCAATTAAAAAGATCTTTGAGTCTCAGCCTCAAGTTTCGAGATGAAAAGGAAGACCCCGCCATCATTCCAAAGATTGAGGTATTTCGGATGCCAGACGTCTTGGTGTAGCGAGCTGCCAGAGTGACAGTGTCTCAGGCAAAGATTCTTCACGGTTTAGAAGCCCAAATAGTAAATAAGTCTATAGAATATACTTTCTCACTCACGTGTGTTTTCCTAAATTTTACACTTCCCCTATGGATTAGTTATGAGGGATGTCATGGACATCCAAACAGATTGAAACCTGAACAAACAACACCGTTATGGCTCTATTCTGATTTCTCTGGGTCACAAAGTTCGCCTCAAAGTTGATATACCCTATCAGATGTGACATATAAAGTAAAAAAAAAAAATGTTCCAACAAAAGTCAGCTCTATCTAGCCTTCTGGTTATTTTACATCAGCGTCCTCCGGAAAAGGATATGAGCCAGCATATCACGCGGCGCAGATATACGAGGATAACAAAAGCGACATGTTTCTACAATCACTAAGTCCTGAGTGAATTTCTGGGTTTCCATCGACTGACATATGCACTTTTGAAACGACAAGGCACTTTTTTTTTTAAAGTAATGGTTGTGCTATATAATCGTGTTGAAAATGAGAACAGCACATGCATTTCGGAACAGTGCTCAAGGCATTTCCAGTTGCAAACGACTTCCGTTTGCTTTATTAATTGTTTGAGTGGAATTTATTTCTTAGAATGGTATGATGGTAAAAGAATGGTAGGATAAAGGTATGAGAATTATTTATTACACCTATGGAAAGGAAATTCATTCAAAGCGGTAGATCCATGTTGGGTTTAAAAAGGAGAGATATGTGCATCAATATTTAAAACCCATTTTTATCTACTAAGCATCCACATAGCACACGGCTTTATGGTCATCAGAGAAAACAAAAATTTGAACTCAAAATGAGACAAATAGACAGTTTGACTGGCATTCTAAAGTAGATAAGATTTGGTTTGGTCACCAGAATTTTTTATCTAGTTATTTTAACACATTCTTTTGACTTCTTCTTTAAAAATAAGTAAATAGATAGATTTACCATTTTTTGAATATCGGGTTCAGAAGGGATGTATCTGAAATTCTGGCGAATTAGTATTATCTTATGGTACAGTTGCCGTATGGGGCGAGAATGGTCCCTTACATGTGAACAAATGGCTATTGATAGATAGAATGATGGCGTAGGTGGTGGTGTTTTCCCCGATAGGCTTTACCTAAGCCTCTCTTTCCGTCTTCCAAATCATTGTAACGTGTTCCAGCCAATCAAAGAAGTCTTATCTTGGCTGAAAAAAACGTAATATCTTCCACAGATATACCTACGTATCTTTTTTAGACAGTCAAGCAGCGATCAGGTCCTTGGAATCAGTCTCTTCAAATTCGTTAGTCGCTTTAGATTACCGATCATCTCTTATAGAGATGGCGGAGCAGTCAAATATTCACCTTTGTTAGGTGCCGGGGCATAGAGATATTCCAGGGAACTGCAAGGCTGATGAACTCGCCAGATATGGAACAACCGTACCCGTGCTCACGGAAAGAGACACCCTGGGTAAACCGATCGCTACATGTAAACTTAAAACTCAAGCTGGATGCTATTGAGAAAATTAATTCTAGGTGGACAAATGGTATAACGTATCTAGTGACAAAGCGGATTTGGCCACGGCTGGATCTGAAACGCTCTAAGAATTTGATTTCTCTCAACAGATCGCATATCAATTCCATAATAGGTGTCATCACGGGACACTGTCTAATAGGCAAGCATGCAACAAGGCTTGGCTTCCATTCAAACGACTTCTGTAGAAGCTGCAAGGACGAAGAGGAGGAGGAAACGACCTTCCCGTAAAAGAAGGCTCCATTTAGGGGAATTCTACTTTAACGATTTAGACGATCTGATAAACACGGATATCAGAGACCTCCTTCGCTTCATAGAAAGCTTCACTTGGTTTAACGAGTAGGTATGGAGATCTTTTCAGATCCATGTGGTATCACAATGGACCTATCACTGGTCTAAGTGTGCTGTCAATAGCTGGCAGCCACTTTAACCTAACCTAACCTAACAGTGTTATTGGAAGGCGATTTTCGTCAAACATTACCAGTTGTGACCGGAGGAACACAAGGAAATAAAGTCAAGTCATGTTTTAAGAGGCTTTATCTAGGGCACTTATGCCTAAAGATCTTAAGTGTTGAGTTTATTTGCGTTAAGATTTTACTTGAACAGGACAAAAGACGCGACGGCTATTCAATGCATTAGCGCTATAGAAGAGTCGTTTTAAAAAATGTTCGAAATCCACTCACATACATACTTAGTCGCAGGCAAGAGCTAGTGGTCGACTACAAATGAACGTAGTTCAAACATGTTTACCGAGGCTTGAACATCGTTTTAAACAAGGCTATACAATTTAAAATCAAATTTAATAGTTGCTAGTATCCAAGATTGACTCAACTTTGTACAAGCAAATCAAAATATATATTTCCATCTGTGGCCAAATGTCTACAAACATCTTTTGAGCAAAAAATAAAAACTTCACCCAAGCCACTTCTACCAACCGCATATCCTTGCATACATCCGAATCGAAAGGATGCCCCATTTGAGGAGATAAAACCAACCAAACACACTCAGTGCGGTGATGCGAAAAAGATTCTACTACCGGATATCCTTCATGGCAATTATGAATCCATTAGGATAACATAATGTATCCTAAAAACGGAATGCTGCTTTGTATCCTTGTACACTTGTACATTTTCTCGACCGCACTTCAGTGTTTTTATTTTTTCTTTTAAGTTCCTCGCGTAACCAAAGGATATCTGCGATTACTTCCCCCTGTTTTCTTCGTGGGATTTGTACTGCGTCAACATCAGAGTTGTCATGGGGCTTCATTAAGGACTTGAACATACAATGAATCTAGCAGTGTATTCTATTTGTAAGGATTTCATCTAATGGTCCTATTTTGCAATTTTTTTTCATTAAAATGAAAATGACGGCACACTGTACATTGAATATTGTAGATGCACACTGGGTACGAAGTACGACTTGCATCTGTAGTGCAGTGGAGTTTTGGTTTTGGGACTTCTGTGTCTTATGGGTATAAAACGCAAGGATATTTTGTTTTCCTCTGTTAGTGCTACTTATCTTTTTGAATTACGATCTTATATATTCCATTTGCTTGAAGCACAAAATCTAGGCAAATTCAAACAGCAAACGTAGCCAGATGGTGCCTAGGTTTTCTCAGAATGCAGTTAACATACTTTTCATGGAAATTTCAATGATACTCTGCTACAGAATATAAGGAGATGTTGCATAGCGGTGTAGTGCGCTTTCCTGGAACATTAAATTGAAACGACTATGTGGAAATGTAAATGTTGATGAAATTGCATGTTTTGGTAAAAGGATTTTTTAAGAAGTGAAGGTACACAGAATTGTATACAGTTGGTGGAGTAATAAATGTTAGGTTGAGTGCATAATGCATTGTGATGGAACTTGCTTGTGTTGTTAAGCGCTAATTTGATTTTTTTAAACATTTTCTAAAACACTTTGAAGGTATAACTACCTAACTCAGTATGGAAAAACATTTTTTCTTTTAATATAATGAAAATGGCAGACTTAATACACGTGTCAAGTTTTCAAGTAGATCCGGTCTAAGATAGATACAAATAGTTCTGATGGTATAATTTCGTTAGAGGCGTTCAGGTGAAACTGTCGACTGCAGGCCAATGCTGATGTATGGTGTGAACGTATCGCGAAGGTCCTTATACACTGTTGTTCCCCGCAACTTGCCTTTGCATCAGTGGGGCTCTTAAAACCACACCATTCAGCCGCGATTTCATTCGATTTTCACAGACATCGCTCACAAACAGATGGCAGCTAGTGCAGTGATTAGACTTGGGGGCACTCATCAGGAGTTCAGCTTGGAAAATAGACACTTCACAATTTAAAAAAAATTGTCAAATTCATCCTGGACAATACCGACTTAATCCTGCCAAGATTTTTTTCACAAAGCGCTACTAACCCCTCGACGAGATGCCTGAACAATTCAACATTCACCTTCTTTAGCTACTTGGGTACAGATGCATTGCGGGTAACTGTATGGGATTCTACCGGAGAAAAGGAATTTTCTCATGCCTCTCGCTGCATGTAAACTGTTACTTAGGCTGAATACGACCAGCGCAAAACCAACCGTTTTTAAGCAGAGATGACACTACGCGCCTGAGCTGGATCAGAAATGCTATAGTAGAACGATTTTGCTGGAAATATCGCTCATTGGCACAACAACAGATGGCTTATCGGAAGGCACGCCAAAAAAACTTGGTGACTTCTCTAGTAATATTTGTAGGAGCCGTAGGAACGATGAAGAGGAAGTCTAGTGCCCTCCATTCTAAGGAAACTTCATCTGGAAGTTTCTTCAATAACATTCGGAATACATTCAAACAATTATGCCAGGTTCCTCCAATGCTTTATATGAAGCAACAACTGGTTCTGCGGATAGTTTTCTGGGAAATACTCAAAACACTGTGGTATCCGAATGGATCTTCTACTGATCTTAGTATAACGTGGTTGCTTTTATGTGCTCTGCAATACGATACTCGTTTACCAAAACCATTCACGTAAGTATTAACATAAAACTTCCTCACAACAAAAAAGAACCTTAGCCCCAATCAGTTTTTCAGAAACACTTCATGGAATTAAGGCTTTCCCTTAGTCCTGAAGGTTATAAACAGCTCTCCCGAACATACAGAACATAACCCTGTACTTCAGGACAACAAACAACAATCTCCATCTGTATACAAAAAAAAACAAAACTAGACATTCGTATTATAAAAACATAAAAGTTTTCATTTAGAACATAATTGCAGGCATCACCTTCCTGAAGTGTGTTTATCCCTGGTGACCGGATATAATTACAAATATTTAAATTCCTCTGACAGGGATAGAATATAAAGTTGTTCCAGCCTGCAGTCCCTGACATTTAGTCATCACATACAACGTGTTCACCTCATAACCTAGCCATCATGCGGAATGGCAAGCCTAAATGCAGTACAGTGTCCTCAACAAAAACCAAAGCACTGACAGACAGTTCTACCACCATTTCACTTAGCCATGGCCTTCCTCCATTCTCGCAGATACACACACATGCACATTTAAACTTACGGTCCAGTTCAAAATGATATCATTTTCCATCACCATCATCATCATTATAATCATCATCGTTGTCCTCGTCGTCGTCCTTGCCATCTCTAAATGTTTCACTCTTGAATTCAATCTAAATTCAGAGGGAAATCTCATTAAAACTGTCATAATTAAATGTCAACATATGCAAATACAAGGAACGCTAACAGAGGGACCAAATGCAAGAGCCATATCTATCTGCCCCTTCAAAGGGAAGTAGGTACGGGACACCGGGCTGAGATTTAAATTTTCAATTTAAATACAAAACAGAGAGTGCTGCTTTGCTTTAGACCGGCACCAGCGATTATTGTTGTATTTAGTTTCGTAGGATATACCCACCCACCCACATACTGTGTGCGCCCATCTTGCCCATCCACTAGAAACAAGCCCGCCAAGGATATTAGGCTAATTTTTGTTAGCTTTAGTCGGAGCAGAGTTATGCTGTCAGTTTGAACTCAATGTACAGTTGAATGGCAGATAAGTTTCAGGGTTCAGATTTTAGTGGAACTTTCTGCTCCCTGGACCTGGGTCCTCAATTGCTTATTCAGAAAATTTAAATATATTTTGATACGCTACAAGAAACACTGACTCATACACACATATGTACATAGGCATGTATATAGTGTAACTTTCATGTTGTGTAATTGGAATATTCTCGTTTGGTTTGTATTTTGAGACAGCCTCTTGTCGCTCCTCGACGTAGGTAGATACTATCGATAAAATGGAATTCTGAATGATGTTTATGGAAATTGTACCTGGGATCTCATGTAAGGACACTGGCAAGCTGTCTGTGACTGGGCTGTGTGTAAATTCAAATTAACACTTGGTGTGATTCAATATTGTATTGCCGCCTGTTGTGGTTCGTCCCGATGGAATCAATTATTTGCAATCGAAATTATCGACAGATTTTAGTGTTTCAATAAATTATTACAGAATAGTGTATTCGGTATTAATGAAGGCATGTATTTGACATCAGAGGGAATTTCTAATGGAGCAGGACCCGCTGGAATACGTTAAGTAGTGGGGGGTTTGAGTGTCAGTACATGAATTCGAAGAGGAGTTCTTAAATTGTGTGGGAATTATCTGTTTTAACGAAGATTTAGTTTCGAAACGAGGATGAAGTCAATTTATAAATTTAGGACATTTTCAAGAATTTTACACGAACTCATTGCTTATCAATAAGACGTCATAGAAGGGATAAACATTTTTTCAAGAAGCATTTCTTGAGAAATGTGTCTATCGTTTGGTAATTTAAAGTGGTAACATCTTTTTGAGTAAAACGGTGGTTTCTTGTTGTTCATAACAAACGAGGTCCTATTCCTTTTGACCAGTATAGTGGAGGGTGATGCAGATACGATACCTTAAAAGCAATAAAGACGCCACCTCCGATGTGATATTGAAAAAGGAAAGGCATGCACCAAATCATCAACTGAGTAGACCGCCATATTGGATGGTACTTATCGGCAAGATCCTGAAGAAAGGAGACCCTTTAAACTGTACCAACTTTAGAGGCATCAACATCGCTTACCTGCTCAATTGCGCTACAAGATTACGAAAGACCTGAGACCTTCGGCATCAAAATAGCATTTTGAAAAGGTGAGGCGCTGGCACGCGATTTCTTTGAAATCATTTTCGAACAACTAAAATTAGCAAAATCCTTTGAGTTCCGCCTGCGCAGATTGTAGGAGATACATCGACGAACTTTAAAAGCTGTTTAGCGACATCGACGTTAATAATTGGTTGGGACATGCAGAGCGAATTCCCCAATGCTCTGACCTAGAAAAGATCACAACTCGAGTGGCCCCTACAAGTGGTAGCTGGAGACAGTTTAGTCTCATTGTTATCTTCAATAAGTAAACTGATTCGAACTTTACTAGTATGTTTATGTTTACTTTCAAATTCCGACAAACTTTGAACCTAAAGATCAGCTACTACTTTGTTGACACATTATTTAAGCCTTAAGGCTTTCATTTCTAACAAAACAAAAAAACACGTTTACATAACCCCATTTAATTGACAAACTCATTTCAAAGCTATACAAATATAACCCTCCAGTGCTTCTTGACATTTCTTTGACAACACAACTTTGTTTCTTGATGTTGAAACTCAAAAGAATAATTTACTGCAATTTCCATTACTACATCCCCAATTAAGTTTTGATTAAAACCCAACAACCCTAAATGTCAGCAAATGTCAAAAGTGCATGAAACATCACATTCAATCCAATAACAGAATTTCAATTCCTTTCGACTGAATTACCCAAAAGAAGTACCCAAGAAACAGGATGAGCATCAGAGGCAGTTCCTTATTCCTTTTGAGTGTATCTCAAGTGTATCTGAGAGCGTTTTATCCCCGAGTAAATATTTAAACAACTAATAGTAGCAGAATTCTTCTCTCTACAGTGCCTTAAATCTTTACACACACACCCCATCAAGGACATACACAGATGTGCGAACATACAACCAAATGCAAGCATAGTCCTATGCTTGGATATGTTTTCCTTGACGAAAATCGAAATTCATATTTGATATAACGACGGTGTCTCCATATGGATGAGTACTTGCTCCTTTTTTTCGCTTCTTTTTATTTGTCATCATTCCATTAAAAACGACGTCATCGACAACGATTGCTATCTGTCGTTGTGTCCTTTTTTTTCTATAACAGTATTCATACATTTATTTTGTTATTTATTCTGAAAAATCGAAGGCGCGTTTCACTTAAAATGACACTTTACACCTCCGTCCAATGTGGAGAATATCGAATTCGATCTGTAAAATGGTGGCACATCCAAAGGTAAACACTTTTACAAGATCCTTGAAATGTATTCTCATCTAAATGTTATTTACTTAATTTTTCCTTGTCCGTAGTATAGGAATTTTTCCATCCTAAATTGTAACAGAAAAAAAAAAATATGGAGTGTGAGAGAACCAAACCAAAAATTAAAAAAAAAAGAGGAAGACAAACTGGGAGGCAAATCGGGAAAGTGTCATTTGCAAAATATCCTTTGCGCTTAATGTGTTTATTTAGGGGAATATTTTTCATTCGACGCCTGCAGATGAAAGGTGATGGTGAATCAAGGAATAGGAGGACTTTTGCTTCTCATTTTTTCCCCTCGGTTCCACTTGAAGTTTTCTTTTTCAAAATGAACCGCCTTCGAGTTTAGAAAATTTTATGCAAATTTTTTTGCGTGATACAAGTGCAAATACAATTTTTTAAGTAGGCAACTGGAGATGGAAAAAAGAAAAAAATGTTTCCAACACTATGTTAAGCAAGGAATGATTTCTGATGACGGGACAAAATAGGATCAGTTCCTGTATAGTTTATGACTTTTCTATTAGAAACTATTCAATGTTGGGACCATCCTCGTACTAAGAAGACGATTAGTACACATATCCTGTAAACAATAACCACTTTTTGAAGTCGTCCTTAGCTATTACCTAAGAACTTTACTTCAAAATTTCGTGTGTGTGTGTTTGAATGTTTTTTTTACCAATTTTAATTAGGAAAACTTAAAAAGGATGTAGACACCGCGTTACTGAACCGTGTTTTCTGATAGAGAACATTGGTCCTCTCATTTCATTCACCTCCCGATCTAATTTTGTTGTCAAAAAGAAATTCTAACAGCCAAAGTCAGCACCTTCATCACTCTTTCCTCGTATCCCTACTTTCCAAACAGACTCTTCTGATTTGTGTGTTTCCCATAAAAGTATGTAAGCTGTGAAGATCTCTCAATTTACGAGAGATACCCACCCTGGCCATAGCCCGAACCCAAATGTTTGTTATATCTGTCTGAATAAATGGAAAAGTTTGAGGGAACCGCCTTTACCTTCATCCCCACTCTATTACAAATCGACTCTTGGCGCTCGTTCTTCTGGCAATCTTACCGAATTCAAGTGTAAGTGTACATAACTTGTGTGTAACACGATGACGACGAAAGGAAGGAATAAAATTTCTTTTCATTTTCGCTTCTACACCCAAAAAAAAAAAAAAAATTGTATTCCCCTCTGTTATCCCTGTTTTGCTCTCTATCTTTGTTATGCTTCTTCGAAAGGGACGCCTCCAATTATAATGAACTGAGGTATTAGGGAAAATTGTGCGTAATTATTTCGCATGAAATTGTAAATTGATGGCTGGGATTGGAGTGTAACATCCCTTTCCTTGAAAATATCCACTTGAAACTTGGAATCGTGGAAAAGAAAAACTTTCGAAAGAGAAACAACAGAAACGAATCGGAAGCGGTCTGAATCAGTGAGAATCCCTTCCTCACTCTAAGAGGATTTCAGCTTATTCATAAGCAATTGGTTGAGAATATTTCAGAAAAAAAAAAGGTTGGGGGTGTACAGTACAGTGCTGAACGGCTTACCGTTTTCTGTGTCAATAATTTTATTGAGTTGTGAAGGATGATTATTTTCTAAGGGATTTGATTCGTTTTGTTTTTTTTTTTTTAATTTAAAATACCGGGTAATACGAGAATAATAAGACAAGGGCTTTAATGCTGCGTTGAATTAATTTGTATAACTTTCGTCGCTTCACCACCTTATTGAGTTCCTTTTCATCTCTCCTTCACGAGTCGTCTCAGTCAGAGGTACCCTCCAGATTTACCAATAGTTCTTCCCTGAATGTGAGTCCATTAGCAACCGAAAATATTATTTCTTCTGTAAGTCAGGTAGCCAGTGCCTTCTTGTCCTCTAGACATAGCCTTTAGGTATCGTTTTCTAGAAGGCACATCTTCTTCAAATGGTACCTTCACAATTCACGAAAGGTTTAGGACACAGAAACTCAAGACCCTGACACCTACCTTGCCAGGTTATACGCCTTCCAATTTCCTTCGATAAATACTTTAGATGGCGCTTCAGTCCGGGGTCAACCTGGGCCTCAACCAACAAGAATCTCCAGCCAGCTCCTTCGATACATACTTGACTTCTTACTCAAGTCAGTGCCACTTGTTGAACACATTGCCAATTATGTATTTACGTCGGCCTGCTTGTGTGATTAAGACACGCGATTAACTCATTTCTGTCCCAAAGCAATGGTATACTGAGGCTTTTTTCCCTCGACTTAGATCGTATGCTAGATATAAATTTGTTCAAATCATATCTCGCCTTGCTTTGTCATCTATTATGGACCTATTCCCGCAGATGGTTAAATCTCCTAATCCTCTTTCTGGAAAAAGGAAATAAATTTCTGTGGTAACCTAACTCTTTCCCTGCCACGCATAAGCAAATTAAGATCTTGAGTCTCCTTTTTCACAAAATCCAGAATCTTCAACATTTTGCGGTTTTGTTTCAGTAAGTCAAACGACAGGAATCTCAAAATCACTTTTATCGTCTACTAGCTTTTACCCGCGGCTTCGCCCACCTATAATTTGCGACGTTGAACTTTTACAACCAAAAGTAGCCTATACCGTGACCCGAGGTACAGCCAGAGTGTGCAAAATTTGAAGTTGATTGGTTCCGTAGTTTTCGTGTTACAGAGAAACAAACAAACAAATGAACAACGTTTCACTTTTATAATTTAAGTAGGATGATTCCAACACATGCCATTCATTGCATTTCATTGAAACGCTGTCACTATACCGATTATGGTGAGTTATGAGAGATAATGAGTCTAACTTACATTGTGCATTCTGGTCTCAGTGAAATTGTATGCACTCCCTTTACGCTCATATAAACATTTAACCCTTTTGGTTTCCGATCTCACTTTCAATGTGATATGTCCAATACTTCCAGATACGTAAGTCCTTTAACCACCTTGATTTCCATTTCGTTTTTCCTCATTATTGCCAAATTCCGAAGAATGGAAGTGCACGGCTTTCATATACAAATATTTAAAACTTTAGTCATTCCTTACCTTTCGTTAACAACGAATAATTTCGAATGCTAAAAGGTTTCGATACCCATATTTCCTTTTTCTATCCACGTAGTACACCTTTTTTTCTACTGACTAGACATTTTGAATCCATTTCATTTGAAGGTGAAACAAATTTGATTGAAAACAATAAAAAAAACACGAAGGATACTAATCATTAATGTCCTAAATGTATCAACTGCAAAATTGCGAACCCTCTTCGTTTTTCTTAATTAAAATTTATATTCCGAATATTTTTGCTTTACTAAAACCATCCTTAGACCTTAAATAAGCTTCGTTTACCTTGTACCTACGTATATAAACTTCTATTTATGGACACTGTCACATAAAGTAACGATAAATATAATTACGTCTAGACTAGACATACAAAAAAGGTGAATAATGATGACGAAACGGATGTTTTGAATAATTGATGACATGACATTATTCTGACAATTCAGTTAAGCGTACATTAACACTGAATAGCACATGAGGTTTAAAGGTTCAAAGAAACTGTGCAGTCATTTCATATCAATCATTCAATCTAACTGAGCTGCTGTAAAATAAAGACACATCTCTTGTGAGATGATTAAAACACTCAACACATAAAATATTTACACTTTCATTTATGGGGTTTAAGGTACATTGTCTAAAGCAGGTCTTGAAAAGTCTTAGACGTTTATTAGTTTACTAATTAAGGGAGGCGGAGAAGAAAATGTGAGTGTGAAATATGTAATTTAACGAGAAGGAGTATAGAAATTAAGGTGTCTTTCGATTTTATCTAGAGAGTGTTCCCTTACTTGTCTCTTTTTTTTTAATTGAAACCAAAGAGCACTTGCTTAGAATATTTGAAGAACAACTTTTCTGTAAACTTTTGAGGGTTTGGGAGAATTAAATGTCATGAGAAAATGCAACCCTATCTAATTTAAACTGCTTGCAATCGAAAATGTATAAGGAGATGATTTATAAAGCTTGTAGACAAAGTAAGAAACTCTGCAACTAAAGCTATCCAAAGCTGATCGAACTGACATCGGGGGACGCAACAATTAACAAGATTTTAAGAAGTTTTCGAGTTGCTTTAGGTGTTATTGCGTTTGAACGAAAATCAACGCTACCCAACGTGTGTTGCATGTTGAAGGTGGAGCGTTTTGGATCTTGGATACAAATTCAAAAAAATACCAAAAAATACTGCAGAAATTGAACTAAACTTAGAGAGAAGGCAGAGATATCTGTATGTATGTATGTATATTTGGCACGGCAGCTCATGGAGAGCCAAGGCCTAGCTTCTCACAACCATTCATGTTGTGCGTGTTATATTCTTCGCACGAATGGAAGGGACCTACAGTTTAGTGCCGACTCCGAACGGCGAATTGAGAAGCTTTTCATGACAGATTGTACTCTTGCAGGTTTGTCATGCCTGCGAAGAGGTGGTGCCGCGAAAAAACGTTTGGTGGTTTTTGAGAATCGAACTTGTGTCTCTCGCTTAGCAGTCCAACGCACTAACCACTAAACCACGGCGACCACAGAGAGAGGGCAGAGATATCTAAGAAATTAAAAAGATCAGCAAAAATTCTGGCAAAAACGTGAGCAATGTATCTTAAAGAAAACGGTAGGGAATATCGCAGAATTGACTCAGATGACCTTAGAGCTACAGCCCTTTTCTTCTCAGGTATCAAAAATCGCTTAACAGCAAGAACTTGTGGGCACATGTACAGCAGTGACCGACCTGATATCTGGGTTGAGTGGATCGAGTCAAAACGACGCAGTAGACGCGAATAAAAGGGACGTTGAGGACACGGTTAAAGGTAGCCCTAAACGACAAACATGCTCGCCGAACTTGTTCATGTTCGCTATGTTTTTCTCTTGTAGAGGCTGGTTCGCGAACTGTTCACTGTTGGCGAAAAATTTAGATTTTTTCGTGTTCGTTGGCTTTGATGTTCGCCATGTAGGGCCATGTTCGCAAGCAAACCTCATTTTTGCTGTGAACGTCGCCGAGTTCATATCGCGTGCAACAACTTGCGCTTCTTTATCGCACATGTTCGCCAAATGTGTTCACCGTGTAGGGGATAACGCAAACGTTGTTTAGGGCTACCTTTATTGTTGGCTCACCAACATCATATTCCACGACTTTAGTTAGCAACAGACTCTGGTACCAACTATATTTGAGCCTCATCATTGATTTACTAATGGCCGTGATCAAAGAAATGTTCGTCTACTGCTCAATATTGGTGATTCATTCATGCCTCCATATCCCTTATCAATCGATAGGTCCAAGTTCCCTTAACTTGTTCTGGCATCAAAATGGCGCACCCACGCTACTTGTGTCGCTGGCAAGTTTCACCAGATTCAACCACTTCTACCTACCTACCCTTAACTGAGAGATTTGAAGACGCTTTATTATCTTACTCCTCTTGCTTTAGGAGGCTTCCGTTCTTTCTTGTTGTCATGCAATTGTTGCATTTCGACAACAAGGTATCGTGCCAGCAATGACAAGGATGGCATCATTTGACACTTGTAGATAGCAAAATAGTGTTTTATACAAGAGGATTACCACTTCAGTACGTTAAAGTGCCTTTTCGCGAGTACCTTGATTTCTTTTGCCTGCTCTACCAACTCAACTCAATGATGTGATCCCGTATGAATAAATCCTGCTAAGTCCCGTCAATAGAACGTCACAATGTGCAGCAGTCATGTTTGACTTACTAATGACTTTGCCTGTCCACAATGTCCACTTACTTACTAACTTAAGGTTGCGCTACAGTCCGGGATGGACCTTGGCCTCAACCAACAAGCGTCTCCAGCCAGCTCAATCTTTACCTAGCTGCCTCCAGTTTCGCACGCTAAGTTGGTTGAGGTCCCCTTCAACTTGCGAGCGCCACCTGAGTCGCGGTCTTCCTCTACTGCGCTGTCCCTCGGGGGCGGATTCGAAGATTTTTCGGACCGGATAACTGGTGTCCATCCGCTCTTCATGACCCAGCCACCTCAGTCGTTGGACCTTCACTCTTCTGGGTAAGTCGATGTCGCTGTACAGCCGGTACAGTTCGTCGTTGTATCTCCTCCTTCGCTCACCGTTTATGCAGACGGGACCGAATATCACCAAAAGGATTTTCCTCTCGAAGCAGCCAAGAGCGCCCTCATCCACTTTTGATAAAGTCCATGCCTCTGCGCCGTAGAGCAGGACTGGGATTATTAAGGTCTCATGTAGGGTCACTTTTGTTTTTCGAGAGAGGGCTTTGCTAGTCAATTGCCTTCTTAGCCCAAAGAAGCAGCGATTGGCAAGGGTTATTCTTCGTCTGATCTCAGCGCTGGTGTCATTGTCTAAATTGATACCGGATCCTAGGTAGACAAAGTCCTTAACTGCCTCAAAGTTATATCTGTCGAGGGAGACGTTCTGTCCGAGACGTCGGTGTTGAGTGTCCTTTCTTGTTGACAGTATATACTTGGTCTTGCCCTCATTTACTGATAAACCTTTCTTCGATTATGTCAATATCATCGGCGTATGCGAGTAATTGAACGGACCTTTGAAAGATTGTACCTCTTGAGTTGGCGCGTGAGGTTTGCACTATTCTTTCAAGAATGAGATTAAAAAAGTCGCATGACAGCGCATCGCCTTGTCTAAATCCTTTTTTGACATCAAAGGTCTTGGTGAGTTCTTTACCGACCCTGATGGAGCAATGTCCACTGCCTTATAGGAAATTCCTCGTGCTACTAAATCCCTCCTGTTTTATTTCGCCAACACAATACACATGCAGCACTTGCTAATAAAATCTTTAAGCAATCACAAAGTAAACCGCAACCTTTTATCGAAAAAAGGAGCAAACATGAGTAGGTATACACTTAAAAAGATCATTGCAAATATTAAAAAATGGAGAAAAAAAAAACAGTTAAATTAATTTCTCTTTCAGTTCAAAACTCGTTTAAATGAGCTCCTTATATCCGCTGATGAAACAAATTGAATCAGTGTACTCTTGAGAAAATCATTTTATATCTCTTTACAAAGGAAAAAGCCTCAAACTCAATGAACGAAATATTGAACAAAAAAATATAAGTATAAATGTGGATACATGTACTCGCACTCTCCCATATCCCTTTGACAACAACATTCCATGGTATATCCGTCATGTAACAGGTAACAGAAATCCCAACCACATGCCATCGTTCGATAATGTCCTCTTCCTCAACTCCACCGTCGTCGTTGTGTATCATTGTATCCACTCAGGTTCACAGTCATTTATGGATCAGCGACGGCACCGTTTGGGGAAGAAATTGATTCAATTTTCATTCCGAACGCCCACCAACATCATCGAAAATAATAATTCCTTTTTTTTTTTTTTTTTATGAAATTCTTCCTTTTGCCCGAAAAAAAAATAAACGAAAACAAAAAAAAAAAACCATGACATGGAACTGTAGGTGTACACGGTGGCGTATGTGAAACATAGTCGACAGAGATGCTGATCAAAAATTATCCACAAACGAAAAAATGAAAAGGACTACTCCGGATGGGGTGGCACTCTAACAGCATAAACTTTATTACCTGCATTCGATGTATTTTTTTTTTTTTTTTTGTAGTTGGGTGGCTGTCATTTGATCCTTGAGTGTCAGTAAACCCACATCGAACATGGGACACCCAACGCACGGAAAAAATGAAAAGAAAAAAAACTTCATGCACGTTCCAAACTGTTTGTGTATGTATCTGTGGATATAAGGAAGAGTAGCCATCACTCCTGTGATAGCAGAAATTAAATGAAAGGCAATAAATTGTGTTATGTAATACTCTGGGCATCCACTTGATCGGAAATTCGATATCGAACAGCGACGATGGCGATGCGAACGACAACGAAAAGTTCCCTGACAAAATGTACACTCCCTCTCATTCTTATGGGAAAGTAAAATTCGTTGTGTCCTGTGTGACAGGATATAAAACTTTTTTGACAGTTTGTACTCAGAATTTTGCTTTTCTTTTTTAACTTTTCCCGAATTCAATCACCTCTTCTGCGAGTAGTGGGCCTTTTTAATGGAATGAGAGCTTAGAAGGATTGGAAATCAGTAAGCCAATGATATCCGTCTATTCAGTCGAAATTATTAATAAACTTCTTGATATTTGTTTTCGGAAAGGATTTTCCATTTAAGAATTAAAGGACTGTTTATAACTTTTCGAGTGAACAGTTTTTTTTTTTTCTGAATTCGATAAAGGATTAGCTTAAAGGTTAAGAGGGTGCTTGAAAAAATTCAATTCAATGTGGGATTGTTGTTCTTTTATCATTGTGCTTAAAGCCTTGTGTCCTAGGGGAGGCTGATGTCTATTAAGACTTAGCTTGGGTGTGGTGTAGTCAGTGTTGGTGTTGAAGGTTTTTTTTTAAAGTCCGTCATCTGCATAAGTAATCATTGTGCATCCCCCCTAGGGTTATCAATTTATCATCATTCATCCTTGTTGGGTGCCTCTACTGACAGATCTTCTGGCAGATATCCTACCCAGCTTTGAGTTGATAATTTCAATAGCAATCAGAGTTCCAATCTTCCTGCCGCATAAGCGGGGCTCTTCGTACGACACCCTCCGCAGCACTGGACATTTGTTTCATCTAACACCCCTTAACATCCTTGGCAGACAACTGGCTGCTAACTCGGCTGTTCGCCTCAAATCAATTTCACCGTGGTCTACCAAAGATTTTAGCCACGCCTCCATTTTGAAAAAATTCAGGTCCCAGGTCACTCTGGGAGAATGAGTCATTTCTTCAGGATAATTCGATCCACTTTTACACCGATGGATCCAAAGATATCAGGTCCCTGGAATCAGTCTCTTCAAATTCGTTAGTAGCTCTAGATTGCCGATCATCTCTCATTGAGATGGCGGAGCAGTTCAATATTTACCTATGTTGGGTGCCTGGGCATAGAGATATTCCAGGGAACTGCAAGGCTGATGAACATGGACGAAGAGGAGGAGGAAACTATTCCCCACCTTCTTTGTAACTGTCCAGCTCTCTCCCGTAAAAGAAGACTCCATTTAGGGGAGTTATACTTTAACGACTTAGGTGATCTGATAAACACGGATATCAGAGACCTCCCTCACTTCATAGAAAGCTTCACTTGGTTTAATGAGTAGGTATGGAGATCTTTTCAGATCCATCTTTCAGATCCATATATGGCAGCCACTTCAACCTTACCTTACCTAACCCAGTCTTCCTTTACTGCGTAATTTTTCCGAGGTGGGCTCGAATACTCTTCAGGCCGGAATGCTGGTCTTCATCCGCTCTACATATCCAACCCATCTTAGTCGTTGTATCTGGACTCTTCTGACTAAGGCGATATCGCTAAACAGCAGCCAAACCGTTCATTGTTGAATCTGCTCCTCCATTCTCCATCTTTGCAGACGGAATCGCAGATCATCCAAAGAATTTTTTTCTCAAAACAAAATAGGGTAACCTCATCCTTAACGCAGCGCTATAGAACAAGAGTCACTTCAGTTATTCGGGGAAGGGCACTTATTTACCCAAAAAACAAAACAAGGGATTGACAAGAGTTATTCTGCCTTTGATCTCAGCACTAGTGTCGTTGTCTAAGATTATAGCGGAGCCTAGGTAGACAAAGTCAGTAACTACTATAAAGTTGTATCTATATAGGGTGACGTTCTGTCTGAGACATCGACGTTATCTGTTCATGTACTTCGCTTTTTCCTCGTTCATCTTTGCGCTTTTGTCTCAATACTCACGAATGCGCCGCTAATATCACGCTGCGTTCTTGATTGTGTCAATGTCGTCAAAGTACGCGAGTAATTGCACGAACTTTTGATAGATCGTACCTCTAGTGTTGGCGTTTGAATTCTGCACAATTCTTTCAAAAACGATGGCAAAAATCGAACGACTGCGCGTCACGTTTTCTAAATCATTTTTCGACATCGAAGGTCTAGGTTATGTCCACCATTATTTTGCATAGGCGGACGAGTTTGTCAGCGATGCTAAAATTAAACATTGCTCCAAACAGCTAGGCCTTAAAATCAATAAAAAGATGGTGGGTATTGATTTGAAATTCTTGAGTTTTTTCCGAGAACTACCATAGTGTAAAAGCTTTTTTGATTGTGGACTTTTCTGTCCTAAAACCACACTGATATGGACCAATCAGCTTGTTGACAAAAGGCTTTTTGGCGCTGGATTCTTACAAACGATGTTTCAGAGGATCTCCTTTCTTGAAAAATAAAACAAATTATAATAACTTATGAATAAATTTAGTACAAAATTAAAAAAAATTAATAAAAATTATATAAAAAAAAGTTATAATGAATTTTAAAATAAAATTCACTTAATTATAACTTCAGCATAGTTACTCACAACAAAGGTAAATTTATTTCCTGTCACAATTTTTCCTTTTAACCATTTTATAAGACAACCTGTTATTTAATTTATACTCAACACATTAGAATGACAGGATATACGCTCTGAATGAAATATTCATTAAAAAAAAAAGGATAGAAACCAAGTCATCGCCGACAAGGCTATTAAAAAAAATAATGATGATGAAATGTTTAATCGTCAAAATTCAATTAAAATACCAACTCATATGCATAATGAAGGGAAAATCATAAATCAGGAAACACACAGGTATTCAGATTGTGCTCCATCTCTTACACACATCCATCTATATGTACATCCTTTCAACTAGCAGAACAGTACAAGATAATAAACATAGAAAAATAGTTTTTCCTACACCCTATCTTGGTTGTGAAATGAGATTATCGCACACCATTCATCCAGGTATATGCCTTCATTTATGTGCTAATCCTTCAAAAACCAGATGTACGCCAGATCCATCCATCCGCCATATCTTCCGAAGAGTAGAGTTCTACCACAGGCCGGGATATTAATGCTCCAGATACTGGCAACTCTGAGTGATGAAGACGCAACGTGTGCTGAGCCTACCTTATTTAATTAAATGCAAATTCATAATTAACATACAAAATATTTTATATTCAGCATTTCATACCTGAGTGAGTACAGACACAATTATCTACCGTTTTTGGTTCAGGATTTCATTTCAGCAGCAAATTGTTGTTGCATTTTGTTTCATCTTGTGTATAGAGAACATCATGATATGTTTGTTGAGAATATAGTTTAGTGTTAGACCTCGGTTTGATCCTTATTGTGATTCACAACTCCAAAGAGATCTGTGGTTAGCATGTGAGAGCCCCATCAGACAATAAATATTTTGATTGAATAATTTATTCGTTAGAGGCTAGGTTTTTGGATTCAGTTTTACGCAACAAGGATGTAGTAACTTTGGTTAAGTGGGATTGAATTAAACTAAAAACTGCAATTAGTAGAGGTTGATTTCATGAACTTCCATCAATGCATTGAACTTTGAAATGTTGGCATTCCATTAATGAGCTGCAAGGCAGACTGCTTATACTGCTATCGATGTAAGGCACTGCTTCAGAGATTCCAACCATATATCGAAGCTTATGTGGGCACAACTTATTAAGCCCTCAATTAAACCGATGGAACAACATACGTAAACACTTAAAGAAAGTGAACGATGCTGATGCTGATGCTGATGCTGATGCTGATGCTGACATTGAAGGTGGTGCTGATTCTCTTTTTCATAGTCAGCCAGAACATCCGCGATAACATATATCCCACTATCTGACTCTGTAGGACAAGCAGTTCACACTTACATTCCACACATCCGGATGTGACCAATCAAGTTTTTAGACCTCTTGCCAATTTGAGACTGTATATGAAGTTGGGTCACCTTATGTCCACCATTACCCACATTGCAGGGTTCACCCCAGCGGCTTTCTAGCAAAACAGCTCTTGATGCTCCGAAAACTTTCTTCTTCTCAAAGATACATTTCTAATGTGCAAACAAAAACCACTAAAACATTACAGAACCATCAGCCTTAACTCAGTAAACCGAATCTAAGACTGTGAACCATGGCAACCAAAGTCAATGACCATAAAATAGGAGTTTAGCAAAGACTGAAACCCAATGACGCGCATGTCCTGTCACTTAATCCCGCACTATAAAAAAAGGAAGTTTCGCTTTTCATTAATTTATGTAAATACAATTTCGGGTGACCACTTGAAATTCTCATCGAGAGCCCTCAATTAAACCTAAGTACCGTTTGGATAACTATTTGTCTTCAATTGCAATCCTTTTCTGGCCGCTCTTTCCCTTACCGAACGGCTCAATTTTGTTTTACAAAAAAATTCCATTTCGGGATTCTCCCAAGTCCCAACTCCTAAAGTGGAATGGGAAAAAAAATCCTTCTGCGGTTTCGTCGAACCGAAACAAAACAAAAATGCGTTATCCTTACCATTTCCTTAAATCCGTTTTCATTTCCATTTCGGTTCGTTTGCTTTAAATATATTCTAATTGCGTTTTTTTTTTTTCTTCTTCAAATCCTATCGGCTGTATTGAGGGGACTCAGACCCCAGTATCCGGCTGGGTCGACCTTTTGTACAATTCTCCATGCGGTTAGTGAAAGTGCGTTTTATCCCGGCCTTGAGCTTAGTAAAGCTTAGCAGAGTGTTTAAATGAGATCAGGACTTAGTTCTCTCCTCCACGACCGCCTTGTTGTACTTTTCAAAGAGATAGGACATTATGAGCGCGGATAAATTCTTTACAAATTGTTTCTGTGTCCTTTATCCTTTTTTTTTTTCTGCTAAGGCGAAGGAGAAAAAGTTCACCCGATTCCACAGTGAGAGGAAGAGAGGAAAAAGGGATACAAAAGGTTGTCTTGAGTTAATGTTTATCTCTGTGTGTATTCGACTTATTTTTTTTTGTTCGAGTTAATAAATTTCCTTCGCCCCCCGCATGCCAGGCCCCGAAAAGGAATATTAAGTCGAAATGTAAATTAAAATGCCAAAAAAAAAAAAGGATAGAGCATGAGGATGACTGTTTTTTTTTTGTTGCCCTTGCGTGTCGGGATCGTAATTAGGACCGTTCGCATTTACATGTAACCGTACTCGTATCTTCCTCCCTCGCTGTGTGAAGTTTTCTAAATTTTAGGATCAAAAAGGGATTACACCAAATTTATTTAGCGTAATTACACCGATTGCTCGGGGGTCGGGCCACACGATGGCTGCATGATGCTTCTGGTTTCGCCTTACCGAAGGGTTGCGATCCCTACCAATTGGGGGGTGGGGTGGGGTCGTGGGGACACAATATATTTATTTCATTTTTATTAGATCTCGAGATTATTTCAATCCTAGATGCTTTGCTTTTTATTTGCATTTAATTTGATTGTCGTTGTTGTAGTCGCCCTGCTGGTGGTACACAGAGATCAATTGGTGTTGTGGCTTAAGCCGCCTTTGGCGCACAGCATTGTGTGATCCTAATGTACACCAAAAAAAAAAAAAATGGATTACAATTTTTTGTTTTCCCTCTTTTTTTTTCCTTAGTAATGGTAATGCAAACTGGGGGATCGCCAAAAAAAGGTCTAATGAGTTGATTTTTGGAATTAGATACGTTTTTAATGGTTCGAGATGTGTCGGGGAGCCTTTTTAAAAACCCATTACTGATTTGTTCTGTTCGTATAATTGGTGTCGGTTAAGTGTTATCTGAAGGACCTTTATGGGTTAAAAGGGGTTAATGATATAAAATTGTACAAGTTACAGGATATTTGTTAAAAACTTTTATTGGAATTAATTGGTCGTATACGACAGAAGTACAAAAAGTGTTTTTTTTTACAATAAATCAAAGGATTGTATGACTTTAAGTGGAAACAAATGAATTTTGTTAATGAGGGATTGCAGCTATTTTATTAGCAAGCTTATATAATTGCTTTCTATCTAATAAGAATATATTAATGGGGAAAATGATAGGACGGTTGTTATCACTGACATTGATATAATAGGACTGAGACGTGGGGGGGATGTTTGCATTCTGATTGAATACAAGAATAAATTACACATACGAGTATTCAAAATGGGGCGATGTCACTGCCTAGCCTATACATTATAAAAAGACTTACAGTAGAAGTTAGGAATGAATCCACAAAATGAAATTATACAATGATAAAACAAAATATTTGCGTCATACTTAAATATTGTCACTCCTCGTAGGCCATAGAAAGTCAAAAACACCTGCGACGTTCGGCGCAGTCCAAAAGTGCACAATAAACTTTTGACCCACCTGAGTGGGTTATTATGCCACAAACCAATTGTGAACTTATAACCCACCACAGTGGGCCAAAAGTCTACAACATTTCGAGTCATAATTCGAATACGTTAAAAAGGAAGTGCGCCATGAGTGCCGCGAGTTCGTTGAAATACTTTAAAATATTGGGAATTTGTATTGCACCGCTTCGCTGCTACAGTCCTTTAATGTCCAAAATCGGTGACTAGGAACAAGTTTTTGTTGTTATATTCACTTGGTGTTATGAACTTTTAATGATTATGAACTTAGGACCAACCCCAGTGAGCCATAAGACCACAATCGATGAGTCCAATAGTCAACAGAAATTTCGTGTGGACTTTTGACTCACCTGGATGGGTTATAAATCCACAAATCAATTGTGAACTTAAATTGTGAACTTAAAACCCACCCAGATGGGTCAAAAGTGTATTGTAGACTTATGAACCTGCGCTGCGCCATCCATCTTGTTCCTCGACCTCATTCTCAGTGATTTCGATTCTTCGTCAACTATTCTGCTCAATGTTTGCTTAGGGTGCATGGATTCCATTGCATTGCATTCCTCGAAATGGATTAGCTTTCGGGACGTATGGTGTGTCCAATCCACAGCCACATCACCGTTTTCCTATGCCTATTGGTGGTGATCCGCCTTCAACGTATACAACTTTGTTTTTCTTGAGGATTCTCATCGCTGTTAAGCTATGAAGTCGGGCAAATACACGACAATTTATTCCAACAGAGGACTCATTCGAGTTTGAGACCATCGTCGAAATGATTTAGCACCATTGAGAAATCCTCTCCCCATCTTCTGAGCTGTGATAATAATGGAACCGTCTATATTCCTGACCGGCTGTTGTCGGTAGAAGCTGCAATTTGATTTAATCTCCATTTGAAGTCCATTTAAATTTGTAAATGTACATACACTGGGACTAGTCATTTTTGATAGTTCCCCAGCAATCGCTAGCCAATTCCTCAATCAAAAATGATCTTATGAAGTTCTGGTTGTAAACAGCTGACATATCTAAGCTTCACAGCTATGTATTCAAGTTAAATCTCTGCACTGCGAAAATTTTAAAATAAAAAATGAGCCCTACGTCTTTCATATCATCCGTTACAAGTCAAGGTAATGCCAAATACCTACTGTGAGTATCTCTTAAGCCAAAATGACTACTAAAATCTCCATAGATATCTCGGAAATTGCTATTCAGGACAAGCACCTGCTGTAAACAGGATCCAGTTCATATTATTAAAATTTGCATTTTATCTTTCAATTGATAACTCAAGCTAAGTATTCCACTTTAGCCTCGGCCACATTATTAACCCTCAACAACCAAGTCTTTATGAGCCATCAAACTGAAACACTTTCTAACTAGTAACTTCTTAATCGGGTGCGCACTTAACTCTTAACAACTGCCCCAGTAGTAATCATAATTTTTACCCATAAAACTGGTAGTTACCCAACCCGCACACCAACAGCCATCGCTCAGAACTACAAGCCCCAGGAAAAATCAAAATAATATAAATATGTAGTACACCATAGAATGGCAGTAAACTGTTTCAATTCTGCCACTGCCACTGACAGTACCACTGCCACTACTGCAGCAACAAAGATAACACACTCTTGGTTTTGATAAATCTCAACCGAAACTCGACTGCCCTCCCCCCCCCCTGAATCCTTGTAGCAGAATTGTAATTTAAATTTCAGTCCGAAAATTACTGCACTCCTTGTTAATTTATTCAAACAAAAATTAATTCAATTGGCCTGCTGCTCCCATTGTCAGAGATAAACAACAAGCCCTGGCAACCCTTTCTTTTAATAATAAAATTAGAAAATATCCAAGAGACACACACACAATCACAAGTGTACAAAATGAACAACAGGAAGACGTTGAAATGAAAATGGAGACGAGATTGTTGGCGGACAGCAAGATAAAGAGAAAGAAGACCATTTTAAGACACCATCAAGAAGCAATAACATGGACTAAGGACTAACCCCATTGTAATCATTGCCGACCAACACACACACACACTACCTTCACAAAAGTAAATATAAACTTTGTGTGTTCAGACAAACAGACAATAAACGACGACCAGCGACTACAAATGTCCACCAAATAAAAAAAAAATGTTTTCATTTCGAAAGAAAATGAGAGAGGAAAAGAAATTCACAAGGAACCAAGATAGGAATCAAGTTAAATCCCATTTTCGTCCTTCGGATTCCCTTAGTGCTGGCAGTCGTCTCCAGCAAGTCTATTCTATAGCGTTCATAATAAAGGCCTCTCATCTCAAAAATGAATAAAAATTTGCGTTCGGTCTCAGGACCGTACCCAAAAAAATGTTTGCTCGGGTTTCTAGGACACAATTATACTTGCTTACAAAGCACCCAATTTTCCATAGTATCGTATCATAGAATGGATGGCCAAGTGTAGGTAGGAAAAGGATTGAGGGAAAAACAAAATATGGAGTGAGGTCAATCGAGAGCGGAAGTAGTGCATTTATTTTCTTTAAAAAAAAAAGGAAATCAACGCAGAAGGATACGTGAAGAGGAGTATAGCTGACATAATATGATGGAAGGTCATTGCGCCACTTGAAGCTTTACAAAATTATGATTTCAAACTTTCTTTTGTTTTCCTTGTATGTCCTTAGTCTTGTTCAGATGTTCCTTGAGTTGCGACGAGTGAACTATATCTCTCATGCACGAGTTTTTAGAGTTTCAAGGTAATACTGGACTTTTGGAGTTCCAGTGGTGGCAGAGCTGAGTCATAGGAAATTATCTGGTTCATTTCGAACCATGGCGGGACATCTCTAAGGACAACTTAGTTGATACTGATGAAGAGTGAAGTTCTCATCTTCATTTCTTTCTATAATTTACAATGCATTGCTGCATGGATGAGGAAGAGGAGGAGACAATTCTCCATCTTCATTGTACATATCCGGCCCTTTCAGCTCGAAAGAGGGCCAGCTTCTTCAACGACCTAAGCGAACTGACCGACATCAATAAAGGCAGTCTCCAGCGCTTCATAGCAAGCTCCGGCTGGTTCTGTGGGTAGTATTTCTGGTGGAATACTGATCCTGGTGGTTACACAATGGACCTCTTTGGTCTAAGTGAGGTTGCAATTGCAGCCTGCCACTCCAACCTAACCTAACCTTACAATGCATTGTTCTCGTCATGATCTTTACACAAAGGTATCGATGGACGATAAAGAAAAGCGTTATGAAAACGCTCGGGTCGGCCAGTGTGCTGAAGAAGAAAATAATTAAATAATCTTCACATCCCCACACTAAGGTCGATGTAGACTCGATGTGATTACCATGTTGTGTTTCATATACGTCGTTGTCCATTTTAAAATTTTTCATGTGTCGCTCCCTAGAGTATTTGTTTTCATTATCCAAATCCTGACCAGCTCATGTACCGCTCACAGTGCTATAGCCGTTTGTGTATATATAGAGATGAGCTTTACAGAGCAATGTCTTGTTTTGGCATCCCTTGCAAACTCGTCCATTTGTTCCATCAAGGTCAACAATGATCTCTCCGAGACATTTGATGTCAAAAAATAACTGTCATGTGACGTCTTCACCATTATACTTCAACAAATTGTGCGAGACTCTCAAGTCAACACCAGAGACACAATCTTTCAAAAGTCCTTACAACTGCTTCAATACACCGACCGCGCTGACATTATTAGAAGAACTTGTAACCGGTGCATATGGCAGTTTTGAAACAGAAACGGCCAAAATGGGTTTAGCGATTTATGAGGGCACAAAAAAGTATTTACCGTCAACAGGAAAGGGCACTTAACGTCGATGAATAGGGACAGAATGTCATAATAAACAGCAACAACTTCAAGGTTACTGTTTGACTTCTGAAAACGAAATCAAATCAGAAATCAACCGAAGAAGAACTTTTGTCGATCGCTGTTTCTTCGGGCTAAGGATGCAATTGAGTAGTAAGGCCCTCTTCAAACGAACTAAGGAGACTCTGTGCAAGACCTTAATCAACCCATTTCTACTCTATGGCGTTGATGCATGGATTCTATCGAAGGGGAATGAACATATCCTTAGCTTGGACAGATTGCCTAGGTTGTTGAAATTGTATTCACAAGTAGGCTGTGCTCTGTCCTTTCAAATTAACTGGACTGGACTCACTGGACTGGAATAAAGTTCCAATTGTGCTGTAAGACTCTGTAAAACAATCTGTCCATCTGCTGGGCCACGCAGACGATATAGATTTTTTCAGGCGCTCGCAATGAAGAAGGTTTCACAGGCTTGAAGTAAAGGTGGACGAAAGCAAGTACAAAAGTATCTCTTACTACTGGCAGCAGTATGACCTGTTGTGATCCATTTGAGACTGACGCTAAGAGACCTGATACTCAAGCTTAACGAATCAGCTGGGTTCAAAAATCGAGCGACAAAATCTTCTCCATCTATAGTTCTCAACAGCTCGCTTCGATAGTGTGATATGTAGGCTCGTCCTACAAGTTGTCGATTTCTTCTTAATTGCTGAAACAAAGATAACCATGGAGATGGGGTAAGGTAAGGTAAGGCAATTTAGGTCACGAGGAAATTGGACATTGAATGAAATGTATATTGAGAGCGGGAGAGTCCGAGAGGGCGGGAGTGTAAAAGAGAGCGGGAGATTAAGAGAGAGCGTGAGAACTATGGTTTGTTGTTTTTGGACGTATCTGCAGGTACGAACGCTCATTTACGCGCTTGTCGGCATGCTATTCCACACGCGTTAAGACATAATGTCTTATGCGACCCTTCATCTTGAGGGAGTGAGTGAACATTGTGTATTGTGTGTTCCTGAAAACCACACCAATTGGTCGGGTTCTATGTGCAGCAGCATCAAAAGGAAGCAGCACTTATTTTCACACAGACACCATCAGACACAGCATCGACTACATCATCAGCATTGGTATTATATAGTCAATTTTTGATTCAATGTTTGCTCTTCTGATGATTGCTTGACAACCCATCAGGCCCTCTTTCCAGAGGTTGCATTTTTTGGAGTCGGAGGGCGTCCAAGGGTTGCCATTGTTTAGTTTACGTCAAGTTAAAAGAGTGCCAACATTGTGCCTTATTCGAATTTGTCCATTGTCTTCCTCGTTGCTAGATTCCTATGGCTAACTATGTGGAATGGAATGCCTGTTAGTAGTTCCCCTCTCTAAAGCACTCCAAATATCCAGTAGCTATGACTTTTAGAATTACTTTTGGTGGCGTGGTTGACAGTTCGCCCATGTCGTTGAAAAATTGTACTGCCGAGTATTTTTGTTTTTTTTTTTGTTTCTACTAAGGCTTGCCACTCGCAGAGGAACTATTCGGCATCCTCTTTCAAGATTCTATGCAACGGCTGGGATAATGAACTAGGTACAGGAGAAAAAAAAATTATCTACAACGCTATTTTGACTATAATCATCATTACATCGTCCTTCTCTTAAAGTTTGTTGTCATAACTCGACCACTCAAAAAACTAAAAAGAAATTTTTTTTCTTTCTCCTCCTGATAACGGACAAGAAAAAAATCCCAAGAAAAGTAGGAAAACATAATCATCAGGATAAAGTATCCCCTTAATGGTGTACGTCCGTTGGAAAATGTTTGAATAATATTTCACTCCTTTCGGTGTTGCGCTCCGCAATGTAACCTTCCTTCGAGTAACCAGCAGCTGAACTATCCACCACCAATACGCCCACTTCCTCTGTCATCAAATGTCATTATGAGAATGAAAACACCAAAAGCATAGATAGCCCCGAGGACTTCGCTTACCCTAGACAGCAACAACTAAAAAAGGACACTCCAAAACGGTGTGCTTTGACAGGAGCGGACAGGAAACAACACACATATATAGAAGAAAAAAAAATAGATTAAAACACCCAAAGTGTCGAAATCCTTCAACATCCCATCGATGCTGCTATATCCTTTCAAGTGGGGATAGCATCAGCTCTTGCCCCAAAGGATGAGATGATAGAGAAATTTAAGCTTCTTGCTTCATTAAGGGGTTAAGGGGGCAGCTAAGTGCATGGATCCTTGAAACTATAATTGGACAAGAATAGTCGGTCCTATGTTGACAATTTATCCCCCACTCCTTTCTGACTCTCTTTATGTGTGTGTGTTTGTGTGATGGAGTGGGTTTTGAACGAAAAGTGTAGTAAGCCAACCACTTTTTATGCCACGATTAGTCCTTAATTAGCATAAAAATGTAATTATTATGGAAATTTTTTTCACAACTAAAGATCTCTGGGTCTCTCTTTTGGCGACCGTTGAATGTCATCTTGTCAGTGTCCCTCGCAGTGACGCCCGGCTCTGTTACTCCTCGACAAGCCCTTCAGGCGTGAGGCAAATGGTGTTTTTATCTGCTAAAAATCTTTCAGTATGTACTTTTTGATGCTGATGGAAGTTTCTTAATTATTGTGAACTTTTCATCTCCTTTTCAGTTTTTTTTTTTTTATTTTTTTTTTTTTTTTGTTGCCTTTTTATGCATGCTTCGTTGCTTGCTGAAAAGGACCTTTATTTCACAACACAGAGCTTAGTATTTAAATTAACCAGGGATAAGGGGATGGTAGTAAGTGGCAGGATGGTATGGTAGAAGGACTGCCTAAGTATGGTGTATGGGTGCGCTTTGATAGTATAATGTGTTTCAATTTTTGTACGCTCTCGCTTTGGATGCCACGCACAAAGTGGTAGACTGATGTACGCCAATTTGCCACTACACACCTTTCAAAGTTGACTAACATGCGAAACGCACTCGACCCAGTGACATATTTCTTTCTTTTTTGCTATGGTGGTGCAAGTAGGCATTAGTAAGTACTTTCTGTCTAGTGATTTAATAGAGTGTCTGTTTTGAATCGCTTTTTCCTTTCACAACTTCTAGACTTTTTATTCCTTTGTAAGGTTTTTACACGTCGTTGCAGTTTGGATCGATAGCCAGGGTACATTTAAAAGGCAACGATGGTAATTAACAAGTCACTTAGTCTACGGTATCATTAAATTGCAACATTGTCAGTGGGGTCACTTAAGATCAATTTAGTAGGTTCATTGTAAAGTGTGATAACACACAAGGCGGTTAATGCCGCTATTCGTGACTGTATCTTGATTAAGATTAGCTTCCATATTCGTCTAAGAAGTATTTTTCCAGGGCAGTTACATAAAAGGTGGATGAGTGGCAAAAGTCCTACTTACTTACTTATGATGGCGCTGAAGTCAGCACGATTGGATGCATTGGACGCTCTTGGATCTCATGTGGATTGGTATCGTCCCAAATTCGGCAATTTTGTTTGTTGACATACCCATTCATCCAGAAATGGGCCTCATCGGGTCAGTTTCCAACTGTTCCAGAGCCCATTCAGCGAACACACGTCGTTGTCTATGGTCGTTTATCTTCAGCTCCTGGGTCAGTTGAATTTTGTACAGGTGCAGGCCCAAGTCACGATGCAAAATTCGCCAAGTTGTGGTCTGCGAAAGGCCGAGTTCTTGTGAGCGACGCGAAATCGACTGCCTCGGATTCTCCTGCACACTCTTACGGACAGCGGCGATGTTTTCGGCAGATCTTGCGTTTCGTCGACGTACGGGTGTTGGCTGATCGGTAACTGAACCAGTGGACTCAAATTTATCCACCACACTGCGAATAGTCCTCCCGGAAGGACGATTATGGCGACGGTAAAATAGGTGAAGCGCGCGGAGAGTTGCCCGAACAGAACACCCGTTTTGATCAAACACTTTTATTATTTGCACGTGTTGTTGAACGCATTATCCATCCATGGTGATTTGGCAAAACAGACTGAATAAATGACAGCCAATTTGACAGATGTAGCTTCAACAATATGGCCGCTATCAACTGTCAAAGTTCGGGAGTCCCTATTGGAAGACCCTTTAGAACTGCTGTCAGCGCTGATATGTAATTAAGGAGGCAAATACTTTACCAACCAAGTAACCGGCAAAAATTACCAATTTTCGAAATTTTGCAGCAGCTGTTTCGATGTCAGGAAAGGGTTCAGACAACGGGACGCATTATAGTGCATAGACTATATCCAAAACTCTGTTCATCCGACACACATATGTAAAAGTATGTACAGAATTCATTTATTTTAAATTTTAATATTTTTATCCGAAACATTTCATGAAAGAAAGCTTTGAAACGTGCAGGAAAGATTCCTTTGTATACCACTAAACGCATCCATTCTTCTGGGATAGCAGGCTTAAGTCCCAGAAACCAGCTGTCCTAAGTTCAATGCTCCCGATTTGCTTCCAAATTGGTTTCTATTGTATGGCAAAATCTTCCATTAGCATAGTAATGTCCTTAAGAGGATCTGGACAGTCATCCCATTCTACCAACATCCTAACAACGAACGAGAAACCATTGCCTGCCGCCAACAAAGGTGGACATAAACTTACTCGACTAACAATGGCAGAGAGAGATTTTTATTTCATCATTATGCTAGTGACATTTTAATTTTACAGATAAATTTTTCCAGATTACTTATACACATACACAGGGAGGTTCCTTGATAGAAAAAGAAAGAGAGACAGAAAGAGGAAGCAAGAAAGATTCAGTGTACGTTCAAGTGTACGGAATCAAGGACATATTTCGATTGGACACAGATTGCATAGGGATGAAGCCATTGTGTAATGGTGGCATGTTGAGAACATAACCAGTCGACCCAGCACTATGTGCAGAGGGAAAGTGCCAACCTTGAATAGTTTGCACCTTTCAGTTGATCCGAAAAGTGATTTTGTAATTGGGTGTAAGGCAAATATGCTGAGATTATAAAGGATTGAAGGGAATTGAACTGAAAATGAGTGCCTTCAAGGTGTAGATTTTGAAGTTAGTAAAGTTAAAAGGAAGAGAACCTGTAAATGGTTCTCTAAATAACCTCAGGATTATTTGCAAGTTTTCGATATCAACAAGCCTCAAGTGAGTGAGCAAAAAGTGAGTAATTGTGGAAATTTGAGACATTTTGAGAGACTTGAAGGAAGTTAACAGGATGTTGATAGGCACTTGTACTTGAAAGTGGAAACTTACGTATATGCAAGTTGAACATTCATAAGACATTCTTAAACCGGTATTACTACGTTAAATGCAAGCCGGCAGTTAAATCAGATCAGGAAATGCAACTGGGCGTCCCCTGCACTTTCTAAAATTACTTCAAAAGGAGTAGGGAAGGACCATGAATCATAGAAATACTAATCTTCAGGCAAAGCTGAAATCTTATCAAATTACTTCTTCTCAATGTTGGACAGGAAAGCCATCCATTTTACCTTTTTCGAATCAGGAAGCCTTTTCTCCTTCGGTTTCCATTTATTGGCCTCAAAGTGACTAAAGTGGCGAAATGAACTACTTAAAGTAGGAAATGGGACGCAAGGACCGATGATTAGACTCATTTCACTCATACTTTGATGTGAAGGTAAGTAGGTAGGTAGAAGTGGTTGAAACTGGTAAACCTGCCAGAGACACAAGTAGCACGGATGCGCCGTTTTGAAACCACAACTCACGTGACCTGGATATTGATGGGGGTAGCTGAGAGTGTAGTTTTCAGATCCATCCGTAGAATTAAGAAAGTTGATGATGTTGCAGAATTTTATGTGGAAAATCCCAGATAGTTCCTTGAAAAAGGGCCGGGCAGTCACAGAGGAAGTGGAATAACGTTTCCTTTTCTTGTGCATTGTCGCAACTACGGCAGTGGGGGTGGAACGGGATGCCTAACTTGACAGCGTGTGGACCAATTCTAGCTGTCTCGATGCGGTTTCTATTGATTAGGTCATTCGATCTGTTTTTATTGTAGGTGGACCAAATCTGTCTAGTTATGGCACAAGTTGCAAGACTTTTCCACCTAGAGTTGGCAATAGAGAGAAAGTGTTGGCAAATGTTGCCCTTGATGAGTCCCATCGGGGAGCAGACTGACTCCGCAAGCGAGATATCCAGGGTAGAACCACCACATCTGGCTAACGCGTCGGCTCTCTCGTTCCCCTCTATGTTACTATGTAACATGTGATGTTAACCCGAGCGTTTGCCTACGTTATAGTTTCCGCACACTGTTCAACTAATTGAGGGGACGAAGTAAGTGAGTGGAACGCTTTGATGGCAGCCTGGCTGTCAATAAAGATTCCTATGTTGTTTGAGGTAGTAGGGCTGAGGCTAAGTATCTTGCAGGCTTCTCTAATCGCTAATCCTTTGATGTATGCAAGCCCTTCTTCTTTGCTACCAAATTAATATATTTCAACGAATGTATGATCTTTTCTTGTTGAAGTTTATCAGAAACTGGATGAGATCCAACTGTGTTAGATGAGTTTCTACGAGCTGATGCGCTCCCAAGTGTGCCCTTCTTTTATGAATAAGTGTTTCACAAGCTTTAAGTTGTGATGTGATATTGACAGCATAGCTGAATCATCTTCGGCTTTCATTCGCTTCTGCTTCCAGTTTCCTGAGATGTTCCCTGGATCTAGGAAGCTTGTAAGAATGTATTTTAATGATACATAAGCAGGTCTTGCACATTTTTCAGTTTTAATTGCCGAAAGGTTAAGGTGGCTATCAGGAAGGTTAGGTAGGTATGTGGGCCGGCGAAGAAGAGTTCCTCTGCGCCACACTCAGGTCTCTAAGACCCATTGTGCTACCCATAGGGGGAAATCTTACCCTTAAACGTTACGCGCATAAAAAGTGTAATAGTTTCTTCTTCCTGCGTTAGTGGTACAAACCATGCTGTGGATTTGATGAAGCCGTTCAGATCGTTCACCGGTTTACCAGATAGTTCCTCGAGATCCCGGAAGAAATGTCGCCCGAGGAATAAGTATCTTAGATGGTACAGGCCGGGGCAGTGGCAGAGGAAGTGGCTTGTATCCTCATGGACTTTCTCGTCTCCGCAGCTTCTACACAGGTCTTCTGCCGTAATACGGAGTTTCTTCATGTGGTACCGTAGAGTGTTATGACCCGTTATCACACCTACAAGAGTGGAGAAGGATTTTCTATCCTTTTGTATAAGTTTGGCGGTCCTAGCCTTATCAAATACACGCCATAACTTCCTTGTGATGGCACAAGTGTCTAAAGAGGACCATCTGTTATTTGCCTCTCCTTGAGCTTTATTTCCTGCTTCGAGCTTCAATTAGCAAGGCGGAATATTCACCGCGAGGTCGGCTTGTTCTAGACTTAGTGCCGAGCCCTTTCTAGCCAGTTCGTCAGCATTCTCATTCCCTGGTATGCCCTCATGCTATCAGAGAAGGTCTATTGTTGTTGCGAGCTAATTAAACCATTCGGAGGTTCCGATGAAGTGAATGATGCCATTGATACACAATCTGAGCTACCAAATGCCCAAACTTCACATTGACAACTATCAAATACTTGCCCTATATACCTAACCGACGGAATGAAAATGTTGTAAAATTCCAAATGGCCTTTGAGACACCATCCCTTTTTGGAAATAAAAACTTCCACATCAACTAACATCTGTGTCAGATTCTATGGAGAAAAAATATATCTACTCTCTATCTACACCTCATTGGTCTATTCAATTCACTAAAATAGCATTATCAGCATCCTTTCGATTGCAGAAACATTTAATTTTAATTCACTCTTGTGTTTGTGCCACTCAAATTGCTCCTTGCTCCTTCAATTTCTTTCAACAAACACAAACCAGTCTGCCATGCGTTCAATTTGAAATCCACTTCTCTATCCATTACCTCAGAACCCATTCAGCAATAAAGCCACTCAACCTCGAAGCAATTTTCTCTCTTACGATGAATATTGCAACTTCTATTCTTCTAGAAGTATAAAGAGGTGGAGTTTTTGGTCCTAGGAACACAAGAGTAACAATAACAAACTGCACCTTTTGCCAAAATGGAATTTCACAATCAAAAATATATTTCATTTCTATTGCAATTTCAGTCTCGTCGTCGTCCTTTGTAATTCTCCTTTTCGTCGTCGTCGTTGTTGGCGTTGGCATTGGTCTTGGTGTTAGTGTTCATTTTTACCGTCATCGTCATTGTGCCTTAGTAGGTCGTCTACTTTGGCATGTATAATATATCTTTGGACACAAAAATCATGCAACTAGAGTTCGAGAAGAATAACACAGTGTACCAGGAGAGGACAAGAAACAAAATAATGTAAACATGTCCTTTCCCTGCACACTTATTCTTATGGACTGCGACAGGGTTTCTAATACTTTTAGTCTTTGTCGATTTTTTTCTTTATCTTCAACTAAACGTGAAGAGCTGGGTAGCTTGAGAGACTCATTGAAATGAAGACACTATCATCATCATTATCAAGAGTAGTCATCAATGTCATCATCATGGACAGGATCCCTGCATCACTTTCGATTTTCCTATACCAGCTGCCGTCGTTCACAATATACATAATATATACAGCCATTCCCATAACAATAACTTAGACACCCTCCCTGGGTACCGGTTCCAGGGCAGTCGATGTACTCGTAGTTGGCGCTCATTTCTAAACGATAGATGGGCGGGTAGGGCGGGTTCTATTGTGTCATTACAACAATAGTTGTTGCTCCGTTTTTGGTATAGAGAGGGTATGAATGCATGGTTGGAACTTTTGCACCAGTCTTTTGTAGAGGATCTTGGTACTCGACTGCTATTTGGCTTTCCTTTCACACTTCACAAACAGTGGATATTGAAAATTTTCGGCTGAAGGTTTGTTTGTGTTTTCAAGAACAAAACCCTTTGTAAGCTTTTGACGTAGCGACGTACAGAGCAGGTTAGGATGACTGGAAGCTTTGTTCCAAATACAAATGTCAATTGTCCGCATTGTAAGCCTCCAGCCTGGTATCCGATGTGAAGGAAAGAAGAATAAACGGTTAAACACACAGTCAGGGGTTGTTAAAAGGTGGCTTAGGTTTTATTTTTGGTTGAGTGAGTGTAGTAAGACAATACCGGTCTAGAAGGAAGCATTATGAAAAGCAGCAGTTACAAAAGCTTTCCCTGGCCAGGTCGTTCACACCGTTATGAATACGACTTTCTTACTGTGTACAAGACAGTTCAAATATGCTATTGATCCCGAAGTACTCACTTTGATTAACTCCGAGTTTAAGCATTCCCCGAGAAATTCAGGGAACACAGTGCTTTATGAAAGATATGAAAGAAGCAGACTGGACTGCTCTACAGCTAATAAACAAGTCCAATGAGTTTGAGATATTCATGCAGATTAAGGGAAATAATACATTTTTTGCCACGAAAATCTTTACAGCCTTGCCCCCAGCTTTTGAGGCAAAAACAAACCACGGAAATGCCAAACTATTACAGTGATCGCTTGTTCATCTAAAATGTAGATTCACCTTCCGTCCGATAACCTTCACTTCACAAAGTATATATGTGTGTATCTAGCTGGCTATATGCCGCCTTTTCCCAGTGAAGCACCATCAAAAAGGATACGCCGCCACTATCGTATTCATATCTTATGCGAACATCGTTCGCATCCATGGAGTATGTGAAAGGAACACAACTTCAAACCACAAACTACAGTAGTTTCTTTTTATAGATCTTACCAACAACGTTGGGGGTTTTACGGAGGCTTGGCAGATACTTGCAGTCAGATTTTCAAAGGACCACGAAGAGATTTAATAATGTTCTTTTGTCTCCTGTTGGCCTTCTGTTTTTTTTTTTTTTCTTTTTTGTGTCATTTTTGGTCCCCCGTCTTGCCTCTGCGTTGTTTTGTCCTTCAGAAAAGATGACTTCAATTGTTTGGGGAGTACGTTCTTTTAACGCTTTACACTGACATTACTTTGTCCATTGTGTTCTCTTACCAACGACATAGGACTCAATTGAAAGGATATCCCCCGAAGGAATGTGTTCGTTTGTGTATCCTGGTATATCCTTTGTTTGACAAAGTAAACTGTCTTGAGGCTATTTGGTGCGTCCTCTTGTCACCAAAGTGACTTGTTGATCGACCATATCCGCTCTCATTTAAAACTTCACACTGTTGAATCCTTTAAACCAACAATCACAACACAAAGAGCCACAGCTTAATAAACTTCCAATAAAAATAAACCCCAAAAGAACAGTACGAAGCAGAGAAACAAATAAGCGAGATCCCATCAATTATTATCGAACAGATGCAGATGGAGCGAAAGAAAAAAAATATATATTTCCCTTGGTAAATTCTCTCGGACAGCTTTGTGAATGTGGTGTGTAACATTGGCAATTTCAAAATTATTTATTGGTCCGTTTTGTGCGGCACAGCTCCAACACATGGCACTGGCAGTTGGCAATTTGGATCCAAGACCAGGACGATTGAGCGAAGGCTTCAACGAGAGTGGAAAAAAAAAGAACAAAAATGTGAATAATTAAGGAATACATTTACGAGTATGTGGGTGTTTCGAGATGAATTGAAGGATATTATGCGAATGAATTGGTCGGCGAACGAACTTGGATAAAAGGACGATGTTTTTCGATTGATATGTATGCAAAATAAATTACCATCGTTTAAGAGTTGCAAGATTGAAAAGATAATCGAAAACTATTAAGTAAAGGCGGAATTGAAAAGGGTAAATGGTTGTGTATGGCAATGTGGGGATGTTTTGTACTCAGAGTATTTTTACACTACAATTTTCCATAAAAGTTTTTGTCCAAACGCATGTATGGACTGGCGCTGAATAGAACTGTTTCAGGCTGTATTAGTTCTCGCAAGATCTTACTTTCTCTTCAATTGTTCTGCTCTAGGTTAACTCATGTGAATTAACTAGTTTGCCAAAGTAGAAGAATTTCCTTCCAACAATATTGCATGACCAATTCAGACTGCACATTCATAATTGCCAAACAGGCATACCCAAGCTGTTTCCAAGTTCTTTTAAATATTATGAAACCATACTCAAGCAACATGCCTGGTGTGGTCACTTACGGTTCGAGAGAAATACTGTGAATTATAAGCAATGGCAACAGTACCAATAATTCTCCCCAGTCATTCTGGACCTAATACCACCTGAGTTTCAAAATCACTACACCAACACTAGCACTGTGTGAATAGCATCATAATGGTATTCATAACCCCTTTAGCGCTAGTGAATTATTAAAATAAAAAAACGTCATTCGAGGGACCCTCCAAGGTGGAGTTTTTACCCCTTTGATCTGACTCCCAGTAGTAGACGAATCCGCTAGAACCCTAAATAATGTCTTCAGCTTCTTGTCATACGTTGACGACGTCACTACTCTGATATCAGGCAAATTCCTCCCCGCTCCTCCCCTCAAAGACTGTCATGTCGCTGGTGAAGTCTAAGAATCAACTCTTCCAAGCTAAGTCTTGAAGGGCATTAAAACACTTATCGGTACTTAAAGTTCAGCTTGACTATCCATTGTGCATGGAGGTGACTTAAATGCTTAATATAGGTGTATGTGTCGATTTTGTGGAGCTCAGCCCGGAAAACACTAGACACCTTTAACTGCCAGCAGCCCTTCAATGACGGCTTGGCATAAAGTGGGAAACTGTACCTAGTTTAGAAAAATCGGGGGATTCAAGCCATGGGATTCAAGTGAAGCTTTAAAGCAGGAAGGTCATCTCTCCCACACTGCCCAGTTTTTCCCATTGGCTGTTGACTCTGCTCATGTTCCCATATATTTCGCGTATCATTAGTTATAGTCGACTCTGTAGCCATAACCATGATGCTATGAGTCTTTGCTGCCGCCGATCTTGTAGTTGAAAGTTAAAACCCATCAAATTCCTCTATATCGGCCAAGGAATGCAGTCTTGTAAGACCCCACTTTAAATATCGATTTCCTTTGTGCAATCCGTGATATCGCACTTTGCACCAACAATACAAATTAGTCTGTTAGCTTTGTCGAACGCTTTAGTACTTCGCTAAAAAGAATTCGATTTTAGCAAGGCTTTTGATAAAACCTCCCATCAATTATTACTTTTCAAACTGTCTGCCATCGGCTTCGAACTCATACTGTTGAAATGGATACCTTCTTACATAGAAAACCGTTTTTAAAGTGTTCAATTTAAGTCCACCCACTCTGCTCCTTTTTACGCCACCTTTGTTCTGTGTTCCACAAGGCAGCCATCTAGGTCCCCTTCTTTTCATACTAACTATTAACGATCTCGATCTCATCAAACACTCGTCCGTCTCCCTTTACGCCGACGATACAAAATTGTTCAAAACCTCCTCATTCTAAGACACTATCCTCCTTCAACAAGACCTCGATAGTTTCTCGATTTGGTGCCTCAAAAATGCCAATCCATCACCTTTTCTCGACTCTACCTTCTGCAACAATCAACCTGTCTCTTCCGTTCAATCTCTTCGTGACCTCGGCATTTTATGTGATAAGGAGCCCAATTTCCCTTCACATATAGATGAGATAATCCTTAAGGCTTGGCCAACTCTGTATAAAGCTTTGTAAAACGGTGGTTCAAAGAATTCACAAACCCATACGTAACCAGGTCTCTCTATATTACCTTTATTCGCTCCCTCCTAGAGTATACCAGTCAAGTGTGGTCCCCGTACCATCGTGTGCATATCTCGAGAATCTAAAGCATCCAGCGCCGTTTTCTTCAATTTATTTTCCGAAGTCTGCCCTGGAACGACCCTTTTATTCTCCCTCTCTATCAAAACCGCCTTAACCTCATTAACTTAAACACCCTTGAGGAACGCAAAGATACAGCCGACATTCTCTTCATTCATCGACTACTTGCATGTCACATTGAATGTGTGTCACTTCACAACTTTGTTTTCTTCAACACTAACCCTTGTAATCTACGAACCCCTCGCCTCTTCTATCTACCAACCCACCACACATCCTATGGCTCGAATGAACTGATCTCCCGTATTCTACGATAGATTAACTCGAACCTTACCATTTTTGACTTCAACTGCACCACTCCTTTCCTTAAATCCTATCTCCTTCACCTTAAAAGATTGAAAAGCATGACATTTCACAGCCCAACGTCCTTGTAATAACTACTACTTACGTCATTATTATTTTTGTTCAAATAATAATCAACCTCAACAGCAATCAGATGAAATTAAAAAGATAAAAACATATATTATATCCAATTTCCATATCGTAAAATGATTAATAAGCATTCACCATCGTAATCCAACGACCGGATATTGATACGCGGACATCCTTGATGTGTGTACTATTTAATTTCCTGAAGGATTTTGTGGTAAATTGATTTTCATTTATTACAATGGCACACACAACAAAGCCAATATATCTTCCGCCCGCTATTTGACTGACAGATAACGGTTCTTCCATTGTTGTTAACCAATTCGCAATAATTGTTTCATTTCCCTTTACCAATCTTCTTCCGCATGCTGTGGGAAGGCAACTCCTTAAAATAATTCCTCTGCTTGTGAAAAAAAAACAAGGCAATTTAATGAATCATCTGGAAACAGGATGTCGTCCACCCAGCACTCTATAAATGGTAATGAGTTTTCAAAAGATGGACTTCGACTCTCTTTTTTTTTTGTGATGATATCCTTGATATCAAATTCACAAATCAATCTGTCAACCCTTTTTTTTCACACGAAAACTGAATGAAAATAAGGGAAACCACTTATTCATACTTGCCACCGTCAATAAAGAAGACGAAAAAACAAGCCCTGTTATGAATCCCTTAAGTAAAACCAAGTACAAGGTGGGTGCCAAAAACGGTAAGAGAGTTTTGGTGCTACCTCATAAAAGAAATGGTAAAGTTTAATTTAAATTGCCGCCATTTAACTTTTAATTAAACGAACGAAAACTTTCATTTGCCCAGCTATTTCGACTTTATTCCGCTCAAAATGAGTTTTAATTGTTTTAATTAAAAAAAAAAAAAAAAAAGAGTCCTTGAGACGACCACCCACAATGAATGAGTGAATGGGGAAGGAGGGGGTTTGCAAGAACTCAGTCACTGCTAAAACCTGCAAAAGCAGAGCGAGTGCTTTTGATGTAAAGCAGTCGAAATGGTCCTCCTTTTGATGGCGGTCGTTTTAAATTTTAGTTTCTAAGGATCCTGTGTGTCCTGCACCAGTGCATCGTTGAGTGCAAGTTCTACTTTCCTTTTTTTTTTCTTTCTCCCGTTCTTCATATTTTAAGTTGATTTGAAATTGTTGACGGGGGGGAGGCCTCGTCAAGTGTTTGATAGAAGTATGTGAGGTCTAACTGGGTTCGTTTGTCAGAGTTTCGAGAGTGATCCTTGTGATTACGTAAAAATCGTGCTGCTCTTAGCTGCCGGGTACTAAAACTTATTAAAAGCAAACAGAGGGGTTACCTTTTGGTGATTCAGACAAAATTCAATTCACTGTTCATTGGCGAGCATACCAATTTTAAAGACGTAAACTTCAAGATTGTATTGCGTTTCTTTTATCGAATGACCTTGTTATACAGTTTAGCGCATAATTTAGCTAACAGTGTTATTAGAATTTCGAATTGGAAAAGGACTAGAAATTTAAAACTCATAAAACTGCTTCAAATCATTGGAACACAAAGCACCAATCGGTTGCCTCTTTAAGACCTTGAATCTAAAATTGAGAGTCTCAGCACACCCTTACTTTGCCAGATAGTTGACTGTGCTGGAGCAGACTTTGATTTAATAACGTTTAGCCAAAGAAATATTCAGTCCATAAGGACAGAAAATGATCATTGCCAAATCCCAAAGCTCTCAGAATCGATTTCGGCCCATCTAACTATAGGGTCTCTCATTAGGCGCACCGGCCTTTAAACTTAAATAAAACAAAGTGTGTGTGAGATATTATCGACATTTTTTATTCGTTTGAAAGGCCTATCGATGCCATTATGAATGGAATATAACATCGTTCAAATGTCCGCCGCGGCTTCTCTGGGTGGCGCGTATCCGAAATGTCCAATTTTCCATAAATCAGGCTGAATTTGACCGATGGCATGGATTATGTTGACTTTGAGGGCCGCTGTAGTTTGTGGCTTATTCACATAGACCTGCGACTTCAGAAAACCCCACAAGAAAAAGTCTAACGGGGTGAAAACGCACGATCTCGATGGCCAGTTCACATCACCTCCACGTGAGATGACCATGCCCTCGAATCGCTCGTGCAGAATTTTCAATGTGGCGTGAGCAGTGTGGCATGTAGCCCCGTCCTGTTGAAACCACATGTCGTTGGTGTCCATATCATCCAATTCAGGCCAAAAGAAGTGGGTAATCATCGACCTATAGTGCTCGCTGTTTATAGTGATGGAAATATGGACCGATGACGCCGCCAGCCCAAAATCCACACCAAAAAGTGACTTTTTCGGGATGCATTGGACGCTCTTGGATCTCATGTGGATTGGTATCGTCCCAAATTCGACAATTTTGTTTATTGACGTACCCATTCATCCAGAAATGAGCCTCATCGGGTCAGTTTCCAACTGCTCCAGAGCCCATTCAGCGAACACACGTCGTCGTCTATGAACGTTCACCTTCAGCTCCTGGCAGTTGAATTTTTTACGAGTGCAGGCCCAAGTTAGGATGCAAAATTCGTCAAGTTGTGGTCTGCGAAAGGCCGAGTTCTTGTGAGCGACGCGAAATCGACTGCTTTGGATTCTCCTGCAAACTCTTACGGACAGCGACGATATTTTCGGTAGATCTTACGTTTCGTCGACGTACGGGTGTTGCTTAATCGTTTTCTGAACTAGTGGACTGAAGTTTATCCACTACACTGCGAATAGTTCTCTCGGAAGGACGATTTTGGCGACCGTAAAATGGGCGAAGCGCGCGGAACGTTGCCCGAACAGAACACCCATTTTGATAAAACAATTTTATTATTTGTACGTGTTGTTGAACGCTATGTTCATCCATGGTGATTTGGCAAAACAGACTGAATAAATGACAGCCAATTTGACAGATGTAGCTTCTACAATATGGCCGTTATCATCTGTCAAAGTTCGGAAGTCCCTATTGGAAGACCCTTTACAAGTGTAATTTTTTGTCGTGTATTACTCTTCTCCAATCGGGCTCGAACCTGCACAATTCGGGTCACAAGTGAACACACTACCCACTACATCCAAGCCACTTTACTGGACTGGGTTAATCCAATCAACTTCCTACTCCGCCTTATATACCAATTAGGTCCCTTGAAAAGCAACTTAAAAACTAGCATCGCGTACCGATTCTAGCAATGTGCCTTAAAGCGGCGCATCTCCTCTCTGCCAAAATGCCTCTTCGCCTTCTTAAGCCGAATTTCGAGGACAACCTACAATTTTATTTTTCGTATTTTCGTCTTCTTTCATCTGAAGTTTACAGCTCTTTATATCGTGTTATACCCTTTGTATAGCCTTTAATTGCAAAGTCCTCAATTCTTTAATCAAACTATTAGCATCCGACAACATTAACAACAAAATGCATTTTCCAATTGATTCCCAATTTAATGCACATATATTGACATGCTTTCGAACACTGCTTCCTTATCAAGGAACATTTCTGAAATCCTATCTTCCAACCAACCACTACCTCATACAGACAAAAATATTGCTCCACAAAAAAAAAAAATAGAAAACAAAAATGAATCAAACATCCTCCCAGTCGACTGTACCTACATTAGCCTACATGTGGCAATGTCCTTTCCCTAAAACACACAAGCACAACCGTACACAAGATGAATTCATAATGAACGTCAGGCATGTCATGTTATAGCATTCAAAAACCTAAATCAACCAACCAAAGATCAACACTTTCATTGCATCGCAAACAAACTTGGGCCCGTCCCATGGCCAGCAATGTCTCAGCTTCACCAAAGCACTCACTCGGTCAACACCAAACCAATGCCCAGACGAGCCCATTGAATCAGTTTTGATGGGTACAATGAAATTGCAGGATCATTCAGGCATTAATATCTGTGGGAATTTGGGATTTCATTTGACATTTTGTTAGATGACTTGGTTTTCCATTTACCAAGGACCAATGAGCCCTCCACTACCCTTGGACAGTCTCCCCGGTGGGAGAAACCCGATGCCTTTTGAAGAGGATGTTAGCCCAACCAATGTACATATGAGGGAAAATAACATTTGATATGGTTGTGGTGCCAAAGAGCTACGTTTCCTGGAACAGGACACCGAATGAGTTAGAAAAAGAAAAAAAGGATGTGTACATGGATGCCTAAAGTGATGGAATAAGACAAGCAAAAGGCAATTTTCTTTCCAAAAACAAATCAGGACTGGAGACTCAGAAATACCATCCTTGACTGGCACTCCTGCTCGAGATCAGTGGCCAGGAACACACAATTTGCAATTACAAATAAATGTAAAGTCTAAACTGCATCCAGGAAAATCTTCAGCAACAGGACACACAGCACATGTGTGCAGACAAGCGAAACAGATACTGTATCCGGCACCATATAGTTATGATCCCACTAGTATGCTTAATTTCTAGAGGTAATATGCTTTAAGTGTTTGTCTTGCCTCTTGTGGGATGTGTGCAAATGCAAAGGATGTCTAACTGACGAGACTGAAATTCATATGTACACCTGCAATTGAAGCAACACTCTCCCATATGTCGTCGACGAGAACACACTTATACAATGTATCCTCAGTCCTGACTCTATAGAATGCTGAGTATCCAGAACATACAAAGGATTATTAAGTTAATTATTACATGGCATGTCATAGGTTAAGGACATGTTCAAAATTAAATGACTCATATTAATTAGGGATGCATTAGGGCATAAGGACGACACACCACCATTCTGATTTATTCTCATTATTCGCAGGAGTGACTTGTGGGGCTGAAGTTATCACTAAGGACCAATTTGATATTGTTTCAGGAGACGGTCACGGCTGTATTTGCAAATTAAATTCAATGCGAATGGGTCGTATGAGTATTGAGCATGTCCTAATGAATGAATGAGACGACACACGAATGATTTGTTGTATCCCTTTCGGCGGGGCACAAACTGTATATCAATAGACCGAAAAAGCTACACATTCCCTTCGGTATGAGATGGGGAAAATCCTTCGAGCTTTAGTGGAAGAGAAAACACAAGGACACCGAAAGTAATGATTCGGGGAATGCCATTCCGGTTGAGCTCTTATTGTGTGAGAAATGATTAGTAAGACAATTTGCTTATTCCGAAGGAATTAAATGATTTTCTCCCCGAGCAAGAGGGTGTTCGAAGGACGAACGAGTTGAAGCAGTTAGTAATTAATATTCATTGAGAGTTTTTCTGAAGAGAAAAAGATGATGATGTTAATGAGTAGGCGTACCCAAGTGGAGTTCGGTTCGGACTTCGTAATTAGTGTTGGCATAAACAATTTCTCTAGCGAAGGATAAATGCGGTCATTAATTTTTATTTTGGTTTTTTTCTTGCCTCCCCCATTAGGGAAGGAAGGGCGAAATGGGTAATGAAATTATGAGTGAGGCTATTTGTATTTATGAGGTGAAGAGAAGATGAAATTAGTGGATGTGGTTAAAATGATTTCAGTTCGGTAATGATCGATTAAATAAGAATTGTCTAACATAAAATTTGAAAATAAATGGAGCGGATGGCAAGGGAAGGAGACTGCAACGAGCAAATTGATTACAACTATCGAATAGTTTCTAGCATCTGAGGAAAGCAAGTAGGCATCAGGTAAGTCTGCTTTTTCTTTAAGATTTGAATTCCACACCATAGCTAATGAGTTACTATTTAAACAGTGTAACGAAGCTTGCGTTAGTTAAATAATAGCCGTATTTTATTATCGCCGATGATCCATATAGATCATTGATTTGTATGCATTACAACAACAACACAGGATCCTGCTATTGATCAAGATCAATTTTCCTGATCTAAAAATTAGTTTTAGTTCGAACAAGTAGATGGCATTTGCTATCCTAAATTTGGGAAGCACTGATTTATGAACGACAAAGCTCTCGTTAGAACAAAAGAGAGGTGTAGCAACTATCTCTTTTGTTCCTCTGTTAAAAAACTGACAATTGACAGCTGATTTCAATTTTTGTTAAGCAAAGGCTGAAACCCTCCATAGTTAAGGCGCAAAATGATCTAAATTGTTTTATTATCCTGATGAGATCCAGATCCAGATCAGGGAATAATAAAACACGGCTAATATAGACTGGGGGTCAACCCTCAGAAAACTGAACTAGTACTGTTCACTAACAAAAGAACGATATCAGCCTTCACGCTACCATCTGTCGAGGGCACACCCCTGAAGCTGTCAGAGAGTGCGAAATACCTAGGCTTCATACTCGACAGGAAGCTTAACTGGGAGCTGAACATAAAGGAAAGGGTAAAAAAGGCATCAGTCGCCTTCTACACCTGCAATCGATTTTTCGGGAAAAACTGGGGATCTAGACCCCGAATAACACTATGGATGTACTCTGCGATAGTTAGACCTATCTATACCGATGGGTCAAAGATGGACATAGGTACAAAAGCTGGTCTCTTCTGGAAGGAACTTTAACTAAGCAGCTCCATACAACTCCCAGATCACAGCAGTGTTTTCCAAGCGAAGGTTCTAGCAGTGTCAAAGGCCGCCCAACTGGCGTCAATGCTGACAATATCACAATTTACATTGACAGCCAGGCGGCCATAAAAGCAATAGCTGCTACGCAGATAACATCGAAGCTTTTTAAGAGCTGCCGCGAAGAGCTTAAGATTCTTGGCACGCAGCACAATGTTAAACTCTGCCAGGTCCCTGGTCACAGCAGAATACCAGGCAATGAAGCAGCTAATGAAATGGTCAGTAAGGGCTCCGCCCTAGACCGGGAGCAAGCGGATGGCACGGTCAAACCTCCATTTTGCATCCGTAAGGCCAAAATCGACCAAAGGTTAATAAAGGAAGCAAATAACAGATAGAGATCACTAAGCACTTGTGAAATATCAAGAAGTTCGTGGCCAAAGTACAATAGGATGAAAACAAGCAGACTCCTGCAAAAGGACAGGAAATCTTTGTCAATGCTGATAGGAGTGCTAATTGGCCATAACATGCTAAAATATCACATGAAAAAACTACGTCTGAGAGACGATGACATCTGCAGAGGAAGCGGTGATGAAGAGGCCCATGAGGACACGGCCCATTTCCTTTGCCACTGCCCAAGCCTCTGTCAACTCAGAAACAGAACCCTGAGCACATTTTTCTTCAACCATATCGATGAGCTTTCAAATGGATCACCGTCAAAACTACTCAAATTCGCCAGAACGTCCGGATGGCGAGAAAAAGACACGGTAGGAAACAAAATCATGGATATCACAATGGGTCCACCTTGACCTACATAAGTGTAATGAGGATGTAAACATTCTCATCAGCCCGCTAACCTAACCTAACCTAGTTGAACAATGCATAGAGACTAGGTTTTAAATCCTCTAAAAGCCTTCTATGGTGCTTTCAAGGAATCACCGAAAATCCCCACAGTTTCAATCAATAGTTCCTTCTTTAAGACTGACTGAGAGTTCTGAAAGAAAAATTAAGCTGAGAGTCCAAAAATTATTCACAACCTCTGATTGGCAGAAGAATTTGCTAATAATTATCAAAGCTTAGGTTCGATCCCCGAATTTTGTTGTGATAGTGGCAAGCCTTTTGACTGAAAAACCCCGAAAAACTTTATACATTCAAAGAGGCTTAATTGCGATACTAAACATCGGCTCGATATGATTATTTTACCTGCAGAGTGGTAACGAGAAACGTCTGAAGTAATTTTTAACTCCTTGACTTGCTTTGGCAAGGAGTACTATAATACTATTTAATTTGAGATATTTTGAGAATTTGCGGCTTATGAAAAAGAGTCCTTGGGCGAGGCATTTTTGACTTTATTTGGATAGACAACTTGTTTGCCAGTCTTTTTCACATAAAGGCTGGGCAATCACAGGGAATATCGTTAAAACGGAGTCACCACACTGTCTCATTAGACAGGCTCATTAAACTTATTGAATTCAAAGAAAGGCTCTGAAACTGAGAAAGCGGTAGCCGGCCCAATCGTGACTAGCTCTTCCGCGTCTCATTTTCATCAATATCCCTATGCTCTGACATCCACCATAGTTTGTTGCATCTGTTGTAAGGCATTGAAGCAGCACTTAAGTATCTTGGACTCTGTAGAATGTAGGTTAAATGCCTTCAATGCTGCCTGACTATCTGAGAAAATTCTGATATGTGATCCGAAATGATCAGATTACATTTTTTACTGAAGCAAAGCTTGCATAGAAGATCAATTTGATTCATCACCAAAATGCGGATTTTATTCGGCAGATTTCTAGAGATTAACGTAAAATATTCATTGAATATGATCTTTAACTAAAGCCACTATTAGCCATAATGCTACGTTAGGTTAGGTTGAAGTGGCTGTCAGCTATTGCCGGCACACTTAGACCAGTGATAGGTCCATTGTGATACCACATAGATCTGAAAAGATCTCCATACCAATTGGAGCTTTTTATGAAGCGAAGGAGGTTTCTGATATCCGTGTTTATCAGATCGCCTAAGTCGTTAAAGTATAATTCCCCTAAACGGAGTCTTCTTTTATGGGAGAGAGCTGGACAGTCACAAAGAAGGTGGGGAATAGTTTCCTCCTCCTCTTCGTCCATGCAGCTTCTACAGAAATCGTTTGAATGGACGCTAAGCCTTGTTGCATGCTTGCCTATTAGACAGTGTCCCGTGATGACACCTATTATGGAACTGATATGTGATCTGTTGAGAGAAATCAAATACTTAAAGCGTTTCAGATCCAGCCGTGGCCAAATCCGCTTTATCGCTAGACACGTTATGGCATTTGTCCACCTAGAATTTGTTTTCTCATTAGCATCCAGCTTGAGTTTAAGTTTACATGTAGCGATTGGTATACCCAGGGTGTCTCTTTCTGTGAGCACGGGTACGGTTGTTCCATATCTGGCGAGTTCATCAGCCTTGCAGTTCCGTGGATTATCTCTATGCCCCGGCACCCAACAAAGGTGAATGCATAATGCTAGGTCAAAGAAAGTATGCGTCGGAGCCAAAATTTCTCAATTCCGCGACATTTGCGAGAACTCTGCGGTCTTAGATGTCCAATTTGATAGAGACTTAGATCTCCACCTGTATAAAGCAGAAACTTAAACCAAATGACCATTTTTCAGGCCGATCCTTCGGTGTTTGAACCCTCGAACCTACCTTCCTACACCAGCTTCTGTGCTGAAGTAGTTTAACGTACCACTACTACCCAAAATGAAAACCAGTGCAACAAATGTGAGTTGAAATTCCCTTTAAAGAACTGAAGATTGTAATCACCTTACAGTTTTTCTTTTTGACCTCCGATTCTTGCTGTTCCAACTAGGAATGCATTACCCCATCAGTCTTCCTCATACTATGCATCCAACTAAAACTCATTAAGGCACTGGTTTTCAGCCACCACCCTTGTAAATTCTTTAATTTCTTCTTTCTTTTTTTTAAAGAAAAAACAACTAGATTCTCAAGGCGAAACTTCAACTTGAAAATACACAAACACCAACGAGAAAAAAAAGAAAAAAACCAACCGAAGGACAACGGAAAAAGAATCAAGAAATTAAGTTAAATCCAAGAGGAAAACATTTTTCTAAGAGTCGGTTTCCAATTCTTTACTTTAAGTATTTAATTTGGTCCCGAACAGACCCTTTTTCTGCAGTCATCGTGTATAATTACTGAATTAATTTTAATGACGTTTGAGCAATTTTCATTACAATACTTCGAAGCAGTGTTTCTTCACACTGCCGCAGCACCCGAGTACAAGGATCATTTTTTTGTACCTTTTTTTTTTGTTTTCACTCGTCCTTTTTTCGAAGCTTCAGCAGCTATAGCATCATTCAACTGAACGATGTGTTGTTGGATGCGCGAATGAAAGAAACAGGTTACAACAATTGCTCTTAAGGATATTTAAATCATTCAGAATTGTCCTTTTTTTTTTTGTCGTGATCTTTTTGAAGGACAGGCATTTCTTGAAATTTCAATTCTCAAAGGACCCACCCACCTCAGCTCAAGAAAAAGGTGATAATTACAAAAAATTGCTGAGAATTGTTAAAAATTGTTCAAAAATTGTTTCGCTCGCAATTTGAATTCACGAAGACCGTCGTCGTCTACGTGGTCTCGAAGGTGGTCCTTCGAGATAAATTTGGTGTAAATTTTTAATTTTAATTTTAAAGTCACTGGTTGGAGGGAATTTTGATTTTTTGTTTTTGCCGAATAAATCGTTGTACGCTCTGTTTTACGTCTTAATTACACCAATAACTTTCCACCCTTACAAAATGAAGGGACAGAGAGAAAACGGGATTGCTAGGAAGCCTTACATAATCCTAGCAGTTCGCGGCAAATTAAATTCACGCGGAACATCATTTACCCAGACTCTTCTAGGATGACATGCAGATTATTTATATGGCAAATAATTTTCAAATGAAATTTCGAAAATCCTTTCGCTTCGCGGGTGTCTTTGATAAAATGACACTCGCTTTTGACAATAGTGTGGGTGTGGGTACTAGCTACCACCCAATGGGAAGGACGAACAGAAAAAAAAAAAAACCAAACAGCTCGTCTAATAGCCATTTAAATGGCTTGTAAAATATTAGATAAGCTAAAAAGTGTTTAATGTTTTGGAAATAATCGGCCATTACTCTTGTGGCAGTTATTTTTGCCTCACATCACCACCACAGCACCACCCATTTTCAACTCCTTTTTTTGCTTTGAGGCGGTTGGTTAATTAGGTTCTTGTCGTATTTTTTTTTTTTTCGCTTTTTAGAGACAAAGTTTCGTTGTACTATGCATAATAATAATAATCCCGCGTATTTGTTATTTGCAAAAAAAAAACAAGGACACTCTTTGTACTACTGTTCCAGGACTCAGGGCGTAGGGAAAGTACCGCTTACATTTGTGGCAATAAAATCATTTTTATGTGGTCTGACAATATTACGATTGCAATAAAGTCAACTGCAGATGGTTTATGGTACACAGAGCGCGTTAGACGAATTCTCGAAAATTTTACGTTTTTAGTATTTTTGAAGTTAATTTTTGGCGGTTTTTTGGGTTTGAGTAAGCGCTGCTATCAGTGTTTATTGCTCGGAACATAGAAATGCCATCCTGTTTAATTGCAACACTTTTATTGATGGTGATGGTAACGTAACAACCTTCGTTATAGTCAACGATGAATATGTGTAATGTAAAATGGTTTTTATTGTCAAAAGTATTATTTGTCTGTTGCAAAGTTGTTAAAGTTAGTAACTTTTTCATTAAACGAGATAACTTACAACAGACAGAGTCAAGGACTTTGTTTTGTCCTGAAGAGAGATAATGGGTTGTGAGAAAAGAACAACAAGTTGTCGAAAACAAAAACTTTTTTAACATATAAAACCCATAGATTGCTTGAATAGAGTTTTAAGTTAGAAATGGTAATCGTAAAGTTGGGCCGCGTTTTTCAACATCTTCAACTTCATTTTTTCTTTTGTTTCGTCTGCCTTCTAGTATGCAGTCAAGGTATATGATATTTTTCGAGATTCGGAGCTGTGTTCCATTTAGTATCTGGGGATCAACTGATGGTATCAAACTTTTCTTAGAAAATGAGATTTGTTCCGTTTTGGGGGATTGACTTTTAAACCACAAAATCGATTGTAATTGGATGTAGGTAAGAATGTTGTTACGTCTACTGAGTCTTCAGCGTAAGCTAGTACTTATGTTTCAAAACGACTTAGTTTCATAAAATACTGGTGATAAAACACCCCCCTGAGGTGCACCCCTGGAAATCATGGCTCAAGTTTTGTGACCACCCACTTCTGCACTGATGCATCTTGACTTGAGCATGCATTCCATTTAGTCTGCGGGTGACGAGTCTATGTCGAATGTCTTTCAGTTTCATGTTGTTAAAGATACCTCCAATATTCGGAAAGGCTGCAGGGGTACAGTCGGAAACGGATAAGTGCATAACCCATCGGGCTCGATTTTGTGTGCACTTATCCGATTTGTGCACTAATCCGTAAGTGAAAACTTATACACTAATTTTTAAACAATTCAATTTCCTAAAAGATCTATTGTGCCTGGAGCCAGTTAGACTAGAAAATCCTGGATCATCTTAATGAAGTTGAGAATATCTCCAGTCGTGACATTTCGAATGTCGTCCAGTGTTAGGCATTCCTTTCCCTTTTCTTTTCAAAATGGACATTCCACGACAGAGGAACACAATGGATCCATTATAGATCCGAGTGAAGGCTGCACCACGCGAAGCATCCACCTCTTTAACCTTCCTACCTACCTAGGATTTCCTTGTAGAGAAAGCGTTGTCTAAGTCCCTGTATGTTGTTCGAATAGGATAAAAAAAAGTCAGTTTTTCCCAGTTGTTCAGACTCGTTCTGAACGCGGAAGAAGGGATGCCGCAGAAGCCTTCTGAAGCAAGTTGGTCTGCAATTTCATTGCCTTCAATCCCTCTGTGTCCTGCCACCCACCAGAGCTTGACTTTATTCCCCTTTGAAGGGTCTTGGAGAGCATTGAAACAGACTTAAACGGCATTTGAGTTACAGTAATGGGAGCTCAAAGCTTTGAGCGCTGCTTAACTATCGGTGCATCTGTTGATGATTGTCCCCATTTTGTCGGAGTCAAGAATAATATTGGCGCAGGTATCAATGGCATTCAGTTCTGCCTGAAAGAAACTACAGCACATCCCAAGTGCGTTTGAGACTTTGTGATTAGGGCCATAAATACCAGCTCCAACACCGGAGTCCTTCCTTGATCCATCAGTATACCAAACTAGTCCAGTTCGCCAGTTTCCCAAGATTTGTGGTGGTTCGGGATCTTAATCTCGAACTTTCTGCCAAAACAGACTATGTTGGACATAAATTTGGATACTGTTCTGATCGTTTCAAGCTCGGAAAAGTCAGAACGGATAGCCATGTGACCCGTAAGTCTGCTTGGCTGCGTATTGCTAGTTTTTTGACAAAGATGTGCAATGGAGTAAGTCTAACAAGTGCCTCTAGGTCTGCCGTGAGGCAGGTTCGCATAGCCCCGGTGATACCTGGACATGGTTATCTTTGAAGTCGTTGTAACTTTTAGATGGTGACTTTTCCCTTTAAAGGAAAAAATGTCAAAATGTCTCTTGGATTTAATTAATTTTTCTAACCTTTTCAGCAAAAATTACATGAATCTTTCAGAATACTGACTTCACAGAAAGTAAAGTCATCATCATATCAATCATCAATATCATCATTCATCATCATCAATACATATAATAAAACAGTACAACTCGGTGTGTCTGTACATTGAAGAAAAAGTAATAAAAAAGAAAGGGAGTGATTAAAAAAGAGTAAAAGAACACAAATTAGCGATTTTTAGAATTATTTTCTGTCTGTCTGTCTGTTTGTTTGTTCGCGCACATCTCCGAAACTACTGAAATGATTTTCATGTAGTTTTCACAGGTGGAAATTTGAAGCAGCATATAGGTTTTGTTTTATTTAAATCAGATGTCGGAAAAAAAGTTATCGTCATTTAAAGATTTTTGAATTTACTTTTGTATGTAAGAAATGCTTGAAGTTAAGAATTGAAGGCATATAGACGTCACGAACGATTGTTTGAAAGAAAAAGCAACCAGAAAACTTTGGTTAGAATTATTATAGAGCATATAAAATTTATTGCATACAAAATCAACAGGTGGCGCTGTTCATTATTAGAATGCGCTATAGACATTTTTGCAGTAATAACTAATAAATTGGGACTCCTTCAAATATTCCCATTTAACCTCTCCAAAAGGGGTATACTCGAGGGGAAAATTGCTTTTAAATGCGATAAAAGGGCAATTTGATGAAGTGAGAAGTACACGTAAACCAAAAATGTTCAAGTTTTCCGATAGATGGCGTTGAACACTCACGTTGTTAAATCATGACGATCGGTTTTATTTGATTGGCCAGTGTGTAATTCTTGCATAATCTCTGTCCACGCTGAGTATGTATAAGTGTAATTAAAATCGGCTCAATAGTTTTAAATTAACAGCTGGTGAGTTGGTGAGGAGAGGGGGTAGCACCGTGTGCTAGCAGGGTTTCAGTTCACATTCAAGGTCTCTTCGTCATAACTTTCAACAAGTCCCAAGCCGCTGTTGGAAGCACTTGACCTTGAAACTGTTAATGTAGTCTACCGGCAGGCTCAAATTGAATATAATTTAACGCATGCGGAGCTGCGGATACAGCTAGTTTATTATAAAACTGAAAGTTTCCATCAGCGCTACATATTTATAAGTTAATTTTCACACTAAAGTCTAACCCGCTTTATTTTAATCGCCATTCACTAATTAATTTTTCTTAAATAACATTCCATTCCTTATCCTTTCCATGTAAAGTGTGCCACAAATATGAAAAATCCAATTTGCATTAACAGCCGCATATTTGTTAAAAATTATTAAATTCCACAAAACTTCCAACACTAAATGACAACTGAAACTAATTAAATCGCAAATATACACAATTCTCATACACAACCACAACGCCAAGTGAGTCCTTAATGGCAAACAACAATAAAAGTCTGAAATATCTCGCATTTAACTACTTAGTTGGCTTGAAAAACACTTCTCACATCGTGTAAACACATAAAGGAGCGGGAAACTTACGATTGCATGTTGCATGCCAACTTAAATACTACAACAAGCTTCTGCCACATTCCTCAATCGAGAAGGGTCGTCGTTTGGATTCATGAAGTCAAAATGTAATAATTTCCCAACTCGAGACATGAACTATGTAATAATAATCGAATAAAACTTTTTGAATTGCAAGACTTAAAATGGTTAACCGGGTGGTTTTTGATATATGAGGAGTCACACCTACTACTGTGTAGACTCACTGTTCTGGTCAATAGTTTCTACAACTCTCATTAGCCATTCCATAAGATAATGATTTGCCACTCGAGGATCAATTAAACTCGGGTCAAGCATTAAAGTTGCATACAAACTACTGTATCAACAGTTAACCGAACAAAGTGCTTCCTATTCCTAACCATGAACCAACCAACCCGCTCTTAACTTCCAATTATTTCGAGAATCGTTTGAATAGTTATCCTGGTTTTGTACTCTGATATGCTTCTATTCGTGGCTACAAACTAATTTAACGAATTGCCTCCAACAGGACAACTGGCCTGACCTCTGACTACCTCTGCTTTTGCACCTGCAACTCGGCATTCCCCCAAACACACACTTGCATACACCGGGTACTGCTCACATTTCAAATATTTAAGAGTTTCAGTTTGCTGAGTTTCGACAAATCATGGTCACTAGCCGCTGTTACCATCATCACCACTATCTCCCACTGCCGAACATCAACCTCACAACGAGACGAACCGAACATCAATGGACAGCATCATTAAGCCAACAATTCTGTGGAATGTTGCCGAACTCCTGACCCCCAGAGAGACACAAATATACTGTGGCCAATCTTTGTTATCCATCTGAGGTTCAGTGTTCAATTAAAACGATACAAATGGATACCATCATCGTCGTTGTCGTCCTCGTCATCATTCCGCACACCCCGAGCACAGCAGGGATGGTTATCATGAACGAACGTCATGTACCCCCTTTTAGAGGTTATTGGTTTGGCCTGGTTAGACCATTACATCACTGTATGTCGTCCACACCAAAAATGTACACATGCACAAGTATACGGGAGGAATGGACTCGAACAGACTCTTGTCGGAGTATTTGCAAAGGAATCTCGTCAGTGGTGCGTATCCATGTCCACCCGCAAATGTGATTCTATAGCGTTTATGCATGCGTTTCGATTTAAGCCACATTGATCCCGCTCCAGTAGCCAGCAGTGGCCGAAACTACACCAGTGGTTCACTATAAAAGCTTTATGTTCCTCCAGAGATTCATAAACAAGGCAGGGAAACCAAACTGATGGTCATACCAGGATTGAGTTGAACAGGAAACAAGAACAGAGAGAATCCAACACACCTAGAGGAGGCTTTTACCAGTTCTTGGTAACTTCATCCCATCACTCTCCAAGCTAAGAAGGTATTGCATTGAGACCTCATCGGAGGTGGACAGAGTAGAATGTGTGACCATTTGATTTGTGGATATTTGAAAAGGATATTAGTGCCACAAAACTGATCCAGATTCGAACAAGTGAAGTGACTCTCCTTGTATGCGAATTCCATTTGGAGCAGAACGAAAGGGAGTAGATTTGGACAGGGATGACCAGCTACGACGAAGATTGACTGAGTGAGTGAGTGGAATTGCTTCAGTGGATACTGCCGAGACCACAATTTGTACTAAATTATGCAATCGGTTTTTGGGCACATACATAGCTAGTGATGCATGTCTCATGGTTGTACATAAACGAAGCCAATAAATAGTGGCATATTAAATAAAATACAGTGACTTTGATCTTTAAATTGTGGGCATCAAGTAATTAAGTGAATTATCGGTTCTCTTCTGAGCCTCATTCATTGGCTTGTAGGCATAGTCGGAGTCAAGTGGTTTACCGAGTAAGTTAGTGAGTAATTCGTTGAAGACGCGAAGATTCCTTATGAGAATTTCACATGACAAAACAAAGGTTTAAGGAAAGTTGCCTACAAAATGTGATACATCATGGCATCCACGACAAAATAAGAAACAAATTCCAATTCTGTCTGTTAAGGTACTATGTCTCCTTAATTTATTTCTGAAAGTTTGTGTCTTGGAGAAATCAAACTTTTCAATGACAATTGTCAGTGTTGTGATGGTCATTCCCTACCCTACCGAAACACTCAGATTCAAAGACTGGTTTTCTTGTTGCACTTGCACATTACATCAGCACCAAAGATCCACCACCTTATCCAACCAAAGGCAATACAATCCGTAGAGTCATCGCCCTCTCCACAGACATCGCATACTGTGATGTCACTTAGACTGGGCATCTACGATCATGGCCAATATCTTTTCCTTTCCAGAACGCGAGGAAAGTTGCATTTAAATTACAACTGAAGAAAGCTCTTTGTAAACACCATTTAAGGCAGAACACTTCCCTCTGACCAGCTTCTGTTTACATCCGCCACAACACACCGACTTCTATTCATCGGCGTTCCTTTAATCTCCCGGACTGTACCGCCACCTTAAGCTTTCCTTCACTTCTGATCCCTTTTTGAAATGCTGGAAACTATTCAACTCAAAATTCACAGATGTACCACATTATCCACAATCACTAACAACCTCTTGCTACTGATCCACTGAAAGACCCAATTTCAACAATTTATTAAGCGTATACCCAAGTTAGAAAGGTCACGCACTGATTCACCCTAAATTCAAATAAAAGCTAATTTGCACACCCTCGGCAACGTGATTCGCCAAAATTAATTGAACAACACCCGATCCGAACAGCAGCGTCTGTCACAATTTGTCGCTTTTCACAATCTGTCGCCTCCATGCGACGACACCTGTTCCTGAAGCAATTTTAAACTGAAAGCTAAATTCATCAAGCTGATAACCTGCCTCAATGATGAGTTCCATGTCGCTAAAGTGAACATCTTCACGTCCAAGTCTTGCAGACATCTCATCAGCCGTTGGCTACTATAGGTATACCTCCAGTCAGTGTTAAAAGTAAAAACACCCCAAACAGCAGTAGCTGGAGTCTCAACTTTATTCCACGCCTTCACCTGAAGACGGAAAGAACTTTTACGTTTTGTACTTTAATTAAATTTGTTAAACGCAAATTATTTCATCCGTTTAACTGTTAAAGTGTCACAAAGTAACATTAATTAAAGTTTTGCTTGTCACTGTGTTTCAGTTATTTCAGTGTGTTTCTGGGTATCTCGTCCGCGGACCACGTTCACTTTAAGTTTCTTTACTTTTGTTTCGCGAATTCTCTTTTCACCTGTCTGAGGAGAAATGAAAATGAAGGGCAATTAAGAAGGAATACAGGTGGATAAGCGGTGTGAGTTATGAAGAATGAGAAAGAGTGAATTCTAGGTGGAATGTGGAAGATTCCCAACAAAGATGTTGTTTTTCTTATATCCACCAGGAGGTTGATGTAAATAAAGGACGAAGTGGCGCGAAATTAGTTCGAAAGGAGGAGGCAGTGTGCTGATTGTTTTTCGCAGTGAGTGAGTTCTTCTTTCAACTGAAGTCACCTAATTTAATGGACAGGAAAATATTTGTTTCGACTTTGGAAGACTCGGGGGCTTGACAGAAACTGGAATTGATTATTATCTTCTTCTATTTACTTGTTTCTAATTAAAATTCCCGAATCTAGGAGGCAGGGATTGAACTAGACGATTAGCAATAATATTAATTTTCAAATTGAAAACAATTTGCCAATGCTAAGTATACTATATATACTAAGTACACGGGTATACTTGTGATTTACTTTTCAACGTGACGTACCGATGAGTTACATTATCTTACTCCGCACGCAAAATTTATTTGTAAGCATGTCTTCTTATATGCTTCCTCTGCTAATCAAACGAAGTTAAAGTAAACTCCATAAAAAGTATCCGACGAATACATAAATTGAGAAATAGTCTTGGCTTACATTATTAGCACGGCACGAATTATTACGAAAAACTGATCCTTTACCCTCTCCTGGAGGAGTTGTGCTACTTCAGTTCGGCAAAGTAGAATTCAGTTTTAAGGATCAGTGATTCCCCTAGTTTTACTGTGAGTCGCCTTGGGATAGACAATCAAGAAAGGAGTACACATTCTGGATTCAAGAGATGCAACACAAGCAATCGTATCCTGATCTAACTGTTATACGATTAAAGTCAGAATACCAGCCTCTCGTCAACGATCACAAACACGTTGAGTAGTCTAAACCGGGATTACTGCTGCTAGAAGCAATATCATCAAGTCAACAGTAGTAATTAATTTTGCAAAGCTGATTGGAAGTCCTTAAAACATTTAACTGTGATCGCAATATCTTACCAACAGATTTCACAGCACCTAAAGAAGCGTCTTAGAGCAGTCTGCACATTAAGCTACTTTTTGCAAGACGATCATTTTCCCCTAAAGCATTTATCATCTTTGATCATTGACTTGGACAGTCGCAGACCCATTCTTAAGGTGATGGTTTTATGTTCACGGAGTCTAAAGTCTGTCGTCTGTTCAGTCTGTTCAGTTCCACATTGTCAAAGGCTCCTTCAGTATCCAGGAAGACTGCAACAGCATATTCCTTGTGGTGAAATGAGCTTTCACCCAATACACCTCATGTGTTCGTACATCTAAACGTAGTTCAGCCTCTTCTTGAATGTACCTCTTCGACAACTTCTGAGATCGAAGCACAAGCGTCCTTTCTTTCTACATGATCTAGCTGACTCAAGTGCCAGCTTCGGTGTTAAACTGATTAGTTTCAGGCATCATAGTCAAATTTAAGTTGGAGTCTCGTTGAATGCTTTCAGTTAAGCGCTGATACTTAGTTGACACGTTAGCTTAGTAGTCGATCTTAGATTTTTCGCTCAATTTTCAGTGATGTGAATCATCGTAATGACCTTGCCCTTGCCTTAGCCTTACCAATGAGTCAATGACGTGAAAAGTTATACTGTATAAACAACGAACAAAGCTATCCTTAAAATACGAAGAAAACTGAAAGGCTTCGTCTATTTTAAAAATTCGTAAGAATCGACAAAGCAACGTTAGGCTTCCTATTCGTTTATAAAAAATTTATAAATCATCACATGTGTAAACACCACCCAGGTGTAAACAATCACATTCGTGAAAAAAATAGCAAATTACAACACACGAGTATTTGTCGTCGTACCAAGGTCAAAAACCTCTGCGGAAACAACGGAGAAAAACAGAAACACTTCAAAATTTCATACTGACTGCTCACACCCCACGTGGCACTATGTCAACTGAATTCACAAAATCTCCATCCATGCCTCCTGGGTTCTTCATCACCGAACTGGAAAATCATTTTCACTTCACCTCGAGATTGATTTATGCAAAATAAAACAAAACCAAGACATTAAGGTATCGCTGACTGTGTGGTTTCCCAAGAAACAACTAAGGTAACACCGAAGAAGGGGTAACCTTTTCACATCTCTAAGGTCCCCGATAACAACATTCATGAGTAGAAACTCCAAAGCAACAGCTCTCGTATGTCACAGCTCGAGAGATATGCCGGAGATACAATGTTTGCTGAAAGTTAAAACCGCAGGATATTTCGCAAGGATTTCATAAAGCTCTGTTGACGGCTGCTATTGCTCCCATCTTTTTCGGCTTCACGTCCTTCTCATCTCCTTCCTTTGTTTATGGTTTTATGAATATTTAATGTTTCGCGAATCAGCGGGATACAAAAGGCATACACTCACCTGTAACAACGGTGAGGCATCTTCAGCCAAAATTCTAGCATCCTTCATTTGCTTAACGTGAAAACAGGTAAAAGGAATTTTGTGCGCGACTTGTGATACTTTGTTACATACCGTGGTGCTTTCACTTATCCATCTTCGGGTAGCTGAAAACTGCAGAAAAGCACTGTGTTCACACGTATGAGAGCTTTTCAACCGATGAGAAGGAGACCGACGAAAAGTGAATAGAAAAAACCGGAATAATAGTACAGAATACCTGTCGGTGAAAGGAATACCCCTGTGGCTTAAGCGATCAGGTTTTATTGGTTTTCCTATGGCGCGCACGAGTATACAATGGGGAAACAAAAAACAAAAATTTTCCAACATTTTGGAAATGTTTTTGGCGCGCGAGTGTATAACTACCAGTACCGTTCTGCCCAAAGTGGAATTTATGTGCTTTCGTTACGAGATTAGTAATTTAGTGGTTGCAAAATGCAAATAGCACGAGTATAGCCTTTTTCAAGAATCCTCATCCTCCTCTTCGGTGTGGAAATTATAGAAGAGAGCAACAATTTAGCTAAGCCAAAGGCTTTGTGGGAGGATAAGTTACTCGAAACCTTAACGATCTCCAAATGGTGCTTTGTTAGATGGGTACACTCGTAGATCCCTTAGTTGAGATGCGATGCTGTGCAGGGTTTAAGATTAATTGGCAAAACTTCTTCCATATTGTTTTAAATGGGATAAGGTAGGTTTTCAAAACCACAGCCAAATATTTCACAATCGATTCAGTAGTCAAGCAGTCGTTTTTGAAATTAACAAGAGTTCGGTGGAATTACTTGAAATTATAAAAGGATCACAGCTAATTATGCGCATCGATGTGACAAAGGATTTCCTCGAATTCGACAAGTAATTGAAATTCTCGATGGAGCATGATGATATGAAAATTATTTATTAAAGTGATGAATTCGTAATAAGTCCTTGGGTATTTCAATGGGCTGACGACATAACCGCATTTATTTCCACTACATTTGCTTCTGAATTTGAAGGAAAAAATATTCCTGTGGACCTTTTGTTTTATTGCTTTTAGTGGACTAAAAAGTTGAATGAGTTCCCTACTGTCTAACTGGGAATCAAAGTCCCGAAAATGTTGAGTAGTGAGTACTGTTTTGAAGTGAAACTTTTTTCACTACGGTATTGTAATTTCGCGTAACGAAAAGTGAAACATTTATTTTTTATCACATGTCACTGATGCAAGCATAAGTCAGGCAGGTAGGTAGGTAGAAGTGGTTGAAACTGGTAAACCTGCCAGAGACACAAGTAGCGCGGATGCGCCGTTTTGATACCACAACTCACGTGACCTTGATGGGCGTAGGTGAGAGTGTAGAATTCAGATCCATCCTGGGGAATTAAGAAAGTTGATGATGTTGTAGAATTTTATGTGGGAAATCTCAGATAGTTCCTTGAAAAAGGTTTTCGGAGAGTGCGATGCCTGGCTCTGGCAAGTTCATGGCAGTCACAGAGAAAGGAGAATAACGTTTCAATTTCTTGTGAATTGTCGCATCTACGGCAATAGGGGTTGAACGGGATGCCTAACTTGACAGCGTGTGGACCAATTGGCTGGAGGCCCGGGCTGTCTCGGTGCGGTTTCTATTGATTATGTCATTCGTTCTGTTGTAGGTTGGCCAAATCTGTCTAGATATGGCACATGTTGTAAGACTTTTCCACCTAGAGTTGGCAATAGAGAGAAAGTGTTGGAAAATATTGCCCTTGGTGAGTCCCATCGGGGAGCAGACTGACTCCGCAAGGGAGACATCCAGGATAGAACCACATCTGACTAACGCGTCGGCTCTCTCGTTCCCCTCTATGTTACTATGGCTGGGAACCCAGAGGAGAGTGATGTTGAACCGAGCGTTTGCCTGCGTTATAGTCTCCTTACACTGTTCAACTAATCTAGAGGACGAAGTAAGTGAGTGGATCGCTTTGATGGCAGCCTGGCTGTCAATAAAGATTCCTATGTTGTTTGAAGTAGTAGGGCTGAGGCTAAGTATTTTGCAGACTTCTCTAATCGCTAGTACCTACCTCCGCCTGGAAGACACTCGAAGAGTCTGGGAGGCGGTACGATTTGGATACGTTCAGTTCCGCTGAGAAGACACCTGCTCCAACGCCACACTCCATCTTGGAGCCGTCGGTGAAGATCGATACTTGATAGTTTGATAGGGGTAAGTTATTGTTTCATTTCGACCTTTCCGGAAAGTGAACCTGAATATTGCTATTGAATTTGAGTGTGGGAGTCGTGTAGTCAGTTATGGTGGAGGCGTGCTTGCAGTCAATGGATGTGGGATCATCATTGATACCATATACAGTGTGTGATGAAAGCCATGATTGTGAAGCCGTGTTGATGTATGTACATATGGGTCCTATTATAGAAGTTGTAGGGATTTGAAGGGTTGGGTTAGAAAAAAATTAAAGCAAGTGCTCGAAATATCCGAGCCGATGTATTGGACTTGATTTAGCTTTCCGAACAGCGTAAGGTGTCATTAGTAGAGTTTCTATGTATTTATTCCTTCACTAGTTAAAAGTAGTAGCTTTCGACGTTTTGTCGTAAATGATGGAAAGATAAATCTTGGGTTTATGAAGTCGATTTACCGGCCCGAAAGCCAGAATTGTATGTACCGATAAACGTAGCTTTAGATGTTCTTGCAATATGTTGGACAAGATCTTATATGCGACATTGAGCAGGTTCACCATTTTCTTTGACAGATTTTCACCCGAATACATATGCATGTATGTATGCATGTATGCCAATGTGTATCTCCGAAGGCATGTAAAGATTAGACTTAGCACACCAATGAATACCCAAAAAAAAGTCGAAAGAAATGCTTACAGCCTTAGAGTCTTTATAAGCAAAAAAAAGGCATCATACCTTCCGTCGCTAGATCCCCTGAAGCCACTCTGGCTCAGAGGTAAATATCCCATCCACTATGGTCACAGGTCTTGGGAAACCGATTAGGATGGGTAGAGAATGTATACATTCATTCTACCTATCAACGTTTATATTCGGTCTTCTGTAACGTCTTTTGACATGTGAGAAAGATTCAGCACAAGTAGTTAAGACGTAAATGGACCCGGAATCTAACCTCAAGGGAGAACTAATCCTAAACGGGCACAAAGATCTGTTTACTATTTTATGCTTCTTTTCGGTTTTAAGTAAAGAACACCTAATATCCTTGACTAACGAATTGAAACCTCGCGAGGGCACGATTTACAAGGGTGGTTATCATAAGTTTCTCAGGCAAAAACTCTACGCGCACTTTCCTGTTATTACAAATCATCGAAATGCTTTTGCAATTTGTGTAATTGTAAACAAAAAGAGATGAAAATTTGTCAAAGAACCCAACTTTCTTCGTCGACTCACTGAAATCAAAAACTTGAACGTAAGCCTCTTAGCAAATTTCTCTCTCCATTATCGTAAAGTAAAAGCAAATCCATTCAACCAGATAAGCCCGATGCTTCTAATTGGAAAAGCTAAGCTGATAAACAATTCCTTGATATGCATGCGATCTACAAGGTCCTTCTTCTCATCTACCAACTTCGGCATCTACGTATGAACGCACAACACTTTCGTGCTTCTTCCGTATCCGCTCTTGAACTTCGTAAAGCATTCGATGGCTTGCGATTAAATTTCCTTCATCCTTGTCCTCCATCCATTATCATTATTCCACACCGATGAAAGTTTCACTTATGTTTCCGTACCTTCTTGTTCGAGTGTCCTTTATCTGCCTTTGAGTATTTTTACTCGTTCTTTCGAAATGTATCCTGTTTTTGTTTCAGTTTAGCGGGACATGCATACCGTTTTCTTCCACCTTCCCATCCGTTACATTCAATGAAGCTGTCAGAGAGTGTCGTCGTCATTGTCGTCCAGCAAAGAGTTCCTTCCAAACAGCGAAAAGCATTTTTTTTTTGTACCGTTCCCGCTTTCAATCTTAACAGGCCAAAGATAAAGCACAAGAAGTAGGTACACCGAAAAAGCCAACGAAGAATAACGTTGTGTTTATTACGAACTTTTTCAAGGATTTGCAACTTCCATTCCTTCGGGGTGAAGTGGCTGTGCTATTGTTTTCGAAAAGTTTCACTAATTTTTTTTTTTTCTGCTCCAAAGTTCGAAGTTTTTACTTCTTTGGGTTTCGCTGTTCGGAAGCAAGAACCATTCGAAGAAGGAATTTTCAAACTTTATCATATCCGTGTTTTTTTTTTCAAGAGCTCAGTTGCCGTTATTGTCGCTGCCAACTTCATCGTGTGCTCATCCTTTATAGTGCTTACCTTGGCGCTATATCGCGATCTGCTTAATGCCTCTCGCACAATGTTTTAGTGCCTTCGTATTTGCCCTCGTTGGAAGCAGTTTCAGTAGCTTCCTTCCGCTCTCGCGTGTCCTTTTGTCCTTGCTGAGTTGGTATTATGATTTTTTTTTTTTTCTGTTTTGTCTGCGCCGAGGCTTAAGTAATTGATTTTTGTTTTCATAATTCCTTGCGCGATTGTATTCATGGTGGCAGCGCGGCAGCGTTGTGGTGGCATCGCGGATTGTGTTTTTGTGCTAAGGTTTGCTTTTTCTACGACGAAACGAGTGCTTTAAGGATAAGCTGCAGCTTGACAATGGGAGCAAATGGTTGATGGTTATCCTTGAGGACACAATACATAGACAATGAATGTTTGTTTTCGAATGGAAAATTCTTTATTGAATCCTTGAAGGGGTGAAAGTTAAATTGAAATGAAAAACATTGATTTTGTAGATGGACGAGAGGAAGAAGGAATGAAAAATTGATTTAGGTCACGAACTTGTGTAAACTGAAAATATTTAAAGAAAATAAACGTAAGGAAATTTGAATAATGGAAATACTTAACCTAGTTTTTTTAAATATAGTTTTTTAATGTTGGTAAGAGACAAGATGTAGCTCAAGGGTGAATTTATTATTCCACGAGATTCTATGGAGGGCTGATCAAATGGTCTCATCTGCATAGAAGGTGAAAGGATGGGGAAATACAAAGAGGGTTTTTAAGCGAGATTAACCTAGTCATAACGGACACGTTGAACGGATGCACACTAATGCTCTGCCCGAAGAGACTTGGAATAATCCACCACGAAGGAACGGCGGAATTGAGAAGACTATGAATTACGTGTCGCTCGCAAACAAAAAGCGACCTTGGGGTGGCTCTGCGACTGACGCATATGGCACTGCGACCTAAAAGATCTATTGTGCCTGGAGCCAGTTAGACAAGGAGAACCTCTATCTTCCTAATGAAGAATATCTCCAGTCGAAGCGTTACGACCGTTCCTCCGGTGTTAGGATTTCCTTATGGAGAAAGCGCTTCCTGACTTTGCAGACAGCCACGCACTCGCATAGTACGTGTTCTGCTGATTCGTTTACCTCAAAGCAAAGTCTGCATTCATGTTCCTGAACTATATTAAGTTTTTGTAAGTGATATCTGAGGCTGCAGTGACCGGTGAGGAAGCCGGCAAGTCTTCTGATATCATCCCTTTTATGATTGAGGATATTTTTTGTGGTTTTGTTCAGGGGTTGGATGGCTCTTTTAGCCTGTCTAAGTCCCTGAATACTGTTCCAGTATGATAGAAGGTTCCGTTTTTTCCAGCTGTCCAGACTCATTCTGAACTCGGAAGTAGGGATGCCACAGAAGGGTTCGGCACCTATGTACCTTTCTGAAGACCCTATCCTGGCAAGTTGGTCTGCGATTTCATTGCCTTCAATGCCTCTGTGCCCTGGTACCCACCAGAGCTTGACTTTGTTACGCTTTGAGAGGTCTTGGAGAGCATTGAAGCAGCCTAAAACGGCCTTTGAGTTGGCGTAATAGGAACTCATTGAGTTGAGCGCTGCTTGACTGTCCGTGAATATATTGACGGTTACTCCCTTGATGCCGAAGTCGAGAATGATATGAGCGCAGGTATCAATAGCATATAACTCAGCCTGAAAGACGCTGGGACACATTCCAAACACCTTTGTGATTTTGTGGTTGGGGCCACAGACACCAGCGCCACGCCGGCGTTAGCCTTCTAGTTAGCGATTAAGCTGACACCTAAGTCGTCAGATTTGTTTGACTTAAGTTTAGAGATAAGTAGCTATCTTTACTTCATCCAAATAGGGTAAATGGCTTGTTTCTATTATACAGTCTGCAGAAGTGATACTTCCATATCCTCAGCATCTTCCATGTCCTGAAGTAATAACTAAGCACACGTTCTTAAGAATTTTATTTCTTTCATGTCCACCACTTATCGTTGTTCCTTCATTTCATACCTTCTATGTGAAACAAACACAAAAGTGATTTTCAAGAGTGGAATTGCATGAATTACATGAAGAGTTGGTTCTTTAAGTTGTTACTTCAAGAAAATCTCTAAAAGCCATCAACCCCTATACCGGCGAATGGCAGCTAGTTTTTGACCAAGTTACCGTACAGCCTCTGGCCAATTGAACAACTTTGACAGCCATGCCGACCTTTCATGCGGTGAAACCAACCATATCTCCTTAGACCTCAATGCATCCTTAGCAAATGTGCATATCGTACGCATGTCCTCCCATCACCCCTAGCTCCTGGCTATGATTAAGTCCTTTTTTGCATCTGTTAACTGCTTTCTTGTTTAGTAAACTGGAATGCGAAAAATGCAAATGCGTTTTACGTTACTGCCAGACTACATACTCATATCAACTCTAGGTTACTACCCCGCCGAGGGCTCTTCTCCTTCAGCTTGGCACCCCTACATGCGTGGCTACAACCTCTTCATGCGATATCTATCGCATCGGCACAACAAACCAGATTTACGAGAATCGTGAATGGAACCTGTGTCACGCAGAGAATTCCTGGCTTTGGTATTCATTACCTGGTGCTGTGCTCCTCCTTGACGGCGATGGTATGTTCGAGATACGTCAAGTACCGTTGAAGAAGCAAAAAAAAGGAAAAACCTTCGCATCGGAAGTAGGAGAAAAGAAACGAGAACAGCGCACTTATCGTAACGCAGAATCGTATCCTTTCGCAGGAATTTACATATCTCGTAGGCAAAATCTTCTTCTGTCATCGCAATTGCTGCTCGTCGAACGGAGTGGTTTTGAATATGAAACCAAAATTCCAAGGATATTCACCTGGAGCACAAGTTACTACGTTTTGCTGGTTGCTGGATTGTTTGCATGGTTGCTTGGTGGTAGCAAGCAGTAGGCTAGGCATGCGGGAGTGCGTGTGATTGCTCGATGGAATCTGTAACAACTGGAGGAATGGTATGAGATCCAGATTCCCTTTGATAGATGGAGAAGATGAAAAGTCAAAAAGTTAGGCGAACAAAAAATATATTGAAAGGGAAATGGATTAAATTCAAATTGAGCTATTTTCTTATCATCCTTATCCGCGTACCTTTGCAGGGCGGCAGAGAATCCGATAAGGTTGGGAGAAGGCGTAGTCTGGTTTGTTAGAAACGCCATCGCATGGAATTTCACAAATAACCCTGAATGGATTCCGTTCTTTGCTTTGTTCTTATAATAGGCCAATATGGAAGCAATAGGGTTGGATTTATAGGATTTTTTTTATGTGGAATTATTTGATTTTTATTAAGGTTTTGATCAATAGAAGATTCTTTTGATTGCTTCTGTTATGAGAGCGAACAAAATGTATGTAAGAGCTTCATAAATTGTGACTTAAAATTTATATTCTTTGAAATTTCCTAGAAGTTAAGTTAAGTGATGCGTGAGATTTATCCTTTCTAGAAGTTAAAGACTTTTCCCTGATAAAACCCCACGGCCTATCTTCAACGTCAGCCCTTTCTTAGATCACGAAGAGAACCGAGCATTGGTATCTGTTAAACTCTTTCTTCACCTCGTTAAGAGACGATAGAAAATCTGGTCCACTCTATGTTGAATTAGGTAGCCCGTTAACTTGGCTACCTCTGTTGTCAAAACGGTTACAAATTTTCCACTCCTACTCTTAAGCTACCATGGAAACATTTATTTCAACAGTGAGTACCAGCGAGCTCAAACTTTTGTCCACTAACTGGCCGCTATTAATTCAGACAACGACACCAGCGCTGAGATCAAACGAAGAATGACCCTTGCCAATCGTTGCTTTTTTGGGTTAAGAAGGCAATTGACTAGCAAAGCCCTCTCTCGAACATCAAAAGTGACCCTATATAAGACCTTAATAATCCCAGTCCTGCTCTACGGCGCAGAGGCATGGACTTTATCAAAAATGGATGAGGGTACTCTTGGCAGCTTCGAGAGGAATATTCTCCGGTTGATTTTCGGTCCCGTCTGCATAGACGATGAGTGGAGGAGGAGATACAACGACGGCTATACAGCGACATCGACTAAGCCAGAAGAGTGAAGGTCCAACGACTGAGGTGGCTGGGTCATGTACAGCGGATGGACACCAATGATCCGGTCCGAAAAATCTTCGAATCCACTCCCGAGGGACAGCGCAGAAGAAGAAGAAGACGACTCAAGTGGTGCACTTGTTTCGGTGTTTGCCGTTCTTTGATGCAGACGTGCCGTCTCGGCTTGATTTTTACTGGTGCTCTCCCTTACTCTTTCCAACCGTCGAAGTTCCTTCATGATGTTCGCTGCAACCTGCTTCACAGCATCCCATATTGCGCTGGACGTTATCATGAGGTTCACGATGTTCTCGGGAGTTGGTGTTTCTCCAATTTGTTCCTCCGAATCTCTGCGTTCTGAACGAAAACAAGAGCACGGGAAAAATATGTGCTGCGCATCTTCTCTAGCATCTCCACAATTTAAGCAGTTAGGAGAATCTTTGAGTACAAACTTATGCAGGTACGCTCGGAAGCAGCCATATCCGGTTAGGAACTGGCTGAGGTAGAAATCTACTTCTCCGTGGTGCCGGTCTACCCATTTGTTGACATCCGGTATAAATTGGTGGGTCCACCTTCCCTTTGAAGATTGGTTCTATCTATCCTGCCATGCTCTCATGCTTCGCTGTCTTTCTCCTAGCTTGATACCTTGAACTGAGGCTTGAGGTTCCCGAATTTTGGCATCGTAGGTCCTCTGTAATTCGCTAGCCAGATTTCTGCTGGTAGCATTCCCGAGATGACACAGATGTCCGATATGCACAGCACACCCTCAGCGCACATAGTCGGTTGACGGTGTTAATCTTTCTTGCGTAGCACTTAACCTTCACTGCTTTGGCCCATATTGGAAAGATCGAGCGGGCTGGAGACGGTTGGTGGTTGAGGCCCAGGTCCACCCGGGACTGTAGCGCTACCTTAAGTTAGTAAGTAACTGGGCAGAGTTGATCAACTGAAAAACAGTAACAGCATAGTAACATAGTACGCAGCTCCGATTGGCCATCTGTAGTTGATGTCGACATGAGGTAAAGTTTTCAAACACTTTACACATTCAGTTGGAGGAAGAGTCTGAATGGTTAACAGAATGACGAGCACCCCTTCATTTCCTTTCGTTTGAATTTCATTTTAGTTTTGTGGGGTTTTATTCGCTACCCTCCATAAGTCAATCGAAATTAGTGCGGTCTTGCATTGGGGTCTGAAATATGTAATGACTGCTGACTGTTCTGCAATCAGCAGATCAGATTCTTAAAACTTAGGCACTCAACAAAGCGCGCATTGACTAATAACTTTTGAGCAACATAACTCCAGTGACTTGGCTGGATCACTTAAATATACTTGAGTGGTTTGCTAAAAAAAATCCTTACGTCTCTTACGTATCTCCAGAAAGTGAAACTTAGCTATGAAGCTCAATCGGAATTGTTTGGACATAAAATGCAATGAATGTGTCCATTTCTTCAATCGCAATACACGAGTGTCATGTTCGCAAGACCCTAATTCTAAAATCCTTCTTCCCTTGACTCATTAAAACAAAGATTGCTTTAAAAAAAAGTTAACATCCTGCAAGTCCTTTTCAACACCTTGTCTGTCTGTCCCTTGAAGGCACATAATTCCCTGTTAAACCTTGAATCGTTCCCTAAACACCTACATACTTTTCATGAACTGCTCACCCACAAACCCCCAAACGTCATAAAAACAGAGAAAAAAAATCATTTTAAAACCCATTTTCAACCAAGGCGATGAAATAAATTTTTTTATTATTCCCCATATTAGCCATGTGAGAGTTAAATGGTAAAAAATAATCCAGAAAAAGACTTCACAAATGCAGCTCTTAAAGCAAGGATAACACAAGGAGGACAACCATTGGATGAACCATACACGTGCACTGTATGTAGCCACCTTAACCACCACCATCATCATTACCATAAAGAAGTAACAAGTAGGGGACTAGAATAACCGTTTTGTTCCTCTTTCTACTCCTGCTGCACATCCTGAAATAATATGTACTACTCACACAGTGCATGTGGTTCATTGCCATCATTCCAAAAAGAAAAAGAGAGCATCAAACCGGAAGGCAATATGGAAAAGGAAGAACGGAACTTGAAAAAAAAATAATTCACACCATAAAAATGGGCAAAAGTTAGAGTTATTACAAAATTATGCACCCATGTACAGTGCATACATATGAATGGAAGAACAGGAGCGCCACCTTCAACTATCCTTCCCTCCTGTGCCATTAAGCATTTGAAAGTCGCGGATAAACAAAATTTATGCACACTTTTTTGTTTACGTTTTACTGCCCCAACCATCCGCAAATACTCTCGTACATCCCTCCGACACAGAACGTGTGCGTAAAAAATTCATTTTTATGAGATCCTTCCATCGGGTGTACACGGTAGAGCGAATGAAAATTTGTTTTCCTTTAAATTTTATGATGAAAATTAGTTTATTGTTTTGTATATAAAATAAACGTGTTTGTAGTAAAAAAAAAAAATAATTGAAACAACATTTGATGGATGAATTTGTCTGCAATTTAACTTATGAAAGAATAAAATGTTTAAAAAGGATGTAAGCAGATGTATACAGATTGACTGTGATAGAACTAGCACTCAAATCCTCCGAAATAGGCTCCTCAATTCTCAATTCAACTTTCGGATTAAAAACGGGTCTTTCATTAAGCGCTTCCTATCTTTAAATTTAAATAAAACAAAGTGTGTGTAAGATACGATCGATATTTTTTATTCGTTTGAAAGGCCTATCGATGCCATTATGAATGGAATATAACATCGTTCAAATATCCGCCGCGGCTTCTCTCAGTGGCGCGCATCCGAAAGGTCCAATTTTCCATGACATGACTCTGACATGGGTTATGTTGGCTTTGAGGGCCGCTGTGGTTTGTGGCTTATTCGCATGGACCTGCGACTTCAGAAAACCCCACAAGAAAAAGTCTAACGGGGTGAAAACGCACGATCTCGATGGCCAGTTCACATCACCTCCACGTGAGATGACCATGCCCTCAGATCGCTCGTTCAGAATTTCCAAAGTCGCGTGAGCTGTGTGGCACGTAGCGCCGTCCTGTTGAAACCACATGTCGTTGGTGTCCATATCATCCAATCCAGGCCAAAAGAAGTTGGTAATCATCGACCTATAGGCCTGGCCAAAGTCTTTCTCAAAGAAATATGGACCGATGACGCCGCCAGCCCAAAGTCCACACCAAACAGTGACTTTTTCGGGATGCATTAGACGCTCTTGGATTTCATGTGGATTGGTATCGTCCCAAATTCGATAATTTTGTTTGTGGACGTACCCATTCATCCAGAAATGGGCCTCATCGCTGAAGATGATTTTTCAATGAAAATAAGGGTCAGTTTCCAACTGCTCCAGAGCCCATTCAGCGAACACACGTCGTTGTCTATGGTCGTTTACCTTCAGCTCCTGGGTCAGTTGAATTTTGTACGGGGGCAGGCCCAAGTCACGACGCAAAATTCGCCAAGTTGTGGTCTGTGAAAGGCCGAGTTCTTGTGAGTGACGCGAAATCGACTGCCTTGGATTCCCCTGCACACTCTCACGGCAGCGGTGATGTTTTCAGCAGATCTTGCGCTTCGTCGAAGTACGGGTGTTCGTTGATCGTTTACTGAGCCAGTGGACTCAAATTAATCCACCACACTGCGAATAGTCCTCGCATGTACCAAGTTATCAAACAAGGGTGGAAGCATATACAATGACTGGACTATCCAGCTCCATATGACCTACCTTTCAAGAGGCGTATCCCTGTTAAATGTCGCATTTCTACCTGTTCTATCGAACTTGTTGTTGTTGAACGTTGCAAGAGCACAAGCCCACCAGCATTATTGGCAAAATTCAACACTACTTCAAATCATTTAATCCGAACTACTTGTTTCATTCTCCCAATTCTGCTACCGTCATCGAGTTTTATGCAACTTTGGGCCAGAAAGTCTTACTCAGTTTACCACCCCCTTTTGCAAGGCTAACACGAACTTTCCTCACTAATCCCTTCATGTAACAACGTATAACTTAACGCATAATTGTACATAAAGTTCAAAAACTCGTTTATAATGAAAAATTGTTACATTCACGATTGGATTCGTAATTTAAAATCAATATAGCGTGCCTCTTGAAACCCTATGCTCAGGTACAATAAAACCCTAATCAGCGCAAAGCCAACACGATGCACCATTAATTTCCCCCTTAAACTGTATAATCATCTGGATGAACTTTAAAGAACGTTAACACTCAAACTCTCATAACGCCGAGTACTAACTAATCCTACTTGAACCGCACTACTTAGGCCAATACATGCACGCGTCACTCCTCTCTCAACTATGGTAATCTTTTACCCCACAATGCAAGCATAGAAGTAAACCTTTATACTTGTCAATGTCTGGCTCACCTTGAACCCCTTCCACTCTTCCACCTGCTTTCAAATCAACAATAGAACCACACACACTATACGTTACGTATACCCCACACGCGACAATGAGTGAATACGGGGGGAAAAAAAAAGGAAATATGGAAGGAAAGAAGGAAACTTAATTAAAATCGCAACCTTGACGAAAGCAAATGAAAAATGTGTACAAGCGGAAGAAATTTCCAACTTATTTGCATTTTGTTTCCTCCCGGCTCCGAAAGGAACAAAACCGAAATAAATGAGGAAAGGGAGCACAAAGTGGTTTTAGGTTCTCTGCGCCCATCCTCCAATAAGGATGACTTTTCCACTCGACAGCCCAAAGCCATCCAAGAAATAAATACTAGAAGCGGATCCATGCTGTGGTACGACATTGCAGCTAAAGACCAAGAAAGGGTTACACACCCAGTCACAACCGACAGTGAGCCCAGAAAAGAAACTGAATCTAGTCCTCTTGGTCGGGGGTTAAATAAATTGTTTGTGGAACCGCCCCTCGTCGCCGTCGTCGTCATTGCGCGCCTTTACAAAATTTGGGTCGTCTAAGAAGAAGGACACTCCACTTTGGCTTTATTTTGTTTATTTTTTATTTTTTCTGTTTGTGATTTTTATTTCATTTTATGTGAAGGTCCTTTCCTTCTCCTCTCTGTCACTCTCTCCCGGACGGCCTTTGCATCCGCGTTATCCTTTATGCTTATTTAATTTGTTCTTTGTTGTGCTTTTAACTATTCGAGCCATAAAGTCAAACAGAGGGCTAAATATCTCACTGGCGGCGTTCTTTTCTCTAGAAAAGACGAAATGAGATTGTTAAGAGAGAATGGGAATTTTTTCAAGCGTGCACTTTTTAATTACACTCTGGCTGTTGTAACAGCAGCGGCGACGATGACGACAAGGACTGCTTTGGAGCGGTTCTACTTAAGAAATGGCATATAAGCGTCCAGTGCCGGATGGATTTGTTTTTTTTTTTTTTAATTTTGAACTGTTCCCTTCTTATCTATGACACTAAACCCGCACCAGTCTGACTAAAACTAACTTAAAAAGGATTTTAATGGAAAAAGAGCCCACTTAAGTGGAACAAACTGTCTGAGAACTAAATGAGTTGGTTAAAAGTAATTAGGTCACCACCTATTATGAGGAATCAGAATAGAAATAAGTTCCAGGAAGAAAGGAGAAACTGTCAAATAGGCGAATGTTTGGAAGGTGGAATTTGAATGATCCTAAATAAATCATTATTTCCTTACATTTAAGAACATTTCTGTGCACGTTTCAAACAACAAGGCTCTCTAGTCAGCTTGATCTTTAAATAACTGCCTCTTATTTCGCCCTGTTCCTTCCTTTGATGTGTACCACCAAAAAACTAAATAATTCACCTAACCTAACTATCACAACTACCTATTCTCTCCCCACCAAATGAAAGCTAGTGGGGAGAGTAAGGCAAACGTTGTGAGGCTGAAGACAAATACCGTCATAACAATATTATTATTGTTATTATTGTTCGGGAGAGCTGAACAGCCCTTGGCACTGCGGTTTCTAACGAATCCTATTGTGCCTTCCCTAGTGTTCCTAGTGTTTCACTCCAGAAGATATCAGGAAGTTGAGGAACTTCTCTGGGTGGATGGCAGCAAGCTGTTCAGTAGAGACAAATTCGCCGCCTAGTATTCTTTTTCTGAGTTGAAAGAGAGCTGGGCATTCCATTAGGATGTGAAGAGAGGTCTCCTCACTCTCAAGGCAGAGTCTACAGCTTGAATCGGTTGTCAGATTCATGCGATGTAGGTGCTTGTTCAGGCAGCAGTAACCGCTGAAAAGTCCAACTAGTGCTCTTTGTGACTGTACCGGGAATAGCACTTTTGAACATGCTTGTCCTGGTGTATTGAACCAGGCTTCACTACATTCTTGCATGCAAAGACCTTTAGCGTGTCTCGCGAAGGACTCGAGTTTAAAGAGTTTTGTTGACGCACCGTCTTTCGCCAGTGAGTCTGCTCTTTCGTTACCCGCGAATCCAGTGAAGAATGACCATATTGTTCCTAGCAAGATCCGAAATTATTTTGCGGGTTTCTAGGACTAGTTTGGATTTAATTACAGGCGAGCCGATCGCTTTTAGGGCAACTTGACTGTCTGAGAAGATGACTATGATTTTCCCCAAAGTGTGAGTGAACTGATTAAGTCTCACGCATTGATTAATGGCAAAGACCTCTGCTCGGAATATGCACGTGAATTCACCAAGGCTGATTGAAAAGTTCGCACCTGATGAGTCTCCAAAAATTCCGGAACCAATTCCTGTTTCCATTTTGGATTCGTCCGTATACCAAACGAGGTCAGAAGGTGAAATTTGGGGTTTGTGGTTCTCCCAGTCCTTCCTTGATGGGATAACTATCAAGAAATTTTTGTTGGAGCAGTATTTGTCGTCTGGAGACATGCTGAAGATCATGTCTTGCTCCAATGTTCCAAGCAAGGATAAGTGTCCTCCTCTATAGGTCTTCGGGTCAAGGTTGCTTGAGTGGAAGAGTCAGTGGATGCCTAATTTGGGTTCCATTCGAATGAAATTTCGTAGTGGTGGTAAACGCAAGATGACATTGAGAGCAGCAGTTGGCGTTGTGCGAATGCATCCTGACATTCAGATTTCGGCTAGGCGTTGGACACGTTATAATTTCGTAACTGTGGTAGTTTCGGTTTTTGTCCACCAGACAACTCTTGCATATGGGATCATTGGTCTTATGATCAGTTTATATAGTCATAGTATCATCCGGGGTTGTACTCCCCAGTTTCTCCCACAGATTCGACGACAGGTCCATAGTGATATGGTGGCTCTGCTTATTACTCTTTCGATCTGTGGGTTCCAGGACATTTTGCTGTCCAGGATGATTCCCAGATATTTAGCTTCTTGTGAGAATGGGATCGTTTTGCCGAATAGAGAGGGGCGAGTAAGAAGATTCAGCTTTCTATTATTTGAAAAGGAACAACTACTGTCTTTTTAGGGTTTACAGAGAGGCCTTCGATAATACACCATTTTTGTTCATCTGTCTCAGAGTAATTCATCAACTCAACGGCGCAGTTCTTGAAACTATGTTTTGTCCCGACAGATGACAAAACTGAACTAAATTGGAAAAGCATCAAACTAGGACGAAACTAGGACCGAACATCGACTTTACAAATTTAAAAAAAAAAGTTGGTGATCCTCTTGTATTTCACTTCATTCAAAGAAGGGGTTCTTTGAATTTTATCATTTTTGCTTCGAATACACTTCAATGATCTTAAAGACCATAAACGAAATTATCGTTCTACCCCAGCATTGGTCTTCGAACAGTTCGTGTAGAAATGTCACACCGCATTTTCAGTCCATTCTGACTGGGGTAATGAACTAAAAGACCATTTTAAATGAGCAGCTGTGTGAAAGTCATTGGTTCCCAGTTTTTCTACCTACTCTTTAGAATAATTAGTGAAAGCTTCACATTGCCTTTATTTATGCGAACATTGTATTTCGTATTCCATTGCGTTCACGAAACGTTCCACAGATGTCATGGCTCATGATTTCTTGTCTAGTCTGAAACATTGTTCCACCCTTCAAAAAAAAACAAAACAATTGGAATATTGTACTCCTACTTACCAAACCTTTCACCCTTATCAAGTCAACAAAACATTTTGCGTTCAAAAACTTTCCAGACACAATGTATGTACTCGTACATATATTAATAAATCCTTGCAAGAATATTCATACGGCAGTCTCAAGTTTTAGACTTTTGCACCATTAAACGCACATTTTGGTTGTATATATGTGTACCCCATTTTCAGTAATCTCAGAAGCATTCTTCCGTGTCCTTTAATTTGAATCGAAACCAAGAGAATAAATGAATTGCCAAAATTTAAAGCTCTTATCCTGTGCCATGAAAACAGAGAATAACAAGAAGAAAAGAAAAGAAAAAAAAATCTACTTATACTCACAAAATAAACATCCGCCTTCGCACAATCCACAAAGCGATTGTTTAAAGAAATATTTGAGATTCCACTTGAGACGAAACTGGAGAACAACCAGAGAAGATGGGAGCAGTGTCTAAGAATGGGAAATTGATCTGCTGTCCAAGTCAACGAACACAATCTGAAGAAATATATGAAAACCTCTGATGAAGTACGGATAACTTTTTCCTTTTGACTTTGGTTTAGGATGTATGCTACGAACATCAAAAGGGCCAACACAGAGAAAACCGAATGTGAAGAAGGGAAGAAATGGAGAAGAAATCGTTTCGTTAGGGTCGATCGAGGAGACGACTTAATTTCACGAAAAAAACTGAAGCACAAGAAGTAAGAGAAGAAGAATCCTTCCAAATGAATGCGAATAGTTCTTCTATACCTAGTCTCAACAGGTGGCCATTTGAGATGATTTAAAATTCCTCCTAAGTGTGATTGAAGAGGAGTTAGCAGTGCGAAGGCATTCCTCTTTTGGCATTTAATGCTTCTTGGTGTGTCTCTTCCTGTATGCGAATAGAATTTTCACTTTTGTATTGCGAACATTTGAAAGATCCAAGGTCACTGCTTGTGGTCATGGTCACGACGAATTGAGTTTATGATTGCATTGTCAGTATGTCCTCAAATTTCATGATTGGAAAAGTTATAATAGGTTTGGAGATGTGTCAGAGACAATATTGTCCGAATCTTCTGATTGACAATTTTCTCGAAATGGAAAAATGAATACATATTTGGTGCCAGCTAGTAGTGTTAGATGTCAACAAGATAATTAGTTTTAAGTCGTATCCAATTCTATGCTTTCAATTCTCTTTCTAGAAGAACAGAAGACAGGTTACTCAATTTTGCAAGGAAAACTAAACTGGTTTGCAAAACACATTTTCACCAACAAAAAGGTATCCTTACCAACTCCAAACCATGACTGGTTACCCCACCCGCTTTGAATTGACTTTATTTACCCGCCACACTCTACTCCTTTTGTAAATAAACCTCATAAATCAAAACTTTCTCCGCTAGATCAACGAAACAAAATAATAACAAATGGACACCCTTTCTGTCCGAAACCCCGTAACCAAAATCGAAAACGTGTGCTTCTGACTTTTATCGATGAACATTCACTCCTGCACAGCACGCACACACACACACACCTTAAAATAGCATCATTCCATCATATGTCCGAATGCACAAGTGTATACAAAATCCTTGAAAGCAACGCTTCACAATTGGAATCCCTATCAGGTGCCAATATTTCATCCTCTTCCGCTAATAGTATTAACTTGTAAATCTTTCTTTCGCTCATTTTCGTCTTCTCGGGCTGTTAAGTTGCTCCTGCAGGCAATCCAGCGCGCCACTTGCTCCTCCATCGATGAGCACAACTTTGATTTTTATTTATGAGTCAAGTTTTCAGATTAAAAGCATTTTCCTTTTTGAGTTCCTAGCTAGTCTTTTTCCTTTTTTTTCGTTTTTTTGCTTGTTTCCTTCGTTTTTAAACTTTTCTTCCTTTTCAAAGTAAAGTATAACTCTTGGGATATTTCTTTCGCTCATGTTTTCACTTTTCTGTTTGAGTGTGTGTGTGTGTGTTCGGGGAAATGTTATTAAGAGCGTATCCTGCATGAAAGCTCCTTTGTACTGCCGAGAGTGACCCATAAATCCTGATATATGGCAGCCAGTATAATAAATTGGCTACAGCGCTGGCTAGGATTTTATGCGGATCTAATTTCTTTGTTTCAAAAAAAAAATAAAAAATTCAAACGTCAGATATTATGTGAGTGTGTATGTTATGTTGGAAGTGTTTCGTTTTCTTTTTTTATAGTTCGCACACTTCTGTCGATACGCTTCAAGGAAGAAACGATTTATTAGTAAATTTGATCCTTTCCAGTCGTTAAAATGTTGCTATTCCTCCTTTCTCATACTGCTACACCGATGTTGCGCTCTTTGGTGTTGGCTTGTTAGGTGAAGAGTGCATGCCTACGCTGATGGCCGTCGTCCTAGATGCGTGCGTAAGTGGGGCAAGGGTGAAAGTTTCCACTCATTTTTCACTGAGTGATGAATTATGGGAAATTTGTTTCGCTGCTACTATTGCTGCGTGTAGTGTACTGCTGCTGGGTACAAAGTGAAAAGTGAAAAGTTTTTCCTCGAAAATGAAAAACAGTTAATTGAGCTGGTGAAGGTTCTCAGAGCTCAAATGATTTGTGGTCAAGGGAGTATTTTTGTTGCCGGAAAATTGATTGTATGGTATAGTCCAGAAGGACAATATGTTGTAGACGTGGGTGTTGATATTGCTTGCTACGTGTGTTGCTTGCGCAATTAAAATTTATTGCACAATTGAACATTAAGTCCCGGAAAAGCTTTTTACAGGCACAATTGAGTCTAGAACGCATGCATTTCGGCCAAAACCGCAGCGTCAACTTCAAGTGTTGTCCGATGAAATAGGAGTGGGTTCACGTTACGCAGTAGTTGAGATACGTGATTTCTTTTGTCAGAAAGATGTCAATTGCTCCTACAAACCAGTGAGAGAAATGACCTTGCTTCATGGGCATTTCATTGAAATCATAACAAAAGGCGTTGCGACTGCCGCCTGCCAATTGCTTGCGTTGATCATTATGATTGAATGTAGAATTGTAACTAATAGTATAAACAAGACCGCAAGTAACAGTATTAGAATAGATTAGTAGGTGAGGTGGGCATTAGTCCCTTATCACTGCGGCCACAGGTGGGCCTATTGTGATATCCTCTATTTAGAGCTCCTCCATGAGCTCCACCGGCGATGTCTTTGAGTAAGCTGGTGGTGATGTCTTCCGCCATAAGGTAGTGGTTACCTAGAAAGCGATGACGTGTTTTTTTGTGAGACAGTGACAGTGACACAGTATGTGTTCTTCTGATTCTTCGTCTTCGTTGCACATTCTACAAGTGTTGTCTTGTGCTATTCCCATAGTCATGAGATGTTTTTTAGCCCGACAATGTCCTGTGACTATTCGAATCTGACTTCTCGTTAATCGTAGAAGTTGTTTCGTTCTTTTTTGAGAGGTGGTTGGTATAAAGGCTTTAGCTTGTCTGTTACCTTCCATTTCTGAACAGTAATGTTGTGCTTCGTCTTTTAACCAATTTTTTACACAGTCTTTAGCTGTACTTATTGGGAGGCCACAGAATGGTCTTGGCAACATTTATGTTTATGCAGAGCTTTTTCTGGCCAGTTCATTACCTTCATATCCGCTATGGCCCGGTACCCAAATGAGATGAACTCTGTTTGTGTTAGACAGTGTTATAAGTAGTTGAAGGCAATCCCAAACAAATTTGGATGTTATTTCACAGGCGTTTATTGCTTGCAGGGCTGCTTTGCTGTCAGATAAAATTTAAATGTTCTTGTTGAATATAGATCTGTTTATATTTTCTATGATGCATAATTCTATTGCGTGAATCTCTGCCTGGAATACTGAGCTGTTTTTCTCCATGCTGCTATATAGTGAGGTTTTGGTATATAATTCATAGACTCCGGCTCCAACTCCTTCATCTGTTTTGCATCCATCTGTGTACCATACATGAGAATCGTTTGCAAATGTTGGTTTGTTCTGTTCCCAGTTATTACGCTCTGGAAATGTCTCCAAGAAGTTTTTGCTGAAGTTGAATTTTTTTAGACATCTGTCAGATAGTGTAATTCTGAGCAGTTCATTTGTTGTCAATGCTTGAGTAACATCTAAATGAATCAATGTGGAATTGGATTCATCATCTGAGATGAGCATGTAAGCGTTAACTATTGCTTCTTTCTTGAATAGAAGGTGAAGGGGTGGGAGATTTAGTAGGGTTTCTAACGCTGCGGTTGGAGCTGTTCTCATTGCTCCTGTAGTGCACACACAGGCTAGTCTTTGCAGTTTTTTGAGCTTGATCTGTGCGGTCTTTTGCTTGGTCTTTTCCCACCAGACCGGTGCAGCGTAGGTGAGGATAGGTCTGACTATGGCTTTATATAGCCAAAGCGTCATTTTGGGGTTAAAGCCTCAGTTCTTTCCTAGAAGACATTTGCTGGTCCATAGTGAGGTCCTGGCTTTGTCTATGACCTTATTAAGATGAGCTTCCCATGTGAGTTTAGAGTCTAGGGTTACCCCTAGGTATTTGACTTCCTTTGAGAATTCTATTGATTCACCAAAGAGTGTTGGTTTTCTGAGTTTTTCCAGTTTTCTTCTTCAATTATGGTGCTTTTCTTAGGATTTATGTTTAGCCCTACATTTACGCACCATCTAGCAACCAGATTAAGTGCCCTCTGGAGGCAATCCGAGATTGTATCTTCGAATCTGCCTTTTGATTAGGATTGATATATCATCAGTAAGTAACAGTATTAGTAGACGGTAGATTAAAGGGCAAAACTAGATTAATAAATTTAAGAGTAATTGATTTTCCATTCAAAAATTACTCTTAAATCACAAGTCGGAGGACCCTTCCAATTCAGTTCAGTTCATTGGACAAATGTAATAACTTATACTTAAACAAAATTCAACTCCTATGCTCGATATGATTAAGTAATTCGATAGACATTTTCAATAATGCATCCGATTTGCAATTTGCACACGCTTGTTGTTGTAAATAATCGCGTTAAAATATACTAAAACAATTTCCGCAGGATATTATCGTCTCCCGCAGTCCGATGTAATTCAAATAAATTTCTCCTTTTCGATTCAATTCATTGCAAATGAAATTTCATTCGCATTATCACACTTAAATACATTGTCAGCGCAAAAGCAAACAAATACACATCGTGACTTGTTATGCAAAAAAAATATAATCACGGTCTACACTTCCCATAAAAAACCACGAAATGAACCCAACTCAGGACGCATAGTTAAAGGGAGAACCGGTGGCGGGGTGCGAAAAGTGTAAAACCCCACCATCATCCGCAGGGAATTGGAATAATAAATACATTTTACGCATTTTCGGGTTTTATTTGCATAAATAAATTTTACATTTTACACCGAATGAATTGCAAAGCCGGACGACACGTGGCCACTTGATGCATCCACCCACTGCCAGCACCGTCATCACTTCCCCAGCTACTGTCAGTAAGGCTCAGTTAAAATTTAAACAGAAGTCCTCCCAACGTCATCAAAACAAATGGATACCACAGCGAAAAAAAAAGGATAAACTCGTACTACATACAGACAATTGTATAAATTGTGTTGTATGAGGTGCTAATTAAAAAAACCAATGAACCGTTAAGCTATGTTCCGTAACCAGGAAGAGAAATTGCTTTGGCATTCTCCGCTTACAGTAATAATTTTTGGTCAAATCGAACATAAAATCTGACGACCGACCAACAATGGCAGTCATCATTGCGGTCATGATTATTATTAAAATAGAAAAGTGCTGAGCTCGTTTGGGGGTAGTTTTGAATGAAAATGGCGGATATTGGAAGTGAAATGCGGACAGGTGGATGCAGCAAGAAGAGATACAGTAGACGAGCTCGCATTTGACATTGACATTAGTGAAGCGTTTTATTCTCCCACCCGCATATGATTAAGTTAACAAAGAAGATTAGGTTGCGACGATTCTTCACTGATTTGGCCCTCAAGCTCAAGAACTTCAAACCTCAAAACGAATGCTTACTTACTTACTTATCAGGCCAGCGACCCTTGGAGGGTCTAAGCCTGAACCAATGCCGCTTTCCATCCTTTACGGTACCGGGCACGCTGCTTCCAATTTACTAGACCAAAGCTTCTGGCGTCCGCGATTGCCTGATCTTTAAACCGGAGGTTCGGTCTTCCTCTTCTTCGTGAACCAGGTGGCTGGGATTCGAAGATCCTCTTAGCTGGAGCATTCTCGTCCATTCGCTCGATGTGGCCGTGGCCATTGCAGTCGACGGATTTTTGCCTTCCGGACTACATCCACATCTTTGTACAGCTCGTAGAGTTCGCGGTTGTATCTTCTCCTCCATTTGCCCTCCTCGCAGACTGGAGCAAATATTCGAGGTAGAATTTTTCTTTCGAAGGATCCCAGGATCTGATCCGCTGTCTTACTTACTCCAGCATTCAGCTCCATAAAGCAGGACTGGCAAGATCAGGGTTTTGTAGAGCATGACCTTCGAGTTTGGAGTTTGGACCCTAGTTGCTTAGACAAACCGAAGTAGCAGCGATTGCCTAAGGTTATCCTTCGACGAATCTCCACTAGGCTGTCATTTGTGGAGTTTATATTCGCCCCGAGGTAGATAAGCTCCTTCACTTCCTCAAAATTATAGCTGTCAATTGTTAGGTTTTGACCTAGACGGTGTTCGACGGATCGGTTTTTGGTAGACAGCATGTTCTTTGCTTTATCCTCGTTTATCGTGAGACCAACTCGTTGGGCTTGTTCTCGTATTGCCGTAAAAGCATCAATAATGGCACGCTGGGACCAGGCGATGATGTCGATGTGCGTATCCCAGCAGCTGGATGGATTTGTTAAATATAGTGTCTTCTGTGTTTACGCCGGCATTTCGCTTTATCTGCTCCAGCACAAGATTAAAGGAATCACACGACAGCGTATCAAAAGTATGCAAACGGCTGAAATCTTGGATACATCTTCCTTCCTAAAAATCCAACTGGTTTTCGTCAATCCCTACAGTAGAAGTTTAAGAAAACTGTTCAAGATATAGTACATAGCTCGAGATTTAGTTGAACTGGGTTTGAGAACAAGGCTTAAGTTAGGTTGTAGGGGTGGTTTCATTTGTGTACAACCTCACTCGGATCTCAATGGATCCATTGTGTTCCCCGATACCTAAAATAAATGGAATAGATTATTAGATTATTTTCAGTTGGCCTCCCTGAACCATCCCGAGTTCCTAAGGAATTGCAGGATGGTTCTCGGTGGCTTGCTTGACAGTTCGCCCAGATCACTGAAGAAATGTTCTCCGAGGATTATCTTTCGGTTTATGCTAAGGCTTGGGCATCCGCATAGGAGGTGGAATATGTCCTCCTCGGCGTCTGTGTCGCCACGTCCTCTGCATAGTTCTGTTGTGTTCAACCGCATTCTCTTTAGGTGGGCCACTAGCAGATTGTTGACTTCTGTTGAGTGCGATGATTTCCTTTGTTTTTTCTTATTTAGTTCTGTCCAGAGTGTTCTTGAGGTACGGCATGTTGTGATTGAGGTCACTCTCTCGTTCGCGAGTTTTATGAATTTAACGGTGATGCTGGACTTTTGAAGTTATAATGGGGGTAGGACTGAGTCATCGGCCATTATCAGATCCATCTCAGAGCCTGTTCTTGCGAGCTCGTCCGCTTTTTCGTTCCCGTGGATGCCTTTATGTCCCGGAACCCAGATGAGAAAACAAGGCCTAAAGCAGTTATTTTAATCCTTCGAATATGGATGACGAGGCAACTAAAACACTTTCGAAAGCACTATAGATTTAGTGATTTTTTTGCCGGCTTCTTTCTTTCCAACCACACTGTCCATACAATTTAAATTTAAATATTTTAATAGAACCGACCACAAATGCAAAGTTCGTTTCGTAGAATCATGCCTAATGGATGATTTTCAATTGGACAACACTAATTCATCGAATACAAAAGCGGTGCAGTTATAAGGTCTGAATGGTGGTTTTTTTGGAAATGAAGTGCATTTAGAAACACTAAATGCGCGTATGCCGAACATAAGTGAATAGAAAGTATTTTTAAGTGGATGGAACGACCAAACGAGCTGACGGGAGCATACTTGTTGGTGGCAGCAGCGGTCTAATTCCAATGACTAATAGAATCAAAATTGTGGTTAATGGAAATTTATTCGCTGTTTAATTGAAGTCTTTGTAGCGGGAGGACTCTATGTGCCCGTTTGTCATTCGGAGGGAAACAAATGTGCTTTATGTCATGCAATGAAATAGAGTGCAGGATATTTCTAGGAACATTTATCTTTTATGATTCGTGATTTTAAGTCCTTGCAGTGGCTATTGCAATAGTGATTCAAGTGTATATTTTGTATGTATTGTGCGATTTATTTATTAAGCCTCGAGTAGAGAGATTAGAGTTTATGTTTTAGGATTTTATTGATAGCTAAGGGTGCCAACAAAAGTTGGGTTATTTATACAAATGTATGAGGAATGTTAGTACAAACTAAGCTTGAACTGGAACCCCTACCAAGAAAGTGTTTAAAAGGATCATGCAACGCTGAACCAGCCAGTAATAATGCAATGTCTGTAATGTTTCTCAGGCAAGACAGTCTCAAGTAAGAACCCTTGCTTACCAAGATATCACCAATTGGGTGAGCACTGAGACCAAAACAGATTACTTAACACCAATTCTGGAATTTAGCCTAAACCTCGAATTGAAAATTCCCTCCAGAGAAAGCTGGCCATTAACCCCAACCATATATCCATTTTCACGGATGGGTCAAAAATGGATGAGGGAGTGGGCTCCGGGATTTATGCAGAAGAACCGAGCATTGCACGGTCAATAAGGCTTCCGAATCACAGCAGCGTGTTTCAGGCGGAAGTCCTAGCAATCGCCGAGGCCTTGCGTGAACTATCACAACGGTCACTCCCAAGAACTCACATTGACATGCTCGTAGACAGTCAAGCAGCCATCCAAGCCATTACATCGACAACAATCAGATCCAGAACTGTGAAACGCTGCAACGACGAGCTTAAAGCTCTCAGCGCTAATCACAGCGTCACACTCATCTGGGTCCCGGGACATAAGGGCATCCACGGGCGGAAACCTCGCAAGAACAGGCTCGGAGATGGATCTAATAATGGCCGATGACTCAGTCCTACCCCCATTATAACTTCAAAAGTCCAGCATCACCGTTAAATTCATAAAACTCGCGAACGAGAGAGTGACCTCAATCACAACATGCCGTACCTCAAGAACACTCTGGACAGAACTAAATAAGAAAAAACAAAGGAAATCATCGCACTCAACAGAAGTCAACAATCTGCTAGTGGCCCACCTAAAGAGAATGCGGTTGAACACAACAGAACTATGCAGAGGACGTGGCGACACAGACGCCGAGGAGGACATATTCCACCTCCTATGCGGATGCCCAAGCCTTAGCAAAAACCGAAAGATAATCCTCGGAGAACATTTCTTCAGTGATCTGGGCGAACTGTCACACAAGCCACCGAGAACCATCCTGCAACTCCTTAGGAACTCGGGATGGTTCAAGGAGGCCAACTGAAAATAATAACATTATCCATTTAATTTTAGGTATCCCACACCACATCGGGGAACACAATGGATCCATGGAGATCCGAGTGAGGTTGTACTCAATGCAAGCACTCCTAAACCTAACCTAAGAAACCTTGCTTCTTGCATCGTTTATTTTTAAAATTTTTCCGCGCAGAGGATGCTGTACTTACAAGCGTATAGTACAGCCTGGAAACTAATTTTAGGCTACCTACACTATAATAGGCTTCTCACCTCCATGCCTTTCAAAGACTTAAGAGCTGGAACGTTTTGAAATCCTACATTGTCTAGACCAACAATATTTCCTTTTCATACCAACCACTGTGGTTGAAACCAGTGAGAAACACTTCTCTCCATCATCGTCTCATTGTCGGTGGAACGATCTAAAAGTTCAGGGAGATCCAACCATATGTCTTGCCAACAACCCTCAAACTGCCTGCCGTATAGCGATAGCTAAAGAATTCTCCCTAACCCATACGACGACTTAACTTAAAACTTTAAGCATTATTTACCCATAATCAAAAATTTACTTACCTTCACGTATGAATACCTCTGCCACACACCCTTTCCTTCATTATTTGTGGAAATAGTTTCCCCATTT